>CM038795.1:36333255-37018467 GCA_021764765.1 Vicia sativa | reverse complement strand
TGAAATGCCGGTGAAAGGAAGGTTGTCACAGGTATGTGGTGAAGAAAGAAGTATATGGTCGGTCATCTCCGGTCATTCCGTTATCTAAAGATGGAGGGTGAATTCTTGAGACTCCTGTCAAGCTTTGAAACAATTCGGTACGTACAATGACTCTCGAGTCACTCTGAAGATGCTGAAGTTCACGCCTAGGATGGCCTCATTGAAAGATGCTCAAGTACCTTTGTTGACAAAGGTAGTGCTATTGGAACGTCCCTAATCTTCCTTTCAAATTTGACAAGGCTAGTTTAGGCTTCACCATCGAGTCGAGAAGATGATCGCCATGAAACGTCATAAACTGACTTCCTTTCCGCATCGTCGGAATGGAATCCATGCTATAGAAAACTGACAATGAAAAGCCGACATCAACAAGTGGATCTTCCCAACTCGAGATCATGGGCTCGGCAATTGGAAGGCCCGAAAGCGTCATACCAATCTCCTTTAGCAGGAGTAATTGCTTTTGTTTTATTTTGCTTTTCGTATTTCTTTATTTTTGAACAATAAACTTTGAAAACTGGTGCCTTGCCGGGCGTCATGGCTCGTTCGCGAGGTTTTTATCTATCGTTCGTATTTCATTCAATAAATTCGTTGGACTTTGCATTCAATTGTTTGTTTTCTTTCTTTTACTTTATCACCTTAGCTATGTGTTCTTACACACCGTGATACAACTGCTGAGAATCACTCGAATCTAGGTGTACATGACTATGCTAGTGCTAAATATGACTTGATAATCAGATCTACCAAGCGAAAGGCGAAAGTGAGGAAGATTGTGAAGTGCCGAGAGAACTTGCCGGACTGCTACAAGAAGAAGCGAATTATCTGACCACACGAAGAGCAAGTTGAGGTTGTGAATTTGGTCTTGTGAAAACGAGAAAGAGATCAAGATAGGGCAGGTCTTGAGACGATGTTAAAGAAGGTTGGTTCAGATGCTACGAAGAGACTATATTGAGGTTTTGCTTGGTCATACGAAGACATACGCCGGGTTGGACATTGATATCGTGGTACCGTTAAACAAAGGAAGGTTTTCTCGATAAACAGAAGGTTAAATCGTATCGTCACGAGATGTCGAAAATCAAAAGCCGAAGTTATGGAAGCGATTCAATTTGGTTTCCTAACCGTTACCTATCGATGGGTTGCGAATGTGGTACCCGTACCTAAGAAGGATGGCAAAATACGAATATGTGTATGATTCTGAGAGATCGAAACAAAGAAATCGAAGAAGCGATTTCCACTTCCTCGTATTGATATTACGGTAGACAACACCGCTCAGCATAAGTTTTCTCCTTCATGGATGGTTTCTCCGGTTACAATCGGATCAAAATGCTCCACGAAGACATGGAGAAGACTACTTTTATTTACACAGTGGGGCCTACGCTACAAGGTTATATCGTTCGGATTGAAGCAAGTGCCACTTATCGGCATACTATGGTGACATTATTTCATGACATGATTCATCACGAGATAGAGGTCTATGTCGGCGACATGATAGCTCGATCCGGCCGAGAAGAACATCTTGATCATTTGCGAAATTGTTTGATAGATTGAGGAAATCACAGTTTGAGACTTAATCTAACAAGTGCACCTTTGAGTCGAGATCGGAAAACTCCTAGGGTTTGTTGTCGATGGTAAAGGTATTGAAGTTGATCCGCCAAGGTTAAAGCTATTCAAGATACGACTCCCCGCACCGAGAAGGAAGTCGAGAGGTTTCTTGGGCCGATTGAACTACATTGCGATTCATTGCACACTAGCTCTGCACTGTGAGCCGATCTTGAAGTTACTAAAGAAAGATCAAGTAGTGGAGTGGAATGGCGATTGCCAGACGCTTTTGACAAAATCAAAGTACCTTGAATCCTCCTATCCTTATGCCACCTTGAAGGAAGACCTCTTATCATGTACTTGGCGATGTTAGAGAACTCGATGGGGTGTGTGTTGGGGCAACATGGCAAGAGTACAGTGAAAAAGCATGCAATATACTACCTTAGCAAAAGTTTACCGTATGAAACAAGATACTACTTGACAGAAAACTTGCAACTTTAGCTTTAGTTCTTTCATACTAAGGCGATATATGTTTCACTTACCTATTGATTTCAAGATGGATCCGAATAAAATACATCTTTGAGAAACCAGCCTCTCTCGGAAGAATAGCAAGATGGCAAATGATCTTGACCGAATATGACATCCATTACACTTCTCGAAAGCAATCAAAGGAAGTGTGGTAGCCGATCATTTGGCTCATCAGGCCGTGAATACTATCGATCTATGCGATTCAATTTCGAGCGAAGATGTTTTACTAATTCTGATTGTGAAGAACAGGCCAGGCGAAGAGACTGAACAAGGATCCCGATGGACCATGGTCTTTGATGGAGCCTCAACGCACTTGCCAATGGCATTGGCGCCATCATTACATCCCCTACAATCGCCTTTCACTTGATTATGTTCGATTGCACTAACAACATGGCGGTCTGACGTGCATCATGGGTATCAAAGCTGCTATTGACTTAGAATCAAGTTCTTACAAGTGTATGGAGACTGACTTTAGTGATCGAGTCGATTAAAGGCGAGTGGGATACGAAGCATCCGAATCTCATTCCATATCGAGCATGTTCTAAGTTTGATTCCACTTACGAAGAGATCACTTTCAATCACATTCCACGAGAAGAGAATCGGTTGGCGGACGCATTGGCTACTATGTCGTCTATGTTCAAGGTTAGATGGAACAATAGGGCTCCCGGATCATCATCGAGAGGTTTGACGAACAGCGTATTGTTATGAGCTTGATACGAGAAGAAACCTTGGTACTATGGCGTGAAGAGGTATCTTGAGACTCGAGGAATATCCGCGAGGGCATCATTAATGATAAAAGTTCAGCGAGAAGGTTTGCATCCAATTCTTCCTCGGCGGCATCTTATACAAGTGACCCGCGACTTGTGCTTACTCATTGTAGACGAGCAATGCGTATCATGGAAGAATTACGGCAGAATTTGGTACCCACTCCGTGGACACACTATGACTAAGAAGATTTTGAGAACGGTTACTATTGGTCCACCATGGAGCGATTGTCACCGCTATGCTCGATCTTGTCACAAATGCGGTTATCGGAAAAGTGCCGATACCTCAAGTACCTCACGAATGTTTAACTTCTCGTGGCCTTTCGCAATGTGGGGCATTGACATGATTGGAGAGATTAAACCCGACTTCCAATGGACATCGTTTCATCCTTGTGGCAATTGATTACTTTACCAGTGGGTAAAGCAACCTCGTATGCATCATTACGGGAATGTTGTGGCTCGATTCATCAAACATAATCTTATCATCGGTGGCACTCCGAAGGATTATCACGGATAACGGTTCCATCTCAACAACAAGATGATCACCGAACTGCGCGCAGTTCAAGATCAAGCATCACACTCTTTCTCCTATCGGCCTAAGATGAATGGGCAGCGATGGAAGCCGACAAGAACATTAAGAAGATTATCTGAGAAGATAGCGGTGACTTACAAAGATTGGCATGAGATGTTACCATTTGCTCTTCATGGTTATCGCATGACACGAACATCAACAGAGGGCAACCCCTTCTCTCTTGTATACGGTATGGAAGCCCTTACCCATGAGGTTCGGATACCCTCGACGAGAGTCCTCGAGGCGAGGAGTTAAGCGACGATTGGGTCAGAACTCGGCTTGACAGTTAACTTGATTGATGAGAAGCGACTCGCATCCATACGCCACGAATGATTTATCGAAACGAATGATCGAGCATTTAACAAGAAGGTCAAACAAGTCTACCAAGTCGATGATCTAGTAGTCAGCGCATCATTCTTCCACAAGGTGATCGAGGCAAATGGACTCCCTATGAGGGACCATTTGTAGTCGAAACGATTTTCCGTGAAGCTATGATACTTAGCACCATGGATGGTGAAGACTTCCACACCAGAACTCGGACATAGTCAAAAATACTACATAAAAGAGACCGCTAGGTCGGCGAACCTAGGCAAAAATAAGGCATCTGGCGAACAAAAGTTCGGGCAAAAATAAAGGATATATAAAACATGTACACCGGCAAATCGAAAACCCGAAAAGGCGGCTTGGGCAAAATATCGGTAGATAAAAACCGAAAAGCGGTCTAAACAAAAGATTAAAGATTTAAAGCGTCGACTATGTCTCTTCGGATCATACGCTTCGAACTCTATCAGCATTCAAGATTCAAATGGCGATCAGTCTACTCACTTTCTCTTGACAAGGAGATGAGATAGTTGAAATATATAGTACTAGCATAGTTGGAACTTAACGAGATTGTTTCAGCATAGCTTTTACCTTTCTTGTGTACAAACTACTTGGCATACATACCTTTCAAAAAAATATATCTGACTTCTTTCTCTTTACAATTTACATTGTTGTTATTTGCAATAAGTCCAACGTTTGCTTTGAATGACTATCGCGTTTGACAATAAAATCGATCACAAACATCGAAAAGTGAACATACAAAAGTACTTACTACGGGTTCGAGGTTGGGATGGCGGCGAAAGTCGACGAATAGTTCCCACAGGCATAAAGGTGTCACCCACACACACCTTCCCAGGTATAAGGAATCCACGAGCACAATTCCACTCGATCGAACAACGTTACATCGGTCTAGCGATAACACCTCATCCCGGTCAAGGTATTCATCCCGGCGGATATTTCTCAATCCTTCCCCCATGGCGGTATCGGACTGAAACTTGGTCGGATAGTGCATCGGAGAAAACCAACCATTCCCAATAGGAGATTACAACGGACTTGGACTTTTCTAGCGGTCTCTCAATCAAATGCTCTCCAGTGAGATCTACACTCGGAATCCCAGGTGGGCGTCTCTTTCCTCGGCGGGATCTACATACAAGGTCCTCAACGGATCGCCTCCCGGACTTTCCTCGGCGAGGTCTATATGAGATCTCGAAACGAGCCTCTCAAATCTCTACCTTCCCAACAATGTCTAGGCCCAAAACTTGGTCGGATAGTGCATCGGAGGAATCCAAGATATCTTTCTTCTCCTTAGCGAGGTTCTCACCTACTCAATTCCCAGTGATGAAAATCTTGAAGCAGAATATCCGCATCTTCTTGAAGATGGATATGTTTTGAAATATCACAACATTCATCATTCATTCATTTCTCATAAAGTCATAATTCATGCATATGTCATTCATATACCATCGCCATCATACTTTGCATAAGACTAACAAATATTCGAAGATTTTCTTGTTTCTCAAGCAGGTGATCGTTCGTAGCAAGCGGTCAATTAAGCCCGGCCAGGAAAACTATCGAAGACCGCCTTTGGTTGTCCTCCGACAGTGGTCGAGGATTAAACCGAGCCGACGGAAAACTATCGAAAGACCTCCGGTTATCCTCAGAATGCAGAGCAATGGATCAACACCGATGCACAGAGGAAAGCTATCCACATTTTTGCCAACTCTGATCTCCCTCGGAGTGATCGACCGAAGATTTATTCGACCTCTTCCTATTATCAACAAGCATTCTGATTCTAGCGTCGACTCGGTTGCCTTGGATGGCATCTTAAGCCCATCTCCGACTATTGTGTCAACTTCTCTCTCGAAATCTTGCATGGTTAAAATCAATCGGACCAATAACTTCATTCAAAGTGAACACGAAGTCTAACGTCGACTCCGCCGGATGGCATCTTAAGCCCGTCTCCTCTCCGTTCCGGGGAACATCTGGTCGCGTCGACTCGTTCCCAGCGTCGCCTTCGGATGGCATCTTAAGCCCATCCCCGTCGACTCTCCTATTAACAACCTCGAGTCTAGCGTCGACTGGTTCCCGTGAAGTCTCAACTTCTCCAAATGGCATCTGTAAGCCCATTCGCATCATCCACCAGCGGTGCAAATTTTCGGTGTACTCGGTGTTCGATCATCTTCACCTCCGGTCACGAAGAAAGCATGTCAATCTAACCCTTCGGTACAAGAAGATTGAGCGGGGCAGCTTTCATACCCCAAAATTTGCCCTCCATCTACTCAAAGATTTCATACATCCATACTCGAGTTCCTCAGAGTTGATCGAACAAACTCTCTCGAGACAATCAACCCAAACTAGGGTTTGGTATCTCTCAAGTCAAGATGGATTTCCAACATCTCCAATGGCCTTCATGCCTCCTCATATGCTTCAAAGATTCTCCATGTCAATTTTCAAGCCTCCTGAGTCAGTTTCCTCAGATATTTTCGGATGGTTGAAAATCGGTGTGTTGGACAAAAAGTCAAGCTGTGGTCAACATACAGTCAAAACTTCGATTTTTGGTCAACATCCTCATTTTGAAGTTACATTCATCATTTGATCAAGGGTTGATCATGATTCATCAAGAAAACTCAAGATTTGCCCAAAGTTTTAAATTAGGGTTTCTAGATGAAAAGTCAATGAACTTTGTTGGTCATAACTTTCTCATACTTTCGAGAAATTTTTCCACCACCTCTTGTTTTGAAGGAAATTCAATTCTCTACAACTTCATGTCTCACAAGAATGTCCAAAAAATGCTTCATTTGAGAGGTATAGCTCAAAACATTACAGGTCATTTTCAAAGTCAACAAAAAGTCAACTTTTTGTTTTGAAGATATTTTGAGCATGGTAACTCCAATTGAGATGAGACCAAAGACATTGGTTAGAGGACTCTTAGAGATTTCCAAAAAGTCCAAGAACACTCAAAATGTGGAAAATGAGCAAGATACTATTCGGAAGTTAGGCGATTTTGAATGATTGCACAAAAGGACATATTGGTCAAAATGCAAAATTTTCCAAATGGGCCTATAATCTTTTGATCCAAACTTGTTCATGATGCTATTCTTGACCCATAAATGCTTGGCCTTGGTTCTTTTCTATTTTTATGATTTATATTTGAATTTTATAACATTTAATTCAAAAATAAATTATATAAAATATGAAAATTAAACATTTTTCTCAAAAGGAATGATTTTATATCTTTCTAAATGTCCAAGAAGGCCCATGACCCTTACCAAATTCGTGATAGCCTTGCATTCATGAGAAAATCATATATTTTTCAATATTTGATTTTATTTTAAATGGAAATATTTGCACATTCAAGAAGCAATCTTTTTCACTCCTTTGCCATCCAAATTTCTTCTATAAATTGCAATGATACACACAAGGAGGAGGAAACCTAGCTCAAGCCAAACCCTTATTTTGTCAAAATTTTCCAAGAATCTTTGAAATTCAATTTCAATTTCAGAGGTTCGACCTCAAACATCATTCCATCGTGCTCGGAGGTAAGTTTGAGTAAGTACCATGGTTTAAAACAAGCCGGATCGATGCATATACATACATACATATTCAATATTTCTTGATTTTTGCATTTGATTGTTCTGCCTGTTTTAATCGATTCTAACCGTTCTAATGTGTTCATGAGGCTCTATATAGTCGATCTGGGCCATCGTTTCAAAGCTTTCACGTAAGAATCTCGATTTGCCATGGCTAGGGCTTTTCGAGCTGTCTTCATCGAACCGGTAGCTACAGGTCGTTTCAGTCAAAACTAATGGCACCAATGAACTCGCAGCCATCGATTTAGGGGGGTAGGGTCCCCCTTTTCCATTTATCCTGCGTATTTTTCTTGTTTTCAGTTTCAGGCCATCGGAGAAGACGACCGGAGCTAGGGCTCCGGCGTCGTTGACCAAGGTTGACTCCGGCGATGCATGGGTGGCACGATCGTGCGTTCTGATTCGCTCACTCTTTCCACATGGGGTCCACTTCGCTGACTGTGTTTCAAACACTCCCAGGACGCGTTGACATTCAAATTCAATTGGTTTCAATTCTCCAAACACCAAGTGTCACATGGCCGGGTGGTTAAGGCGTTGGGATTGAAAGATGCTCCAAAGGGTCCCCTGTTCGAACCTCATCAGGACCTGGTTCATTCTTTTTTCCAAACTTTGCTCCATTTTCTTATTTTTTCCATGTTTTCATATTTATTTAATATTTACATCTATTTTCATTAATTTCATAATTTTATTTCTGCATTAAAAAATTACCAAAACATTTTTTCTTTTTACATTATTTTCATAAAAACCTTTATTTAATTTAATAAATTAAAAAATACAATTTTTGCATGCATATTTATTTTTATTTTGATTTTAGCATTTAAATCACCGTAAATTAGTTTTTAATTATTAAATCTTTTCCAAAAAATCCCAGAAAATTATTATAGCTTATTTATCTTATTTCCAGCATGCATAAATTTTCTCATATTAAAATTTGCATTTTTTCTAACATTTTCTCTTATTTCAATTTCATCATATTTCCCAATTTTCTTATTCTTTCACAGGTTGCTCCGATTCGGACATTTTTTCTTTTATCATTTTACTTTTCAATAATGTAACTGCTCATGGGATGTAATAGTTTAATTTAGGACTTTTACTTTCCGCACTCCTAATTATGTATCTGCCCCAAAGCCATGTAATAGCGTAGGTTTATCTTTCCGCACTTTTACATTCCGCATTTTACTTTCCGCACCCTTATCAATTGCTAGTAATTAGGCGTGTATGGCAAGATAATAATTGGACATAGCTCACACTAATTTCAAGATAAAATATCCGAATTTGACACACTTCTTTCACACACGCACCCCTTAGGGTAATTCTCTCTCGATGCCTTTTCGATTCAAATGGTCATGTCCCTCGAACGTAGAGGTATTCTAGCACCGTTGCCTTCCAAACAAATCATCATAGTCCCTTCGATACAAAGATCATAAGACCCACGATGTCGCCTCCGAATACATGATCTTGACCCTCGATTGTCGCCTCGAAAATGATGATAGTCCTTCAAATGTGCTAGGATACTTCCTGAGTTGCCTTCTATGACCACCGATGTCCCCGAATGTCCCGCTTACATCCAACGAATGGAGCTACCTACTAACTAATGGTATGGCTAGCGCTATTCTCAAGGAATGTAAGTACAACAAAGCGACCAATTAAAGGTGGGTAAATAAGTCTCTTAGTTGCTTGCTCTATCAAATGCTTTTCACACTACACACTCTTTTTCAAAGTTCAATTTCTTTTCAAAACAAAACATTTCCGAACACTTTGTATACACTCCTACATGAGTCATTACAAAGTCAAAGCGAAATGCCTTTTTTTCAAAACATCTTTGTCAAACACACAAAGCAATTTTAAAAGTTATCTAAGAGCAACTAAGAGCCCGTAGAATAAACTGCGGATGGAAAGGGGTGCTAATACCTTCCCTTTTCATAACCATTCTCCCGAACTCAGAATCTAACGAAGGTCTTTTTCTGTTACTTTTACCTTCCCTTAATTGGATAAAAATAAAAGTCGGTGGCGACTCTTGCTATCCGCACATTTTGGATACAAAAATCCTACAAAGTCAGTTCACCGTATCACATCTTGTTTAATTGTTTAAACTTTGTTTGCATGTAGAAACTTGTTTGTTTTTATCTTAATGCAATGAGTATGTTTGTCTTGAAGTAATCCATTCGTTGTCACTCAATCCATTCGTTATCACTCTTTAATTGATTTGCGAACATTTTGATACCAACGTTACCGAATCTTTCGCCTAGACAAAGATTTGGAGGGAAGATGACGATAATTAAAAAACGCCAGGTCGCTAGTCATGTGCTTTTGAGTAGAACCCTGCTTATGATGTACAGGCCTTGTTTCAAATCCCCAAACACTGAAGTTATAAGGGAGATAGACCCTCGTTAACCCCCTTCGAGCCTTGAAGTAGGAGTTTCTTTTCTGTTCAGAAAAAACCCTCATCATTTTCACCACATGCGGGTAGTGTTGATTAATCGATCGGCGTTCGTTAAGAGAGTGTGCATCGAAAGATACAACAATGGTTATCCTTGGAAAGGTTGAAAAGGTCAAAACCACGATGACCTCCATCTATCAATAGTGTGCATCAAAGGAGAATGATACCATGTTGGGTATCTCTCGCACATCAGAAAGGTCGACAGATGACAACACCGCAACGGTTACCCTTCATCTACCAAGGACTCAGACAGTCACCATCACTTTAACAAATCGATGATTGTGTATAGACCCACGACTTGTTCAAAAAAAAAAGAGTATGAAAGAGACAAAAAGCCCGCTAAGTCGAAACTTAGTAATAAGTCGCTTAGGCAAAAGTCAGGCAAAAAAAAAAAAAAGAGAGAAAATCTTGAAATGCATTGTCAAAGAAGATTTTTCAACAAAGAACAAGTCGTGTGGTCAAATACCAAAGACAAATTGAGTGACTGTTGTGTCCAAGAAACCTCGTATTGGTTCCTCAACCATCATAAACTCCTCTCGAGAGGTGAGTGCTCGTATCAGGATAGTTGAACTCAGGACTGAAGAACATCATGGAGAATGGGCGGGCACCAAATATTTTGAGCCTAAAAACCCTTTTTCTAAAAAACCCGTGAACCAGACCACGTTACAACCCTCAAAAGTCCTAATTGAAGCATGGGTTAATTCAAAAGCATATAACGAAGAGATCGCGTTTACCTGACTCCTACAGTGTGTGTTAAGTACCTGTGTTGGTATCATATGCTCGTCTTATCTTTCAAAAAGAAAATTTTTAGTGTTGCACTCCAAAAGTGTTTCACTCACAAAAAGTCATGTTTTTCATACAAAACTTCAAGACGCATAAATGTTGCACTAAAATATTTTGTGGAATTTTTCTAGATTTTTTGTAAATGTTTTGATAGGTCAAATAAATTCTGAGATTAATTAATATTGTTTTAATTAGTTTTTATTGTAAATTCTTGAAAAATGTTTTTCCTTCATAAAGAATTCCACAAAAATTATTCTGAGCCCTTTGATTGGTTTGTGATGAGTCCTTGATTTTATTTCAATTATTTTCTAGTTTTTGCATAATTAAATAAATTTTGGAATTATATTGCATTTCATGCATTTTAATTATTATCAAAAATACTTTCCCCCATGCATAAATTGCATAAAAATATTTTGAATCATTTTATTTATATAGGTTGCATCTCTGAATTTTATTTCATAATTTTGTATTTTGTGTATAATTAAACAATTTCTTGCATTATATTGCATTGCATGCATTTTAATTACTATTAAAAATATTTTTATTCATACAAAAATTGCATAAAAACTATTTTAGGCCATGTTATCCGTGTACATCACATTTCTGATTTTTATTTCATATTTGTCTAATTTTTTGATTAATTTTAGAACATATGTGAATAATTGTTTATTTTGGTAATTTAATTGATTTAAAAATACTTTTTCAAGTATAAAAAAATTCACCAATTTTCTTTTGACCCTTTTTCATGATATATAATTTGTCTCTGACCTTGAATTAATTTTTTAGTATTTTTTCTTTTGTGAATACTTTTCATGGTTTATTTGATATATTAATCTTTCTAGATTTAATTTTTAATAATTTCATTAATTAAAAATGCCAAATGTTGACTTTTATGACTTTTAGAGGTTAAAGACTTGATGTGTGAATTTTGATTTCAATTTTACTTGATTGAATTATATTTGTTTGGAATTTTTTATTTAAGTTGATCAATTATGTGATTTTTGTTGCTTAGGCCTCAAGTTAGGGTGTATATGTTAATTTCTCTTGACTTTCAAGTCAACTTTTGATAAGATTAGAGTTGTATGCTCCCTTAGGATCCTAGAACTATTTTTTAAAAATATATTTTAGGACTTGATTTGATATTTTTCCCAACTTTGCTAAGTTAGGGTTTCTAGTTTGATCATCTAGTGAACATTGCTTGCTTGTGCATTTTTATTTTCCTTTTGAACCTTGCCAATTTTGATTTGTGCTTGTGGTTTCTGAATTTTAATTGTCTTGAGAATGTTGGGATATTTTTGTTTTGATTTTATAAGCCTTGTTGCTATTTTTGAACCAAACATTTCTTCCATAGGTGCATTAGTATTTCTTTTGACTTAGAGGTATATTGGAATGCATTTATGCAACCCTTGGGGAATCAATTTCTCTTTCATTTTCATCCTTATTTCTGATTTAGGGATTTGTGTTCATCAATGAACAATTCTCTTCCCCTAAACATACTTTCTTCTTCAATTTGTTTGATGATTGCTCATGATCAAGGTTTAGGAGGTAGCTTTTGTGCACCACCTTAGATACCTCATGCGAAGCACTTTCAAATATGACCTATCATGGTTCTGATCTTTTGTGAGTGGATTTATATCGTACATTTCTCCTATGATACTTGTTTGATATTTCATTGTCCATCCTTCATGGTGACAAGTTAGGAGTCACATCTTTTAGTTTTGACCTAATTGTATGTGTATGATTGCTTGAGGAATTTCGTGTCCACTAATTTTTGTATTTGAATCTTGTGTTCATACCTATTCTTCATCTTATTTATTATGCTTCTTTGAACCATAGATAGACATTTCATTGTCATATATTTTTGGTATCATGTGAGAAGCTAAATTGGTTCATTTGTTGTTGTCAGTGAGTTTAATTCTTTAATGTTTGCTCATGAGCTTTTGTGTTTTATCTCTTTATGGTTACTCAATGTTTACTTAGTGTTGTCTATAGTACATAACACTTGAGGACCCTAATTGTGCTTTCATGATCACCTTTGCTTTTATGCATTAGAGATTATATTTTTATATGATCTCATGACACTTTAACTTGTTAATTTGATAATATTGATTAAGGTTCCTTGTAAGATCATAATAGATACTTATAATAGGGATATGCAACTTACCTAGGACTTATGAGTATCAATTCTCCTTTTCAGACTTGATTCATATCATCCATCATTGATTTAGACAAGTGTTGTCCATCTCTTGTGATGTTGGTAATCAATTAGGTGACTTGTTTTGTGTATTGAATTTTTGTCTTCTACATTTGTTGCTCATGAACCTCATATTGAGTTAGATTATTACACAAGTCACACATGTCTTAATTATCTAATTAACACCATTTTGTTTGATCTTTATCAATTGCTTTGAACTTGCTCAGTTTTGTTGTTTTCAAACCCTAATTTTGTATGCTTTGGAGTATAAGCCCTCTTCTTTGTGTGAAATACTTTTGTTTGTGTTTTTTTAGATATTAAGCTACTTACATTGCATGTGCTAATATCATTTAGCCTTAACCTCTATTCATAGGTGCTTGATTCATGTTTGTTTTGCTTTTAATTGGCTTGTTAATTGCTTTTGTGCTAGTTTTGCTCTAGCTTGTTGAATATTTTGTGTATGAGTTTTGAGTGAATTTTGTTTATATGTTTTTCTTACCTTGTCTAAGCTAATGACCTTTCATGATTTATTAATTCTTCACTTTGTCTCTTGGCCATGATTAGCTATTTGATTTGTAAATTCTTTTTAAGTTGACTTTTAGGGTTGAATCATGACTTCTTCCTTTGATAGTTTTGTAGTGTTGATGTATGCTAATTTATTTTATGATTTGTATGAGTATTATCTATATATGATCATAACTGACCTCAATCTTATGTTACACTTAGTACAAGTATGTTTGAGCACACACATGCATACACTTTTGCACACACTTCACTATACACTTTTGGTATGCACGTTCATGCTTTCTTATGATAATTTGTTTGTGAATATTAATGATGATTGTGTATATGATATGAATATGTTCTTACCATGTTAATAATTTAATTTCATGTCTTAATATCTTATAAGATCTCACTCCTCTTCATCTATGCACTACCATGCTTCATTTGACTTTTAGATGCATTCTAAGTCAAGTTTTTGACAAGTTTTCATACTAGTGTTGTATATGTGATCTTTTGAGTTTCTTGTAAATTTATTGTATTTAAAATGAGTCTTTCCTCATCATGTGTTGCTTCTGATCTCACTCTTATGCAATACTTAGCACAAGTATGCTCAAGCACACACACGCATACACCTTTGTCCGCACTTGTATGGATTGAAATTGCTTTTCTTAAGTGATTTGTTTGTGAATCTTTCTTATGCATGTTTGTATGTTTTTGTTGATGTATTGGTGAATTTTCTACTGTATTTTATGTCTCTTAACCTTTCATGGTTCATTTTCTTTCATCTATGCCTTTTCTTGCCTTCTTTTGACCTATAAACACTTTTTAGGTCAAAGTTTCGACTAGTTTTTGTACTATTGTTGTAATTGTATCTTTGTAATATTTTATTTGTGATTTGATTGTGAATTATTTTATTTGATTTTTCTACTGCAATCACTTCATATTTAAACTCTATTTTCATGCTATGTATGTCACACACTTGTATTTACTTCACCACGCACAATTGTTGCATGTTTACGCACTCTTGTAGAAATTTTTGTTCATGAATTTTTGTGGCTTTATTTGCATGATGTAAATGAAATGTTAACATGATATCTACTGATTTTTATGCTATTTTACCTTCTAATTATTCTCTCATCTCATCTATGCTTAAAATCTCACACAATTTCCTTTCCGTATGCTTTTAGGACTAGTTTTGGTCTAGTTTGTGCACTAACTTTGTATGTATGTCTTCATAGTGATGTTTGATGTTTGATGTTTGAAGTTTGTTTATGGTTTGTATACGATTTATATATTTATGTTGTGTCTACTGACCTCACTTCACATGACACCTTGTATGGTTATTCACTCACTTGTTTCCCCTTCATCTTCTTTTCTTCTTTCTTTGAATTTGTGAGTGTTTGGTTTGTGCGCTTTTGCCAAAGTATTTTGTTTGCTTCTTCTCATTCTTCTCATTTGGTTTTCTAACCAAGATGATTGATATTATAGTTTTCGCTTAGTATTACTCGATTAGGTAAGTTATCGAGTTTAGACATTAGGTTAAGTATCCATGCATGCCAACATTAGGTAGATAATCTAAGTAGCTTCCCTTGTTCATACCAATAACTTAGGAATAACTTTGTATGATAATAATTAGGATTAGAAATAAGTTAGTTTCCCTTAGCCTTTTTACCTTTATCCTTTTGGATCCTTAAAATTAAAATCTTGTTTTATCAAGTGCATTAAGATACTCTAAAAGTACGAAACTTTTTCCAAAGTAAAAGATACAAACCAATATTCTTAGTCTTAGGATGTTTCGTCGTCCTGTTTTGTCATCCTATAGCTGATGTTTCGTCATCCCGTCTATAGCTGATGTTTCGTCATCGTGGAGGTGTTTTGTCATCGTTGTTTGTTGTCTCGTCTTCTAAACTAAAAAACACAAACCAACCAAAATAAGTTAGCCGAACTACGACACTCTGACTTTCCCATTGCACGAGGGAATACGCAGGCCTCCTGTCGCGGGGCTTAATCGAGCAACCTTTTATAAATATTTTCTTATTTTCCCCGTGTTTTCTTTCTTTATTTTATTCTTTTCTTTATTTCTTTATTTCTTTATTTTTCCTTTCTTTTTGCATGCATTATACCTCATATACATATATAGTTAGACCTTTACACCCATTAGATAGAAAGTAAAAGCAGATATCATAGAGTACTATAGGCGCATGGGGTGCTAATCCCTTCCCCTCGTGTAAAAGACTTCCTTACCCGATCTATCGGTTGCAAGAACGTGATTTCTCCGTTTTAGGTTTACTCGATGTTTACCTTTCCCCTTCGGTTGGATAAAAAACGTCTGATGGCGACTTCATTGATATATAGTTATTTATTTGATTTTCGGTCGGTTGTTTCAATTGCTCTGATGTATTATCATCTATCCATTAATATTCCATCACTCTGCCTTGTTATCATCTATCTCGTCTGTTAAGTGTGCAATGTACTCTGAGAGAGCTGTCAATCTTGACTTGATTGCTTCGTGTTCCACTTTATTTGTGGGACACATCTATTATATTTGAACAATTGTGTACCTTTCCATGTTTGCATTATCCTGCAGGATGTTTATATGATTGTGTTTGATGCACATCACTTATGATTTATTTTCACATAGAGGCCTTGATGTTTACATCTGATGACGCAATTTCTGACTTGTTTTATTAATGATTATAGTTGTTCGAGGATCTCTGGGTTTCATATATGTTTAGTCACTTTACTACGGATCTTTATCCATTCAGTATTTTCATATCTAATTTACACTTTTAAGCATTTTACCGCTTACTTAGGATTGGAATTGTGTCTTGGAAGTCCTCACTAGGAGGCCACGTTTTTGTTTGCTTATTTTTGTGCTTGCGGCAGGGAGTCGTGCTAGTTTTAAGATCTATTATGACACCATCATTAAGTCCTCATGAGAAAGGCACGTGGAAAGGGTTCATAACCAACCCTCACATAGTTTAGTTGAGTCGTTCCTATGCTCACTTTTGCAAGTAGATGCTCTGAACATGTACCAAAGATCCTGATGAGTCTAAGTCCTGATTAAGGAAAGTGGAAAAGAGTCTTGCAGTCAGATCCCTACGCTTTGTCTAGCTCACGTTGATCGACGTTGACGCTTGGTGTACGCACACACCATTTATTACTTCCCCCAATACTTTCCGCATCTTGCTTGATGATTGATACCACGGTTAAGGGCACTATCATTTCCCACAGTGTGGTAGCTTAGTTGTTGGGAGTAATTTGTTACTCTTGTTTATGTCTTGATCCCCCATCCTGCTATGATCTCTATCTGAGTTAGGTATTGCGTGCTTGCCTGATACTTCATTATCGTGGTTAGGTCCCTCCTTTGCTACCTTGGTTGCATGATACTTTGGTAGATGTGTGCTACTCGAGTGATGTGGATCCTCCTCGAGCTTTGATTGATTGTTTACTTTGTGCTTATTCCCCATTAGGTTTGTTAGATTTGTAGGAGCTTTTAGGTTCCCCCTGATACTAGAACCTTAAGATCAATGTTGCACAATAACATTAGGGATAGAAATAGGTTAGTTTCCCTTAGACTTTTTACCTTTCCCCTTTTGCATTCTTAAAACTAAAATCTTGTTTTGTCGAGTGCATTAAGATACTCTAACAATATGAAATCCTTTTTCGAGGTAAAAGATACAAACCAATCTTATTGTTTGTGCGCCTTTTGGCTTTGCTTTAGAGCTTGTCAGGTTGATGTCTCGTTATCTTTGCCATGATATTTTGCTATCTTGTTGATTTTTTTCATCTGTTGTGATGTTTTGTCATCTGTCGTGTGTTTGGTCATATGTTGCGATGTTTTGTCATTTGTTGTTATGTTTGGTAATCCATGTTACGTTGTCTTGTCATCTTTACCATGATGTTTCCATTTTGTTGTGATCTTTCACTATGCCATGATGTTTTTCCATCTTATCTGATATATTGTCGTCTCGCATGATGTTTTGCCATCTTATCTGATATATTGTTGTCTCGCATGATGTTTTTCCATCTTATTTGATGTTTTGCCATCTTATCTGATGTTTTGCCATCTTATCTGATGTTTTGTCATCTTGCATGATGTTTTGCCATCTTATCTAATGTGTTGTCGTCTCGCATGATTTTGTCCATCTTATTTGATGTTTTGTCGTCTTGTATGGTGTTTTTCCATCTTATCTGATGTTTTGTTGTCTTGTATGATGTTTTGCCATCTTATTTGATGTTTTGACGTCTTGTATGATGTTTTGCCATCCTGTTTGATGTTTTGCCTTCTTAACTAAAAAACACAAACCAACCAAAATATGTGAGCCGGACTACGACGCTCTGACTTTCCCATTGCATGAGGGAATACGTAGGCATCTAGTCACGGGGCTCGATCGAACAAACTTTGTAAATATTTCCTTCTTTTCCCCATATTTCTTATTTTTTCTTTCTTTTCCGTTCATTCTCCCTCATATACATAATTAGATAGACTTTACACCCATTAGATAGATAACAAAAATGAATACCGTAGACGGATGTGTGGGGTGATAATCCTTTCCCCTCACGTAACAGACTCCCTTAGCCGATCTCTCGGCCACAAGACCGTGATTTCTCCCTCTCAAGTTTACTCGATGTTTACCTTTCCCTTCGGCGGGATAAAAAACGTCTGATGGCGACTTCATTGATATTCTATCGGATGATTTTTGGTCGGTTGTTTCAGAAAGTTGAATAATGTCGTAGATTTCCATCTCCTAGATTTGGTCTTTCTTCTTTTCGACTTTGGCAAGCCAAGTCAGGTAAGGTTCAAGGTCTTTGAATAAAGGGCAAGAGCGAAACACTCTAAGAGTATTGCTCATATAATCTAAGTTAATGAGTTTTTCTATTTTTAAGGCTTCAGTAGAAGACTCCGCCTGATTAGCAGTTATGGTTTGTGCATTAGAATAGCTTAAGGTTAGTATCTTCACTAGCACCTATTTCTTTATTTCTACTAGGTATAGGATTAATATGATGGAAAGTTGGAAAAAAAATCTTTTAGCTTTTCAACATCAACATTAGAATCAGGTAAAAGACCTACGCATGAGTCTCACTAGCAATAGTAAAAGGAATGAGTACCTAAGATTTATAAATCTCGCGCTTCTCTTCAAGCAAAGATGGTTCAAGAACGTATTATCAGTTTCCTATCAGTAGTGGCTTTGCAATCTGGGTCACAGGCGATAAAAATTCTTTTTATTCTTGTTAGCTTTGGTGTTCTTGGATTTTGAAGGCGTCATCGTAACAGTGTGAAGTTCGAATGTGAAGTGAGTTTGTTTGGAGGTTTTTCTAGAAAAATAGCGAGAGAAATGAAGAGCTGAGAGTTGAAATAGAAAAGTTTCAAGTGATGAAGAAGAAAAGCATTTAAAGAAGGAAGAAAAAGTTGTTTAGTTTATTTTGATTGGTAAATGGCATAAGTTAGTTGGACGCATGTATGCTTTTAAGAGGTCCATCAGAAGGTTGTCCTTTCATTTGCCACAATGCTCATGAAAAATAGGGATAATGATGATTCCCTATAGTTTAGCACGCCTCGATGAAACATTTTAGGAAAGGTGGTCATAATTACCATGACGTCAGAACAGTGAAATTATTGTTGCGTCGAAGCATTCAAAAAATGTCCCTTTTCTCCATGTGTTCGAAAAAGACATTTTTTGGGGGAAACTTGTTAGCGGGAAATTCGACGGTTATGAGTATTTGAAGTATCAAGCAAATATGAAGGAATTTTTTGGAAAAAGTTAGTCGACTTCGACTAGGAAGTTTTAATGAGGACTTCAACCCAGAATTTAGCGAAAGTGTCCCATGCCTTCAGAATGGTTTGTTTGGGACTTAGGATATTTGAGATTTGGCTCGCAAATGAGTTCGACGAGTTAATTTGAAATAAGGTTGAGAACTGTTTTTTGGCTTTATCAATTTTCTTCAAAAGATGCGTGGAGGCCTATGAAATGTGAAGTTCATGCAAGCGAGAACGTGTCATTTTATGCAGAAAAGACCGTTCGTGATAGTTATTGTCAAAGTATATAAATATGGGTCTCAGCGTTAGGATTTAGGTGTGTTCAATTGTACCAAAATTAAATCACTCAAAGTATCTAAGTGTGTTGAGAAAGAGTTTTATAAGTAACATGTACGAATGAATCACTACATTTACATGTACGAATGAATCACTACATTTACATTCAATGTCAAATCATTTACTTTCAATGTCATTTTGATTTTATTTAAGTTTTTGTCGAAATTACTTTACATTCCTCTACTTTTTACAAATCATCTTTGCATTACTTTTAAGATCTTTAGTAGTGTCGAAATGTTCATTATCAAGAAAACTTAACAAAACTATGCACGTATATTCTAAGATCAATCTAGTTGATGTTGTAAGTAACTAAAGTATTAAATTTAAAATATTGGCATTTGTTTACCAAAATCCAAAATAAACAACTTCACCTACTAAAAACTCTCAAGTACATAATCAAAACTCTCAATATCACTTCTTAAGGAGAGAATTAAGTCTCTTATTTATGACCGAATCTCTATACTATTATTTAGAAGTGGGTCTCTTATTTATTCAAATATATATATATATATATATATATATATATATATATATATATATATATATATATATATATATATATATATATATATATATATATATATATATATATATATATATATATATATATATATATATATATATATATATATATATATATATATATATATATATATATATATATATATATATATATATACTAAACCTAATTCTATCTATAGAATTTAGCTTTTGATACACGGTCATTCTAGATCTAAACTTAAAGAGTACTTCTCAGCTACATTTTAAGTTCACAAATCATGTTATAAACAATCAACTTGTGTAGAAATAAATGTATATTGGATAATGAAAATAGTAAAGTACAAGCTAGATGGAGAACTTTTGATAGATAAGAATGACACTTACATGGTTCTAGAGGCATAATTGATCTTATTCCTTGTTAGATGATCGTTTGTATCACTTAAATTTCACCAATACTCTATTAAAGTGCTTGTTCCAAGAAGAAAGAGAGGGTATGTATGTGGTGTGTGATTGTGTGTTTAAAGTGATCCATGAAAGGGGATGGTCAAAATCAAGGTGGAATATGTATAGAAAAGAAAGATCTACAGGTATGGTATTACTGGCTTAACAATGAACTAAATGCTAAGTAGAATGTTAAGAGATATACAATAAGGGCCAAAAACACAATGACACACATATCCTCCCCATGGCCTTTTGCAAGGTGGGGAATGGATATCTTGCAACATTTCTCAATATCTTTAGCTAGTGAAGTATCTAATCGTAGCTATTAATTATTTCACTAATTTGATACATTTTGATCTTTTAGCAAAGATAATCGGCAGCAACATCCTTGTTTCTCAAAAAAAACACCTTTCTCTGTTTTCCATTCTAGAGGTAGTGGTAACAAGTAATAGGCAAAGTTCTTTGATAAAAGATCATCATATATAAATTACATATATTACACGTTTAAAAAGACGGATACATGGGTGTTATTAATAATAAAAGTGAATTTAAGTAGTTAATAAAACAATTAATATTTAAAATTATTTAATTAATTATTATTTTAATATCAAATTTGTTCAATAACTTAACAATTCTTATATATGAGATAATAATGCTCATATTGCTCTGTCAGTGTATTTTTTAACTCTGTTTAGAATAAAATAAGAAAAGCAATAAAAACATACCCGAGCAAAAGAAACAAGTGATACAAAAGATACAAACAAAATTGCTTTCGTAATTGGGCACATTGCCGTTTGTTCCATGCATATTGCAATACAAATGTCATTTTAAGACTAACCATAAAATGCCAATATTACGCGGATTGGGGACTGAACCTTTCATGCATCAGTTTGCTATCTTTTCGTTGCCATTTGCCAAATTGTTTGATGGAACTTTTATAGTACATACATTCTTAATTAAGGCAAATTGTTTGATGGAGCTTTTATAACATACATTCATAAATTAAGGGGTCTTTACGCATTTAATTAAGAGCCTAAGCAGAGTAAAAAAATTAATTAAATCAATAATTTAAATTAAAATAAAATCGATTATTTCTGACTCATTTTTAAAATTAAGCTAAACTAATAAAAATTAATGTTGTTTGGTTCGACTCTTGATTTAAATTTTTATGATTCGTCAAATCAACCGATCAAATCAATGGATATAATTACATTGAGTCCAAATTTTGTTTCGGTACAACCATTCTCTATTTTTGTTTACACTCCATTCCTTTCGGCAAAATATACATCTAGAATCAAATTTCAAAACATAGAAAATAGAAATCATAAATCACAAATCACAAAAGTTTATTTTCATTAAACAATTGCTCTCGTTATATGTCCCAGTAGTTGTTATATCTACTTCGTTCTAATATGTCATGTCGTCTTCTTTGTGTTCAAGCTCTCTTCATTAATTTTTGTTTTTTTATCCTTTTTTTCGTTTCTTCTTCTTCTTGAATAAAATATCTTCTAGTCTTATTACAAAATAGTTTTGACGTGTGTTCGAGGTGTGAAATATATTAATTGGTCTATGCTTTATTGTGTTTTATTTGTTGAATTTTCAAATCCCTTCTCAACCTTCTGATGTCAAGTGTCAATATAATGAACTTGTTTCATCAATCAATATAAATCATGTCACTGTTTCGTATGAATTAAAAACAACTTATAATTTATTTGAAAAAAATAGAGTATGAAATAAATTATAAGAAATGTATTATTTTAAAAATACACCAAAAAAACGATAGTGGAGAATACATTGATTCATGTTTTAAAAACATTATAAATCGATCAACCAGACAAAACCAAATCAAACCAAACTGATTAGTTTGTTTCAATTATATTTCTAAAAAATGTTAAAAACGGAATCAAACTAAAGTGATAGAGCTACCATCTGTTTTTACCAAAAACGGGTCCAAATCGAACTGTTTGCGGCGGCACGGCTATGGTTAGGCTATATGAGAAATTGAAACGTCTTCATCCTGTTATGAAAGTGCTTAACAAAAAATACACTAATATCTAACTTCAAATTCAGCAAGCAAGAACGGATTTGGAATCTGCACAAGAGAAGCTAAATGCTAATCAGTTTGATTCACAAGCCATTAGTTATGTGAAAACCTGAATTGACCAAGTTACTCATCTGAACCATCTCGGGGAAACCATGTTGATGCCAAAATCAAAAGAGACTTCGCTTAAACTGGGGGGACGACAATAACGTTTTTTTTCATGCATCGGTCCGGGAAGACATAAAAACAAAGGCCTCCACACTTTAAAGTCTCTGAAAGGCGAATTGCTTTATACTCAAGAAGATATAGAGCTTGAAATTTTAGAGTCTATAATGGTTTGGTGGGCACAAATGCTTCATCCTTGTGCAGTATTGACCTCCTAATGATCCGTAGTGGAAAAGTTCTTCACGTTACTGCAGCTCAACGTCTCATTCGCCCAATTGAGGACAAAGAGATTTGGGCAGCCTTAAACAGTATAAGTAATCACAAGGCTCCAGGGCTAGATGGTTTTAATGCATTCTTCTTTAAATATTCTTGGGAAATTGTTAAGAAGGATGTCAGGGAAGAAATCTTGGATTTTTTTAATAATTGCAAAATAAATTTTGCGATGAATTGCTCTCTTGTCACACTAAATCCAAAAACTCAGGATGCGGCTACTATCAAGGACATGCAACCTATTGCCTGTTGTACGACGGTGTATAAAATCATCTCCAAAATTCTTACTACTAAGTTAGGGAAGTGATTAGTTAGGTGGTTCATAAAAATCAATCTGCTTTTGTCCCAGGTAGAATTATTCATGATAACATCATGATGGCGCAAGAGCTAATCAGAGGGTATATTAGGAGTCGTGTCTCTCTACATTGTATGGTTCAAATGGATATTCAGAAAGCGTATGATATTGTGGAATGGTCAGCCCTCCATCATATTATGACTGAGTTGGGTTACCCGCGTATTTGCATTAATTGGATTATGGCTTGTGTGACTAATGTTTCGTATAGATTTTCAATAAATGGTATTCCTCCAAACATCCTTAAGGCTAAGCGCGGTTTTAGATAGGGGGCCCCTATATCTCCCTTCCTCTTCGTTCTTATTATAGAATATTTGCATCGTGTACTTCAAGGTTTAAACCAAAATCCCAATTTTAATTTTCATCCGAAGTGCGAGAGAATGAAAATTATCAATCTTTGCTTTGTGATGATATTCTTCTATTTGTAAGGGGTGACATTGAATCCATTAAGTTGACCATGAAAAAAGTTAGAGACTTCTCAATTTCGACGGATTTGAAGATTAACATCCCTAAGAGTAAAATTTACTTAGGGGGTGTGGATGATAGTACTTCAAATCTGATTCAACAAGAAACTGGTTTTGCTATCGGGTCACTACCTTTCAAATATCTTGGAGTTCCTTTGGCTAGTAGAAAATTTCATATCTCCCAGTGTCAACCTTTAATTGATAAAATGTTGGTTCGGCTAAAACGTTACAGTACGAGACTTCTTTCTTATGCGGGCAGATTACAACTCCTTAAAAGTGTTATCTTATCCATTGCTTATTACTAGATGCAAAATTTCCCTTTCTCCAAAAGGATTATTTCTCACAATAATAGTCTTTGCAGGAGCTTTCTATGGACAGGTAAAGATGATATAACAAAAAAAGCGTCGGTAGCCTAGGATCGCCTTAGTGATCCTATCTCTGTCGGGGGATGAATTTGATCTCTCTCCTTGATTAGAATAAAGCTACTATTGGTAAACTCCTTTAGAATGTTTGGGAAAATAAGGATAAACTTTGGATTACCTAGATACACTCTTACTACTTAAAAAACTCAGACCCTGCGAGTTTCTGCCCAGGTGTTAATTGCTCTTGGATTCTCAAAGCGATGTTCAAACAGCATGATACCCTCTTACAATCTGAAGAATGGAATAATTTCCAAAGTACGGGTAAATATCTTACGAGGAAAATTTATCTTATGTTAAGAGGTGAGAAATCGAAAATGCAATGGAGTAAGTTATTTTATGGTAATTTGGCTAGACCTAAAGCAAAGCTTACCTTATAGTTAACATGCTTAGGTACAAATGATTCAGACAACAAAGTGATGAAGGTACAAATAAGAAAACAATCTCAACAACTAAACTCTATTATAACAACCTTTTTAGCTTCCTATTAATGCAAGATCTCGAACGGATAACGTCAATCACTTCACTACTGCGAATAAAGTTAACAGGTTTGTTTTGAAATATAATCTTATTACGAGTTGTCCAGATAGCATAAACAACCTCAGTTATAGCCACCTTAATGATACGGTTTTTAAGGCCCTTGCCCTTAGTCATCTGGCACAACCAATTTAATTTTGAGCCTCAATTGTGACACCTTAAATAATTCAATTATTAAATAATTAGAATTTTAATTATTAATTTAATTAGAAGTTTAATTATTAATATTTTTGAATTAATGAGATTTAATTACTTGACTAAATAAATGGAAGAATCGGGGTGTGAGGTTGAATTGGAGGGTGTGAGGAGTAAAGTACTCTACCTATTCTAATTATTATTTTATTATTATTATTGGAATAATAAAAGGAACAAGATAAAAGGAAAAGAAGAAAAAAGAGAATTGGAGAAGTTTCTATCATACGTACATTGGAGAAGAGAAGAGAATGAGGAAAAGAGCAAAAGTGTCGGAATTCGAAGAACCCACAAGGTAAGAGGTGATTTCGATTGATTAATATGCCTTATTGATTTTGATTTCAATAGGATTGATCATAGCATGTTAAAAATCTCAATTTAGTATTTCTAGGTTTTGTAGGAATTATCCCAATTGATGTCGGATTGTGTAGAATTGATTAATTTGCATGTTATAGGATCATTAGGAATAATTCGGAATATGTTATGTTACATGTTACTGTTGTTGGTTGAGTGATTATACTGCCTTGGATTGTCTGGATTCGTTTGGAATTGATAAGAATTAGAATTGGATGCATACTGCTGTCAAAATGCAGATTTTTGGTTCTGCAGGTCGTAGGAACCGGGTTCCTGGTACAAAAACCAGGGAGGATGATTTTTGTCTCAGTGGGAACCAGTTACTCCTGTGGAGGAACCGGGTTCCCAGTTCAAATTTTCCAAAGAAATTAAATTTTTCTGTGGGAACCGGTTTACTGCTTGGAGGAACCGAGTTCCCCATACAAAATTCCAGATATATAAAAGTGTAAAAGCTATTTAATAGAATTGATGATGTCAACATAGTCTTTTAGGTATGGTTGGATCCTTTTAGGATCACCTTATTTTGTAATTGATTTTATATATATATATATATATATATATATATATATATATATATATATATATATATATATATATATATATATATATATATAAACATAAAATATTTTAACTATTTATTATTTAACAAAAATAAATAATTATTAATTAAAATATCTATTTAACAATTAATTAATTTATTAAATTCAATAGTTAAATATATCTTAACTATTTAATATTTAAATTGTTAGTAATATTATGCTAATATCCAATATATACACATCTATTGCAATTATTAAGTAAACATTATAAGTGGTGTGGGGGTTAGGCATTTTTATTTTTAATATGAGGTCTATGGTTCGAAAACTCTTGGCCAAATTTTTTAAAAATAATTTAACATTAATAGGAACCAAAATAATTTAAAAAACGAAAAAACACGCTTATGTAGAATTATTTAATATTAAAAAATGAAAATGGCCGTCAGCCACGTCATCGTTTTTGTAATGAAAGTTTCGTGTTAGGAACCAAATCCATTAAAAAATGGGCATATGGGACCTTCACCAAAAAATTCAAAATTTCGCTAACTTACATAAATGAAATAGTATTTAAGCCTTAAAAATATTCCAAAATATTATATTTTTAGGATTATGTAAAATATCTTCTAGTATGTTTGGTTTTATTTTGGAATAGTAAAAATGGTTCTAGAGGTATATATATATATATATATATATATATATATATATATATATATATATATATATATATATATATATATATATATATATATATATATATATATATATATATGTGTGTGTGTGATATTTTAAAGTAATTTTAAAGTGTTTGATTCTTCTAAAAAAGTGATTGTATCTCCAAAAATCATTATACTTAAAGCTACAATTTGTAGCTTGAGTTTAAAAGTGGTTTTTACACTCAAATTAGTTGGCAACCCCCTTTTAAATAAATGTATCCTAACATAAATCAATTATGTTAAATTCAATTCTCTTAAAAATAATTTTTACCACCCCAAAAGCACTTGGATGAGATGGTGCAGAGGTTTCTTCTAGCTTAACCAAATGTCCCGAGATTATCCTCTGCTAGTCTTTACTCGCAGAGGATACCCGTTTTATACCAACAAAATCAATTCTACCAAATTATACGAAAAAAAATCAATTCTACCAAATTCAATTGTCAAAATAATCAATTTTATCTACCGTCAATTCAAACATACACTTCATTGAATATCATTTACAAGTATGAAAAGTGATCTTGTCTTTCACATCTTTCACGTTAGATGAACTACAACAACAAAAAATCATTACATGAAATTCAAATTGATTAAACAACAAAATAATATTTCATAGCCAGCCCACCTCTAACCCTAGACATGATACTCACGAGAGATAAATATCTTAAGCATACCTAGAGTTTTTAGGGAGAACTATTAACCACCTCAACCACTTAAAAATTTTATATCACGCATTCGAAGCAACCGCAAATATAACGAAGAAAGAAAAAATCGACTCAACCACCCTTTACACACAGGGCAAGGAACTATAATTGGATCAATTATAACTCTATGATTAAACATACAATATTTAGTATGAATTTTATCTTATAGAAGTCGCAAGAAAAACCCACCACTTTAGATGGTACCTATCTAACCAATCGTTAACATCATTTTCTTTCGACTCAAGAAAAAGCACACATTCCCGCCAAATGAACACATAACATAAGCCAACCTTTATCAAATAAGAGATAATGAATACATCATATCCTTAATATACTAAAATAGAATACACGTTTAAGCGCTAAAATTAGAGTAAAATTCCGCTTAAACACGTGCATCGTACGGGATAAAAGTACTAGTATAACATATAAGATATCAACTAAAAATCAGAAAGACTTGAGTCTAACCTCCAACTCTATTTAATCTAAAAGACCAAGTTAACTAAACCGAGATTTTAAACCTTCCATTCACATTTCTATTTATGTTTGCAAATATGTAAAACCACTTAATCCAAAAAATAATAATTAAAATTACCTTTCACACCGGTTCAAAATTTTTTTTTTTAATAGATTAGTTTTCAAATTTATATAAGAAATAATCAAAGTGATTAATATATAAATATGTGAGGTAAATATGTAAATCCTACCATAGTTCATTTCCAACAAATAATATGTTTTTTAAGTAATTTTAATATGGGAATTTTTTATTTGTTGTTAAAAAGCGGATTATTTATTAAAACAAACTTTAGATCTCTAAATTAATTATTTTTTAAATTAGATAGCTATTTATAAATTCTTGTAATTTTAAGAATATCTCCATGATTAAGTACTTTTCATCCTTAATCACTCTCTTTATCTTATTCATACTATATGCACCCCTTTTTTCAGTCGAGGTTCTGATACCACACTGATTGGGAGTCTCACGTACTATGAAATCAACCTTAATTGTATCGTCACTAAACCACCAACCACAGACATTCCACAGGCTGATAATTAAAACTGACATTCCATAATAGCGAGGACCGTTGTATGGATCGATAGTCAGATGTTTTATGATACACAAGATTCCCATTTTGAGGTAAGCGTAGAGCATACTTACATCTATGTTGGGGAATTATGATATGAATATAATAACTAAATCTTTTAGGAAGAAAGAAAAGAGAGTTAAAACATGTTTGTTCTTAAGCACACAAGAAGGTTTATTTCTTATTCATTCTACCTTCAAATGCTACAAGATGTCTCCTTTTATAGCCAAGAAGATTCACAAAAGACAAATACAACATTATTTACAAGCATGACATTATTAATACTATTGGAATGCCTTTTTTCAAAAGTTCGACACATGTATCCCTTATGAATACATTATTGTAGTATTATTACATAAAAAGACGAAATTCAACTATTCATAAACATGCTTGTGACATATAAGGTACACTTGTCCAGTTAGTCTTCAAAGATGGGTTCATGACTCGGAGATGAAAAGAAATCTCCAAATCTAGATGACTCTCTCTAACATATCATCTATCATGTAAGCATGGATTGATATTTTTCTATGAGGTTCTTCCACGTGTCCTTTTGTGAATTCAACTTCCATTGGGTAATCTGGTTTTTGTTGTATGGCTTGAATTGAGATTTCTCCAATCTCTTGGCTTTTGAATTTTTTTATGACTTATGCAAGTTGTATTATCATTCATCTGGTATGGTTCATGGAGGTTGATGAAGTTAACATACTCCATTAATTATCTTGTAACTTTTAGACTGAAGGGATATTCAACAATGGTTTCTCATGCATGAACATAACTTTTACAACCAAGTAACTTAGTGGCAGGACATGTTTGATATGATATGTGCATAAAGAAAATAATACTGAATTTGTCAACAGACTCTAAGGCTAATCCTCTTTCTTTGACCTCATCTAGGATTGGTTTTAATTGATTTATCCACCATGTTAATGGAAAGTACCATTCAAGAGTATTCCAAATCAAAGATTTATGGTTCTTAGGATCTATTATGTGTTCATACAAGGCTTCGATGGGTATGAGGATAGGCATAGAATACAAAGTGGTGGCTCACCTGATATACCCAAAATGGGTTTTTGGGAATTTAGAATTAGGTTTTATTAAAATCGGAATGAGAAATTGTGTGTTTGGGAAATAAGGAGTATGGTCAGGGAGTATATTCCTTATGATTTTGTCAAGTAATAAAAAATATTATTCTTGGCATACTGCTTCAGATGTAAGGGTGAAGAGGATATATCCATTCCTGATGGAAAGTATTTGGTTCTGTATGCATGGATTGGCAATGGTTTGACCATAAGAATCAAAGAAACAATGTGTTTGGTAGTACTGATCTGGATGGGCTTCATAGGCCTAGAAAGTAAATCATGGGTCACATTTTGAACTCCTTTGATATGTTTTACAGTAAAATCATATCGGGAAAACAAATATTTGAGCCTAAGAGTTTGAGGATCCTGATACATCTTATTTTTGAATTCGGGGATCTAAGAAAATGAGGAATTATCTATTTGAACTTCAAACTGATAGCCTCTCAGGTGAAAGTCAAAATTATAGATACTCATCTTAACTGCAAGAGCTTCCTTATAAGTGGTATGACAATGTTTTTTAGCTTCTTTGAATTAACCAATAGCATGGCCATAATAATACTTCATACCATCCATTTCGTCTATAAAGATAACTCCCTAATAATTATCATTGACATCCATTTGTAAGATTCTTTTATCGTTCCCCAAGATCTTTAAGGCAAATGGAGTTTGTGCGATCTTTTTCAAAGCTCTTACTGTTTTAGTTTACTTTGTTCCCTGTTGTAGGGTTTTTCCTTCAGCATTTGGGATAGAGGACTCGTGTATCTCGCCAGGTTTTGTAGGAAATCTATGATATAATTAATTATAATAAGAAATTGTTGAATTTCTTAACTATGGGATTTTCATCAGGAAAGTTTAACAATTCTTGAACAATATGAGGATGAGGTTGATATTTCCCTTGGTAGAAATGCATCCCTGAAAAATCAATTTTTGTTTGGCATAATTGGCTTTTCGTTTCAGAGAGCATCATTCCATGTCGTTGGGTTATTTGAAGGAATTGGTCCAATAATTATTTATGGGCTTTTTCATATTTTAAGAATAAGAGCACATCATCAATATAGATGAGGATACTTTTGAGAATTAGCTCAAAACTTATAGTCATGGCTTTTTGAAAATGCGATGGAGCTACCTTAAGCCCAAATGGTAACACAGTCCATTGGGACTGAGCATTAGGAATGCCAAAATTCCATTTTGTAACGGTCCTTAGGGTCGATACCGAATTGCCAAAATCTTGACTTAAGATCAAACTTGGAATAGATTTGGGCATCTTTGATGAAAACATTTAAGAAAGGTGCTTTGGAGTGAGAAACTTATCATCTTTGAGAAAATTATTTAGAGGTTTGTAATCAATTACTAGCCTTTTTTTCTCTCAACTTTTCAGATATCTTTTCCACATAATTCCTACTACAATATCTTTATTTGGAAGATTGATGTCAATGACCTTGATCTAGATTATATAGCCGGGGAAAGAATTTGATTCCTATATTTTTCTTGGTCATTAAATTTGTCCTGAAGACTTTTCCATCTACTGCTACAAAGTATGCAACATGTGGTATCCATGATTTTATTGGGAGAATGCTAGGATTCATCATTGTAATCTGGGCCCCAGTGTCCATATGTTATAACTTTCTTCTGGAGGGAAAACTTGGTTGCAAGGACATGAACTTCAACACAATGGAGTGGTGGAGTAGGAAGAGAACTTCTTATATCTTTTAATGAGTAACTAGGGAATTATTTGTAATCTTCTAATTCATAAAATGTTGCTTCGTTAGACGAAAAGTCTTGAAGGGAAAAATTGTTTCTTCATCTATAATTTTCCCACAAATAAAACATCTATAATTTTCCCCCTTTCCTCTAAAAGGTTTTCTTTTAAATAACTACATATCCTTCTTTTTCTTTCCCTTAAAGGTCCTATGAGATTTGGAGTACTTTTATGATGATGTTTTTTTCGTTGCACAAATGCACCTTTTATCTTTACAGTTAATCTCAAGAAACGTTTTCTTACATGCCTTGGTGAATTTTGACTTTTGTTCTATAAAATTTGAAAATTGATGATGAAAACTACAAAGCTTTTCAAATGCTTTTAACGTCACCTGATTAATCTGGCCAAGACTCATGGCTGTAATATTCTTCTGAGTTGTTGCTACCATCCTATGGATTTATGGCTGGAGTTTGTGTGGTAGAGAGGATGTGTATGTATTCTTCAGACTAGGATCATTGTTCCATTGAAGAGATAAAACCTTTGTGTCATCCTGTGATAGTGCTTATCGAGATATTTTGTTTTGAGGGAACAACACTTTATCTCAAAGAATTCATGTCTTTTTTTCTATCCAACATATCTATGTCTCTGATAAATTTATGGTGAGGTACCCCAAGGACATTAGGTGTTCCTTCTAGACAATGTAACTCATCTTATTTGAAAGCTCCAACATTGTGATACCATTCTTTCACTGTGCCTATCATTCTACAGCAAAAAATTTCAATGACCTTATAGAAATCTGCACTTGTTTTCATCATTTGGGTGTCAAGCCACACTCCAAATTCAAATAGTCTCTTTCTCCAACGACTAGGTGGTATCATCAAAAGTGAACCAAAGACCGCCATTTGGTTTAGTCCTTTTGGGGACTAAAGTTTCTTCAAGGGATTCTTCAATAAATAAATCTTCCTCTTTTAAATTTTCCATGAACAGTCTTGTGGTGTAGTTATCTTCAGATTGTGATTTTCATGAAAAGGATCTCGATGTTTCATCAGCAGATGTTTCTTGATAGGAGTCTTTGTCACCATCCGAGAAGGACTCGTCTTTTTTTTTTTGCGTTGATGATTCAACAAGAGAGTAAATTTTCTGGGGAATTCATAATTTCTAGTGATTGACATGGCTTGAAAACCTTTATCAATAATTTCTTCTTTTGTGTGGAATTTTGGAGGTGTTTTAGGAATATCTTGAGATTCCGAGGATGAAGCACTCAAACAGGTAGCCTTTCCTTTTGTTTTAGATATTGAGGTGGTGGTAGTTCGGGTAGATTTTGGTATGTAAGCTATAGGTATGTATTATAACTGATCTGGTGGCAATGAAGCATAGGTTTGGTAGAAAGGATAAGACCTTTCTGATCAATTGAAATATGTAGGGAAAGCATGAGGGTCAAAGAAAGAGTTTTCAACATGCTTGGTTTTTCTTTCATGAGAAGCTCTTAAGAAATCATCTCTTTCTTTTACTTGTCCTGGTAGATTTCTTATTTCTCTTTATTTTTGGTAAAAAGTTTTGTCGAAGGTTCTCTTTTCTAACATATGTAGCAAATCACGATCCAGCTAATACATTTGAGCCTTTAAGCTTATGTAATGCTTCTGCGTTTTGTGGGATAAAACCTTCAGATCATCATTTTTTCGTGTATCTTCTCATCAATCGGGTTGTACTTCATTAGGATGAATGAAGAGTTTAGATGTTATTGTTGATTCTCTATTTTTATATTTGCTTTATGTTTGGTAAAACTAATACAGCAACAATAGGTTAAATAGGATTTATAACTTGTAAGGAGAAAACAGGTTGAAGTTCTATTTAATGAAGAAAACATGTTGTGTTGAAGTGTTTCAACATCTGGAACAACATGTCTAAGAAGATGTCATGACATCATGTTTGAGCTGAGACATTGAATTCTGTTACATTTTTAACAGAAGCAGAATATTCCTAAGATATTGTATAAATCTATGTGGCGCTGTATTGACATGTCAAGGAGATTTTGTAGGAGAATCTATTACAGAATTGTAACAACTTATTTGTTGTTACTTTGAGCATAAATTATGGAGATATATTCTTATGGAGATATATTAGGCAGATTCTGTTGAAGACCTATTCTTGTGGAGAATATCTTGGAGTGTTGTTAGCAAGCTGTTTTGGAGAATATCGTGGAGCAATTTCAGTAGCAGTTTGTTATGATTTGAAGATCCAAATCCAGTTGGATAATAGGTTATAAATATAAGCTTTGTAACCTAAGTTTAGTACCAGCCGAATTTAGTAATAATGTATTTTTTAGGGTTGAGTCTGTAACAACTCTCTAGGAGAGTTGGTTTGTAGGTGAACCACATGGATTGTGAGATGGTCACTGATTTGTACCTCGAAGCTTGTAGGGAAGAGGATTATTTTACTCACTCAGAAGCTGTGAAGCAATGAGTGCAGTTGTGTCCTTGGAAGAAGCTGTGAAATAATTCCAAGTTTGTTTGAGTCACTAGTTTGATTGTTTTGTGTTTGGAGTGATGTTCTCCAAACTGGTTTTGTGTTTGAGGAGTCAAGTTGTTGATGCAGTGGCTGGGATGTTTATTGCTAGACATCACTGCGGTGATTGGAAGTGAACGAAGATTCTCTTATCTAAGTGAGGTATCTTAGGTAAAAGGGACATTGGGTAGGGATTAAGTGAAGAGTGTAAATAGGGAGGTTTAACTCTGAATTAGGACTACTGATAATGGACTTCCTTACTGGCTTGGTATGCCCCCCAGATGTAGGTTGGTTAGAACCGAACTGGGTAAACAATTATGTGCGTTCTTTTGTTTCCTGCACTATTATTTTTATGCCTACCAGATCAGATGTCAAGATATCCTGAGTCTGCTGGCACCAGAATTACAGTTATGCTTATGATTAGATTCATCTTACTTTCTAGAGCATGAAATTGTTGGTTATAATCTGATGTGGTAGTTGAGTACATAAATCAAGGGATTGACTCAACATTTTTTGGAGGATCCAAAGGTTTGCAATAGTCTAACAGTGACCACACAACAACAGTAGGTTCATCTCGTGGCAACCGTTTTTCTTTCCTGAGGATTTTGAGAGTTTCCTCATAAATAGGAAGGGGTTCCTTTTCCTCGTGGGTTCCTACCCATGGACTGTTATCAAGATTATATCTTCTTTGTGGAGGAACAAATGGTTTGCACACTCCTTTATTTTTTATATTTTGGGAGGATAACGTCTGTATCATAATCATTATCGTGCATCCAACATTCACATCTTGAGTTGCATTTATTGGGATCTACGTCCCAAGTAAAAATGACCATTTATCTTGTTAGTATAGACCAATTCTCAATTATTAGTAACAACATGAACCAGGCACCAATCTTCTTTGAGAATCGGTTGGATCATCATGGTTTGGAAAATAGGAGAAACTGAACTCGGTCCTTCATCTAGTTTTTTGGAAAAAATTGACAGTTTGGTCAATGTATCTTCAGAAGGTAGCCTCTTGAGATTGTATTTGCCTTCTATCTTGATGGATTTTTTCATAATTTATCATCCCTTCAAGGGGAATTAACTGAGTTAGTTCTTCCCTTGTTATCTTTCTCGGTATTTGGGCAATAGAGGATATATATTCTTCTATATTAATAATTACTAATAGTGAATCAGAAGAACATCCAATGAGAGAAAAATTTATTGAATGATTTTGTAGGCGATATATTATTTGGTGATGGAGAGTAGCAAACATGGCCTCTGGAACTTGGTCAGATTCAATGATTTGAATTTGGACTTTTAGTCTTGCAGGTAGAGTGTTGTCATTAAGGCTTACATTATAATTTGGAAAAACAGTGAGGACAACACTTCTCGCATGAAGTGTGGTTAAAACAGTCTCTATGACAACATTTTTATAATGGAGATAGCTCGAATCTAGCAGAGCTATTTTGCAGAAGACAAGCTAATTTTTTCTTCCATGGAGAGGGAAGATGAGTCTAACTGCTCCAAAATGTAAACTTGTGTATCCTTCAGATTTCCCATGATTTATGAGACTATGAGGAATCTCTAAATCTACATACTTCTCTTGGCTTGTAGCTCTCAAACTACATTGGTCTAGTTGGGATGACTGGACATGCTCCTTCATATGAGGGTTATTGGTAAAGGTTAGGTTTTTGATGAATCTGGTAATTATTTTTTTATTTTTTGTTGAAGATATTATAAGGGGTTAAAAGGGAAGGTATTGTTTCGACAATTTGAGTATCTTCTGGAACATAAGAATACTCAACAAGATTTTCTATTTTATGGGTATCAGTCTTTTTACAGAGTTTAGAAAGTGATAGAAAAATAGTGGTAATAATAGGTTGAATGTTTGGTTGTGATAGCTCCATGATTAAGTAGTTTTCTCCTTTACTCACTCTCATTATTGCAGGAACTTCGTGGGATATTGACCGTTATTCTATTCTAGAAGCCGAAGCCATGACTCTATAGGAATCCATGGAACTATACTTTAAATTTGCAAAATGTTATTTTTGAAAGTGATTCTCAAAAGGTGGTTCAAACGCTTCACTCTAATCATAGAGGATGTTCTGAGTTTAGTTTAATTATTATGTCTCTAAAAACTTTGTTACAATCTTTTCCCAACTTTGAGGTTAAGTTTGTCAAAAGTCAAGCGAATTTAGTTGTTCACTCGCTAGCAAAGGCGACTAATTCTTGGCCTAGGCATAGTATTCTCCATGAGATTCCTCCTTATATTCAACTTATTTGTTTAATGATATAAATTAAATTTGTTTTAAAAAAAACCTTTAATTGTATCGTCATTAAATTTTTAATTTTTAATATTCACTGTTACTATTAATTATGAACTATTTAAAAAACAATTTTGTTAAAACTTTTATAAATTATTAAATGATACAATAGTTTGCTATAGAGAAATTTTAAATAGCAAATAAATGTGGTTTAATGGATTAAATATTGATTCGTACTCTACAAAATTGTGAATTCAACTCTCTTTGTCTGAGAAGATATTTCATTTGCAAAGAATTCCGTAAGTTTTTCTTAGTCTTAAGACTTGCTCTAATATCGAAGACTTTCCAAATTTGATTTTGTTAAATTTTTTATATTAAAAGTACATGGATAATATAAATAGTTTTTATTAAATAATAAATCAAATAATTATTAATTTAAAACATGTTGATTTTATCCATATACGGTATAAATCCTCTTGTTTTTGCGTTATTCCTTTGAACCAAACATGTGCACTATTGGTCATGTGTCGGCAAGTTTGATTTTGTTGTTGTGATCAGAATTTTGTTCTTTCTTCACCTAAGAAATTAATTTGTTCAAACCTCTTGTCTCCTCTCTCTTTTTTTATTCCAGATTGGATAGTGACATACAACCACTTGTATCAAATATTTATGCAATAAACTATGGGGAAAAATCTGTTCCCAAATCATAATATCTTGTATTTAATTCTCATTCCCAATAAAATTACATTATTTTTTTTTAATATTGTACTACATTTATTTTCATTGCCTTTGTAGACCAAGAATATGTTTATAAGTTCAATATATATTAAAAAATTGAAAGGAGCAATATAATAAATAATCACATAATATTTCAATCATATTTAATTATTTATTTTAAAAATATTTTTATGAAGTTTCAAATTACATAAATAATAAAAAGTTCTTATCTTCTTTTTAAAAACAAACACATTTTATTGTTTGTAGGCTATTTCATAAGGGAATGTTAAAAACCTCTTTCTCTTCTCTCTTTTTTTTTTCTTTTTTTTTTTCTTTAACAACCTATTTCTCTCGTTTTTGTTTAACATTCAAAAATATTAAAGAAATTAAATAAAGTTAAATAAAAAAACTCTTTCACATGTTATATTAAAGAAAGTTAAATAAAAAACATTTCGTTTAAATATTTACAGGTGTGCATTTTGGAAAAAGTTGACAGACAAACTCAAATGTACATTTGGAGGCTAATTATAAATATTAAATATTAAATCGAAAGTGATCTAAGTAAATGGTAAAAACGAAAGTAATAATAATTAGTTTAAATTTATAATTAAAAATAATTAATATTTTAAGACAATTGTTTTTATAAATAGTCAATTATTTTAAAACAAATGAATGATTTTAATATTAGCTTATTTAAACCAAATTTTGTGGATGAAAATAAAATGTTAGAAAGAAAAACCTTACTATAAATAGTTAGCCAAATCTCCTAATCAAAATTAGTTAGCGACAAGATTGATGTTGGATACTTACATCATGATTATTTTTATAAAAAAAAAACATGACTTCATTGAACAAAGTATCTTACATTTTTGTTACTTTAGAGTTTAGATAAAGAATTAAATGCTCCTTTTCGAATTCACTTACCATAGGTATTAAACTTTTTTCATATTTTTAATTTAGATAGAGAATTAAAAATTCATAAAAATAACACCGTTGTAAATATAATGTGTCAATAATAGTATAGTATAGATGTTTTTTCTTTCTTACGTTAGTACTCTATCAAGAAGTTTGGTCTATTTGAGGGAAAAGCCCATAAAGCAATCAGTTCTTAGTTGGGTCGAGTAGGCCCAAGGGTATAATAAACCGGCCCCATTGAAAATGAAAGATACATAATAATATTTAGGTCCATTTCTCATTGTATCTTTGTATTATAGGTACATATTTCTGAAAATCTAAAAATGTTTTGTTTTTGATAAATTTGAAGATATATTTCCGAAAATATTAAATATTATTTTTTGGTAAAATTTTGTTCAGAGATATATATTTCTAAATACACCTAAAGATAAATTTGCAGATACATCTCTGAAGTCACCTTATCCACCACATTTCTTAAAAAAATAGTTCGAAGATGTATCTGTGAACTTGGTTTTGAGTAAATTCAGAGATACATCTTTGAAGTATTGCCTGCTAATTTTTGTGCATAAATAGTTTGTTGATAGTGTAGTTTTTGTGAAGTAAATCGATTAACATTGTCGTTATTTGTTTCAACGATTAGTAAAAATAAATATTATAAAACTGAGTATTTGTTTCAACCCAAAGATCATCAATGTCAAGATGTTTGGCTATTTCCAAGTTATCGCCATACAACTTCGCCAACCAAGAAAACTTGGCATGTGCACCTCTGGTGTTTCTACACTGCTCAAAGGCTTGCGCAGAGTCTGCTCCCTAATAAACCACCACCATTTCCACTGCCTCATCCTTGGTGATCTTAGAATGACCAAGCAACATTTCTTTGATGAGAAGATGCAGGAGGAAAGCCACATCATCTAATGTAATAGTCATCTCGCTAATTAGGAGGTAGAAATATGATATTTTGATATGCCATCTCTCAACAAATGCAACCTGCATGCCATGGATGATAGTATTGTACCCGAAAGCATAAAGATCTGCAAGCCCAAAGTTTTGGAGTGTACTTTGAAACCATTCATCCAGAGGCTGATAAAGATTGTGAATTTTTCTTGCATGATTCACAGATTCAAACATTCACGTTCATGTTGAAAATTAAATATAACAATCTCAATCGAGTTGAATTGGGTTATAAAATTAAAAAAATAGCACTGTTATAAAATATACATTTTCGTCCCAGATATGCGGAGCCACGTGCTCTTCAAAGTATATCAATAAAGAAGTGTTTGTGGGCCCTTGGAAAAGGGTATGCAAGTGGGACATCCTCAACAACTGAGACATGCGGTGCAACTGGGGCATTCTCATCATGGTGCGCACGACTTTGGGATCCCAACCCCCGTGATAGTTGACTCCCAGAGGTCGACACCTCCCTACCGTGAGGCATAAGGAAGAATCTAGTATGCTCATGCTAACAAGCCCTCTCGTGACGAGCAGACGCAGTTAGGGTGGGTCGGCCGAGTCTCGCCATTTCGTTGTTTTTTGTAATTATCCTTGATATAAATAATATTAGTATATGAGGAAGAAAATAGTTCGTAGATGTATCTCGAAACACCTAAAACAACACACTTTGGAGATACATCTCCAAAAAAAAAGTTAAGTTTAGCTTCTATGACAGAAGCTTTTTTGCAACTGTTATAGTTATCCAAGTATCATCTAAACTCACTCAAATCAAATAAATAAAGTATACACATAATCTATTCCAATTTCTAATATTATCTAATGCATTAAAATTGACCTATTTGAGCTAATACATTAATCAAAATAGGCAAAATGAGAAACTTATTAAAAAATGTGTTGATGATGGTGTAAACTGGTTTGATGTTGAATGCAGTAGTTAGAGGAAGTTGGGAATTGCAAGATACAAGCAAATATTGCTTCAAAACTTGACCTTGAGTGGAAACTGGAAATGGATAAAGAAAGGTAGAGAGAAAGTTTTGATTTCTGAAAAATAAAGAAGGGGAAGAGGGAGAGGGAGAGGTTGACACCATGTTTAAATATGTTCAACTAGTTTGGAGATGCATCTTTGAAAAAAATTTGATTTAAAAAAAAAAGGTCAATTCTAAGATTTATTTCCAAACATACCCTATAACTCCCTTCGAATATACATCTCTGAATGAACTTGTTGTTAAAATAGATAATTGGTACGTTCAGAGATATATCTATGAAAATTAGGGACAATTTATAAATTTCGTGTGGGACTTGGAAGAATGAATAAGGATGCAATAAAAAATTCTCATATTTATTTGGTTCATATTTGAGCATTTAACTTGCCACCATCTCACTTATATTTCATCCTCACATAATGGCCGCTATTACCTTTTTCCCCATACTGTTTTTTTTTATTCTTTTATTGAAATTTTCTACTAAAATACACTCATTTCCGATAAATATTACTGTTTTTCAATTAAAAAAAAATAACACTACTGAAAATTTTAATATTTTCAATAAACTACAACACATTTCAAAATTTCTAATAAATTACACCATTTTCTGAAATTTGTAGTAGTGTCAAAAAAAAATTATTATATAAAATAAACTACTAGAATTTTAAAAATCCGAAAAGAAAAAAAAAAAGTAGATACCAGATTCATCAAAAAATTCAATATATTCAAAACAAATTATACTGAAAATTAAAAATGAACTATCTAAAATTTAATTTTGTTTTATTAAAATTTTTGAACGAACTTTCGAAAATTTCGTTTGCACTTTTTAACATCAATTTATTCATAAACAGTTTGAAATTATGAAAAATATATGGATGTGTCAGATCTAATTTAGAGTTGACAGGTTAATTGCTCTTCATATTTCCAAAGGATGTAAGTTCAACCATAACTATGAGGATGATAAATTCAAAGTCCAACATATTTTGTTTTTAAAATGGTTATTTTTGTCATTCATACAAGAATAAAGGTGCAATATATTATTCATTTGCTTAATATATTTGTATAGTATTAATTTTATTTATCATTATTTGATTTTGTCAATAAAAAATTTAAGTTTAATTACTATTTTAATCATTTTATTATTATTTTTTATTTTGGTTCCCTAATTTTAAGTCTCCCTACGTATCATTTTGCCAATAAATGACTTCAATAGATGAAATTGAGCAAATAAAAGTCTCCTATCACAAGGAAAAGTTATTCGTCGTTAAAAAAAAAACCATAATTTAAAAAATGATAAGCCTAAAAACAAAAATAATTTGCTCAAATTTTTTCAAAACTGTGAAATTTCAAAAAATACATAAATATAAAACACAACAAATAAACATGCAAATGATAATCACAGTCAAGAGTATAATACTTAAATAAAAATATTTTAAACCTCGTTATTACTTATGTCATGTCATTAAAAATGTTATGAAATTTAAAAATCGACTAAAATTATAAATGAAAAAATAAAATAAAAATATTATAAAAACCAATTTTTAAAATAATAGACTAAAACAAAAAAATATATAATAATAAAAGAATCAAAGTTACTATTAAATAAAAAATTATTTAATAGATCTCCCTAATCTTGAAAAGTTATGGAGTCCAATTTAAAATTGGGTATTTTTTTTATATCTAGTAGTGGTGATTTTCACCACTGAAACCTCGAAAATGTCTTTGCAAGTAGCACATGTGAAGTCACCTCATAGTCTGTTTCGCATGTGCACGTGTGAAAAAACTATTTTTTAGCATGTTTAGAGGTTGTTTTGCGTGTGCACATATGAAATATGTCGAGAAAAAGATTTCGAATGTGCATATGCGAAACTTCCTCTATTTGTGTCATTTTTGTTTAAAACTACATCTTTTTCACTATTTTATAATCGGACAAACCGACGCAATCTTCGGAGCCGGTTAACCTGCTGCTCATCTCTCTCTCGACGAACCGACGCAGTCTGGCTTGGCCTGCCTTATCTCAATCACCTGCTCGGGTCTTGGTTGTCAGCCATGTTCCTGAAATAAATAATTATAATTATTAGGTATTTAAAATAAAACAACTCATGCAAGAATTCGCAAGTGCACTTGCGAAACTGGTCTAAGATGACTTCGCAAGTGCACATGCGAAACTCCCTGCGGACAACCATTTTCAAATTTGTTGCTTCTTGCCCTGAAACGCCCAAATGTCTTCTTTTTTTGTCACTCAAACAACTACATTTAACTATTATAACACCAACATACACAATGTAATTTTTACAAACTAACCTCATAAACTATTACAAGATTGCATTGTGAATCAAATTAAATTGGAGAAAACTTACACAAATTTAAAAGTTTGAAAATTATTTGGGATGACTTGAAAAGAGTTGAGATGAAGAGATGAGCAAAAATGACTGAGTTTAGGTAATAGAAGTGTTAGGGTTTGGAGTAGAAAATGAGAAGTTTTGGTGTTTTGATAGAAAAGGATTTGAGGTTCGTTTAATTCAAAATAATTTACAGGTTTCGCATGTGCACATGCGAAATGAGAAATTATGGGTTATTTCACAGATGCACATGTAAAATCATTTTATTTTTGACAAATTATAAATTAATTTACAGATACGCTTGCGAAATCTCCTGATATTATATAATACAGTACTTTTACCTATGCATATGCGAAGTCTAGAGATATTTTAAATTTTTAACTAATTACTTAAAAGAAGACCATTAAATAAGATAAGAAATTGCCTTCAAAATTTATGCGGAAGCATTGTGGTACTGCAACTGCAACACAAAATTGAGATCACATTATATGTTTTGTTTTGTTTGCTGGTATGTTTTGTTTTGTTTTGTTTCCTTATATGATATCACATTGGTATTTTCAAGATTGTTGTTATATATGGTGATGTCAGATAAAGAATATATGCCTAGGTATTCAAAGAAGGTGCATGTGTGTGTGTTCTAAGCAAGTATTTATGTGTTAGTGTGAAACTGCAACACCAGCGGCAGCGTTAGTCTCATTTTCCACATGGAGGGTGGTTGGTGATAAAGATCAATTGGACCCATAGCTATGGCCAAAGTCACATAGGTCACATCCAAACAGATAGATTCTAAAAACAAAAACAAAACATGACAAACCAAGAAGAATAATGCCTTTTCATTGAGCCAGATCTCGTAGTAGCTAGGGGCTAGTAAATGACTAATAGTACGATTGATGATCACAAATTCAATGACAAAATAAATAGCCTATTCACTCAGTAAAGTACTCCCTAAAGAAAATGATCTTGAGCAATATAGTTAAAAAAATTAAATGTTATCATCTCTGATTTTTTTTAATTAGAAATTGGTTTACCACTTTCATTGGAATTTTTTTTTTGGCAATAATCATCTCTAATTTTTTTAATTAGAAATTGGTTTACCACTTTCATTGAATTTTTTTTTTGTAATAATCATCTCTAATTTTTTTTAATTAGAAATTGGTTTACCACTTTCATTGAATTTTTTTTTCAATAATCATCTCTATTTTTTTTTAATTAGAAATTGATTTACCACTTTCATTGAAAAATTTTTTTTGCAATAATTATGTATTAAAAAAATACGCAAATAACTGTATTTAAAAAATATTTACGCAAATAAACACACTTAGGCGTCATTTGAGATGACTCCTGCACTAAACAATGGACTTAGGCGTCATTCTAGTTGGCGCCTCTCTTAGGACAAGTCATCTTTGATGGCGTTTCCCTTTTGTATGTTACATGTATGAGCCATCTCAGATGGCTCCTACGTATATTTGTGTTTTTTATAAATACAACACTCATGTCTCTTTCATTCTTCACATTATCTCAACTTCTCATCTCACATTCTCTCTTTTTTTGTGTCATGACATCATCATACATCCATACCAGAGATGTATACGTTGTTTTCTCGGTCTCCAAACCTCCGATGAAAATGAAATTTTGACACATTTTTATCATGGCCAAACTGAAGAAAGAGTTGATGCGATGGTTAGAGGAAGATATAGAAGTTGGCGAAGAAATTAGAAGGATCCAGAGGAAGAGAACAACCATGAACTTCACAACTGGACAACCTCGAATTTGGTTGGAGGAAGTCAAAACATACGTAGACGTTATCGCGATGATGTATGGATCCGATGAAATTGTTTTGACGGTTGTAGTATCTTAAATGTTTGTTTGTATTGTTCATGTTATATTTTCATGTTGTTTTAGTTGTTATTTTAAGTTATATTTTCATGTTGTTTTTGTTGTTGTTTTAATCGTGTTGTGTTTTATTTTATTGTCTGTGTATTGATGGTTGTAAGAAATGTTATTAATGAAAAGAAGTTTCGTTATAATATTAAAAAGTGCATAAAATTTCCATACAAATTTTACGATGTCGAGCTTGTAGCACGTGTGGGACAATTTTTTCTATTGTGTCCGACTTAACGGCATAGACCTCACTTTCTTTCTAGTTTGTCAAGGTCGTCCATTTCAGTTGTGACACGTTTTCTTTTAGGACGATCCTTTTTATTTCTTTGCATTTGACTGTTGTGCCAAACTACTTCCCCTTCGTACGCAGGCCAATAATCTGATTTTGCTACCGGTTTGAAGGCATTGTTGTATACGTTAAGCAAGGTCTCGGACTTGTAAATGGGAGAAAGAAGTAGTAGTGCATCTTGATGAACATGTGCACACGCCGCAATGACATGAGAGCAAGGCATTCGAAAGGCCTAAAACTTTCCATAGTCGTACCAACGAGATGGTAGTTTAACCCTGTACTCTTGTCTAGCCAACCCCTCGTTGTGGTCGAGTGTCTCTTTGACAATGAATTTATGGTTATGTTAGTCGAATCTTGTAACTAGATGAGTGCTGACTTTGGCACTTTTGGCCTTAATAAATTTCATGCAGCTTCTACTCCACAATTGTCCCGATTGTACCATCGCGTTCCACATTTCACCTCTCTCTGCAAACAACGAGGCCATCCTAAAATATGTTGTACTCACCAAAGCGATTATTTGGAGTGCTCTTATGCCTTTGAATACGTTGTTCATTGATTCAACAAGATTTGTTGTCATGTGACCCCAACACACTCCATTGTCGTATGACCGTGTCCATATTTCCACTTGCAGATTATCAACCCACGCACCCACATCTGGATTTTCCATTTTGATCTGGCTACGATAATATTTAAAACGTGGTTGTGTTAGTGCGTACACTGCGTTCATAACTGTTTTTCGAAGACTCTTATCTTTGATATCGCGCATGAAATTTTGAACGATATGTCTTGCACAATAAACATGTGTAGAAGGGGGGTCGTGCCAACCATTAGTGGGATTTTTGTGCGCACCATCAATAAAAGAAGCCTGTGTACATATTTAGAGAGGAGGCGCTATCTCCCTTGGATTATTGCAGGCCTAGTTATAAATAGCCATGTCACCCTAGGCTGCATGCATAACCATGCCACCTAGCTGCCACCTAGCCTTCCATAATCCATGTTGAATGGCACCTAGGTTCAAAATTAGAGAGAAGGCGCCATCTCTCTTGGATCCTCTCTAACACGTGGCCTACATGCATGCAAGGCCCCAACCCCCTCATTTATTCCTTTGTTGACTGAGTCGCCTATAAATATGGCACCTCATATGAGTTTTTTCCATCACCACTCTTCACTCTACCTCTACCTCTGATACTACTCTCATATAATCAGGAAAAAAATTCAAGCATGAGTCTTTTGACTTTAGGAGAATCTCACCGAGGAACAAGGGCAAACATTGCTACGTTTATAAGTTTTATCCTTTATATTCTTACTCAAATAGTCATTGTTTATTATGTTATTTAGGACACGAAAAGATTTAGATGTCGCGGACATCATTATGTTGTTCCCGATCCATTTATCGTTCCATACCTTAAACGTGCCGGTTTTAGGGACGTCATTAAAATCTCCAACTGTACGATATATTCAAAGTTTATTCTTGCATTGTAAAAAAGGTGGAGACCCGAGACACACGTCTTTCATCTGCCTATAGGTGATGTACGGTCACACTTGAGGACGTTTACATGTTGATGGGTCTTCCAATTAATGGTAAGGCGGTTAATGGTCCGGTCCAACAAGCCAACGCTCTATGCGAGGAGATGTTGGATAAAGATATGGTGGAAGGTTCTAGTTCAAGAGGCCAAGGTATTTATTTATCCACACTTAGAGTGCATTATGGTTCCCTTGGTTTGGACGAAAATTCCACCGAAGAAGAAAAAATAATAAAGACACGAAATTATATTATGTTATTTTTTGGGAGCCTATTATTCTTCGAGAGTACAGGAAATAGCGTAAATTTTATGTAATTAAGTTTGCTTGGGGACATTGATAGAATAGGACAATATAGTTGGGGTTTCGCTGTTCTAACCCAACTATACAGGTCTTTATGTAAGAACTGTAAGAAAGACACATTTACTTTTAATGGATGTGCTTTCTTGCTTCAAGCATGGGATTGGTGGATGATGCAATCCCTTAATCCTGTCAACGACCTACCGTTCAGTTTTTCATACCCAACAAATTAAGTACATTGCTTAATTATTAAATTATTCATGTCTTTCATATATATAAAATCTTAATATATTAAATGTTCATTCATTTAGGTATAGTGTAACGGGTATGGATTACAAAAAGAATCTGAGATTCAATGTTGTCCTTTATCGTAATCTAATAGACCACCTTGACGCGAATGATGTACGTAATTTCTATTAACTCCAACTAATTTTAACGTATATTATTTTAAAATATATCATTAATCTGCATATTTTTTATCAACAGTTTACATGGAGATCATACCTGGGTTTGGATCATGTACCCAATGAAGATGATGCATAGGTTTGGACTGTGAAGACTGCTATTATACGGTTTAATATTGTGGAAATGCAACACAACGACCGTGTGAAGATGCAGTTCGGTATGTTCCAAGACATACCGCGCAATCTGATATGTCTGGTTCCGTGGCATCTCAAAAGGTTTGATGCCCAATAGGGATAAGATAATTGGAAAAAAAATTGCCAGGGAGTTTTATAGGGTGTGGAAAAATCGCCGGGCGCATGTCTTACAATTTCCTGTTTACGAGAATGACGAAATTATGCAACACTCTCCTCAATACATTACTTGGTACCGATCCGTAACGAACCCAGAAATGCATGTCTCTCACCCCTGCTATTTGGTCAACCCACGCACCCAGTGGGGCCAACCCTCAGCTCCACAACAACAACCGCAACAACATTACCAACAACAACTACAACATCCCTACCAACAACAACTGCGACAACACTACCAACAACAACCCCAACAACACTACCAACAACAACCCTAACGACCATCAACCTCTCTCCAACCAACTCGACGATATAGGACCACCAACACTCAATCCCAACCCCAATCTCAACCTGATTACCAACCCACCCAAATACCCGACACACAATTTCAATACTCCCACATGCCAAACACTCAAATACAATACTCTAAAGAAAGAGCATATGTCCAATATCCCTATATGGGTCCATCAACATCTCACCTGAGCCCGGACATTGGCATGCCCAATGAATATTCCCCAACCAACCCAACATACCACCAACCATCACCGTACCAAACCCCCATCATTCATATGGGTACGAATCTCCAAACACCCAATTTCCTTTTCACCCCACACATTCACACTCCACCTATATAGATGACGAGTGCCATTATCCCCACATGGAACCTAACCCCCACCACAATGACCAAGCTTTGAGGACATGGGAAGACGTCTATACGAAAGTGGTATGACAAGCAATGCAGATCTTGAGGCATACATGGATCCTGATCGCATACACTACGAGCGGCCATCGAACCAACCACATGAGCCATCGACCTAACCACAACAGACTCAAGAACCACACATTACACGAGTTAGGAGAGGACGCGCTTGTGGAACCCGTGGTCGTTACATGTCCCAGGTCGCCGAGAATAAATATATGTAATTGTTATTTGCTATGTTTGTAATGAAAATTTAGATTTAAAGTTTAATTCACAACAGTGTCCCATACTTTAATTTGAATCGGAAAAAATTAGGTTTAACACCTAGGCGCCATCTCATATGGCTTTTCCCATCTTATTAACACCTAGGCGCCATTTCACGACTTTTCCCATTTAATTAACACCTAGGCGCCATCTGAGATGACTTTTAAGGAAAAAGCCTACATGTAGGCGCCATCTGGGATGACTCTTCCTTGTTAAAAAATAATGCATGAGCCACTGAGATGGCTCGTGCTTGTATCCTTATCCTGAAACCTGATTATTTGGGTAATTAATTTTAATACATGGTTATTTATGTATTTTTTTTCATAACATGGTTATTGACAAAAGAAATTCCTTTTATTGATATTAAAATTTTTAATTATTTATTTGGAAAATATTTTATAAAATATTTTATAAATTTATCAATTATTAATAATATAAAAATAAATTATTAAATAAAAAAGAGCGAGAATAATAAATAATTAAAATGTTTAAATAATTTTTTAATTCCTGTAAGTTGGCGTATTTTTATTTTTGTCCTTACATCTTATTTTTCTTAGAAGTGATCCATGAATATTAAAAAAAAATGGTTTTAAGTCCTAAAATCAAAATTTGTTGAAAAATTTAAAAGAAAATTCGTTAAGAAACTTGCCGATTTTTCTATGAATTTTAATTTTAAAAACTAAAATCAAAAGAATTTTAATATTCAAATATTATTTTCAAAAAACTATAATACAGATACGGAAATAAAAAATATGCCAACTTAAAACTAAAAGACGAAGTTTAATTAAAAATATAATTTACAATTCATTGATATTTAAAACAATTACAATTGACTACAAACTTTAGCTTGTTATGCTAATTTTTACCAACTATTACAAACTTTAGCTTGTTATGCTAATTTTTACCAACTATAAAAAATTAAAATTTAGCTTATTATGAACAACTCAATTGGTATTTTTAAATACATATGATGGTAAGGACGTGAGTTTGAAATCAAGATATTTTGTCTAATCATATTTAAAGATTGAAATTTTGATTACTAGACTCCTTGAGAAAAAGAATTAAATATCAAATCAGACAACAAATTAAAATGTTGTTGTTAAAAAGTCTCACATTAAAAGGTATATGATATCAATATATTTTTATAAGTAAGGGTAATCTAGTTTTAGAAGAGTTGTGCAAATTATGTATGTTCAATTAAGCATAAATCTAATTTTAGGAAATTAGTGCAACTTAGTGACACTGTGAGGATGCTAATTTTCTATTATACATTCTATTATGGCATCATCACCTAGTTCAATCCCTTCTGTTTTTTAATTAATTTTCTTTTGGTTGTAACCGTTTTCTGTTACAATAGTCACAATCTCTAAGAATTGCAGCTTCTTCTTCCTTGATCTTGCTGTCATGGTTCAATCATCTCCAATTGTAATTGTTGGAAGTTTATCTCAACAATCGCCACAAACACTTCTGATTCATCTTCGTCGCATCATTTTGGTCCAAATCTCACAAATAAACTTCAAGACAATAAAAAGTTGAAGGAGTCATTCTCATTCAAAGAGATCACAAGATTGTGGTGAATCCTCAAATTCCACATAAATTTAAGTCTGGACAAGATCAGATTGTGGGTAAGGTGTCTGGAGAATTGAAGCTTAGATTGTGCAGGATCAAGTCGTGTTTTCTAGATCCTCTCTACCATCTCTGAATTAGTATTACCTCGTGTATTATTGTGCAATCATGCATTTGAAGTGTGGGATAATATTCATAGGTACTTCAATGCTCAGATGAAATCGCGAGTTTGAAAACTCGTGTTGAGTTGAAGTCCATGAAGAAATATAATAAATCCATCAATGAATATGTATTTTGAGTTAAACTTATTGCAAAGTCGCTTATAGTTGTTGGAGATTCAATCACAAAGCAAGATCAAATTGATTATATATTTGATGGTTTACTACAGGAATATAATCTTTTTCATTGAAATTGTATGGTAATCTTGATCGTCTAACTCTTTTTGATGTAAAAGTTCTCCTTTATGTGCAAGAAGCTCAACTTGACAAGTTCGGGCAGGAATTTGTCATCTCTAAAGTATCTACAAATATGGCTCTCATAAAAAATTAAAAAATGGTGTGTATGAGAACTTTGTAAGAAACCGTGGCACGGGACGCGTGACTCGTGGCAGAGGTTGTTCCTCATCAGGTAATATACCAACTTTCCATTGGTGCGGAAAATATAGCCATGTTGTTGCTGAATGTTTGACACAGGTTTGATGAAAACTTCACTTTACCTCGTGCTCAGTTTAACCTCACATAGTTTTCAGACACTTCAACTAACAAACATGAGGCATCAACCTATGATTCTCAAGACATAATTATGATGGCACATACTCATAAGTATTATTGACCTGATGAACTTGAAAAACAAGTTAGTTTGATGATGTTGATGCCTCTCATCACCGTACTCCATATGCCCATTTCTTGCACAAGTTGGTTTGATGATTCCATATGCCTCTCTTTGAACTTTGACAAGTTCTCCAAACTGTTTCCAGTTACTAGCAAGTCATCGATATATAAGCAGGTGATTGTTATATCTTGTGCTACAACCTGAACATAGACATCATACTCTGATTTGCATTTGACGAATCCCTATTCGACTAAATATGAGTCGATCTTCTTGTTCCGTGCCCTAGGTGCTTGTTTAAGGCCATAGAGAGCTTTGTTCAATCTATATACTTTACTCACTTCCTTCATAATCACAAACCTAGGAGGTTGTGTGACATAAACTTCTTCGTCTAAAGGACCATTCAAAAATGTTGATTTCACATCTAAATGAAATGTCGACCATCCTTGGTTGCATGTCAATGCTACCACTAGTCGAACAGTATCCAATCTTACTACTGGAGCAAATACTTCAGAGTAGTTGAGTCCTTCTCTTTGAAGAAAACCTTGAGCTACTAATCTTTCTTTAAATCTTGCTATTGAACCATCTGCATTGTGTTTTAACTTGAATACCCACTTTACGTTGATAGCTTTTGTATGTGCTGGAAAATCGATTAACTCTCATGTGTTGTTTCTTTCAATTGTGTGTAACTCTTTGACCATAGCTAACTTCCAGTTGTTAATCTTTAAAGCTTCGCTATAGTTGATTGGTTCAGCACCTGGAAGTAAAGCAAAATGAACTAATTCTTAATCTGGTGTTACTTCATCATCACTAGTCACTTCATAATCCTTAAGTCTTGTTGGAAGAACTCTAGTTTGTTGAGGTCTATGGCTTGTTCTAGCCACCCCCTCTTCGAATTCGACATTGTCTGGAATTTCAAGAACTACTTCATCTTTGATTGGAATATTAGCAATTTCTTTGACTTCGACTTCATCATTTTCTTCATCAAAACCATAGTTCATCAATGGCTTGTTAATTGCATCATTAGAATTCCAATCCCAGACATAATTTCCATCAATAACAATATCTCTACTCAACATAATTTTCTCATTAATTGGATTGAATAGTCTGTATGCACCAGTATTATGAAATCCTACCAGAATCATAGGTTCACTTTTGTCATCGAGCTTTCTTCTTCTCGCATCAGGAATATGCGTGTAACATATAGAGCCAAACACTTTCAAATAACTTATTGGTGGTTGTTTGCCACTTCACACTTCTTTAGGAACCTTGTTCTTTAAAATCTTGGTAGGACACCTAATCAAAATATAAACCGCAGTCAAAACAGCTTCTCTCTATAAAGACTTTGGCAAATTCTTTTGCTTCAGCATGCATCTTGCCATATCTAATATGGTTTTGTTTCTTCTTTCAGCAATTCCATTATGTTGAGACGTATAAGGAGTGGTTACCTCATGATCAACACCATGTTCTGCACATAATTTTTCAAACATCTTCAAAGTGTATTCGCCACATCCATCTGTTCACAGAACTTTGATCCTCTTCTCACTCTAGTTTTCGACAAGTATCTTGAATCTCTTAAAGATTTCGAATACTTTGTCCTTTCGTTTGATCACATAGATCCACAAATTTCGATTTAAATCATCGACAAACGAAACAAAGTATATGTTTCCCCTAATGGTATATTCTTCAAATGGACCACATACATCTGAATGTACCACTTTGAGAATGAAGGATGATCTTATTGGCATAGTCGAAACGAAAGAATTTCTAGATTGCTTTCCAACTAAACAACCTTCAAAAAGTTTATCAGGTATCTCAAGACTTGGAATTCCAGTATCCATATCTTGAGTAATTAGTTGATTAAGTGATCGAAAATTCAAATGTCCAAACCTCAAATGCCACAACCAACTATCTTTGTGGTCAACAACAGTTTTCAAATCTTCTGTCGAACTGATCATAGTCTTAAATGTCCTGTTTTTCAATAAAGGATATTATAAGACCAAATTGTTTTTGGTGTCGAACAATTTCAAAGCTCCATCTTTCAAAACAAATGAGAAACTTTTTTCGACCAGTTGTCCAACACTTAGCAAGTTGCACTTTATTCCAGGTACATAAAGCTCATATCTAATCATAGCTTTCTCTCCATTACTCATTAGAAAAACTATGTTGCTAGTACCTTCTTCCTGCAAAGAACTATTATCAGCAAGGTTTACCTTGCTCTTCTTCGAGTCGTCGTAGTCTGCCAACCACTCCTTTCGACCAATCAAGTGATTCGAGCAGCCTGAGACGAGGAACCAGATCTTGGATTCAACATGGTTATCTGTAACTACATCCATAACCACCATACCACCTTCAGAATCATCTGAATATTAACGTGCAAGGTTCGCTCCTTCGTCCTTGCCTTTTGGCGATCCATTATCTTTTTTGTAACAACAATTTTTAGCTATGTGGCCCCACTTTTCACAGTTATAGAACAAATTAGTATCAGACTAGGACAATTTGTATACAACCCTAATTGGGTTTGGATTTATACAACTTAAATTATATTTAAATATTAAATCAAATCAAATCTAATTTAATATCTCAATAGGTAACAGGAACAATCGTGTATTATCCGTGTTATTAGCCGAGAAAACCTAAATTTCATAAGTCATGTCGCTGTGGTTATTAGGACTAGTGTTTTTGTATAAATACATGTAAAAATTTTAAAGACGCACAATCAACCTAATGTATTTTTATTTATTTTTTATCTAAAAGATTGAGAACCCAAAAATCCATGCATGACACTCTTAGTATGAGTTAAGGAACCTATAGATGTGGGGCATATTTTTCTTCCTCATAATAATTGTTTGAAAAAAAGAAATTGTAATCGAGAGTTATTATGAGTATACTAGACAACTTAACCACGCTTGGTGAGACACATTTGAAAAAACCACTTAAAAGTTTAGTTTATCGGGTCACGGCTATGTTCTGCGTATATAGTTGTGCTCAAGAAAAAGTCTCGACAATAGATCAGCCATCACCATCAATATCCATGAAGTATGAACAATATAGACCTAATAACAGTCCACCAATATTGAGAATGCCTATCCTTTTCTAATGATTTTGGAGACACTTAAGTTGATCCACCAAAAACTAGTGATGCTTTAAAACTCAAGTGTTATTGCTTTGGAGACGGTTTTAAACCATACAAAATAGTCTGCCATGTTAAGTGTTATTGGACCCCTTAACCGGTCCATATTCATCTAAATTATCATGAAGGGATTAGATTATTTAATATTTACTTATAAGCAAATAAAAATATAAATTGCAATAGTTGGGATTTGAAGTGTGTCCTGATTTGTTTTTCCTTCAATTTTATTAAAAATTGAGGGACTATGTTGTTTTTATTTTTGTAAAAAATAAAATATGACGTGTTTTGGCATAATATTTCAGTATTTTTTTGGCAAAGGTGAAAACTTTGTCATGAAATGTATTATTTGTAGTAATGATTCGGAAGAATATTTAATTCTGTATTAGAAGAGTTTTTGAATTGAATGGATAAAATCGATTGCACTAAAAGATAAAAGGTGGTACATAGTACACTCACTAAGAGCGTGCCATGCAGAAAAGGACAAGCGCGTAGCATGTACCTCTGCAGCCGCAGTCTGCCATGCTACACTTTGTCACCTGCCAATGTTATTACATGATTCTCATTATGCAAGAAGGAGAAGGAAAAGAGAGAATTTGATGTCTTTTAACCTTGTGCTTGATTTTATTTATTCTTAACCACATGATCTAAAAAAATGACAAAAACCTTATTTCATGCGCCTATAAAAGCAATGTGTTAAGATTGAGGAAGGAGTTCAGCATATATTAAAGAAACACACATAAAATAACACTAATGAAGGAATGAGTTCATGTGCCTGGAAGGGTAACCAATCCACAAAACATCTTCATCAAATGTGTAATAATCGAGAGGTCAAGGTGGTAGGCACTGTCTAAACCAAATTTTTGTAAGCATCTGTCAGTCAATTAGGAAACAATATTATGCCACACCATCGAAGAAAACCCATATATAGATATATATAATCAAATGGTTTAACATGTATGTGATTCTCAAATGAGTATATCATATGACATTATGAAATTTCAACTCATCCAACACACTCCTTAATTGATGATCAACCTTCATTTCTCGTCATTGCTTATATATATATATATATATATATATATATATATATATATATATATATATATATAAGTGATATATTCACCGAGTTTCTTACGTGTAAACCTAAACCCATCTCTTAATTAAAAACTTATACAAGACGACCAACCTAGTTGTGCTCAATCTGCACTACCGCAAGTTGATGAGTTTCTAAATAGTGGAAGTTATTTTGCTTCTAAAAGAGTAAAGCTAGATTGAAATGGCATGTATAACTAAATAGGTGTCAAGATAATACCTCATATATCTAGTCAATATTTCCATACAAATTTCAAGAGTCCATCAAACTCACACTTAGTATGGGCTTTAATGCCACCCCTCATAAATAACTCATAAATAAGACTTTTACCCCTGAATCACAATTATAAGTTAAAATATTTATTTTCACATTGATTAAGAATGTTATTTAAGTGTAATTAATTTTAGTTATATTTAATGAATCAACAATGTTAAATGTTTTTGAATTAAATTAAAGATATAATAATATAAGTATTGATTAGTTTAAATGTTCATGATTTTTATTTATAATAGTGATCAAAATTTAAAATTATTTTTTATTTATAATTGTGACGAGAGAAATTATTTACTATAAATATTATTTAAATTGAATTTTAATTTGTATTATTACTAAATAAAATAGATGATAAAAATAATTTCTTTTAATTTTATTGATATTTTATATCCGTCAAACAAATTATATAAAGTATATAAATGATGACACTTTTTTTATAGAGGAAAAAGAATAAGAAAAAATAAGGTAGAATTATCTAAAAAATAAAGTTCCACCAGCATTAACTAGCAGGAGAGTGATGATTTTAAAATGAGGATTCACAAAAGATCGATACGGTACATTATTATTAGTTTCATATTTTTTTTAGATAGTCATCACAAGCATTTCCCTCCCTGTGAGTATGAAATATTTGAATTTGTCATTCCCTATAGAGAAATTCTTTAATGTTGTGAAGAATTGTGTCAAAGTGATGTCAAATATTAACACACTTTGAGATAAGCTTAATAGTAGAGTTGGAGTCAGTGTCAAGTTTCCTTACCATACATAAACTATGATATAGCGTCATCAACTCATCATGAAGAATGTTGTAATAACCAATATTACCCTCAAAATATTATAATAACCAATATTACCTGCAAAACCGTGAATCCAAGCACCATTAACATTTCGAATCATTTCACCGAAATTCGAGACGTTGGGATTATTGAGGCTACTTAAATCAACATTAAAAATCATATTACTATCTTTTTGTGCATCCCACGTGATCTTTCTTGTTGGATGAGACTTATTATGCTTGAGAAAATATTTAGCTAAAAGATTAGCATAAGCATAAGTCACTATGATGAGTTTCAAAATATAGGAAGACATCACTTCATATGCAAGACGCTTTTTATTTTTAGGGCGCCACAATCACCAACAATCATTCAAAATGATAGAGTCATTATTGATGTCATATCTAATCCAATGATATAAATTATCCTTTTGGAAGAATAGTGGGTCCATGAAGTCAATAGATTTCTAAAGACGAGTAGAAAATTCACAGTCTCTCAAGCAGTGTAGAGTCATCTCAGCGTACCACGATGACACAACTAAGGATGGCGATGGGTAGGGTATGGGCGTCCTCATAGTCGCAGTTTAAAAAAAATTCTCGTACCAGAGCCTATACTTGCATGGGCACCAACATTTATACATGTACTTGTATTGCATGGGTACCTAAGTACCATTACTCATACTCGTTTACCCATATTTCTAATAAAAATAATTGATCAAATATAATTTATCATGTAATTTTAAATTTTTAATAACACAAAAAATTCAATTATGTTGTTGTTGAATTAAGAAATGAACAAATATTTATATAAAAATACATACAATTTTAATAGTGATGTATTTAATAAAATTGATAAACTAATTTGTGTACATGATTATAAAAATAAAAAATACATAAATATATATTGTGCGGATATGGGGGTGTGGGTACTAAGGTACCCGTGCCCATACCCGCTTAATTTAATGGCTAATTTTTCGTATCCGAGTTCATATTTATTTTGCGGGTTTTTATCCTATCAGTTGTGGATAAATTTTGAGAGTACGCACTGGGGATTGGTCCAATTGTCATCCTTAGAAACAACATTGATTTTGTAGGAAGAGACTCGTATAAAATGGTCCAAAGGAAGAATTTCACCATCTCAGGAATGTCACCTTGACTTTGTAGAAATGTCACATTGACTTCCAAAAATTACAATACACCCTCTGGAAACATTTATAAGCAACAAAAGAAAATTATATTCATTGAATTATTGATGTATCTGGTATAAAATAATGACTAGATACATCAATGATTCAATGAACCTAAAATATTTTTATTATTTATAAATGTGTCCAAAGAATGTATGTTATATTCTAAACAAATTCAAGTTTATTTAGCCAGTTATAATCATCCTGGACAGTATAGAATATATAATGCCTAAATTACCTTTCCATGCTAACTGATTAGGAACCAAAAAATTCAAACAAATAGGAAGCGCTTTTAGGCGGTCACAAATAACCACAAAAATATTAGTATATAATGACTTAAAGTTTCTATTTCCATTCATATAAATATCATTCACTCGCATTTTCATATTGTGCATATCCACATAGAGAACACGTTCCATTAATTTTCTTACCCTGGACCAATTGAAAAACCAGAATGGAGAGTTTCCATCCTTCAATCTAAATTTAAATTCATCTTTAAGAGTTGAGTGAGCTTTTATAAATGCATTCCAAGTAGTTGCTTTTAGTTTCTTTTTCATATTGAGGAATGTTTCCTCACTAATGTCTCAAAACTTGAACTCATAATGAATCACGATTCCTGTAGAGATTTCAAACCCGCTTATCCAGCATAGATGTATTAGTCTCTCTTGTTTTTCATATCTCAAGATCACTCGACTTTTTGGAGTTAGTAATTTTATTTTAACCAACAAAATGCACATCAGAATTTGAATTACCTTTCCATAAAAAATTCCTAATCATTCTATCAATAAAATTACAAGTTGGCTGAAGTATCCAAGCCACTTGTATATAATAATTTGTATGTAGTTCAGGACAAACCTAAGTAAAGCCAAAGAGTCATTCTTATTTTACAATTTATATTGTCAAGATAATAACCTCTAATTAATTTTCTCCTCTAAAAATTCAAAATTCTTTGTTGAACATGATCATGCAATCCAGAGAAACTCAAATACTTCTCTAAAATAAGAGTTCGTGTACATATACAGAAAACAATTAAATTCATTTTATTCTTCTTAGTGATATAGGAGAGAAACACCTTCCACTTTGCTCTTAAGTTTAATAAATTAAAAATAAAAATTAGTGGGGGCAAACTTTGATTTTGGTATGGGTCGTATCTTCTTTTCTATCACTTGTTTGTCTTTTTGTCGTCTGCCTAAAAGAACATCCACACGTGCGCTGCCTTGACCAGCAACATGCTCTCATCTCATCAACAGTCAAAGGACAAATGTTGATTTGGCTGCTTTCGTAAGTAATAAGTTAGGTGAATTTTTTCCCACGTATTCTTGTTCTCCACATGTCAATAAATAAATCATTCAATTATAACGAGTTGAAATTTAATTATTCTTCGATTGAATTACAATTATATGTTTTCTACGAATTTAATTACATCAATTTCGTTGTAGATTGTGTCATAGATTGTGTCAAAAGCAATTAAAGAAACCATCGAGAAGCAAGATTGGACGTGGTCATACATTTTTTCTAGTCCATAATAAATACTATGATGTCAATTTTAATTAAGTGAAAAATGAAGTTTCGAGGAAAAGCATAGTTAATCATTTTTTTATTCATTTCAACGACGACTAATAAGTCTATAAAAAGGTACTAAACCCCACGTAAAGAAGAGAAAAAAAACTTCAATCAAAATGAAATTATCAGAGTTAGGAGCAGCAGGAACAAAGTGCAAAGAGCACATAAATGACAAACAACTACCTGGTGTTTGTTATTATTGTTTAAGAGACAAACTTTCAAAGGTAAATAACTACAGCAACAACATCAACAACAAACAAGTTCATCATGTACCTCAATCTCCACAACACTTTTATTCATCCTCATCAAATTACATGTCTCAATCTCAAGGTCATAGCCGCCGTCATCATCGTCGCCAAACATCTAGTGTGATGGATTCTTCTTTTTCTTCAAATATGGCTAGCTTCAATTATGGATTGAAGAAGAGTAAGTCGATTGCTTTTGTAGCAACAAGCCAAATCAGAGAAAGGGAGGTTTATGGAAATTATAAGAAAAGAAGCTTTTGGTCCAAGCTACTCAAATTCTCTAGGAAGGATGAGAAAGAAGGGTTAATGCATTCAAGAACAATGAAGGAGAGAAAGGGTTGAGTTTTCTTTATGAGTTTAACTTAGATCCACTTTTTTTTCAAGTTTTAATAATGTAACTTACACATAATTGAATTGCAATAATTTTACTGTAATTATTTTGCTTATAGAACTTTAACAATATATACTTTATTCTCTAAAGTGAATTATCCATAGAGAAACTAAATCTGGTTAAACTCTGATTATGTGATTAATTTGGAAAGTATATTAATTCCTGTATAGAATATTATCATTGAGAGATTCCTCAACTACTGTACATGATAGAATGGAAACTGTATTACTAATTCTTGAAAACTTACAACTTCTTGCGCAAACTATTGCGCCATCCAGAAGAGCTGGAAATATTAGCCTCTGTCGAATTATTTTCATCGTTGTAAGAGGCTTGATCAATTGAAGGCTGTTTGGAAATTGCATGACCCGATTCTTGCCCAAACTATTGACGTGGTCTAGAAGAACTGTCATTGTAAGAGGTTTGGACTGTTGAAGGCTGATTCAGTCTTTGAAATATATCATCAAGGGATTCAGATGAGGAAACACTAGAGATCCTATCTTGCTGTGTTTGACGTATGGGTAAAAAGCCTTTGACACCATCGACGTCGGCCTTGAAACTCGTAAAGCCTTTTTTTAATGTTTGCCATGTCGAAACAAAACCAGAAGTTCCAGATGTATTACCATAATGGGTATTGCCTTTATCGAGCAAGGAAACCTTAGCAGAGTCTAAGTTTCTCTCTTCTACATTCAATTTAGATGCTAGTCCACTCTGCTGTCTGACAGCAGCATACTTGCTGCTGATTGCTTCTCTGCTCGAACTATATCTCTTTGTCTCTTCCTTCTTGGACAGGCGTCCACTAATATCGGAATTAGTTAAAGTGGACGTTCCATTCATTTCAACAGCATTCTCCTCCTGAATAATAAAAAGTAATGACATGAGTGGAAATGTTTGAAAGAGCAAAGTAACAAATGTTATATCTTGCAGCTGTCAAAGTCACGATAATGAGAAATGATTGCTTCCTTTTTTGGGGGTGAGTGAGTGGGTGGGTCAAACATACCAGAATGTTGTTGCTTGGTTCAACAACAATGCTATTAAAATTCCTCGCAAGTGGAACAACTTGCTCGCCTACTTCACTTCCTTGTTCAAGCCAATACCGCTCTACAGATTATATGAATTCAATCATCAGTAATAGTATCAAAAATTTAATATCCTACGATACATAGGCTTCCTGGATTAGACATGATTTACCATTTAACTTGAACTATAGCTTTAACAACTAAGAAGTCTCGGCATGCATACCTTTCTGCAAGATAATTAACCCTGATGGATTGAAACCATCCAAATCTTCAGCTTCAGTTTTGAAAATATATCTCTTCCAACTACCCAGAAAATCAAATACCCTGTCAAAAAAGTTGCTTGCAACCAAAAGGGTGTATATAACCATTATAAGTGGAAAGATTTTGTTAAATTTATCTCCAAAGAAAGGGACTGCATTATCAATGTTCCCCATTCGCTGCAAACAATTACAAAATGCACCGAGTTAGAAAAAAGATTAATAGGAAGAAAGAAATGCATGAAACCATGATAAAGTAATTACCTGTTCAAATATAGTTGTTTTATCAGACTCTAGGCGAATGAGATTGAGAAAGTTGTATGATACAGGGGGAGCATAGCGAGCAATCATACTAGGAACGAGATAGAAAATAAATTACATTTGATAGATAGCATGGGCAATTTGGGAAACAGTGCACAAATATTACTTACGAGCATATCATAAGCAGGTTAACTGGACTGGTCTGCCTGGGTGTCAATGAGTAAAACACCAGCCTTCCAATTTTGAACAAGGAGAAGTATGTGCAAATGCACATGTACATGAGTGGAACAAAAGCAAAAGCCTAAGCAAGAAATTGAAGATATGTGATTCAGAAAGCAGCTAGTCTTCCAATCAAATTTCACCATTTGGATATGTTAACAATATTTTTCAAAATGTGTTTGTGTCAGTATGTCTGTATATACATTTATATTGGTCTACCTGTACAAGCATCTCCTGTGTTACAACAGATTTTATGAGAATTGAGAAAAGAGATAGATCGACACTAGGTAGAAGAGTTGCCTCTGCTAGAAGAATTGCAACAGACATGATACCAAGTATAACTGCCAACCCTTTCTCAACTTGTATTCTCAAAATGCATCGCCAGAAAAATTCTGCAAAGAGCCACCATTTATTCAGAAACCTAAATCAAATTTTCTTTATACTATGTTGGGTGTGTGTGTGTGTGTGTGGATGCAAACACGGATGTAAGATTTGCATTATTTCATCAAGACATGTTTGTTGAGAGTCCCTCCAGAATGCCCACACTTCTCAAATACATGGGGGATTTGAGAGGGATAGGTGCAAGCAAGCATTTTGATCTCCGAGAACAATGGAGTGAGAGAGTTTCACTCTAGATTTCCATCCTGCTTGGTAACATATCATAAACCATTCTAGCTGGGTAAGATTGAGAGGGATAAACTTTTGTTACCATATTCATGTTTCGAAATGACTCTAGAAATAAACAATAATTGTATGAAATACTATAATTGTATGGAGAAATTTCAGATATAGAAGGGAAATGAAGGTTATCAATGAAGAAAGGGTCGAAGAAGAGTTCATGGCTGAGAAAGCAGAAAAGGTGAAGGATGAGTTCCTCTCCATGCACCAGAGTTCTCTCAATCGTCATTGGGCTGCCGAATCCTATCTCCATCGTCATTATTGGATTTTGTCCTGGGAGCACTGTTCCTCGTTGTGAGCGGGTGGCCGAGATCTTTTGGTGGAGACCAGGCCTACTGCTGTCCCACTTTGCATTTGGGTCCAGAAATACCACCCAAAACAGAGCATATGATCCAGGAACAAGGTCACATGTGTAAATTACACGCTGCTCTGTCACTCTACTTCAATTTAAGGAACCCTGGTGACCAAATGTGTAATCCTTCACCTTGTGTCAGTTTTTTCTGATTATGTTTAAGAATAAATAGGGAAAGGTAAGGGAAAATCGGTTATTAGGAAGTTTTCAAGTGGTTATTGGGAGGGAGAGACCAAGCTCTTGGCGCTCTAATTCTTGGCAGGGAACCATTGTAACCAGTCTGATGTCTGCATTTCTGTAATTATTTGATTATGAGTAATTCTGTTTCATGTTGTAGTTCTGCCCTATTATCAATAAAAGATTGTTTTCTCTATTAGATTCTACTCGGTACCAGTTTCTAACATAATACAATTCAAATTGCAGGGGGAAAAAATTAAGTGGAGTTAGGAACAAGTATGGCAACAGAGATTCTTATAATTACCTAAAGTGTCGAATAAAGACCCTAACTTGCCAGTCCGCACAGGTCTCATGCTTGACATATATTTCCTAAAATAATAACATTAAAAAATTGCATAAAGTTAGCTTGAACAACTTATAAATACTATTGAAGCATATTGAAATGGGCAAAAAAATCAATAAAAAAAAAAAAATAGAAGCAAACCATCCAATTATGTTGCGGCATTCATAATTCTTAGCCGTGTCTTCCAATTCAAGGGCTTCTAGTACATATGTCATGTACTCACTGCAAAAGCAACAATATGAGAAATACCAAGAAACCTAGATGTAAGGGTGTGAAAAAATTAAGAGCTACAACAAACTACCCACGCTTGCATATATAGCCAGTTAATAGTCAGCTTGGGAAGGGTGGAAGGGTCATTGCTGCCGAGAAAAAGTATTTAACATGACCCGAACTCGTCCATGCGCATCATATGTCACAAAAAGAAAAATATTTCCCCATGGGATAGCCATCAGAAAGTCAATCTTTACAAAGTCTTTCATACTAATAGAAGCTAGGAAGCTCTTAGAATGTGTGGGTTGGGCCTTACTCATCCCTACAAAACTAAGGTGAGAGCTGCCCAAACTTTATTAACACTACTCAGGCCATATCTCTAAGCAATTCGGGACTAAACCCACCCCTTCAAACCCAACACAATAAGGTGTTGGAGGCTACAATTAAGGCAAGCCAAGTGCCGCAATTAGGCTAATAGGAGCTGACCGCAGCAACGAAGGCGGAATTTCCAACAGAAGCGAAGCCAAAACTGTCCTCCATTCAAGTAAGTCCATTTAACCAGAGCAATCATAGGAAGATTCATAAGTGAATTTGATTCAAAAGAAAAATGCTGACAAAATACATGTTGGGCCATGCAAGAATGATATTTTTTTATATTGTCCTAATGAATAAATATCAGGTGTTGTAATTAACCTTAACAAAAAATAAATTAATATGGCTCTAGGAGGTGCTTTTACTCCAAGGAAGAATATAACACCTGAATTACCATTTACGGCTGCCATAAATAATTCAAGAACAATTTTTCAAATAACTAACTTAAAGGACGGTTAATTATTTGCTTACCTTTTATATCTGTAGTACTCCTCAGTAGCCCCCCGAAGATGACGTCTTAATGTTGCCATTGACTTCTCATCAGTATCATAATCCATATCCCTTCCCTCTAATCGGCCACCTTGTGGCGTGAAGGATGGATCTTCCCTAAACTAGAAAACTGAATGTTATCCTAACAATGAACCAAGTTCTGTAATCAGAATCATTAAGCAAAGAATATAAGATTTATACCATTTGAGTTAGCATGTCATCAATTACATCCATGTAACGTCTTAGAGGATCACGCCTAGACATCTGATTCGAAGTGGCTCGAGCAACCTACAGAAATAAGTCATCATAGAACTTCAAGTTTTTGCCTTTTGAAGCAAGGGGGCAGGTTTTAGAAAGTAAAAAAACAGGATTAGTCTAAAGTTAGCCTAAACTGTGTTGATCCATTCCTATCTTGCATTACCCCCTACCCATATTTTTAATAGAATATACATAGAAATGGAAAAAGAAATAGCAAAACATAGAAATAGTAAAATGTATCAGTTGTTGTTATTGTTTGCCTCAAATTTTACAACCGATGCGCTACTATAAAAATCCTAATATAGTACTGAATTGTTAAGATATAAACATATTATTTATGGGGGCCTAAATTTACAAACTCCATAATCCAAAAAATTAGAAGCCTAAATAAAGTCCTAGCTCTAGTAGCTTTAGGCAAGAATGAGTTGAATTCCTTCAAACTGAGTATATAATCTTGCTTGCATGAGATTGGCAAATTTTTTACACACTGATTACGAAAACATAAAATTGTATGAATAACATGCACGAACCACTTACAACAATAGCATTTGAGAGTTCCTGATGAGCATCATCAAGTTCAACAGCCATTTTAGCAATTTTGTGGGAAAGAACTTTTTGGCGGGTGGTCCAGTCAGCGTTTCTCCAAACGTTCTTAGGAATTTCACTCAAACCGAAGCCAAGAAGAAATGCACCGGTAACTAGTCCGAAAGTATTTGAGCAGGCCATTGCAAATCCCAAAATACTTCCACTCCTGCATATCAATGAATCAACTAAATAAAGTTATGTTAAAACAGCAGGGGGGGCTTCACTTGAAACCAACACACGCACACATATGCACGTGTAGGATTGCAAAAAGGTTTATTGCATGTTAAGTTGACAATCATGACCATGGTGTAAAAATATATAAACTAACTCGAAGAAGGTAATCATCTATGCATCCATGAAAGTAATAAAACATGCAAGCTTCTGATTAACACTGAAAATTTGAGTTATATGCATTTTATAGCTTTCCAAAATGATCCCATGGCTATTTAATGTGTTGAAAACTGAAACACTTATTACAAAAACTGTTAGGAAACTACGCAAAATTTCCCCATTGTAAGATTTGTGGAATGCAGAAGCACACTAAAATTAATATAAATTGAAATACATAGTGTAATAATAATCATTCTCTCACAAAACTACAACCAAGTTACACCCAAAGAAATATTTTCCTCTAAATATTTCTCACAAGACTCCCTCACTGGGATTTTCTTCTCTTTGTTTATTGCATGAAATTTGCTGATTGTTATTACACTTATTGTGTTTCGTGCACTTGTTGTAAGAGATTAAGGAAACTCAACATTTATGATTTATAGCCAACAAGAAATAAAATATAAATGGTTTTATCTTTAATCACTCCTTAAAGATCCTGTAACCACATTTCTATTTACTATTTTTTTGCTTCTTTTATTTCTCCTTGTTTTCCCTTCTTTTGACCAACAATCTCCCATTTGAACATTGATTTCAATCTGTCTTCACACCTCAATATATACGACAGCCTTTTCTGGACTTTTATTTTAGCAGGCCAATTAAAGTTTAACACAACTTTAGTTTATCGATGGTCGCTACCTTTGTTAACATGTCTGGTGGGTTCTTGCTTTCTGCAATATTCCTCAGCGCTAACCCAATCTTCAAGCAGAAAAAATGTAACCAACGGTACTTCTTTGGTGATCAACCTCACCTCCAAAGTCTACATCTACGTAGCTTTGGGCTTTTCACTCTCTTTTTCCAAAGTAGAGATACTTTTTTCTGGTTCCTCGTAGATACCTCAAAATCCACTTGACTGTTTCCCAATGATCTTTTCTTGGATTTGCCATAAACCTGCTTACAACTCTCATTGCATGGCCAATGTTTGACCTAGTACAAACCATTGCGTACATCAAACTTCCTATGGCTGAAACATATGGAATCTTAGCCATGAATTCTCTCTCTTCCTCCGTCTAAAGGGAATGGTCCTTGGATAGACGAAAATGATTGGTCAACGGTGTGCTAAGCGGCTTGGCCTTTCCCATGTTGAATCTTTGTAAAACACGGTTGATGTACTCTGCATGAGATAACTGCAAAATTCTTCTTTGTTTATTTCTTGTGATTTGCATTCCAATAATCTCCTTTGCTAGACCCAAATCCTGCATATCAAATTCTTTTGACAATTGCACTTTCCAGTTTTTCATTTCATCCATATCTTAACCTGCTACTAACATATCATCGACATAAAGTAGTAAAATGATCTACGAGGAACCACGTAGAAGTGTCTCTACATTGGAAAAGGAGAGTTAAAAGTATAAGGCTACGGAGATGAATACATGGAGGTGAAGTTGATCATCAAAAAAGTACCACCAATTACATTTTTACTGTTGGTACTACCCACGTCAGTTGGATGTTGTGGATACATAAGATTGTTGTTTTATTCACTACAAAAGTTGAGTATGTAGCAATAACAGAAGCCATTAAGGAGTTGATTTGGATTCAAGGATTATTAATAGAGATGGGATTCATCGTGGAGAAGAATGGTCTGCATAGTGACAGGCAGAGTGCAATACATCCGACAAAGAATTCAACATTTCATTCTAGGACAAATTACATGATATACGTTACCGATTCATGTGCTAACATTGAGGAAGATTGCAGAAAGAACCCATCAGACATATTAATAAAGGTGGTGACCATTGACAAACTGAAGTTGTGTTCAACTTCAGTTGGTTTGCTAGAATAACAAACTGGGTAAGATTGTTGTATGATCAAGGTGTGAAGACCAATTAAAATCAGTCTTCTAATGGGAGATTGTTGGTCAAAGAAGGGAAGCAATGAGAAACAAAAGAAGAGAAAAAATAATAAACAGAAATGTGGTTATGAGATCTTTAAGGAGTAACTAAAGTAAAACTATTTATCTTGTATTCCTAGTAGACTATAAAATTCGTGTTTCCTTAGTTTCTAACAACATGTGCAAAAATCACAATAAGTGAAAAGTGCAACCATTAAGTTTCATCCAATAAACAAAGATAAGAAAAATTGAGGAAATTTTATAAGAAATATTTAGAGGAAAATATTTCTTTGGGTATAATTGAGTTGATTGTTATTAAACATTATGTATATTGCAATTTATATTAATTTTTGTATGCTTCCGGATTATTCTTTGCTCTTCCACAAATCTTATCATGATAAAATTTTGCTTGGTTTCCAAACAAAAAGGAAAGACATCAAATCGAGTTTCTTTGAAATGTCCTTACAAACACTATGCAATGATAGCATCTAGGAGTAAACGCAAACGCGTCAAAAAACCTATAGATGTTGGATAAAATATGGCTTGCAAATGAACAGTTTAACAGATAAAAAGTGCATTGCCGATGCCCCATAAAATCTAGTTCATTTAATTCACAAACAAAAAAAGAAATGAAAAGAGGTCTTTTAGGAAACAAATTTCTGGAATATTTCATTCATGTCAAAGTCTAAACACCGTTAAAAAAAGTACCTACCCTTATAGCATTATAAATATTCAACCAAAAATTAGATTAGTTGCTAAGTGTGGGACATTGAGGAAACATTACAACCCTCAAAGTGAAAATAAGAATATTCATTCAAAGAAAACTAATTAGATAACAACAAAGGTTAAGAAGACAAGAACTAACCAGTGCCTCTGCATCATAATGAGAAGAATAAGTCCAATAAGGCCAATGGATCCCAGAATTAGATAAAAGACCAAGTTAACATGTATGCTAGTCTTCAATCTTTCTGATACAGTGAAGTCACCGGCATCTTCAAAACCCTGAATAAGGGGCACGACAGCCCTGCTTAGGATAGCATAATTTAATACGTGAGCAAATTTGCACTTCTGATCTGTAAATTCCATTTATATACTGCCTTCCTTGGAATACTTGGTAAGAATGTACTATCTATCGTACACACAAATATGAGAAGAAGGCAAGTAACAATAAAATAAATAAGCAAATAGCATAATAGGTCGTGCACAAAATCTTCTGAGGTTTACAATTATGCATAATAAATAATGTTTTGTAATTTGTTATTATTTACAGCATGGCTTAGGCCTCAAAATCTAATTGTGCATCATATATTAACAAGAAGTTGAATATTGAAGAGGTTGGAGTAGTTAAGAAAACCGTAAGGAAGATGAGGGTAGTTACAAAATGGGTTAGAACTTAGGAGGTAAAGGTTGTTAAGAGCGGCGATTTAGATTAAATAGTAGGAGGGATAGATGAAAATGTATTAGGAATTGTTAGTGGTGGGAACCTGAGCAGCAGCTAAGTTGTGAAAAAGAGGAACCCTTTGTTGAATTGAAGAGAAAAACCCATCAAAGAAAATTTTATCCTTTGTATGCTTGTCATTCACCCTACCCTCTCATAATGGTTCCATCTTTTTCTATCCTATTTATCTCTCATCTCTCTTTTTTCCTAGGGACTGTAACATAGCCGAAAGAAAAAAAGTTAGAATTTGATCAGATGCATGTTGATAAAAATCAGAGTAGTCCATAGCAGCCAATAGCAACGTTATCCCACTATACCAGAGCGGAGGCCAGCCGCTATGGGAAGAACTTTAGCGGTGCATAACACTATAGGGTAAATAACAGGTAGGGGTGGAGCGGTTTCGGTCCCACTATCCTTTTTCCTTCTGAAAAACCAAAATTACCCCTAAAATTTTAAAATGTTTTAAGAGTAATTTTGGACTTTTCAATCAAATTTGAGTTGAGACTCAACCCAAAGCTTCATTCACCGACATTTCTACACTTGAGTCATTCCAAAGAAAAATCACAAGTTCCTCCCTCACCTCTCTCAGCACTTGGTTCTTCCCTCTGCACTTCATATATTTATAATTATTATTATTATTCATGTAATTTGCCCAAAAAATGATCAAATAGCGACCATCCCACTATAGGTTATCTCGTTATCTGATTTTTGGGTCGGCCGCTGCTATCTGGGATTTACTACAAAATCATAGATATTCACCTAAAATAGCAATTTTAGCTTAATCCCATTATACATTGTCCTATTTTGTACATGAACAACATACTCCATCACACCAAAGAAAGAACAAAATAGTAATGAATTAATAAACCAAAAGAGCTCCAAAAACCCTCATTATCCAATACTATCCTTTCTCAATCTCAAGTATGCAACTTACTTGAACACAAACATATAAACTTCTACAAGAAGCATACATACCAAGTAAGCAAAAAAGTGCTCCAGTAAGACCAGCTCCAAAAGAAAGAAATACCTCCATTATCCGAAAGCGAAGATATCGTCTAAAAAAGAAATGCCATTACAAAAAATTGTTTCACATGCAATTCAAAATTTGGTATAATGCTTACGGGAAAGAAAAGGAATAGTAATAGTACCAGCCAGATATCAGCGGGAACGAGGATGATGATGGAGAGGGAAACGAACCAGGTGTATCCGACGGTGAAGAGGACGTAGAGAGGTACCGAAGGTCCGGCGAAGTACCTGAGTGTCAATATCACCATTCCCATTGTGAGGGGAAGAGAAATCAGGTAAAACACCCACATCGTCGATTGATCGGTTTCGATCGATGACAGTGGCAGTGACTTTCAGGCGAAGTATACTATTTTACTTTCAAGTTTGTTTCAACTGCACCGTCTTCGTCACTCAACCCCTCTTGTGTATTGGGCTTTATGCACGCCTTCTACACCCCACTTTTATTTGTTATTCTTCTATCTATATTAAGAGGTTTTAGCTTCACACCCTTCATTTTATATCTCACACTCTATTTTTTTTATTTCCAAATATTCTTGTTATTATTTATCTCTGAAAAAAATTTATTTGTAAAAAAAAAATTATTATTGGTCAAGGGGTGAAAAAATAAATTTTTAGTTTCAGTACAATATTTCTGATACTGAAATTGTGCGTTAATCGGATATATTTTTTTGAATTTCCAAAATTTCCGTTATCAATTAATTGGAAATTTCAAAAAGTTTGGGGCGATTCAAAAAAAAAATACAATCTTTTGAAAATTTCATAAACTTTTGGTACGCAACATAAAATCGAAAATTTAAAATTTAAAATTTCAAGTACACCTGAAATTTCGCATATACTTGAAATTTTTGGTATGTTTGTAGTTGAAATTTTATATATGTGTGGTCCAGAGCCGCCAGCTTCAGTTTCTTCTACGGATTCATGTGTAAATTTTACGTTGTTCTTCACCACATATATCGTATGCTTCCTATTGAAAATTTATACATTTTTTATTTGTTTTCCGACATTTATAAAACTGATAAAGCTTACTAATTTTATGTTGTAATTGACAAATTTTTAAATTCTGGTTTAAATTCTTAGAATGGGCACAATATATTGGTAAAAAGCATGGCCTTATTGTTGTTGGAGTTCGTTCTGATTCTGCTAATGGATGAAGGATAAATTAATTATGGGTTATGAGAGAGGAGGAAATTACAAAAGAAAAAATTCATCTAGAAACATCTCCAATGGCATTTATACTATAAAGGTTAAATGTTTATTTATGATAAGATTTATTCCCAGTGACATTATTGATTTTGAGAGTGATGGAAACTATGGTTTCTGTTGTATTCACTTTATTAGGATGGTTCGGAAGAAGTTAGATTCTCAAGTCCATCAACATGCTCAGTTGTTTTCCAAGTTGTTATATGACATTGTCTCTACATTTAGGAGTATGCTACAAGTAGAACACTTGGGTGTGCAGGATAGGGAAGAATGGATGTTGATTCCTAATATGGGTTACACGTTTGCTTTTAGATACAGTGTTGTACTTGTTTCCATTCCCAAGAATCTCAACCACACTTTGTTTTCACTAATCAATGCTTTTCCCATGTACACAAGCAGACATACAATCATTGTTATTGGTTTTGTCAACAACAATCATTGGGTTCATCGAAATTGGCGCAAACACCTCTCAGGTAAGTATTTAGCCACTAATCCTTTCCATTATAGATAACTAGAAAAAGTAGCGTCATCAAACTCGTCCTCCACTATACGGCTAGTGTAGGGTGTTTAGATGACATCATCTACAGCCAATGCATCATTCCTCTTCATGTACTCCACAACACTCATAGGTGTGCATGCATGCCCCTCCATCTCTTGGTTTATGGGGACCCAGTGGTGGTAGCAATAAATCGTTTGTCACAAACGAACGGGAATTACTCTTATATCCAGAACAATACAATAACAAAGACTCAGATAACCGTAAATAATGTCATAAATAAAACTAACATAATAAGAAATAATAATTTAATTTAACTTGAAATAGACTCATATAACTGACAATAGTCTAGTTTTAAAAATAATCGCCTCTCCAAGGATAACATATAGAACCGACAATGTAGTTGATCTGCATGCCCAACTGCAATGCTTAAGGTTGTTAAACAGCTGCATGTACTTCATGTTGATATATACATGAGACTTTTCTCTTAAAATATTACATCCTACAAGATATATAACGTATATCCTAAAAACTGCCTCATACATACTTTGATTCACTATCTCGCCATACATATCCCCGCAACCAAGATATGCAAAAGTGAGCACCCCTTATAGTCTTATACTCCTCTATTACCTTCTCCTCGTCAACCCCTAAGTACTATATAACTTTCATACGTGCAGTGTCATAACTAGTGGTAATAGCGGAGAAGAAACTACCAACCATCGGAATATGGAAAAGTGATGACACATTATCCAATATGAACGTCATATCACCAAATGGAAGATGGAAGGAAGATGTCTCTTTGTGCCATCGCTCAATAAAGGTTGTCAATAGATGATCGTCAAGTATGACCCGCGAACTATACACTAGTGGAAGGAGACAACACTCCTCGAATATCGCCTTTTCCTCCAATGGCATCATGACATCAGAGAACTTCTTCGGCATCAACCCATGGGTGGGCACGCTAAGCGGAATATAGTCTTGTAACAAAAAAAAGATCAATTCATTTCAAAGTATCAATAAATAAAGTCACATTAGAGACATATCATATACATACCTTTCCGTGCCATAATTTGAATTTCACATGATCTGCACATCTTGTTAAAACCAAAGTGTCACTGGCCTACATTGAAACCCCTCATCTTTGTGTACAAACAGGTCTATTGAAACATGGGCAGAGACAACTGTCTCAACAAGAGGAGTGACCTTCATATCATCAGTAGGTGGCTCCTCAATCGTTGTATGTAGAGTATGCCCTTTCAATAATAATCTTCAGAATGACCTCGACAGTACTTGTTGCCTCTGCTTCAGAAGAATGGGCACCTTTTCCATCTCAAGAGTATGAGAAACCCCACTCTCTGCTGGATGAGGTACATATGCCTCTATCTCTGTGGTATTATGGCATATCAACCGGCTCATCCTTAACATCTCTCATTTAACTAGAAGCATATCGAGAACCTCTACGTCGGATAATGTGGGATGCACGAAACTAAGCTTGTTCGCCACCCGCCTTCTATGAGAATTGGTTTACCACTCTCCCTGCCATGAGATGTGACTCCCCCACATCACTTCCTCTATCTTTAGCTCTCCCAGCAGCTATATACATTTTTACAAAAAAAAATCCATAAAAAATTGTGCCACATTACCGCATATTTTGAAAAATCTAAAAAGTTCATTGATTCGGGTTTAGGGTTTAATTTTTTCAAAACATGCGGTAATGAAGCATAATTTTTTTTTAGACTTTTCAACATATGTGGTAAAAATGCATATATTATTCTAGTTTTTGAAAAATCCGATAAAACATACCTACATTATTATTGAATTTTTGAGAAAAAAAAGTTATGCATTTTTACCACATTTTAATAAAAAAAATCCAGAAAAATATACGCGTTTTATCGTTTTTTTTTTTTAAAAAATCAATAAATATGTGCATTTTTATCGGATTTTTCTTTTGTATTTTTACCGAATTTATAAAAATATCTGATAAAAATACAAAAAAAATACTTTAAAATGCGGTAAAAATCCAAATTTATCATCAAACACAAAATATTCGATAGTGTAAGTGAAATGTCCGAAAAATATAAATATTTTGAAAAATTCGAATTTCTCCAACAACTTTTGCGAAAGAAAATAACTATTGTGGTAAAAAAGACTTAAAGACATAAAGACATAGAGGGTGTGGGATGCCAAATACAATTTAAGAGTGATAAGAATGAAAACAATATTCAAGTAGTCACCCGACCATTAATTTTCTATTGTGGTAAAAAGACATAGAGGGTGTGGGATGCCAAATACAAGAATGAAAACAATATTCAAGTAGTCACCCGACCATTAATTTTCTATTGTGGTAAAAAGACATAGAGGGTGTGGGATGCCAAATATAATTTAAGAGTGATAAGAATGAAAACAATATTCAAGTAGTCACCCGACCATTAATTTTTCGATGAAAAAATTAAGAAAACACAACTAAATTATATTATATGGTTCTAGATGAGTAGGACTCATTCTCATGAATTAGAAGATTAAGACAACAAAAATTATGCTATATTTATGAAATTTGGACTTGACTATTGTAAAACAAAATGAGTATTAGTCATTTTTCAAGTACCCTACTTAAAGCTACTCACTCTCCGAGTTGTCCTTATCCTCATATTCCAAAAGATTGACAAGTATATTTCTAATGTCAAGATCAACAATAGAATTAGAGAAAGTTGTTTAAAGATGATTGATTAAAGTATTTCCAACTAAGTATTCTCAATGCACTTTCCTCCAATTCTCTTTCCAATTTTACTTTTGAGTATTCATTTCATCTATTACCTAAATAAATGTTACTAATGCGATAGATAATACCAAAATATTCATATGGTTTTAAAGTATGATGTTTATGAAAGAAAAGAACACATAATTTGCAAGTCAAACACATGTTTCGCCATGTAGCATGAGAGGACATGTCCCTTTAAAAAAACACTTGAACCTAATAAAGCAAGAGAAGAAAATGACTTGCGTTGAAAATTGAATATCACTATGCAAGAAAAGGACCCAATTAGACTTTTTAATTTTATCTCATTCAATCAAAAGAAAAATTATATATATTTTTTAATAAAATTTATGAAGTAATTCACCATGGCAATGATGCTATGGACCCAAGTGACCAAGTTCAGGACAATAAACAACACTCACGATTCAACCACTCCAGATTTGTTTGTATGTATAGCAACAACTTTGGTAACTATTTAATGAAAATAACAGCTAAATTTGCCTAACCATAACCATAAACAATTAATTAAATCAACTTGTACATGTGACCCATACATGTATCGTTTATAATTTATTGGAAAAGACTTGATTTGGCTATATCTTTAAAGTAAAAGTTACATTTAAGAAGAAAAAAAAATAATGCCATCTTCAAGATATTAATATTAAACAATCTCATAAGTTTAACCGTTCAATATTTGCATGCTTTAATTGAGTATAAGGTTTTAACAACTATTCCTTCCGTAGAAATTTTTTTTTTATAGATTTATTGAATAATTAGTGTATTTAATTTATATATAAAACAGATAATAAATCTAAAAAATAAATTTTTCTTATAATTTAAAACGGAGGGCGTATTTAAAATCTCATAAATTTTATAAATATTTAGTTTATATATGTTCGACTACATTTATAGTTGTCTTATTTTCTATTTGCCGAGGAACATTAGACAAACATAAAAATTGCATAGGCTAATTTCAACTGATACGGTAATTAATTTTTAAATATAATTTCTCTAAAATAATTAAATAATTAATATAATAAATAAATTTTGCGTGTTGAGAATATAATGTAAAGAGAAAAAAAAAAGTGTAAAAAAATAAAGATATAGTAACATATGTCCTAAAATTACATGTTAGCATTTTTTATATTTTAATTATTGATCTGACATTTAATATTTCTTTAGACTATTCTACCTCATTTTTATATGCAATTATGCATCATGTATCATATGAATTATAATTAATATTATCGATCGACCTCATTTTAAATTCCAATCACATCTTTACTTTGTAAATTTTTAATCACCAATTTATTGTTTGGTCCTGTTTTGGTTATCTTGAATTATATATAGTTAGCGAGTAATGGATTTATGCAGCATTTGACATGTGGCCAACCGATAATAACTTAAATATTTAAAATTAGTATTTTGAAAATATCCAACAAATTATAGGATTAAGGAAAAAATTGATAGATGAAAAGTTAATGTATCATGTATGTAATTGAAATTTAAAATCAAATACATTTGATATGAGTGTATATATTTCATCACAATTTTTTCTCCCAAAACATGGTATAATAAAACCTAGAGGGAGTATAACACAAACCAAATGAATGATTGTTGTACAAGAATCTACGATGAAATTTCAACGGAAGCATTTTTCAATTGAGTTGACTTTTGAATAAAAAGGCACATCACTGATCACAATTCACAACACAGAGGAATAAGAGGCCTAAAATCTATGAAGAGGATTTCCACCAAATTGTGTCCGATCAAATAATTCCCCCTTTATTTCTGAACCATCTCGATTATCGATCACTTTATTTCCTTCATTTGCTAACAGCCTAACACTAAACAATTCTTAAATTGAAAATTTGTTTTAAAAATACAAATCAAAGACAAGTCAGTGTAACAAATATAGTATAATCTTATTTCTTTTAACATGCTAATTCTACATCATTATCTTTTTATACTAAAAATAGTTTGAAGTGTAATTTTTTGTGTCGAATGGTATTAGTTGTCGAAGTGTTGAAGTGGGTTGTTTTTCGCAGAATTTCGATCTAGATCCAAAATAGGTACGTTTGGCTTTTGTGTTTTGGACTTTGGCTTAGAAAACAAACTAACCTAAAACTATAAATAGAGGAGTAACCTCTATGTTTTGTAATCAACTCATCACAACTTGTAGTCACCGAATTTTACAGTTACAAAGTGAATAAAGACTTTCAACAATATGCGAGTAGAGAGAAACTCTGTAGAAACCCTAATCTCCTTTCTTCTTTAAATTTTCTTTTCTTTTCATTGTCATTGTGCGCCGATAATAATCTTGTTCATCAAGATTGATAGAAAGCTATCATAGGTTTTGGTGGATTTCCAACATCTGATGTTAGAGCCCCGGTTGAGCGATCCAGGAAAGAAGAAGAAAATCATGGTGACGATGAATTATGTGAATCAGAATTTCTAGCAAGTCTCCCAATTCTAAAAGGTGATAACTATGAGAATTGGTGCAAATTGATGAAGGTTATATTCTGTTTTCAAGTTCTTTGGGAACTTGTGAAACATGAGTTAGAACTGCTTGAAGAAGATGCTCTAGAAGAAGAACATGCAGAATACAAAGAATCGAAGAAGAAGAAGAAGAAGAATTATAAAACTCTCTTTATAATTCACAAATGTGTTAGTCTAAAAAATTTCAAAAAGGTTAGTGATGTAGAAAAGGTGAAAGAGGTGAGGTTACAAACTCACAAAAGAACGTATGAATTGCTTCAGATGGAAGATAATGAGAGCATATCTGAATTCTTTAGTAGGATTACAAAACTAGTGAATCAAATCAAGGCTTGTGGAGAGACGTTAATAACAAGAGTTGATGTTTCAAAGATCTTGAGATCTTTGGCTCTGAAGTTCGACCATATGGTAGTTGTCATAGAAGAGTCGAAGGACATGTCAACTTTGTCAAAGGAAGAGCTTTAATGGACGCTTGAATCTCATGAACAAAGAATGGCTGAAAGAATGTAGGCAAGTCAAAGAGTGATGTGGCTTTGCAGGCACACTTAGCGGAAAAAAGTAAACGCAAAGGTCCTAATGGTCCATATCAACTCATATGATAAGGGAGTGTGAGACGCCGTTATCAATGGTCCTAATCAAATTACAGTGATCAGTGCTAATGGTATTGTCACACCTTAACTTGGGATCCATTCACCCTTATCTAGATAAGTTGCCTTCATCTAACAACTTGAATATACATTAGCCTACCCAATTGTTCTTTAAATACTTTGTTATCATTGAAACATAAGGGAAATGATATAAACCAATTTTGTTCCAATAGTATATTGTCAAGGGAAGGAGAGTATACTTTATATTTAACTTAGGGTATTTTTATTAATCCAAACAAATATGTGTTATTTTCTTTTTCTACCTCCCCTGAGAGATGTGTTTCATCATCAAAAAAGGGGAGAATGTGGAATCTTGTTTTGCATGAGATATGCTTTTGACATGAACAACAAATTTTGATGATGACAACTAATTGGTGATGACTAATATCTTCTAACTAGTCACATATAAGAGATTATACGGATAAAGATGTAAAGCTAAGTATTAGGGTTTGACAGACTTAACTATCTGATGATGGCAACCAAATGAAATATACGCTCAAGTCTCATATCAAGACTCAAACAAGTTCCTACTAAAGAAAGTATATGACAAAGTCTTGAAGTGCATGAAAGCCCTGCCTTTATTAGTATGAGAGAATATTTTGTAAAGCATATAGATGTTCTCGTAAAAGTACATGGCTAAAGCATATACACACTAAAACATATTTTCAAACTGGTTTTTATCAAGAAAATATCTTCAAAGATGTCTTGAAGTTATGCAAGATAAATTGAGATTTGTTAGAGTAACTATGAGCAAACTTTTATCTTTGCCAATCAATTAACACATTAGCCTAATTGATTAGCTTTGTTCAACATTGATCTCTAAATGATTAGGACATCATCGTAGTAATGTACAACGACCAAATATATATTCTTTCCTATTTTGAACTTATAATCGATTATATTTTGAATATCTAATCAATTGACATTAGGCACTAATTGATTATAATATCTTAAAAAACATTAAATTCAAATTCTTTTTTGAGCCTACCTCTAGCCTATAAATAGAGGTTCATTCTCTCATTTCAAATCATCCATAAATGTGTTTTTAACACTTCTCACACACACACTCTCTCTCTCTCTCTAAACTTTTTTTTGCTTTCCCTCACTAATATTTTAGTATAAGTGCTTTTGCAAGGAATAACTTTTTTGAGTGAGAATAAGTTGTAATTCTGGAAGGGTAGAATTGTAAAATTCACCAAAGGTATCTTTTTTATACACCTTGGTTGAATATTATATATTTAGGAATTATTTGTGGGTTAAAAGCTAAACATGTAAATGCTTTGGTTTGTGGATTGTGTAATCAAACCCTTGTTTAGGTTCGAGACTAGGCCATGGTAAAGTCTTTTTAGGTTTTTGGTTAGCCCATGGTAAACCAAGATTATTTTAAAGTTTAGATTGTGGTAAAATCATAGATAAAGTTTGAGATTAGTCGGGTATTAAAATCTCCCAGGTTATTGGTTAGCTCGTGATAAAACAAAGATTAGGTTAAAGCTTAGCCTGTGGTAAAATGTTGGATAAGGTTCGAGATTAACCCGATATTAAAATATCCCAAGTTATTGTTTAGCCACTGTAAACCAAGTTTTAAGGTTTACGAGCTCAGTCCTTGATAAAATCTTGAAAAGTTTGTTTTGAAGCTTAAAGACTAATTGCTCCAAGATTCTCTTGGAAAGAAGGCTAGACTCGTCGATCTACTGTTTGTGGAAAGAAGACTAACCACTTTGATCTACCATTTATGGAAAGAGGACTAATTGCTTATATCTACCATTCGGAAGAAAGTAATAAACTTATATATTCCCAGTCTTATTGTTTGGTTGGAAGTCAACCAGTTTCCTTGTATAAGATGGTTCGTGAGTATTTCCTACTAATAACTCTAAACATTTATTGGATTCTCTCAAGATCAATTATTGGGGAGAGGAGTAGGTCCTTTTGTTTTGACCGAACCTATATAATTTTAGGTGTTCTCGCTTTCCCTAAAATATTTAATTTTCACATTTTTTATTCTACAATTTATTTTCTGATGCTTAATATTTAAAATGTTTTTAAAATTTGATTTTTATCTGCAAAGTTTTTCAAAACCACATCATTTTTGCGAACTACACAATTCACATCCCCTATTGTGTATGAAGTCACATGTCCAACAAAAATGATCCTTAAAATTCTTCTAACTCGCTAAACATCATGGAGGCCTGGCAAAGTGAAAGCAAATCATGCGCATAGTAGGGATCCTTCAAGATCATCGACAAAAAAAAAATAGATCCAAGGATGACTCTTTGTCTCGTTACTCACTCCAATATTGGTTGACTTAAACAAATTCCTAGATTTTAGAGGGTAGACGGGAAAGGGAAATATTCATACACCTCAACATCCCTTCCTCAAATATGTTGAAGGGCAACCTAACTTTCAACCGAGTAAACACACATTTTTAGGAATGGATGAATCGCTCATTAAAAAAGCTAGAGATTTTCTTGCCAACACCAACATGTGAAATTGATGAGTAAGTGTAAGGATCCACTTATACATGAGTGTCATACCCCAAAATTTTTCCTCCTACTTCTCAAGACATTTCACATATCCATACTCAAGGATTTCACAAGGATTGACCAGACAAACCCTCTCCTAGGCAATTAACCCAAACTAGGGTTTGGCTATCCTCAAAACCAGGTGAGCCTCAAACACTTCCAGTGGTCATCATGCCTCATCATATGCTTCAAAGAATCTCCATGTCAAATTTCAAGCCTTACAAGTCAAGTTTCCTCAGACAATTGCTCAGATGGTTGAAAATCAGTTGTATTGGACAAAAGTCAACTGTGGTCAACATACAGTCAAACTTCATAATTTTTGGTCAACATCCATATTTTGAAGTAATATTCATCATTTGATCAAGGGTTGATCATGATTCATCAAGAAAAGTCAAGAATTGATCAAAAGTCAAAGTTTCTAATTTGGGCTTTCTTAGACAAAAGTCAACAGAACTTTGACCAGGCATAACTTTCTCATACTTTATCAGAAATTTTCCCACCAAAGCTCATTTTGAATAGAATTCAATTCTCTACAACTTCATGTCTCACAAGCATGGTCAGAAAATCCTTCATTTGGAAGATATGGATCAAAACATTATAGGTCCTTTTAAAAGTCAACAAAAAGTCAACTTTTTGTAAAGAAGTGTTATTGATCATGGAAACTCCAATTGAGATGAAACCAAAGAGGTTATTTATAGGACATCTAGAGCTTTCTAAAAAGTCCAAGAACACCCAAAAATGTTAAAAATTGAGCAAGATACACCTTGCACAAGTTGAGCATTTTTGAAGAGGTGCACAACGAGAAATACTTGTCAAAATCCAAAATTTTGCAAATGGGCCTAACTTTTCTTGGTTCAAACTTGTTCCTCAGCTGAATTGGAACCTCCAAGCCCAAGGCCACGAATTTTATCTTTTATTTTCTATTTATTTTGGATTTTAATCATTTAAAAGCCAATTAAATTAAAATAAAAGGTAGAAAATCAAAATTAAATGCAAATTGGATTTTTCTCTCATTCTTGAGGTCCAAGCAATCCACACAAGCTGGCAAATTCGAAATTGGCATCGATTGGCAAGAGAATTGATTGAAATTTGATCAAAAAGGCAATATTTGGTTTTATACCAAATCAAATATTTTCTCATTGATTGGTACATTATTTCCTCATAATTCTTGCCCTAAATCCATCCACTATATATACATGATGTTATTACATGAACAAAGGACGAAAATTGTGCCTCTAAGAACCCTAATCAAACTATAAAAAACCGTGCTACTCAAGCAACTTGCAGCCCTGTTTTTGCTTCGATTCAACCAGTTCTAAGCATCCAAACACGTTCCTGGAGGTTCATTGATTCATTCCAGACCTCACAGATCACAAAAACATCAAGAATCGGGAATTCTAGATTTCGGTTTGCTTTTAAACTTTCAAAATCGATTTTGACAATTTATGCATATTTAACATGTTTTGATTGTTTATTTGTGTTTAGAATGGAGTTTCGAAGCTTTCTGCATTGGTTAATCGTGTTTTGAGTACAGGAATCACAAGATGCCATGGCTAGGGTTCATAGCTTCGTTTTAGGGCTTTTCGTTCTAAGTAAAATTGGCCAAAACTAAGACCACCATCGTGCTTAGGAGACAAAACCGGATCGAACCATGTATTCATAATGAATTTATATTGCTTGTGTTTGATTTTGAAAATTTGCAGGGGATTTAGTGACGAACAGAAGTCGTCGCTATAGGCTTTAGCTACGAATTGAATCCGTAGGTAAAAGCCTGGTTTTCAAAATTTCAAAACGAGGAAGATGAAGATTTGGCGCGTGATCTGGCATTCAGAACTTAACTTCCTTTAAAATGTTTTTGTTTCATTTAACTAACACCAAATGCAGGTTGGCCTAGTGGTAACAGCGCGCGCGTGTGAGAGGCATGGCTTGGGTTCGATCCCTGGCAATGTCAATTATTTTTTAACACTTTGCAAACTAACTCTTTTTCTTATTTCTTTTCATATTTTTCCTTTTAATTTATTTTCTCTTTAAATAATTTTCTCATGCATTTAAAAATCACCAAAAATATTTTCTTTTTGCATTTTAATCAGAAAAATGTTTATTTAATTTTTGACATTAAAATTAATATTTTTGCATGCATATTTTAATTAGTTGTTAATTAACCATTAAATTGACTTTTAATTATTTTTCTTCATCAAAACCAATCCAGAAAATTCCCAAAAAATTATTCTATTATCTAATTATCATTACTAACCTAAAAAAAAATTCTACTAATTTCCAAAACATTTTTCTAACATTTTCTTATTTTTCCGATTGTCTATTTCTTATTCCGCATTTACAATTCTAGAAAGGATGTATAGGTCGCAAAGTTTTTATCATGTAATAGCGTAGATTTACTTTTCCGCACTTTACTTTCCGCACTCCTATATTATGTAACTGCCCCAAAGCCATGTAATAGCGTAGGACATTTACTTTTCCGTACTTTACTTTTCGCAATTTACTTTCTGCACCCTATGAACTGTTAGCAATTAGGCGTGTATGGCAAGATAAAAAAACGAACGTAGATCACTTCTAATTCCAAGATAATATATATATCTGAATTCAACACACTCTTTTCACACATGCACCCCTTAGGGTAATTCTCTCTCGTTGCCTTTCGAATAAATGGTCAAGTCCCTCGAACGTAGAGGTATCCTAGCATCGTTACCTACAAACATATCATCACAGTCCCTTCGAATCAAAGATCATGAGTCCCTCGACGTGGCCTACGAAAACATGATCTCGTCCCTCGATTGTTGCCTACGAAAAGTGATGATCGTCCCTTCGAATGTGCTAGGATACTCCTACAAGTTGCCTTCTATGACCATCTGATGTCCCTTCGGATGTCCCTTTACATCCAACGAATAGGGTTACCTACCAACTAATGGTATGGATAGCACTATTCTAAAGGAAAGTAAAACAACACTAAAACGACCGTTCTGAGTAGGTAATAAGACTTTTAGTTGCTTGCTCTATCAAAATATTTTTCACACCTCACACTTTTGTCAAAGTTCAAACACTTTTCAAAACGAAATATTTCCGAACACTTTGTATATTTTCCAACGTGAATCATTACAAAGTCAAAGCGAAATGCCTTTTCAAAACATTTTTGTCAAACACACAGAAAGCAATTTTTTAAAGTGAGCTAAAAGCAACTAAGAGCCCGTAGATAACTACGGATGGAAAGGGGTGCTAATACCTTCCCTTTTCATAACCTTCTCCGTTACTCAGAATCTAACGAAGGTCTTTTTATGTTCTTTTCACCTTCCCTTAATTGGATAAAAGAAAAATCGGTGGCGACTCTTGCTATTCGCAACATTTGCGATAAAAAGCAAAACAAATCTCAAAGTCAGTTCTCCCACCGTATTACAATGAGCTTCCTCCACTTTCTAAATGATATCAAAATAAAAGATCATCCCCGCCATTACGGGGTCCACCCATCAGTATATGCGAGTGTCCATCGGCTCCACTAAACTCGCACGTCCCCGTCAAACCATTTCCTTCTAGAGATGTTGTAACGCCCGAATTTAATTAATTATGTAATTAAATTATGTAAGGAAATATTGGTTAGAGTTAGTCGAAGATTGGGAATTATCGGTGTTATTATAAGAGGCGTTAATTGGATTAATAGGTTGATTTGAGCTGTTAAGTGGATAATAGGGTTAATTAGTCGATTTAGTCGGAGAAATAATATTAGAAAATATTAGATTATTTGATTATTGATTTAATTAAGTTGGTTTAAGTTGTTGAGTGAGAATTAGCAATTTTGGAGGTGTTGACTAGTAGGCCCAATAAGACAATGTGGTAAGATATATTATTATATTAGGTTATTGCATTATATGAAGTGGTTGTAAGTGAAAATTAGGTTTTACGTAGCAGAACCAAACTTTTGGCAAAAAGGTTAGGGTTTGGTGAAAGAATATGATACGGAGAGGCACAAGGTTTAGCAGAGCAAAGCTTGAAATTTAACCATAGAAGTTCAAACGAGGAAAAGGTTGGCAGTTGCGGCGAAGTTCGGAATCGGCTGGTAAATTATAGAGAGACCGTCATTCTAAGGTAAGGGTGAGGTTCAATCTCTATAACCGGGTATATGATAGACCGTATGTGGGTTGGGTTGTATAAATTATTGCCTCTATGTTTTTTGATCTATGTTGGAAAATAAATTGGTTTATATATGTTGTAGTTATGTTGATTCTGTTGTTTTATAACTGATTGAATTGTTGTTGCATAATAAGTTATTGTGTGTTTGGATGTTGTCGATTTAATCGAAAACTAAATTGGTTATTGTTATGTTGGGAAATAAGTGGAACGATCATAGAAAAGATTGCAAAACATGTATGGTGCAGTTTCTGGAAAACATACGAAGGTGATGAAGCTTGTAAAATTGGTGACTGGGGCCACCCATATAAGGGGCGGGCACCCCAAATTGATGAAGGAAAGTGGAGGGGCTACATAATTTGGGGGTGAGCGCCCCATACAAGGGATGAGAGCCCCATAACCTTATGGTGAGCGTCCCTTGAGATAGAAAAGAAGGGGCGGACACCCTTAAGGCCATGTAGGTCATGTTGTCTTAATTTTTGTTTTACTGTGTACATGTGGGCATGGCTAATTGTTTTGCATCATGTATAGGTATTTAGAAGATCATTATATGTTAAGATAATACTAGTAATAATAATGATTGAATAATAATAATAATAATAATAGTCGTACGTGTTTTTTTAGCAGAAAAGTATATTTAGCAGAGATGGGGTATTTTGATGAAAGTCTGGTTTTTATTAGCAGGATTTAATGATAATGGCAGAGAGTATTTAATTAGTAATAATATATTTAACAATAATGCAGTATGCGAAAGCAGTACCAAAAAGTAGAATTAGTCGATTTAAGCGGTAAAATTAGTTAATCGGAATTAGTTGAAATTTATCGGAGTAGTTCGTATGTACTAGTAGGTATTTTTGGTTGGTTTATTTTTGTTGGAATTATGTCGAATAAGTTTATTTGTAGGTGAAGTTGGAGTTTCCGGTTTATGGAATTGTGTTGTTGTTTATTATTGTGAATAAGTTGTTGTCCATTACGTTGTTGTTGTTGATATAAGTTTCTGTTGATGCGTTGATTAAGTTGTAGGCCTATGGCCAGTGTTGAAGCGACGTTGAGTATCTCTGTTTATTGGTACATTGTTGATATGGGCTTGTGCATTTTGTGACGATGATTGTTGTTGTTGTATGTGATTGTTGCATTCATTGAGTCATATGCATTACATATTTTGCGACGGTCTGGATTAGAAAATTGCGACGAAGGCTTATGCCTTGGCCTTAATGGAAACCTATGATGAAGGCTTATGCCTTGTTGATGCCTCATAATATGACAATTTTTACGTTGGGAGTTCTGCTCCAATGGTACCACATGCATGTGCATAGTTATGTCGCATTGAAGTTGTATATTCTAAATTGTTATGTTGATGTGTTGGTTGATTAAAGTTGTTGTTGTTATTAAGTTGTGATGAATTGAAGTGTATAATTGTTCTTGTGAAGTGGTGATATTTGTATGATTCGATCTAAATATATTATTTATCATACACTTGTTTATATTGGTTGATATCTCACCCCTTATGTTGTCATGTCTCCTCTACGTGGATAACATGCAGGTAATGAAGAATAAAGATTTAGTTGCTGTTAGTTCGAGTCGGGTTGTCGCTCTGATACGTAACACTCGGGGGGATGAACACTAGTTGTTTTGTTGTTTTGATTTTGTTGTTGAATAACTATGTTGATATATGAAAAAAATTTGTTGTTTTTAAATTGTTTTAAGTTGAAAAAGATGATATGCCAACCAAGTTTATTAATGTAGTTCTGCTGCTTGATATGAATAAAGTTAATTCATGTTGTTTTGGTTCATCCGAATTTTGAAGAAGTGTTATGTATCTGTATTGATAGTATTTGTTTAAGTTGAATTATAATAAAATTGTTTGTTGAAAAATAATTTTATAACTCTGATTTTCATAATAATTACCGGGGTAGAATTGAGGTGTTACAGATGTCATGAAAAAGTTAATGTCAATTCGAAAAGAAGTTGTTGCTCCGAAAAGTAAGATGATTCATAATATTTATGTCACTAAAGTCCTTATCATGTGTCGCCCTAAAGGTAGTGGCAAAATAACAAGCTCTTTGATCATCTCGAGACGTTGAGTCGATATATCAACATTCAAATCCGTGTGAGACCTGATAAAGGAAGCAAGACAAATAACCACCTTCCTTAAATTATGACTGCCAGAACTCCCCTCTACATCTTCTTCAGAATCTTCATAATTACTTCCTTTGTAATATCATTGAAGGGTCCATCACCACTCTCTATCAAACTATCACCAAAATTAGAACTATCACTAAGTACAATAAGATTGGGGTTGAGACAAATAACTTATAGGGGATCAACATTTGCGACGTTTGGATTTTTATATTGTTGATAATGGATAAATTCCACCGTTAGTCTGATTCATTATGTTCTGGGGAATATTTCTATATTTTTCATAATGAAGACAAGAAATCTAAACAATAAATATAAGGGAAAGAGGCTAAAGCAAAGAAGTAGAGCAATGAAACAACTAAGAGCAAGAGAAACTCGAGAATAAGGATTGATAACACTGAAACACATTGCGTTTTTTACTCGGATTACACATGATTAACTATAGTTTTATTATATTTTTTCGCTTTATGTTTGCTTTTTATTTCCTTTTCAAATACCTAGCTATTTCGGAGCCTTCCTGCGCAAAACGGAGCAAATCGGCCAAGAAATCAAGTTTCTAAGCCATTTGTACATGTGGCAGTCAGCATGGCGGCCGCCATAGAGGACGTCGTGACGTTTCAAAGACTCAACCTCCCTCAACTGCCATCTGCCCACGATCTTTCCACATTTGTTCATGTGGTGGAAGCCATGGCTTGATGGCAGGCGTCACCTTTGATTTGGTTTTCCCGCCCAAAAGGGAGTTGAGCGGCAATCCCGTAATTCCTTCGGATTCTGTTTTTCTATAAATAGGAGTTTTCAGTTTAGTTTATTTTCATCTAAGCTTAGTTACAAACTTAAGTCATATACTGTCAGTCTTGTAAAGCGATAAACTCCTCACATCGAAGGGTTATTGCACCAGTGATCGAGTCTGTAATGAAGTTTGAAGCACTTTGATAGAAGTTAATCCTACCGCCATTTACATTTCCGCATTTACTTCCAGTTGTTTCAGAATTAAAGTCTCCGTTTTGAGCATGTTTCTATTCATTCCGCATTTACTTTATTTATTTCAATTGCATTCGCTTTTATTTTACTTTACTTTATTGATTCTGTCTTTATTTATTTCCTTGTTTTTATCTGCTTGTCTATTTCCCGCAACGCTTTATTTCTTTTTAAAGTTTTTAACATGTGTAATTTTATCATGCTTAATTTATTTTCCATGTCCGACTAAACTTCTAAAGGCAAGAATGTAACGACCGATGTTAGGATAACATTCCACATTGTATTTGTATAAACACTTTAAGGGATGTTTTAATTTTAATACAAGTTTTCTGAACTTAAATTTTGGTTGGAAAAGATAGAAAGTCGTCTAACCCTGAAGATAAACTTGTTACTTTCAACCGATCAAAGGAGAGCGAAAACGCTTTGTTCAGTTGATTGAGGATTTTTACTCTTTAGAAAATTGATTTTAAACTATTTTCGGACGCGCTTATGGGTTTAAAATCTGGTTCTCAAGCGAAAATCACGAACCTCTTTAGTTAAAATTTTTGAGTTAAAAACACTTTTCAACTGAGTCAAGAAGTCACATTTCTTAAAAATATGTTTACTACTTTAACACAATATGTGCCTTTTTATAAGTGACAATAAAAGGGATTGATTAAAGATTAAACTCGGTTCTGATTACGCGAAAGCGACAGTTCCCGTTAAATTGACTCTTTTCAAAGTAGAAAATATTGCCCTGTAAGTATGTTATCCAGAAGCAGTTAGGAATGGTCTTATCATTGCGAATTACATTCGAGCCTGTCCTTTTATTTGTATTTATTTATAATCATTTATTTTCTCTGCACACTCCGAAACAAACCTGAATTTGATCTACGTTAGATAAACATCGTGACAATAGACTATGATAGATTGACACTTGGTCTCTGTGGATTTGATAACCTTTTGTATTACTCTGACGTGATTCGTACACTTGCGAAACAACGCATCAAGGATGAATTAGGAATAATAGACCCAAAAAGGAAGAAAAAGTGGCAAATCAGAAGTCAATATAGCTTAAAAAAAAGGAAGAAATAGTTTGCGAAGAAATGTATGTCTCAATTGTGACAGATAACTTAAATTGTTTGAAAGACCAAGACAACATTTATATAATGAAGTAGGATAGGTGATTCATGCTACAAAATAAAAGAAAATGGAAAGATACAAAATTAACAGTTTGATTCCATCTCAAAAATATAATGATACTTGGGTGCACCCTCGAGCACCTTAAAGGGAAGCGCCACACCCACCTATAAACATAGGGCTACATGTGAAGAAAAACCCTGTAAAATGTCTCAATGATGAGTAAGAATATGTGACCCAATTCCTTAAGGGGAAATTATCTTAAATCTCTTCAATTTCTCAACACAAGATCCCAACTAAGGATACATGATCCAGTTCCTTTAAAGACTTTTCGTACATCACAATACAGTAAATCATGGAGGAAGTGTTTTGGGTCGGCCACATGCCCAATACTACATAGGCCCAATGGTCACCCATTGTATATAAACAACATCATGAGTAGTTAAAATGTATGATTCTCTTAATAATTGACTTTATCCGTTTTATTCATTAACTTACTTGAACGTTAAATTGTTAATCTTGCAAATCATCCGACGTATCTGCATTAGAGTAGTTTGATCCAGTGCATCAAAAACTTACATTTAATAATTTTGGTTCCCGGACAGAACATAAGTATTTGTAACATCTAAAAAAAAATTTACAAGTTTTTTTATGATATTTAATTTAAATAAGTAAGTTTTTTTGGTTTTTTAAATACATGGTTTTAATTTTTTAAAATATAACATAATTGCTAAATGAAATAAATAAATAAAGAATGGACAATAGAGCTTCCGTATAAAGAATGCTGCACAATGTCTGTAAGACCCTTCTGAACTTTCAACATATTAGTACTAGGAATGGGTCCTGTTGTGGTTGTGAAAGAGGTTTTTTGTTCATTGTGATGGTCCCATATATTAGCCGATAAAAAATGATGTCACCAAAGTCACATGATGTTTGTCTACTTCCCAGCTTATAAAATCACTTAATCAAGCCAAACAAATATGACACCTTACAACCACCTCACAAAATTATTACTTACAGTACTTGTAATAAAGCATCATGGATGCAAGAAAACAATATTATAATTAAGTCTCATTATGCACTCTTTTGGAGTACAATCAAACACATGCCCCATTTTCCCATTTCTGGAAAAAAAATATTAGTATTTGGATTAATTTTTTGGACCACAAAAAATATTAGTATGGGATTAATTCTGACTTTGAACCTCAATAATGATTAACTCATATTCCTCTGAATGCATTTAGAGAATGATTACATATTAATAGTTTAATATTAATCTCAATTATGATAATCAATATTTAATACGTTGGGTACATTATGCACATTCTTCACGCACCAACCCCCGATTACGGAATTGCTAGGAAATTGTTAGCACGTGCAAGTTAACAACCCAATAAACTTTTTGATTAATCATAAACATTTCTTCTCTTACATTCCCTTTATTCAATTTATATACATCTCGGTTTAAATATTTTTTTAAATATTTTTTGATGTTTTCTAACGTATTTTTCTTTTATTAACTCTCTTGATTTAAGTTTGATATCATTTTTTACGGTTAATAATCATATTCATATGGAGCGAATTTCAAAAAACAATTATCTATATTAAATTATGTCTTCTATTTAAATACACTTCTATTGTCTATGAGTTTTAAAATCTGCATCTAAATATTTTTTGATCTATAAAATAAGTGATGCACCAATTGTGTAGCAAAATTTCCTTAAATATTAGAACAATCAATATAAATTCTTTTAAATTGTCTCAAATAACTAATGTACCGCTAGAGATATAAACCAAATATTTCAGATTAAATCTTCTTGACCTACGAAGTTGACTCAGATATATCCAAAAGAAATATCATAAAAACAAATAAAATCTATCAAGATTTAAAAACAACAGCGTCTGTTGTACCAGGCCATGATGTCATGGCACCTGCTTCAACATCTGGCTGAAAAATTCATAACACCAAAACTGTTATAACAATTGATAGAATATTGCACCATCTTGATCAACATTAGTAAAGAACCGCGTTTTAGCAAAATTATGTCAATCTAAAATCATGAAACTAACAAACTCGGTTACATGCTCTAGAGGCAAGTCGCAAATATCTTTAGGAAAAACATCAAGAATTGTTAATTCTTTATTTTTATGATTGACTTTATGTTTGGTAAAACTAATATAGCAGCAATATGTTAAATATGATTTGTAACTTGTAAGGAGAAAGCAGGTTGAAGTTCTATTTAATGAAGAAACATGTTGTGTTGAAGTGTTTCAACATCTGGAACAACATGTCGAAGAAGATGTCACGACATCGCGCCTGAGCTGACAAATTGGATTTTGTTATGATTTTGACAGAAGCAGAGTATTCCTGTTATACTTTTAATAGAAGCAGAATATTCCTAGGATATTATATTATCCTATGTGGCATCAAAGATTGATATATCAAAGATATTATGTTGGTTGTTTAAGATATTCTTAGTTTCTAAATATCGAGTTTTTCTAGGAAACTAAATGATTGAAGTCCTAAATTTGGGGAGAATATCTTGGAGCAACTTTAGCAACTATTTTGGAGAATATCTTGGAGTGTTTTTAGCAAGCTGTTTTGGAGAATATCGTGGAGCATTTTTTGCAACAGTTTGTTATGATTTAAAGACCCAAATCAAGTTGGGTAATAGATTATAAATAGAAGCTCAGTAACCTAAGTTTAGTACCTACCGAGAATGTAACTTTCATATTATTAGGGTTAATTCTTTGCCACTCTCTAGGAGAGTTGGTTTGTGTGTGAACCACCTAGATTATGGGATGGTCACTGAGTTGTACCTCGAAGCCCGTAGGCAAGAGGATTGTTGTTCTTACTCAGAAGCTGTGAAGTAATGAGTTGAGTTATTGTCCTTGGAGGAAGCTTTGAAGCAACTCCAAGGTGTGTCCTAAGTTAGAAGCAAGAGGCTTTAACTCTTAGGTAATTTGTGATAGAAGTGTGTCTTCTAATTTTTAGGTGTTGAAGAGTTGTTGGAAATCAAGTTGTTGATGAAGTGGCTGAGATGTTGACTGCTATACATCATTGCGATGATTGGAAGTGGGATGAGGATATTCCATATCTAGGGAGGACCTAGGTAGAAGGGTCAATGGGTAGAGATTAAGTGAGGGATGTAAATGAGGAGTTTAACCCTGAGTTAATATTGTTGATAGTGAACTTCATTTCTGATTTGGTATGCTCCCAGATGTAGGAGAGTTGCTCCGAATTGGGTGAACAATTTACTGGTGTTATTTATGTTTCCTGCACTATTATACCTTGCCTGTATGTTAATGTCAGATCAGATGTCTTGACATCCTTATAGGACATCTGAGTCTGTTATACCAGAACTTCAATTGGTATCGGAGTAGGCATCTTGTCTGTTTCTGGATGAGATCCATGGGGGATACTTTTTGGTTATGTGCAAGGTAGAAGGGTCATACTGAAGAATTGTTTGAACAAGGCTGGTTCATATTGTGTTTCTATGGTCCCTTGAAGTGGAGGATGAACCATCTGTAACAAGCTGAGATGTGGTCTTGTTTGAAGATGTAGGAGCTGATAGTTGGAAGCCGGGTAGTGTGTTTCTATTTTATTGGTTTGATTTATTTTCAACCATAAATGAATTGTTGTCACTTGTTTTATGGAGCTTATTTATTAAGGTGACTACACCATTCCTGAAGGATGTTAAGGAGTTTTTTTATTTTCTGATGTATTTGTATCTGATGGAAAACTCCTGGATGGTATTTGTGTGAGAATGATCTTCAAGGTGTTAGAACATCCTATTAGCTGAGTAATTGTATGATGTGTATGTTGATCTTCACAAGCCTATGTTGTGTGATAGGATCACCTGTTATGGAGATTTGGTTCTCTGATGAAGATGTACATACGAATGATGGCAAATATCTTGACGGGAGTTGGATATTTGTTTGATGAATGTGTGGAAGTCTAAATTTTATTCCTTTGCATCAGAAAAATTGTGAGAGGAGATATATTCTTGGTTTCCAGATATTTGAGCTGGTCTGACTATGTTACTTTTAAGCTTCTTAAAAGACTTTTCTATGTAAAAAGTCTTCTGGATTATATACCAAGAACCAAGAGGGTTGGGTTATGGGATATGGAGAAGCTGATGATGTATATAATGTTATAACATCATAATTATTGAAGATGCCAGATGTTGTAGAATGGTGTTGAGGTTCAAGAAGAGTTATCTCTGGTTATATGGAATGGAATATACAAATTCTAATCTTGATGATGGTGGCATGTTGATGGAAGAAAGTATAAGACCGGGAGACCTGATCAAATTGCTTGGTGTTAATGTGGTTTCTTCTACTACAAGTGACGAAATGTGGCAGTCTGGACCTTGTGTAGAAAACAGCCTAAGGAAATCTAATTTGGAACATGTGATAAATTCCAAATCAAAAGTTCTTGTGATGGTGTAAGGATATTAACAAATGTGTCCTTGTTATTTATAACTCAAGGAGTTTGAAGTGAAGAACTCAACAGGGGTACCCATGAAGATGTGTGGAAAAGAAAGTTGTCAGTTCTACCTAGTGTGAGTAGGTAATTCTATCTGACTAACAAATAAGTACTTTGACGGGAGACTAAGTATTTATTAGATTTTTGCATGAGTATTAATAATAAATACTTTAACGGGAGCTAAGTGTTTGTTTGATGTGTGTATGCAATTCTGACTTCTGAACAACCTACTACAAAATATAGTGAGAGTTTATTTCTGTTGTATGGTTACTCTGAAGATGAGATATTGTGAGATCCTTTTGTGAGAATGGGGAGTTTCGTTAAAGGGCATGAATGAAAATAAGTACCTTGGATGGTGATTCTAGAACCAAAGCTGATAGGTTCTGTAGTAAAGTTGATGATTCTAGACTTGGGACTATGGATCTTAATATTCTATCACCTCATTCAGAAGTGGCAGTTCGATCTTTGGTTTAGAATAAGATGATTTTGAGTTTGTTTAGAGTAGTATGCTCAGGAAATGCATAATTACTATTCTGGTTGGAAGACTTTACTAGTATCAGTAACTACTAGTTAATGTATGCAAAAGGAGGAATTAATTAGCACGATTGTGAATGGGTATTGATATCAGCAAAGACAATGTACTTCTGCTTCTAACCCCATATGGAAAGTATGTTAAAGACTAATCTTTTCAAGCCAGAAGAATGATGTCGAACAAGAATTCAGGACATATCTCAAGACATGTTTTATCCTTAAAGACCAGCCGGGATAGTTCTTAAACTTTTCATCTAAGACATGTATTGATGGTGTGTATCACGTGTTCTAACTTGGTGCATGTTTTGGAAACTGTCATTTCCAAAATAAATGGCTTGTATTAAAGGTATTCATTGCTTTCAGCGGGTGCACAAATTCACTTGATGCGGTTTTTGTTGAAGTAGCGTTTCTTGACGAAGACAATTGTTACAGTCTAGGTACGTTATTTTAGTTGCTCAGGTATTTAGAGTGTCTTTTGTTTCTTTTTCTTTCCTTCACTTTTGTATATGTCTTTGTTTATTGTGCTCGCATGTCTTTTGTTCGGATATGAGTAAGTTTAGAGTATGTGAAGGTTATGTTTGTCAACTTGTGGCAAAAATAGGGAAAAAGGATAGTGTTCAGACATTGTTAAGTCTGAGGTCACTCTTTGCAGTTGTTTTTGCAAAGATGTTGAATAGGATATCCTATTTCGGGTCTGTTTGTTCTTGCAGTTTGTGCAAGTTTTTGTTTTGTGTCTTGTTTTAAGTTATGAACACAAATTGTGTCTTGTGTTCTGAGTTATCCAATATAGATTTCTTGGTTCTCTATGATTGTAAATGGATAGTTCAAGTGTTTGTTTCTGTTAGTATGTTTCCTCCTGTGCTCTAAAAGAGCATGTTGTGTCAATCTGTGTCATAGCATAGTTCTCAATTTGAGGGAAAGTATCTAGTATCTTCTTCGTCATGTGCATCATGGGCTCATTTTTTCTCCTTCTCTGTGAAGATGGTGTTTGTAGTGCTATAGTGATTTCTCCTTCAACAAGCCTTTGTCTTATTATGGCTAAAAAGGGGGAGAAGTGGTTATGTTATGTCATCTCTAAAGAGCAACTTTTAAGGGGGGGAAACTTTGTGTGATCTGTGGGATCCTTAAAAGAGAGAGAACATTGGAGTTGGACCTGCCAAAAAGATTTCCTAGTATGATATTTCGACATCATAAAAGAAGACTAAAGACTATCACTTGTAAAGTTTGGAATATCATAAACAATGACTACTGGAGACTTCTAAATTGTTGTTGCTTGATTATATTGTTAAAAACCATTGTATATTTTATTATGCTTCTGTAATACAAAGGTTATATAAATTAATTTTAGCCAAAATAAGTCAAAGGGGGATATTGTTAATTCTCTATTTTTAGGATTGGCTTTATGTTTGGTAAAACTATTATAGCAGCAATAGGTTAAATAGGATTTGTAACTTGTAAGGAGAAAGTAAGTTGAAGTTCTATTTAATGAAGAAACATGTTGTGTTGAAGTGTTTCAATATCTGGAACAACATGTCGAAGAAGCGCCTGAGCTGACAAATTGGATTTTGTTATGTTTTTTACAAAAGCAGATTATTCTTGTTCTACTTTTAATAGAAGAAAAATATTCCTAGGATATTATATTATCCTATGTGGCATCCAAGATTGATAAATCAAAGACATTATACTGGTTGTTTAAGATATTCTTAGTTTCTAAATATGGAGTTTTTCTAGGAAACTAAATGATTGAAGTCCTAAATTTTGGGAGAATATCTTGGAGTGTTTTTAGCAAGTTGTTTTGGAGAATATCGTGGAGCATTTTTAGCAGCAGTTTGTTATGATTTGAAGACCCAAATCCAGTTGGACAATAGGTTATAAATAGAATCTTTGTAACTTAAGTTTAGTACCAGCCAATAATGTAACTTTCATATTATTAGGATTGATTCTTTGCAACTCTTGTTGTACCCCAATTTTCGCCCATAAGATTCTCTAATATCTCATACCATTGCATTGCACAGATATCACAAATTTGCTCTCTATCTCTCTTATCTTTGGATTTGCTCTTGGGAGATCACCAAGCACCTTTGAATGTGTGTTATGATTGATACTTGGCTAATCATGATATGTGTATCCTTTTATCTCTAAATGTTATAGGTGAATGGTGCACAAGTTTCTCATCCAAGAAGCCAATGGGTTCATGTGTTTATTTCTATGTCTTCTATCCTCTATTCCCAAGATTTTGAAAACATTGTTTCTCATTGAAGACTTCTCTTGTCATCTACTATGGTTTCTCATCTTGAGTTTATGATTCATGTTTGAAGAATATCATCAAAGTTGAAGAATTCTCCATGCCATGTCCATCTATTTTAAAATTAGGTTTTGTGCTTTGGAGGACGACATCTTCGTGTTTGGGGATGATTTCAAAGTCATTTGGCTCTTAAAAGTACTTATAATATGAACATTCTTTTATCCAAGGATTTTAATTGGTGTGAAGATTATTTTGGAGGTATATGATTACAAACTCTCTAGATTGACACTTCATCCATCTTGTATGACTTCAAAGGATCATAACTTGGTCATCTATTGTCTCATTGAGCTCATTCTTCTTTCACAATGAACCTAAGGATGTCTAATACAACTTATTTCAATTGGTAGGAAGAGAAAATGCTTGGAAATTTTTCTAAGAAGTAAAAAGATTACAAGTCCTTGATGAATTTCTCAATTTTGATCAATCAACTTCAAGAGATCATATCTTGATCACCATTCATCATCTTGAGGTCATTCTTTTTGCATAATAATCTTAAATATATGAACTTTATCTCCATTCAAAGGTTGAAAGTGTTTGGAAGTTACTTGAAGAGATTAAAAAATTATAGGTCATTTCATAAATTTCCATCAAATTCACAAGGTCATAACTTTCTCAATTTTTGGAGTTTTTGGTTGATTCTTTTTGCAAAGTGTTTTTTGAAAGGTCTACTTCATGTCATCTTTGAAAGTCAAGAGAAAATTTTGAGTGAAAGAGCAAGTTCGAGGAAAAAACATTATAGGTCATTTTTAGAAAGTGGGACATGCTTGACCAAGGTCTGGCCTGAAAATCAATGTTTTTTCACAAATCCTAAAGGCAATATCTCTCAGCTCAAGCATCCATTGGAATTGATTCTTTTTGAATTGTGTTCTACCCTTTGAGGAATTCATTTGGCTCGAGGAAGATTGGAAAACGCGCGAGGGAATTTGATGTGGCCTCAGTTCAAAGTTTGTGCCAAAATTTGTTTCAAGCACACCATCAGTTTGTGCATTTTGCGCTGCTACTCATTTTAAGCCAAATTAAGCTTTGATTTCATGACCAATCATGTTTAGAAACTTCCCAGGATTAATTAGCACATCAAAACACAAGGAATGATTGAGTTTTTATGCACATGAAGTTACATTTTCTTCATGACCACGTGTGTGCATGATTTCGCTCCAAATTGCATCATTCACCTCCCCTTTTGATCCCATTCACTTCTCCTATAAATAAGAAAGTCATTCCAATCATTTCCTCAAGCTTTGAGAGTCATAAAATCGCTATCAAACTCACTTCAAACCTCACATTTTTGCAACTTTGTTTTTACTCTTAAAGTCATTCCAGTTTGAAATTAACCATTGTTTCTTCTTCCTTGAACCTTACTGAAGCTAACAGAACAATAATCGTGCCTTGAATATTCCTGAGTCGTGCTATCCAAGTCAAGTTTCAAAGCTCTAAAAGTGAACTTTGTTCAGGTAGGATTCGTGACCAAATCACTTAAAATCAAGTTCTATTGCATTCTCCTCATCTCCCTGATCCTTGTGATCTTCACCGTTTGCATTTTCATCAAGAATTGACTGAGAATTTCTTAAAATAAGAGTTCGATATTATTCTGGTTTTTTCCAAATTTCTCTTCACTCATTGTAAATAAATTTTTCGCGAGCACGTGGTTGAGATCGTCTTGAAGAGACAAATCCGAGGATACCACTCATGTACAATGATTTTACAGTTTGAGAATCACGTTTGGAGGATAGCTGGAGGTTGAAGATGACCTACGTGTCTGTCTTCAACCAATGAGAGTGTGACATATAATTTTTTCAAACTGAATCCGGTGTGTTGGTCATACCGTGCCCGTGTAATATGAGCCCTTAGATCTAATTACTTTTGTGAGTCAGACTCGATCCAACGCGTGATATCTTCCTTGTTTTATTTTTTAAATTTAATTTTAATTTATAATCCGATGTGAAAACCAAGTAGGTCTATATCAAGCACAGCGTGTATGACCCATTGGATTAGCTTACTAACGCCTTTTGACTATGATATGATGGTCCATTTTTTTTTGGCTTAAATTTTATTTTTTGATTTTATATTTTAAACTTAAAAAAATCACAGAAAATCCATTTTTGACTAAAAAATTATGAAAAAATTCACTAAAATATTTTAAAATATTATCTTTTTTATTTTTAATTTTTCATAATTTTATTTTCAGATTTGGTATTTTTTTTAATGATTTTTCTCTTTTATTTGATGTTTTTAAATGTTTTCAAAATACTTTTTGACATTTAAAAATTATGGAAGGATCCGATAGTCATTTGACAAATATTGGTAACCTAATTTTATTTTTATTTTTGACTTTGCTATTTTTGGAAATTTTTGGTTTGTTTCACGTTTTATTTTATATTTAAAAAATAGTTTTTGACTTTTAAAATTTCTGGAAATTTTTGTCAATGCTTGTTGACCTTTGTTTCACCTTAGATAATTTTCTTGGAATTTTATTTTAATGTATGAATACTATTTATGTATTTTGTCAATAAAATCCAATTAGATAATCTAATTTCAATTATATTTTATTTGTTTTTTTAATTGCATTACTTTTTTTACTTTGATGATTTTTGGACTTATTTGGAGTCATAGGCTTCCTCAACATCAACGAAACTTGGGTGTTGATAAGCCTCTTGGTCAAATCCACCAAGATAGTTGGTTGATTTTGACGAAGTTAGACCAGATAAATTCATCTGATGCATTGTTGACTTTGAAACTTGTTTCTTCTTCTCCATCTTATTCTTTTTAATTTTGTCCTAAATCGGAGAAATGATCAATTGGTGGCATGAGCTTTAATGTTCAAACAAAAGCCCCAAAAGATGACTTGAGCTTTGATTTTGGTTCAACACCTGTGACGCTTGTCGTGTGGTCGCTGTGATTTTTTAATCAAACTTCTGACAAGTTTTCACTAACCTTGTCCAATTGAAATTCTCAATCATCTTTGATCAAGTGGTGATTGTTCCAAAACCAGTTATATACTTGACAAGTTTCAAGATGGTCACTTTGTCAACCTTAATAATAACTAATAATTCGATGATATACTAGACAAGTTTCAAGATGGTCATCTTGCTAACGTTTATTAATTGCCTTTTATTTTCCACTCTTTACTTTCCGATTTTATTTTTATTCTCTTTACTTTATGCATTTTATTTTAGCATTTACATTTCATGTCATTTTTCTTTGCTCACTTGAGCATTTTATTTTCTTGTCATTTTTCCTTTGCTCACTTGAGCACTTTATTTTCTTGTCATTTATCCTTTGCTCACTTGAGCATTTTATTTTCTTGTCATTTTTCCTTTGCTCACATGAGCATTTTATTTTCTTGTTATTTTGAATTTTCTCACTTGAGCTTTATTTTCCCTTTTCCAAAATACCTAATAATTCAACTTGAACATAAAAAAACTTTTGATCGGACTTGGTTACAATCCTTATGCTCGGAGTTTGACCTTTGGACTTAGGATTAGGACCACTACCTCAGCTCGGAGATTTATGTGCCCCTTGGTGTTATTTCGTCTTGCTTGCTCATTATCTTTGTATGCAGGTTATTCCGTTTATACTCGATTAAGAGTGGATTTCCTCCAAATACAGCTGTTACTCTGCCCATTTTTCTTAAGACAAGAGTTCATTTGAGGCATTGATTTATCTGAAGCTTGGTTTTTTTTGTCTGGTTATTGGTTGCTTGTGTTGTAATCCAAATGATGGGATATGATATTGGCTCTTGATGTCAAGTACTAGTTTTCTCACCCTGTTAGATCTTTATTTACCCTTACCTTTTACTTTATGCACTTAGGTTAGCCTCTTCATCTCCTCCTATATTCTTTAATTTTCAAAATCTTCCCTCTTTTTCAAAGGATTATTATTTACAAAACTCGAATCGCTTTCATAAAAAAACTTAGACTTAGGTCTATGTCTTTTCAAACTTCTTTTCTTAATAAACTTCCAATTCATTAATAATATTTTGACTTCTTTTTAAGACTAAAAAACACCTAACCTCATTCAAACTTTTTGAGCCCTTTGTGGCTTTCTTCTTTAAAACCATTTTTCTTAAAATCAACCAACACACAATTTTAGTCTTTTTTACCCGAACTACATTGGGTTTTGATTTTAATATTGCACATTGTTGGTATGTAGGCCTGAAACTCATTAGAAGATCCATCAAATCAAAAATTGTAAAAAATATTTCTTTTCTCCACCCTCCATCCATTTTGTACACATACTCTTTTTTAGTACACATATACAGATTTTCAAAAAAGGTTCCTGCGGAGTACCGTAAATGCTTAGGGTGTCTAACACCTTCTCTTTGCATAACTAAGCCTCGGTCCCAGATCTCTGATCTTTTTTTAGAATTTTATTCTCTCTTTTTCCTAGTCCTTTGAATAAAACAAAAGCGTGGTGGCGACTCTTTTGTTATTTTTCGAGTTAAGTCAATTCAATGGCTTACACTCGCAGTTTTTGCCGCTACAACTCTCTAGGAGAGTTGGATTGTGTGTGAACCACCCGAATTATGGGATGGTCACTGAGTTGTACCTCGAAGCTCATAGGCAAGAGGATTGTTGTTCTCACTCAGAAGTTGTGAAGCAATGAATTGAGTTATTGTCCCTAGAAGAAGCTTTGAAGCAACTCTAAGGTGTGTCCTAAGTTAGAAGCAATAGGCTTTAACTCTTTGGTGGTTTGTGATGGAAGTGTGTCTTCTACTTTTCATATGTTGAAGAGTTGTTGGAAATCAAGTTGTTGATGCAAAGGCTGAGATTTTGACTGCTAGACATCATTGAGATGATTGGAAGTGGGAAGGGGATATTCTATATCTAGGGAGGACCTAGGTATAAGGGTCATTGGGTAAGGATTAAGTGAGGGGTGTAAAGGGGGAGTTTAACTCTAAATTAATACTGTTGATAGTGAACTTCATTTTTGGCTTGGTATGCCCCCAGATGTAGGAGAGTTGCTCCGAATTGGGTGAACAATTTACTGGTGTTATTTATGTTTCATCCACTGTTATACCTTGCCTATATGTTAATGTTAGATCATATGTCTTGACATCCTTATAGGACATCTAAGTCTGTTATACCAGAATTTCAAGAATCACACACCACTAGCATACCACTAGTCTTCACATTTCTCTCCAATCTTTGAGAAGCAAGCATCAATAATACCTGGTCGTTCTTTCTCAAAGATCCCAACTTGGGGTTTCAGTTTCACACTCTCTTCGGGTTTGAGAAACAAACAACATTAGACAACCTGGTCGGACGGACCGACCTGGTCGTAAGACAAGTTATAACAATAATATTCATCACAATACACATTCATGATATTTATGGAACTTCAATAATCATTTAAAATATCATAGCGGAATCATCATCAAATAAATATTATCAACTTTCAAACTCATGACATTTAGTTTCATAAAAGACTAAAAATAAAACTAGTTCAAAAATCAAAATCATTGCAAAGGTTTCAACATAATTATGACATAAAAAATCCATTGAAGTCTTCTCAACCCGGTGTTACATATCAGTGCAAGACACCTCTAAATTAACGGTAAACTACTTGATACTCCAGTGAGCTATCTTCCTTACTTCAGCCAGCTACTCCGGGATATCAGTACGTTATCCACGTGGAGACAACATTCAAACATAAGGAGTGAGTAATCATAATCAATTATAAAAGGCATAAGAGAAAAGTAAACTTCAACAATTTTAGTCTACAATCCAAAATCATCAATATAACATATACTCAGGCCTTCATTCATAATAAATATATCACACAACATCTTCATCACAAAATTTACACATGTTCATATAACAATCACAAATATTATCACATCATATTTCATTAAAAAAACTCATGTGAAACCACATAGGATGTTAATACAACAACACTGACACAATGCATGTGGTACCATAAAATAAACGCATAGGTTTATTTCACTCCATGATCCACATCATAGGACTAATTCCCTCTTGGAATTAGAGTACACCAAATCGCCACCATCACCATAGGCAATGTAACGCCCCAGGATGCCTTCAGGATTACCTACTGGCCCATAAACCAACACGTGTCTTTTCAACATGTTTTGGCCTCACTCGCACACTTTCTGAGAAACTTCCCAGAAGGTCACCCATCCCAATACTACTCCAAGTCCCCAGACGAAATATTTATCTACTCACACTCAAACCACTACCATAGGAAACAAGGAAAAAACATAATTCAGAACAGAAATTCCACAAATTCCTAAAACTATGTTACAAATTCCTTATTTATAACCTTTCACCCAACTGGATTTGGGCATTCAAACAATAACATATTAGCTGTAATAAACTGCAGAAACAAACTCTACAGAAAATAAACAGCAGAAAACTTCTGCTACAATCAAGGTTTTCAATCCTAAGTTTTCTGATTTTTCTTCTTAGCTTCTAATTGAATCTTCTAGACCTTCACATATGTCTTCAATAACACACCATATAGGTTGCATAATATTCCCTGACTATTCTGCACATCTTAAAATAGAACTATAACAAACTTAAAAGTTCAGCAGCATGATGTCTGATGTTTGATGTCATGACATCGTCTTTGATATGTTGTTCCAGTTGTTGATTTAATTCAACACAATATGTTCAGGAATTTCAATAGGATTACAAGTTATATATTCTATTCTACAATATATTGTTGCTGCTATTATTTGTTTTATTAAAATCAATGCCAATCCTTAAAAACAGGGAACTTACAAATTATATCGATCAATACTTGCTAATTCCTTTAAAAGATTTCAAACACTCCAAGGTTATTTTCAAGGATTTCAAACACTCTTAGGTGATTCACATGAATGATTTCTTCTCGAACGACATTGCACGAAAACCCCAAATCAACCAATGACATTGGAGGACAAACCCGATATTTTTCCTGGATGAAAATCCCTACAAAACTCCACCCAATACACAATTGGTCACTAATAATATTCGTCTAGATGGCACCCCAACAGAACATCGCTACAATGTAATGTCAGCGTGTAGGCATAGATTGGAGGTTGAAGATGAAGAGAGAAATAAGCTAATTTTATAGTTTCACCAAGTTATGAATGATGCATGAGGAAGTATTTATAGTTTTGGAATATTTAGGGCAAAGAGGGACAAATTCAAAGTAAAAAGATTTATTAAAATTGACCAAACAAATAGGATGTGTCGACCTATTAATTGTATATGTCGACACATGCTTGATTTTTATGTTGTATGAGTCGACATGTATAGGTCTATGTGTCGACACATAAAATAAGAATTTTAGCAATTTTAAAAATGCTTCAGTATGTTGTTGACCTGAATGATGCATGTGTCGACCAGTGACTTACAAAAGCTACATGATTTAAAACTAAGTTACATGTGTCGACCAGTGACTTACAAAAGCTACATGATTTAAAACTAAGTTACATGTGTCGACCTGAAAAGCAGATGTGTCGACACACGCATTGAAAATTCTTGCAGAAAATTATTTTTAATGACTTGGATCAATTTTCAAAATGCTTTTGCAACCTTTTTCCCAATTTTGACATCATTCGAAATATCTGACGACAAAGATTGTACTCACAAATGTCATACAAGAAGTTTTGGCATATTGCTTGATGTGTTTTATGGAGAATCTTGTTGTGAGGCTTATTTATCTCCTGCTGCTTATGATTTTGATGTGTGAACTCGGATAATTCATGTTTTGGATTTTCTAGTGATTTGGGATTTCCCTTTAAGGGAAGGTTTGATTATTTGTGACGGGGGGAGTAATGAACCTGTTTGAATTTGTCTAGATCTTGTGTTTTATTGAAGTTGTGCTATGGGATGTCAGACCACATGTCCTAACATATGCTATTTGGAGTTTGAAGGAGGTGTAATCTCTGATGATCTGTAGCTGCGTGTAATCTTTGATATATTTTGATATGTTTTTTATTATAGTTTTGTCTAAAGTTTACATGTTTTTTTTATGTAGCTTGTGTTGTGTGATTGTGGTTCTATTCCTCTCTCCATAATTACTGTGCTAAGGTTATTTTAGTCAAATTTTTCCAAAGGGAGAGATTCTTAGGTCAGTGATTTTATGATTGACAATAATTTTGGTAAATCATGTTTCATGCTGAAAACATGTATCACTGTCTAATATTGAGCAAGATGTCATGACATATAGACCAACTGGTACAACAGAGTCTGTTGTTACTATTTTTGACAGATATTTTGGCAAATGTTGTGACATGTTACCCCAGGACATTATAACAGTTCAGTTATTTAAATCCTTGAAGATTTGATTTTAAAATATGAGATTCTAGAAGATTCTAGTTCTCTATAAGCGCATCCAAGCAAGAATATTTTAGGATCACTGCAAAATTGATTTGGTTTCACAAAAAATCATCTTGGAGACTTTTTAGAAAACTTTGAAGATTTATTCCTATTCTTATGGAGAAGATCTTGCAACTGATTTACTACTAGAAGATTGGATTTGATTGAAGAGTCCAAGCCCATTCTGCAAGAGTCTATAAATAAGGACTTGCTAAATCTAAAATAACAAGCATTCACAACAAGAAACTGTGGGTAAATAAGGAATTATAATTAGGGTTTTGGGAGACTTTTAGAGTTTTTTGTATGCCACACATGTATCTTCTGATACATTGAGGTATACTAATTGTTCTTAGTTAAAAAAATTTAAGTAAAATTAAGTATTATTCTCACTCATGGGCTTTTAAGCAAAAAGTTGAGTATTGTATTTGAAGTGCAATCTTCTATTTGTTTTTTTTATATTGTCACTTGTTTGTGACTGATTTTATCACTGAGGTAATTGTGGGAAGTGGGAGGGGGATCTCATAACTAGAAGGTGTCTAGGTAGAAGTTGCACAAGGTAGAAATTAGATGATAAATTGTACATTAGGGTTGTTTAACTTTGAACTAATACTATCATAGTGGATTTTATTTACTGGATTGATATCCTCGAGAGTAGATAACGTTGCACCGAACTGAGTTAACAATTAACCGTGTTAATTTATTTTCAACAATTCATTTTATTTGCATAATTTATCTTTTGGAAGTTGTTGTATTAAGAACATGTGTCTTAACATGTGTCTGGACATTGTGTTTGTTGTTGAGACAACAGTCTTGACATATGTCTTTAAAGTGTCATAATTTCAATTTTATTTTTATTTTAAGTTTTAAAATATTAAATAAGATATTTAAAGTACCGTTTGACCTCATTTTTTCCTACTTCTCTACACTTTTAAGGAGAAGACATGCCAAATAATATTTAAATTAAGCTCTTAATAAAAAGTAGGTATTGATATCAACTTTAAATTAACATTTACGGAGGTAATAAATCGGTCCGTGTATCAAATCCTCAAAATACATTTTCTACAAAATTTTAATATTATTTTCTTATTTTCTATATATAAATAGCAACAATAGTTACCTAGTGTGCTCCCGCCACATTATTCTTCTTTTGCGCCGTTTCTACTAACAATAGCTTTATTTTCCATCAATATTTTCTTATATATTTTATAGTTTTGTATGTGGAACTTTCTTCTTGTCATCATAATATTTGTTTCAATCCATTCTTATATTTTTGTACTATTATATTTATAAGCTAATACTATAGCATTATTTGTATCAATATTTATACTATTGTCATCATAATCTTTTGTATCAATATTTATATCATCGTGTTGTTTCATTCTTACTAGCTTCATTTCATAAAAAATTCTTATATTATAAAATTATATTTGTGAGACTTGCAGTGGTTCTATACAAGTTACCAAAATAAATAAATTTATTAATTTGAGACATCAGATTAATTGCATAGTTACTAAAATATAATAGTTTGATTAGGATGGATTATCATCCTGAAGAAGATGTAATTGAAATTTAAACATAGTTTTAATTTTTTAATATAATAAAAAATTATTAAAGAATAGTCAAAATATTAGTTGAAATATGAGTTAAATGGTTTTTTTATACATGTTTTTACACAAAAACCTTAAAATATTTTTTAAAAGTATTTATAATTTTCTAATACATTGCAGCTATGTCTACAAAGGAATATTTTATACTGAAATTTGAAAATTTAGGAAAAGCAAAGTGGAATAATCTTGACATTTGCACGGATGAGATTTGAAGATGTGAAAAATTGGGAATTGCTTTTAGGAATAAAAAATAGGAAGAGATACATGAAACTTTCAATAAAGGTGCTAATAAGAATTATATCCAAAAACAATTTAAAAATAGAATGGATAATTTGAGAGTTGATTGGACTACCTGAAAATAATTACTGGATAAAGAAACAAGTTTGAGATGAAATCCTCAAAAGGGGAATATTGAAGCTGACACTACATGGTGGGATGCTAAAATAAAGGTGAGCATGAAAAACTTATTTTTTAATTTAGTTAAAGTTGAGTAAAATAATAGTTTTTAAAGTCGTATCCTTAATTGGTTATGCATGAGAATGTGAAGTATGCAAAATTTTGATATCAAGGATTGGAATTTTGTGATGAGCTGGAATTTATTTTTGGGGAGGTTGTTGCAACAAGTCAACACCAATGGACACCAACTTTGGGGGTGCCATTTGAACCTAATGGAAAAATAGTATTGATGATGTACCATTAGAAAATATTGAATCGAATGAAGATGAACTTATTTATGTAAAAAATACCCTATTAAAGAAGGAAAGAAATGTTGATATTGGTGAGAAAGTGACAAAGGGTAAGATAAAGGTTAGAACTGCATCAACTATGAGAAATACATTACAGAGATTAGTTCAAGCAGGTAAAGGTCATAATGAAATTGAAAAGGCTAAAAATACAGTCATGTCTCATGTCTATGGACTATACTCAATTCCAGATTGTGTTAAAATATTGAAAAGTGCAAAAAAGGAAGGGCTTTTGAATGGGCAACAATTTAGCTATGCTAAAAGATGAAAATAACATAATTCTATTAATGTCCTTAAAAGACTCTACAAGTGCTTTGGTAGAGTGAATTCTATACAAGGATGAGTGAGACAAGATGAGCGACGAAAAAGTATTTAATATTAGGTTAAGATTAAAATTCTTATTTCTATTTTATTTACTTATATGTTTTTAGTTGGAATTTGAGTTCATGATATATTCTATAGTACTCTATCTAATTTGTTATTTGTCTTTGAGTGCTTGGTTGCAAGTTTTTTATTGATATTTACATTTATACAATTGAACTACTTTAAATAATAATGTATTTACATTTTTTCATCATTTTCAAAATTATTTTCAAATGTCTTCTAATCAAATCAAAGAGCAGTCGAGAAAAGTTTAAAAAAGAAAATGTGGGTTTTATAAGATTTGTTATGTTGCAGCAGCAATTGCTTGCGAATATCATATGAAGTACTTAATGAAGCAGGGTAATAAATTTCTTTACTCTCATGAATGGACTTGGGTTCGAGAATCTCTTAACACTCCAGGTGAAAGTTCTAACATGTTTAGAATAGAAACTCATACCCTATTGAAACTTGAAAAATTATTGGTGAGTAAAGGATGGTTACATCCATCTAAAGAAATGACATCATTTGAGGCACTTGCTATGTTTCTTTAGAGTTGTGCACATAATGAAACTAATCGAAATGTTTAAAATACATTTGGAAAATCAGGAGAGAGTGTAAGTAGAAAGTTTGGGGAAGTTTTGGATAGTTTATATTTATTAGCAAATGAAATCGTAAGGCCTCCAAATTTTAGATTTATTGAAATTTCATCAAAAATAAAAAATGATTATAGGTATCGGCCTCATTTTGAAGGATGCATTGGTGCAATCGATGGAACACATATCCCTGCCATTGTTCCCATTAAAGATCAAGTTTGTTATATTGGTAGAAAGAGATATCCAACACAAAATGTCATGTTAGTGTGCAATTTAGACATGCTATTCATTTTTGTTATTGTGGGTTGGCCTGGTACTGCACATGACACTCGTATCCTTTCATGCCTGATCGAAGAAATGAAAAGTGTGTTCCCTCATCCTCCCGAAAGTATCTATAAATTTGTTATACAATATATTTCAACACACACATAGTTAATTTTTTTTATATAAACTAACAATAAATTTGTTTTAATTAATAGGAAAGAACTATCTAGTTGATGCTAGATATTCAAACATGAAAGGATATCTATCACCATTCAAAGGTGAAAGATATCATATTCCTGATTTTAGAGATGAGAGTCAAGTAGAAGGAATGCACAAAGTATTCAACCATGCACATTCTTCATTGAGAAATGTCATTGAAAGAACAATTGGAGTTTGGAAGAAACGTTGGCATATATTATGCAACAAGAGACCATTTTCATTAATCAAACAACAAAAAATCATAGTTGCAACAACACCACTCCATAACTTTATAAGAATATGTGGTGTTGAAGATGAGAAATTTAATAAATATGATGATATCACTGATCGCGAAGTAGACATAAATATAAATGAAGATATAGGTTTATATAATTTAAAAAGAGTAGAAGTTGGAGGTTACATGAATAAAATTAGAAATGAGATAGATCTTGCATAGATGGAAAGTAGAAATATATGAATTTTTTTCATGATTTATGTTTTTAGTTTTGTATTACTTATAACTCTTTTTTGATATTATTTAACACTCTTTAAATTATTTTTCTTCGTAAAATATTTTTAAAGTAGTTTTTTGTATTTATGGTATATCAAATAAATTTTTTTGAAATAAAATTTTTTGAAGCATTTTTTTAATTTAAAATATTTTTTATTTGTTATTCTAATTCATAATAATTTTGTTAAATTTTTGTAGAAACACTATACCAAACAACTTTTAATATAAAAGTGACTTTAAAGGAAATACAAAATAAATTTTTTTAACTTTATTTTTAATTCTCTTATTTATGATTTTTTTTAAAAGCTACTTTTAGAGCGTAAAAAAATCGAGCCAAACAAAACTTTAATATTTATTAATTCTAACTTATTAACTAAGATATCAATTTTAATTGAATAATAATTTATTTAAATTATTTAATTATGTAATATTTTAAAATATTTAATTTTATTTATTATTATAATATTTTTTAAAATATTATTTTTAATTAATTTTAAATAATTAATAAATTTAAAATATATTATTTATAAACGAAAGAAAAAACTATACCACACCACATTAAATGAGATGACATGGGTATGCTTTAAAGTAAGTAAAGTAATTAGAAAATTAATTTAACACAATCCAATTTATTAAACTTTAAATCTTAACAAACTTCATTTTAAAAACGCAAAAGAAACAAAGATCGTTCATCTGTTATTTTCTTTTGCTCTTCTATTTTTGCTTTTGATTTCACTTTCCTTGTAACCGAAACATTAATTTGCTGCCAACTCTGTAATAAAACCGGGCGCCAAAAGCCAAAAAAGATTGATGAAATGACAATTTCTTTTCCTTCCATCATCAAATCACATCTGTCATATAATCCAAATTCTCAACGCATGCCACCCCACCTTTCATTTCTATCTCAAAACAGAAAGATTATAAGAAAAGAAAAAATAACATAAAAAAGCAAATTGAAAAAAGTATTAGTAATTACTTTTTTTGTCAAATGATTTAATGACTTAAATTCACTTTTAAAATTAAAATTTACAATATAATTTAATATTTTATATAATTGTTATTGAATGACCGTGTAAAAATAATTTAGTCAGTGAGGGCAGCATTATTTTTCTTTATATTTTATTGTATTCAATACTTTCACAGTACCTGTTGACAAAAAAGTGTAACCGCCCTCTTCATACTTGTTCTCTTTTGCGTTTTCAACACATTCATTTCGTTGGAATTTCCGGTTATCATTTTCCCTTTTCTTCCGATGAACGGCGGCGAAAATCGTTACCGGAGATAAAACAGAAAATTACGAATTCATATTTTCTCCATCTCAGCTGGCATGTCTGACGACACTGACGTAACGCTACAGACTTTCCGAGCTCTGGTGGAGAACGCGGACCACAAGTTCGCTAGGGTTCGCGACGCACCAGCTTACGGCCGCGTGAACCAGAACCACTTCTTCCACAAGGTTTTCAAGGCGTACACGCGGTTATGGAAGTACCAGCAAGAAAATCGCGCGAAGCTTGTTCAGTGCGGTCTTAAACGATGGGAAATTGGCGAGATCGCGAGCCGAATTGGCCAGCTCTACTTCGGTCAGTATATGAGAGCTAGCCAAACGAGGTTTCTCGTTGAGGCGTACGTTTTCTATGAGGCGATACTTAGCAGAAGGTATTTTGAAGGATCCGAAGATTCCGCGAAAGATCTAGGAGTTCGGTCTAAGGAGTTGAGGTTCTATGCGAGGTTTTTGCTAGTTTCGTTGATTCTGAACCGGACTGAGATGGTTAAATATCTCATGGAACGGTTCCTGGCTTTGGTTGATGATTGCAAGAGTACTTTTCGGGTAATAACTTGTTTTTGTTCTCAATTCAGCTTGAATTTTGTTGCAAGTGTTGAGGGGTTTTGAATGTTCAGTTAATTGCCAAATTTAGTTTTCGCTGCATAAAGAAAGTGAAGTAGTCATTATCGATTTTCCTTTTTAACTCGTTTTTGTTGAGGAAGTTCTTAGAATGAATGTATGGTATAAATGGTGTTTCCTTTCTTGTGTTCATTGTAGAAGTATTCTAACTTGGAAATTAACGATGAAGTTGCTCTGTTTAAATCAATTAGTTGGCTTCTGTGAAAAATTGGAATTGGAATAGTTTTAGGTTTATATAATTGAGGAAAACAACAATAATTTGATGTGTGTAGTGGATAGGTTTTGGTAGTTATTGTATCAGGTAGAATCCATGGTGGTTTGTTCCATTCGATATCATGTGAAGTTATGTTTGTTTCATTGATTTGTTTTGGTGATACTGTATGAGATCTCTGTACTGATAAGTGGAATTCGTTCATAATATCTGATCCCACCGGAGAAAATGCACAAGGGATGGAATATTAGGATTTACTGATTTGGGGCTTTAAAAAAGACGGATTGAAAAGTTTGCTTACGCTCTAAGTTAGATTGGATGACCTGCTTTAGTCGTTTTGGCCTTAGCCCTTAGTTTCTCTTTAGGTACACCTGGCTATTGTCTGAATTATGACAGATATCAACCAGGGTTGTTAAACTGTGCCCCCACGATGAGAGATGGATATCGCATGAGATCATGTAATCTCCCGATCTGTTGCGCACACCTATCAACCATTATATCAATGCCGTTGTAGAGTAGGTTGTCCCGAGGTTATTGGAGATACTTCAATCAATTTGACTATACCAAAGAACATCAAATGGTACCCTCCAGTTGTAAAACCAAATCAAAATCAATGCCCGAGTCACTTGAGTTTCAAGTAGTACTCTACTATGTTACATGTGAGCCAGCTTTCCAGAATAGCGGTGTTGGTGTAATGCAGATTTTCTTTTAAAAAATCTATTTAATATATGATGTATTCTGATCATCAATTTGTTGACATTCAAATGTGAGGTTATTGTTTCAAATTTGAAAGTTAAGCTACCACTTCTCAATCTGAGTGTGCTGTATACTTTTTTTTTTCTACTCGCAGTATTCATTATTAATAAAGGAGTAAGTTTGAGTGTTTTGTTTGTACAAGGGTATTGAAGGTCTTATAAAACTTGACTGTAGTATGGTTCATTGATGCTTATTTCCCTATTTATCATGGGAAGGAAATATCCTTGTATTGCTTGTTTGACTTAATGAATATAAACTGTTCATTTTCAGGATACTAACTTCAAAGAATGGAAACAAGTGGTGCAAGAAATTGTCCGCTTCACGAAAGCAGATATGGGCTTAAGCTTCAGGCCTATGCGCTATTGTGCTATATTTGATTCTCATCAAGCTTCTCTTCCATATGTGGCCCGCTTTCATGCAAAAAGGGTTTTAAAATTTCATGATGCACTCTTAGCAAGCTATCATCGAAATGAGGTCAATTCTTGCGATGGTGGTTCTTAAATTTGTATTAATAAATAAGTTTAGTAACTGAAAGGTACTGAAGTTTTTGAATCTTCATATACCCTCCATTTCAGGTCAAATTTGCTGAGCTAACATTGGACATCTATAGAATGATTCAATGTTTAGAATGGGAGCCTAGTGGATCATTCTACCAAAAGCGTATAGTTAGACCTAAGGAGAATGGTGATGTGATTGATCATTCAGGAGCTTCTGGGATAATAGACATGAACCTTGCTGCAGATATGACAGATCCAAATACACCTACTAATCCTACAAAGGCTACCTTGTATCGTCCATCTGTGACACACGTGATAGCAGTGAGTTTTTATGCCTAGTAAAAGTTAGTATGTCTAGTAAGTTTGATCTTGACATTGCTGAAATTTCTAAGCGGTATTGAATGACATTTTTATGGCTTTTCCTTTGACAAGATTTGGACATCCGGATCTGGTTTAAGTTGCTTCGTTGATTCTACTTTATATTATAATATGTTCCCATGTTTACTTGTCCATACTTGCATAACTTTTCTTGGTTTCACTCATGTTCGATCTGATTTAGGAACTGCTGCCAACATTCTCACATGTTAAATCTGACTGCTTATATTCTTAGGTTCACAATCTTCCAATCACTGTTGTGAGTTGTTATTTCATACGATGAGCTTCATGTTGTACGCAGGTTATGGCAACAATTTGTGAGGAGCTTCCTTCAGACAGTGTTGTGCTAGTATATCTTTCAGCCCCAGGTTTACATTTGATCCGATTTTCAAGTTTAAATAATTGGTCCACAGACCGTGCTGTTTTAGGTCTGGTTAGTTGCATAGTGATCTGTGATCATTCATACAGGTAAGGCTGTTGTTCAGAATGGCGGGCCATCCAAATATTCAAGACAAAAAGTCCTTTCTCAGTCTTCGGATGAACTAAACTCTGGAATGTCAGAATCTCAAAATAATGGCAAGAGTGAATCAAGTGGTAACCATGACAATTATCTGTGGTTTGGTCCCAAGGGAAATAGTGGTGGGTACCTGTACTTAAAGTCTTTTCCCAGTCAAACTTTTGTTATGATTGTTCCAGGAAAATTTATGTAAATTAGTCTGTTTTTCTTTTCTTTTTTTGGGTTAGTATCAATTGTATGCTATAAAAGAAACAAGTACCTCTGTTGTGTTTACCCTTACATACGCTGTATTTGAATGATCAGGTTCAAATAACCTCTACCCAGGCGATCTTATTCCCTTCACTCGGAAACCACTTTTCTTGATTATTGATAGTGATAACAGCCATGCATTCAAGGCAGGTTTGTCCAAACTTTTGTATGTGTTTCCTAGACATTGTCCGACCAGGCTTTTCTGTATATTCCTTAAATGTAATTTTATATGTTAATGGCATGATGAAGTTAATGATTAATTTGTTTTTGCATAATATGTGGGTATATTAATATCCCAGCATTTCGTGATGAACTTCAATACATTAGCCATAAGAATCAAACTTTTTTTTTATTTTCTTCATTAATTTGAGCTGGAATGTATAACTTTCTTTGGGGACAAAGTTGAAGTGGTGTAAAGAAAGACTATTAAATTATTAAATGGTGCCGTTAACATTCTCGGTGTAGCTACAAAAAAGAATGAGAAAAATAGCATCTTCTTGGGATTAAGGATGATTCTGCACTAGTTTTTAGGGGATCCAGTCTGTATAGAATATTCGATTTCTGGCTTGTGTTAGTTACCTGTTTGACCTGTGTTCTTTACATCGACATGTCTTGATTAAATGTTTGTAATAAATGATTGTAGGAATTACATGGTGCTGAAAGAGGAGAGACGGCTGCTCTATTTCTTTCACCTTTAAAGCCGGTTTTTAAGAACCCAGATGATGTACATGTACATAATGGAAGCCAATTTACCTTTTTCTTGACAGCTCCTCTATCAGCATTTTGTCAAATGATTGGTCTCATCCCTAACGAGGCTGATACAGTAAGTATATACGAACGATCTTTAAACTTCCTTGAATCAACTTTAACTCGGGTTGGTCTAATTTGACATGTTAACTGTAGGATGTCTACAATGAAGCTGAGAACATAATTGCCGACGCTTTCTCTGAGTGGGAAGTAGTTCTTTGCTCATCAACTATCATGGATTTAGTATGGGCACAAGTTATAAACGATCCCTTTTTAAGACGACTTATTTTAAGGTATTTGCTCTCTAGTTTTTGTACGAGTTATTCAATGTATTAATTTGTTTTGATTGGTGATTGGTTCTGTAGAATATCACAGTTGCAGTTGACTGCTGCTTATACAAATTACTAAATAGACTTGTTGTGTTGCATTATTTATCTACAGCTTCATATTCTGCCGATCCGTGATATCCTTTTTCTGCCCACCCGAAGAAAGTGAACTACATCTGCCACTTTGCCTACCCCATCTACCTGCTTCTGTTGCACCAAAGTCTAAAGCTGTGCGTTCTGTGGTCGTGCAACTTGCCAAGCACTTTGACGTTACTGACTCCTTTCATTTCAGTGATACATAAGATTTGGACTTCAATTACAAGAATTAAATTATTAGATTTAAATGCAAACTTTCAAAGCTAAAGATTCTTTGACCAAAGAAATGTAAAGGGTTCGGGCTAACCTTTTGGGTGACATGACAAGAATATCAATGGTGGGGCTTGGGCTGTCATGTGGAAGATGGGATTGTTGGCGATGGTTGCATCTGCTTGTTGTGCTACTTAATTCAACCCCACCTGCTTCATTGATTCATATGCTGTATTTGGTGGTTTGCTCTCTAGTGTTAAAAGTTAGGTCGAAATGGGTGCCTTACTTTGGTTGTGTAGCCTGGCAAGATAATTGTTAGTTGAAAATTAGTTGCATCTGTTCATATTTCAGCTTTTTTGGTGGTTTATATTTCATAGTTTTGAAAAAGAACAAAACGGAAGTTGTTCATATTTCATACTTTTTTGAGCAGAATGGTTTTTGATCATTGATTGGGGAGGATGTATTAGTGGAAGAACGAATTCCGTCAATATATATAGAAACTAAAAGTCACTTGTGTGAAATTGAATTTTTTCTTTTTGAAAAATAGTATTAGAGCGAATTTCCGTTTATTATTTTTCTTTAAAGTCTCTTAAATTTTTTATTTCATAAATTTACTATTTTTTTTTATTTATATTGTTAAGAAATATAGTTAAGTCTAAGTCATTTCTATAAAATTGACTTGTTGGACGGTGCTTTCATTTATAAACATATGTTAAGTCATATATTGTCCGATGTGAAACTAAGTTTTTCAACACATTTTCATGTTTAAGATAGAATATCTATTGTGAAACTGAGTTTTTCAACACATTCTCATGTTTAAGATATAATATCTAGAACGTGAAAATAAATGGTAGATTTTTTGAAATTTGAGAAATGATTCATTGAATCTTAAATTGGATTTGGACATAATTCATTCTTATAAAATTAATTATAAGGTGATGATGGTCTCCATTTATAAATGCACATTCATGTCATATATATATATATATATATATATATATATATATATATATATATATATATATATATATATTATATGATGCCGACTCTTAACATATGAGGTGAACAAATTTTTTGTGCTTGAATTAAAGATATGGATGGATTTTTTCGGTTAAAGAAAAAGTAAAAATTTTAAGAAATAAGATTCCAATGTATTAGAGAATTTTTTCTGCCACCACCGCTTTTAAACCTGACATCCCCATATTTGTATATTCCAAAAATACCACTGATCCTACTTACTCAAAAAATTTACTTTTTAGAATATTTTTTACCGTTGATAAAATTAACTAAAAACTAAATTTTTGGTAGGTCAGAGCAAATTTTTGGTACCGTTATTTGGCGCATACCAAAAATTCTTTGTAATTTCCAAATTTTTGGTACCAATATATCGATATTTACAAATTTTCGGTGTGATTTACTGGATTTTGCTAAATTTTCGGTGCGACTTACCGTAAATTGCCAAAAAATTCAGTATATTATTTAACATTACTTCACGTACTGACAAATTCAAAATTCTGGTATACAAGTAATACCAGAATTTTCATATTTCCAGTATATCGGAAATTTTGCGAAGGCTGGAATTTACGGTATAGCAGATGAAATATTATATATTTGTGGTCTTGAATCGGCCGCTTCATCTTCTTCTACGGATTCATGTACTGATCTTACGCAGTACTTCATCATCGATACGGTACACTATTCTTCACTTTGTTATTTAGATGCATTTTGATATTCTTTTGTAAATTAAGCTAATTAAACGTTAATGCGATTGTCAGATTTTTGAATCACGAGATAAAGTTCTTGAATGGGCACAGTCAATTGGAAAAACTCACGGTATTGTTGTTGTTACTATCCGAACCGACACTACTAATGGTATGCAGGGAAGGAGTGATAAATTAATTATGGGTTGTGACAGAGGAGGTAATTACAAAAAGAAAAACGTGGTTGCAGCTCATTCTGATGGCAATTATTCGAAGGTTAAATGCTCATTCAGGCTGAGATCTGTTCCGAGTGGTGATGGATGGAAAGTGATGGTAAGATGCGGGATGCATAATCATAAACTAGACAAAGAACTAGTAGGGCATGACATTTTGGACCGTCTAAAAGAGGAAGAAAGAAAGTTTGTGAATGACATGACGAAGTACAACATGGCTCCATGGTACATCATTTCTGCTTTGAAAGACAAAGATCCAGAAAACCTCACGAGTATTACTCAGATATATAAAGTTAGATCAACATACAAAATGAACAAGAGAGGTGCAATGACAGAAATGCAAATGTTATTGGGTCTTGTTCACCAAGAGAAATACTTGTATTGGTATAGAAATAAGGATAACTCATATATGGTGGCTGATATCTTCTGGACACACGTTGATTCTGTGAAGTTGTTGAATATGTTTCCGATGGTGTTGATTTTTTATTGCACCTACAAAACAAATAGGTAAGAATTTTAATTGTAATTTCATCACATCTTAAAAATATGGTAAGGTTGATGAATCGTCTGTGTTTTGTAATTGTGCAGGTACAAAATACCACTGCTTGAGGTTGTTGGTGTTACATCAACAAAACTGACGTTTTCAGTTGCTTTTTCTTATTTGGAACATGAAAGGGAAGAGAACTTAACATGGGCGCTAGAGAGGTTGAAAGAGTTGTTTTATTCTGATAAGTTGCTACCAAATGTCATGGTGATGGATCGGGAGTTTGCATTAATGAATGCCATTGAGTCGGTGTATCCAAATGCTTCTTATATGCCGTGTACGTTCCACATTTAAAAAAAACATTAGCATAAAGTGTAAGGAGTATGTGAAATCAGAGAAACAGAAACATGCCATGGATCAATGGAACAACATGATGTATTTAAATACAGAAGACAAATTTGATGTACATCTGAACCATTTTGAGAGTGTTTGTTGTGATATTCCTAAATTTGTGAAGTATGTGAAAGAAACATGGTTAACACCATATAATAACTGTTTGTTGCTACATGGACTAACAAAATCACTCATTTAGGGAACACAACAACAAACAGGTACATTCTTCAAACATGAAATATGTTTATGTTTATGCATTAAATTGAGAGTTGTTTATGTAATGTGTTTATGATGTCTAGGGTGAAGTCTGCACATTGGAGACTGAAAAACATGTCGACTACAAGCTGTGAACACAATATTGAATTTGCAGCTAGTTCCATAAGGGTGTCGTTTCAAAAAAGTATCGTCAATATTGACCACAAGTATAACACCCAATTTTATTCTAAGTTACACGGTTTTGTTTCAAGACAGTGTATACAACTCATTGGAAAGGAACTTGAAAGAGTCAAATATGTTGGTATAAGCAAAGAGAAGTGTGGTTGTTACATTAGAACAACACATGGGTTACCGTGTGCGTGTCAGCTTGCAGGTTTTCAGATTTTAGGCAAACCTGTACCTTTGGAAACAATTCATGTGTTTTGGACAAAATTGCAAATTGTAGAACATGAGGTGAGTCCTGAAGAGAGAAAGTGGGATTTAGAAGAGGAGTGCGAATAGTTGAAGAAATAGTTCAGTGCTATGGATATTGTGGGTTAAAGAGTGTTAAAAAAAGTATGTGACCTAGTCTATCCATCAACAACTTCAATGTGTCCACCGCCAGTGAAATATAAGTCATGAAAGAGAGGAGTTAAGAAAAGTAGAAAGGGTACGGAAAGTGATGTGCATCGTGATCCAAGTCAGTGGGAATATGCTGAAGTTTCGCAAGGCAGTCAGACTACAAAGAGATCATGCACACAACCAAGTGGGAGTTAATCATCAACCATACTGATTCATAGGCAACCTTGTACCAATTCTGCAAAAGGCGAGTACTTGCCATAGTTTCCTGCTTTCTTTCATCCATACATTGAAGATATTATTGATGTAGAACCAAATGGAAAATGTGATTACCGTTGTATTGCAACTGTGTTGGGATGGGACACATATGCCTGTTTTGATGTTAGGAGGCAGTTGGATACTCATATCCATCAACACGAAACATTATTTTCCAAGGTGTTCTACGACACTGTGTCTTATGTGAGGAATTTATTAATCGTGAAACACTTGGGTCCTCAGGGTAGAGAGAAATGGATGTCGATTCCAGATATGGATTACCCTATTGCTTGTAGATATGGTGTTGTTTTTGTTTCTTTATCCATGAGTCATAACACGACATTTTTCCCGCTTCTCATACCTCCACCTCTGTACACAAGTCGTCATATAATTGTTGTTGTTGGTTTTGTTAACACAAATCATTGGGTTCTGGTAAAATTAAAATCTGGTTGTCCATTGGCTCCCGTTATAGAGCGTTGGAGGAATAATTGTTCTGATGTTGCAAAAGGATGGGAATCAGCATATGCGGGTTGAATAAGACATTGGGCAATATTGTCTGGGGAGTAATTGTATTTTATTTGTAATGCATTTATGTATAACATTAATTATATTTGTTGACATTAATTATATTTGTAATGCCTCTATGTATGACATTAATTATATTTATGTATTTTATTTAAGTATACGTTTAAAAGTGTAAAAAAAATTCAAAATATTTAAGTCCCAGTAATACTGGAAATTCTAAATTTACGGTACAAAAAAGTACCGGAAATTTAGGATTTCCGGTATGTATTTCATTACAAAATATACCGGAATTTTTGAATTTCCGGTACCCAAACCGTACCGGAAATTTCAAAATTCCGAAATATTTTGTAATAAAATACATACGGGAAATCCTAAATATTCGGTACTTTTTTTATACCGGAAATTCTAAATTTTTGGTATGCTATTAAACTAACTTTGCATTCCGAAAATTCCAAATATACGGCACCGAAAATTTGAATTTTACGGAAAATTTCACCAACAACGGTAAAATGCTAACTTTTTCACAATTTCCGATATTTTGGCCAAAATTTTCGGTACGTACTAAAATTTTTGAAACATCCAATATTTTACAGAAATATTTTGGTAAAATTATCCTTATTAGGATGTGTCAGATATAAATGGGTTAGTAAGAATAAATCTCCAATGTAGTGTATATATCTTCAAACTCATGCATAACATTTTGTTCATGTCATTTGTGGTTGAATTTGATGTACTGATTATTGTCTTTTTTATTTTACATATAAAGATTTGTAAACTTTGATCATCCATAATTTTTTGACCGACCACATCTATGAAAATATTATAGACACTAGATTTGCTTCCTTTCTGTCAAGGTAGTTTTATCCCATGCATAATTAGTTTTGTGCGCATATCTATCCCCTCACTCAATTTTTCTGAAGTGTATTTGAATAAGTCTTCTCATTCAATATTGAAAGAAAAGCTTTACAAAAGTCAAATTTTCATTTCAATCTTATATATTTTTTCTAAGATTATGTACGAAATGTCTAAAATGCGATTTGTTCAGAGATATATTTTTAAACATATCAAATACCGTTTCTTTCACAGTCAAATTCGAAGACGTGCAACCAAATTCTTTTTAAGGGTGTATTTATAGATATATCTCTGAATATGACCTGGTTCCACAAATCAGAAACATGACAATATGAATAAAAATAAAAAACGAATCAACAACAACATCAATATTTCATTAAATAAAAACATTCATTACATAGATAGTCACAAAAATAAATTCAACATTACATAATTATTTTATTGGGACGTTACAACATAATAATTATATCCTCGACGGATCTTTGAATATTCGCATCCATTTTAGTCAGACCCTTTGATTTATAGCGGAGAAAAATATTCCACATAATCTTTAAATGTTCATCCGTCTTCAGTTTAAGGTTGGTGAAATTGACCTTTTATTTACTGTGAAATGAGGGTGACCAATACTCGAGCTTGACAACTCTGAAATTTTCTAGAAAACGCGGTAGAGTATTCAGTTTGGATATCAGCTGCGATGGATGTTTCCTCGATGATCCTAAACAAAAGTGGTGGTTTATCGCCATTGAAATACACAAATACAAGGTGGAGATATGAGTTTATTCTTTGGTTTAGTGTGTCGTGCAACAAATAAGGGTTGACACACCCTATTTATACAAGTATTGAGTCACTTTGGACCTCACAAGCCTTATCATTTATCAAGTAACATTTTAGAAATACATATCCGAATAAATGACACCTTTTATTACAAAAGGGTGACTTCGGAGATAAATATCCAAATATTTAAAGGAGGTATATTCAGATATGTTTATCTGAAAATTTACCTGAACCTAAAAAAAATAGAAAGTTTTAAAACGGTATATGCAATATAGATCAAACCAGAAAATTGATATGTATTAAATCGTATCAAGATTACATTGTTGATGATAATACGTACTAAAAGTGTATCGATCACATTCTAAAATGCATTAAAAGATCAAGTACCACATAAATTTACAGTTGGTTTCGCCTTCGATGCTTTTTATTTGATTGTCTTTTAAGCTCCATCAATTTGGTGAGCTCTATCATCCTTTCCATAAATTGATTCGACCAAATTTCCTCCTTATTTGTTGAATATGTCATCCACTTGATCGATGTAGTTGGAATTGGACACCCATGTTTCAAATAAACATGAACAAAATGTAGGTCCTTTGAAAGAAACCCTATGCACATTATGCATCAGAAAGGTTTTTAGGTGGACCATTCTGTAATGAAAAAATGTCTCTGATAATCCATATCTTGTCAGATCGATACATACTCTGACATATGCACTTGCTATAAGGTGACTCATTTCAAGGAAGCCCATCCATTTTGAAAACGGTACTTTAGTGCTACGACAAGGAACAAGTGTATCTTGAATTGTGAAATTTTTTTGGACCCGTATGACTTCTTGTAGAATTTCCTATGCGTCGTCAACTCTTTCAAAAATATGAAGCAAACAAGTTGGTGATCCCCCTCCCTTCTACCAAGCAATTCAGATACAACCAAAAACTGTAATTAGCAGCATCCCCAACATTCACCGTAATGACCACAAAACAGTTTTCATCTTCGGTACGACTTGCAACATTTCAGCTTCGTCAATGCAACATTCCCTATGCTCATTGACGAAGCGTAACTATTTTTTGACTAAACATTAATGAAAACTGAAAATGCATCTTCGGTACGACCTGCAACATTTCAGCTTCATCAATGACGAAGCTCACCCCAATGACATTAAAAAATAGTCATTAATCATAAAAAATTATGTACCTAACATGTTTTTTATGGCTCCTAACATTGCAAACACTAAAAAAATTTGAATTTTCTACTCTAAAACACAAGTTGTAGGTGAAATTACATAAACTCCAAAAAACTCAAAAACAACTTATAAATGATGATTTTTCTTTGCTTGATTCTGTTTGAACACAAAAGTTTATCTGATGCTTGACGATTTTTGATGAGCTTTTTGCGAAATGAATTGATTTTGATAAAAATGGGGTTTGAGAGAGTTAGGTTTTTGGTTGTTGAGTGTTTTTGTTTTCAAAATATTTTTGAAAATGAGGAAGGAGAAGATGTAGCGCGCACACGAACCAAAAATACAATTATGCACTTCTGCTTTGTATCTTCTGGTTAACTTGGGTTTCTAAGACTCAACATTTGTGTTTATTTAGGATGCTTTCAGAAATACGCTTATAGTTTCCTTCGTAGTTGTATTTTCATATAGTCTTCAACTATTACATAGGACCTCGTCCTCTAAAATCTAAATATGAGTGCATATCAAAAATACATTTTCGATTTTTCAAAGACGTTTTTGTATTTTTGTATTATGTGCTAGAAAAATATATGGGATACATTTTTCTTTTTCTTTTTAGAGATCATAATAAGAAAATGTATCGATGAGAAAGATTTGCCTCAAACTCGTAAAGAATGAAGAGGATGCCGCGTAGAAAATCATCATCTAAAGCAAAACAAGGAGATACGGCGAAGAAATATGGCCAAATTAATCAAACCTACGATGAAGTTTTCACGCCGTCCCGCTTCTTCCGCTGACTACACTCGTCTTGTGCTTCACTGTGTTCAATCCAATGACTTCAATCAAGCCAAGATATTACAGTCTCACATGGAACTTCAACTTTTTCAACCCACAGATTCCTTCATCCATAACCAACTTCTTCATATATATGCTAAATGTGGAAAACTCTCAGATGCACAACAACTGTTTGATAAAATGCCTAAGAGGGATATTTATTCTTGGAATGCATTGCTTTCTGCTTATTCTAAGGTGGGTTTGGTTGAGGATTTGAATGCAGTGTTTGATCAAATGCCGTATCGGGATTCTGTTTCATATAACACATTGATTGCTTGTTTTGCAAGTAATCGGCTTTCGAGTAAAGCGTTGAATTTTTTTGTGAGAATGCAAGAAGATGGGTTTCAGCCTACTCAGTATTCTTATGTGAACGCGTTGCAAGCTTGTTCTCAGGTCTTGAATTTCAGGCTTGGGAAACAGGTTCATGGGAGAGTTGTTGTTGGCGAGTTTGAGAAAAATACTTTTGTTTGGAACGCTGTGACTGATTTGTATGCTAAGTGTGGCGATATTGATAGGGCACGCTGGTTGTTTGATGGAATGATTAAAAAAAACGTTGTTTCGTGGAATTTGATGATCTCTGGGTATGTGAAAATGGGAAACCCTGATGAGTGCATTCATTTGTTTGATAAGATGCGATTATCTGGTTTGAAACCTGACCAAGTTACGCTTTCTAATGTTCTCAATGCCTACTTCCAATTTGGACGTGTAGACGATGCGAGGAATTTGTTTAGTAAAATAGCCAAAAAGGATGAGATTTGTTGGACTACCATGATAGTCGGTTATGCACAAAGTGGAAGAGAGGACAGTGCTTTGATGTTATTTAGTGACATGCTTCGGGCAAATGTTAGACCTGACAGCCACACCTTTTCTAGTGTTGTAAGCTCTTGTGCCAAGTTAGCATCATTGTATCACGGCCAGGTTATCCATGGAAAAGTTATTCTTCTAGGTTTTGATAGTAACATGCTTGTATCAAGTGCACTTGTTGATATGTATTTCAAGTGTGGAGTCCCTTTGGATGCTCGGCTAATTTTCGAAACTATGCCTATTAGAAACGTGATCACTTGGAATTCCGTGATTTTGGGTTATGCACAAAATGGACAGGCTCAGGAGGCCTTGGCTCTGTATGAAAGAATGTTGCAAGAAAATTTCAGGCCTGACAATATTAGTTTTGTGGGTGTCTTGTCTGCGTGTATCAATGCTGATATGGTTAAAGAAGGACATAAGTATTTCAACTCAATCAGTGAACACGGAATGACACCCACGTTGGATCACTATGCATGTATGATTACTCTCCTCGGTCAATCAGATAATATTGACAAAGCGGTGGATTTAATTAAAGCTATGCCTCAGAAACCAGATTACCAGATTTGGTCTGCTTTACTATCTGTTTGTTCCAAGGGTGACATAGAGACTGCAGAGCTTGCTGCTAATTATCTCTTTCAATTGGATCCACATAATGCCGGACCTTATATTATGCTTTCCAATTTGTATGCCGCATGTGGGAGATGGAAAGATGTAGCAGTTGTAAGGTCTCTTATGAAAAATAACAATGCAAAGAAGTTTGCTGCATACAGTTGGGTCGAGGATGGGAATGAAGTCCACCAATTTGTTTCTGATGATCACAATCACCCAGAAATGGAAAGAATCTATACTGAATTGAACAGATTGATCGTAAAATTGCAACAAATTGGATACAATCCAGATACGGGAATTGTTCTACATAACGTAGGAGAGGAAGAAAAATTGAGATCCATCTCGCACCACAGTGAGAAACTTGCTCTTGCGTTTTCTTTAACTAAAAAACCTAATGGAGTTTCACCGATACGGATCATGAAGAATATACGTATCTGTGATGACTGTCATGTATTTTTGAAGCTGGCATCAATTGCTATAGCTCGGCCAATCATTATAAGAGATTCAAGCAGGTTTCATCATTTCTTTGGTGGAAAGTGTTCTTGCAAGGACCAATGGTAAAGTCTCAATCAATTGTATTATCTTCTGCACTTTGAATATTTTCGAAAGAGGGTTCACAATATCATATGCACTTTGTATCCTGTCTAATTGAAACAAGATGAAAAGCTATGATTTGGATTGAGATTTCAAGGACTTGAGAAATTGGGCAAAATGCGAATGTTGGGCAAGAAGAACAAGGATGCTATGAAAGAAAGTTTCTTTTAACAAAGGAAAGTAGCTTAAGACATTTGGGGCTAAAAACAATTTTGTGTTGAGTTCAATGATTCAGATAGACCCTTGAAGAGTGTCCAGAAAATTATTAAATGCGCGCAACTTGATGGGAAATCAGGGGTGGAAATTATTTGTGATGTGTACCATATGAAACACTATGTTGGCCGAATAAGTTGCTTGTTTATTAAGGTAAAATTGTGATTATACATATTCCTCAAGCATTACATGTTTTCTATTAATAAATAATTTTTTTAGTCGTTGTTCTTTTCTTTCTTGTTCTTATATTTTCAATATTTTTTACATCTTATAACTGATCAGCAGTCATATATTTACATTTTACTAATGAAAAATGCTACATCTTACTAATAGTCTTCCTCGTATTTTAGAAAAGAAATGTTGTAAATATAGCTCTAATTAATATTTTGAATTCAATCAGTAAGATTCAGATTTTTTTTTTTCCAACTTTCTAATAAAGCTCCTGCTTTGCTTCCGCATTTAACCATCCAATTTCCAGGAAGCCTTAGTTACTGTGATTGTTTTTTATCCGTGGTGCACAGTCATTGTCGCCTGTCGTTGACTACAGTCCACAACAACTTAGTCTTAGTTACTGCGGACAAAATCCCCAGCAACTTATCCGGCATTACCGCCCATATCAGGAGCACTGGGAGCTTTTAATGAGCTCATCTGTTCAAATTCTTCCGTCCCTGCATCTTGTTACCTTATTATTTTTGGTATGTACAACTTATCTCGTTACTTTGTCTGCTGCGTCGGCCAATCCAAGGCCCTCTTCTGGACCACACCTTACTGACCAAAGTTGAAGAGGTGGAAGTGATGGTTGATATGATTCAATCTGTCTCGGTGGAAGCTGACGAGAATTTAAAAAGATGTAAGGGGCTCATGAGTCATTGTCGCCTGTCGTCGACCACAGTCCACAGCAACTTAGTCTTAGTTACTGCGGACAAAATCCCCAGCAACTTATCCAGCAATACCGCCCATATCAGGAGCACCGGGAGCTTTTAATGAGCTCATAGGAGCTCATCTGTTCAAATTCTTCCGTCCCTGCATCTTGTTACCTTATTGTTTTTGGTATGTACAACTTATCTTGTTACTTTGTCTGCTGCGTCGGCCAATCCAAGGCCCTCTTCTGGACCACACCTTACTGACCAAAGTTGAAGAGGTGGAAGTGATGGTTGATATGATTCAATCTGTCTCAGTGGAAGCTGACGAGAATTTAAAAAGATGTAAGGGGCTCATGAGTCATTGTCGCCTGTCGTCGACCACAGTCCACAGCAACTTAGTCTTAGTTACCGCGAACAAAATCCCCAGCAACTTATCCAGCAATACCGCCCATATCAGGAGCACCGGGAGCTTTTAATGAGCTCATAGGAGCTCATCTGCTCAAATTCTTCCGTCTCTGCATCTTGTTACCTTATTATTTTTGGTATGTACAACTTATCTTGTTACTTTGTCTGCTGCGTCGGCCAATCCAAGGCCCTCTTCTGGACCACACCTTACTGACCAAAGTTAAAGTGGTGGAAGTGATGGTTGATATGATTCAATCTGTCTCAGTGGAAGCTGACTGAGAATTTGAAAAGATGTAAGGGGCTCATGCACACACATTTAAAATTTCTGAAACGTGAGTTCGAAAGACACTTGGATGCAGTGACGTGGATGATGATGTTGTGGGAAAAGTAATGCACTAGAATCAGAGTGTATCTTCTTTTCTTGATGGGCTCTACCATCTCACTTAAGAGCTCCACTTAAGGGAGTATGGTGTACTTGCACTCCGGACTCATATCAAATACCCTTGTATCGACTACTATAGTAGGATGTTCTCTTCTAGAGCACCGCATTCCATGTCCGCTCGATGAGATATGCTTCTACTTCAGATAGATTAGATGTGGATTTCGTATGGTGCAGTACTAAACCTCTAATAACTTGATATCAAATTGACTAGAACTATGCTGACTATATGGACAATATGTTGTCTATAGAAGATTAAGGCATAGTCGTCTTTGGGAATGTGCAATGTGGACTATTGTATATGACTCAAAATTTACGAGTGTTAAATTCTAGATAAACATAGTCTCATAAAAAATCCGTCGCAGTTAAACCGTACAAAATAGAGCTTCATTTGTTAGTCACGGTTGAAGTGGGACGTGTGCATCACAATATAATGTATAAATATTATGGGTTTTGTTAACTATTTTGATATTACGTATTATATATTATGGATGATTTGATATCTAATTTATTTGAGATATTTTTGTTATAGTATTACTTTGTGTTGTCATGTGCAAAATACAAGTTCAAATATAAGCAAAACTTGTATTTGACTGTAAAACAAAGCTTCAAATTATAGAATATGAAGTTGTAAAATAACACTTCAAATTATAGAATCTTAAGACATGCGTCGATCAAATTTGTTTAAAATTTAATGAAAATTATGTGTTTTTCTAGTTTAGATGATATAATCCAAAGATTGCACCAATAGACACTGTGGTCTTTAACGCGCCAACATTTCTTTTATGGACATTAATGCATACTCGTATGTCTGATCTGTTCTAGGATAATCAGAACGCACGTGATGTCACTATTGAATACTTTTTTCAAACGTGTCTGCTTATTGTCTATGTCTGAAGACACTTTCTACCCAATTACGGGACGAGACAAGTAGATTATTTTTTCCTCTTCATTTTCCACGAATCTTTTCAACTCCATGCACACTAGCCTATTTTCGATTTCACTGAGGTCACTTTCATTCTCCACCGCGCGTCATCACCCTCCCTTCCTTCTCCTCGCTACACAATTATTCTCAACTCAGCAAGATGTATATCACGCCAATCTCAACATCGCAGCTCTCTCACGCGCCGGCAACATCAACGCCGCACGCCAACTGTTCGACAAAACGTCTACAAAAGATATCGTCACATGGAACTCCATGCTCACCGCCTACTGGCAAAACGGCTTTCTACAACATTCCATATCCCTCTTCCATTCCATGCCAATCAAAAACGTCGTTTCATGGAACTCCATCATAACCGCATGCGTTCAAAACGATAACCTCAACGACGCCTTTAGCTACTTCACGGCAATGCCGGAGAGAAACACTGCATCCTACAATGCTATGATGTCGGGTTTTGTTAAAATGGGATGCGTTGAGGAAGCACAGAAGCTGTTTGAAGAAATGTCTCGTCCAAATGTTGTTTCGTATACTGTGATGATTGATGGATATGCGAAGAAGGAAGGTGGGATTAGGCGTGCCAGGGCGCTGTTCGATGCGATGCCGAATAGGAATGAGGTTTCATGGACGGTGATGATTAGTGGTCTTGTTGAGAATGGGTTGCATGAGGAAGCGTGGGAATTGTTTGTTAGAATGCCGCAGAAGAATGTTGTTGCTAGTACTTCTATGATTACTGGGTTTTGTAAACAAGGGAAGGTTGAAGAGGCTTGGAACTTGTTTCAACAGATTCCGTACAAGGATCCAGCTTCTTGGAATATAATGATAACTGGTAACCCAATGTTTATAATTTTGATTCTTATTCATTTATTTGATCATTCAGTGAATGCTTTAAACTCCAGTCCAACGATGATGTGTGTGCCTACTAGAAAAAAGCTGGTTGAAGGGATGGAATGGAACCATTGTTTGGATTTATTTATTTTAAAACCAAATAACCGGATGTGTGTAGGGTATAGTCCCTCCGCCCCCGGTTAAATCTTAGCCTATGTTTGGAACCACAGTCAAATTTTTTCTGATGTGCGATCATCCACAAACTAGGATTTGTAGCTTTAGCAAATTCACATTGTGATACGAGTAACAAAATCTGTTGTAAAATCCTAACCGAAGCTTAGTGGTTAATCTAATGATTACCAGTGTTGATTCTGATCCTTTAGATTAATTCAGTAACAGAATCTGTAGTAAATCCAGACAGATGCTTAGTGGTTGGATTAGTCTAATGATTACCAATGTTGATCTCTGATCCTTTAGATCAATTCATCGGATAAGATTTAGCTGACTTAGTTGGAGGAACTGGACAATATTCAAGTCCATTCCATTCCACTGTATCCCACTTTTTCTTTATTTTATTTGTCTCAGGGTATGAGGTTCATTAGGATTTTTCTACGTCAGAGTATTGAAAATATTCAAACTACGAATCAGTAATTTTATTCTATTTCACTTCATTCATTTCTATTCCTTTTCATCTCTTTAATATCACAAGAGTCTTATCCATTTATGACATATTTTGATGAGGAGGGAGAAAAACAAGAACTTGTTCTCCAAACCTAGGAGTAGCCGGCATTGTTCTTTTCTCCTACACGATAATTGCACTCTCTCTTCGATTTTCATAATTGGTTCATGGTTTGTAGGTTATGCCCAGAATGGGAGAGGAGAGGAGGCACTAAATTTATTTTCACAAATGGTCAGGACTCGTATGCAACCTGATGACTTGACTTTTGTCTCACTTTTTACTGCCTGTGCTAGTCTTGCATTACTCGACGAAGGAAGACAGGCAAACGCTCTTCTAATTAAGCACGGCTTTCATTCAGATTTGTCTGTGAGCAATGCCTTGGTTACTATGTACAGTAAATGTGGTGAAATTGTCAACTCTGAATTAGCCTTTAGGCAAATTTCTCATCCGGACATTGTTTCATGGAACACAATCATTGCTGCATTTTCACAGCACGGTCTCTATGACAGAGCTCGATACTACTTTGACCATATGGTAACAATTGGTGTTACACCTGATGGCATAACTTTCCTGAATTTGCTATCTGCCTGTTGTCGTGCCGGCAAGGTTGATGAGACCATGAATCTTTTTTACTTGATGGTCCATAATTATGGTATTCCACCAAGGTCTGAACACTATTCTTGTATAGTTGATGTTATGAGTCGAGCAGGTCAATTAAAGAGAGCTTGCGAAGTAATCCAAGAGATGCCATTCAAGGCAGATTCCAGCATTTGGGGTGCTCTTCTTGTGGGCTGTAATATCCATTCAAACGTGAAATTGGGGGAATTGGCTGCTAGGAGCATTTTGAATTTGGATCCTTATAATTCTGGTGCTTATGTGATGTTGTCTAATATATATGCTGCTGTGGGCAAGTGGAAAGATGTCAATAAAGTGAGGGTTAAGATGAAAGAGCAAGGAATTAAGAAACAGGCAGCTTATAGTTGGATGCAGATTGGAAACAAACTCCATTGTTTTGTTGGAGGGGATCCGTCACATCCAAATATATATGATATTCATGAAGCTTTAAGGAGGATTGCATTACATATGAATGTAAAGGGTAACTCTGAAGAAGATGCTATAAGTTAGTTTAAGCAAACAATTTAGACTAGAGTCAATGCAGGGTTTATTGAGAGTCAGGGCAAAGGAATCATGTTAAACTTTTAGGTGTGACACTTTATGCCAAATATGCTTTAACTCTAAAGATTAAAATCAGGATTATAAAAATTCAAGCTAATTGTTCGATTTGATGCTAAGGTCAAGGAAAATCTGAAGTGTTGTGAACGTGAGAAAGTTAGGAGCTGGGGGGCTGGGGACCGGGACTTTCTGCAGTTGCTATAGGTTGGACTTGAAGCAGTTACACAAAGTTAAAACTGATATATAAGGGTTTGAATTTCAAGACATGCTTCGGTTTGAATTTCCTGAATAGGGCAGTGACATGCTTCGGTTTGAATTTCCTGAATAGGGCAGTGTCGCCGTGGTCAAATGTTGAGACATGCATTTGAGATTTTCTGGTTCATTTGTTGCTGGATGATATTCTTATTATTCATATGAATGTGATTTTAAAGGATTAGTCATCTTCCTACTTAAGCGATAAGTGAATTGTTGGCTTGATGTTAAAAAGTTGAACTGAGAGAACTCCAAAGTAGACATGGAGGTAAAAAGTGAATTGGCGGCGTCCACAAATACAGTAAATGAAGAGTAGATTATGCTGTATTTATGGAAAAGCTTGGCTCTGTCCGTTTCTGTTTGCGATCAAACGTAAACTCGATGGTTTTTAGGTTGGCATTATGGGGTAAGGCAAGGTATGGGTAGCGAAGTAGTATATCGTGTTGGAAGTTATGAAGATTGAAGGAGGTTGCCATACTCCTTTGAAGTATAGCTGTCAAAATGGGATAGTCCATATGGGCCGATCCGTCTGACCCGAAAAATCATAGAACTCGGGCCTTTAAATTAGAGTCTATATTTTGAAAATTTTACTTTGTACCCCCACATTTCAACCTGTACCCCCGCTACAGTAGTTTTTTGACTAAAATACCCTCATAAATAATATAAGATTTTAAAAAAAATTCGTTTTTCACATCTCGTCTAAAAGTGTTCCGGTTTGCAATGGTCGTACCGGAACAGATTACAAAATTGTTCCGGTTTGGGATATTGCATTCCGGAACACTTTCTAAAAGTGTTCCGAAATTCATTCCGAAACACTCTCCCCAAGTGTTCTGGTTTGGGTTTCTCTGTTTTTTTATTTTTTTTTATTAATATTTTTATGTTATTATTTTTTGAAGAAGAACGACTCCCTCGTAGAATGACGGCATATGGATCGTCACATCCTCAGGTGCCCAGAGATTCGGTGACCATCGATTTATCTCAGTAGATAGACGACCGCGTCGATATTTGTATGGAGGTAAGTAAATTTTAATGTGAATGAATTGTTAATTTTGTCATAGTTTATTAATATGTTACGTTTTTCAACATTTTTTCAAGAAGAGGACCTAAAAACAATTAAAATGTGCACGTCAAAAACTCAGTCCCCCCAGATGTTGGTGACACCGGGTCTTGCATTTGCAAAGATCTAGTATGACAAGGTAGATCCGATTTAATCATCGCATTTGAGAGGTGGCATTGAGACATCGTCATTTCACGCCATTTGGTGAGATGACGATTACTCGATGACGATCTTATTCTTCACCTCCCCAGAGGTATTTTGGACTCCCATCAGAAGATGCCGAGCTTCGTGACATATTTAGAGCACGCCTAGAGGTGCCTACTATAAGTTGGAATGGTTGTATGATATCTTTATTGCCCATAGAGCTCTTAATAATTGGCATATGCGACGAGCTTGATGATGTTAGTAGCACCATTTTGCGACAAGACATTTACGCTTGTCGGCAAAATATATATCTTGCGGACTTGGAGGGTGGAAGATCATTACACTTTATGATTCACTGGAGATGCATGTATGTTTGACACCAAACAACTTGTTGGTTATCCGACTCTTCCAATGCATCGCCAAGTGAATCATAAAGTGTCACCAATGCACGCAACCGTATCTTCTAGACCTCCAAGTCCGCAAAAAAAGATATATATTTTGCTTCGACAAGCGTAAACGTCTTGTTGGCAAAAATGGTGCAACCTACTAACATCATCAAGTAAGTCCTGGTCGCATATGCCCAATTATTAAGAGCTCTATAGGCAATAAAGGTATCATACAACCATTCTAACTTATAGTAGGCACCTCTGCCGAACTGAATCACGACTTTCTACGTGACACTCTAAATATGTCACAAAGAAGCTCAAGAAGAACATCTTCAGTGACATGTTGGGGAGTCTAGAAAATACCTCTAATACGGAGGTGAAGAATACAAGATACGTCATCGAGAGTAATCGTCATCTCACCAAATGGCATGTGAAATGACGATGTCTCATAATGCCACATCTCTACAAATGCAGTGATTAAATTCAGATCTACCTTTGTCATACTAGATCTTTGCAAATGTACAAGACCGAATTTGTCACCAACCTTTCCATCTCTGGGAGTTGGGAACCCATTCTTTGAGTTTTGACCGTGCAACACATTTTAATTGTTTTTAGGTCCTCTTCCGAAAAAACGTAACATATTAATAAACTATGACAAATATTAACTTAATTCATTTCACATTAAATTTTCATTTACTTACCTCCATACCACAAATGTCGAGCATGTGTGCTCAGATTAACTAAGAGATAAATCGATGGTCCACCCGAAAATCCTCGGGCACCTCCGAGGATGTGACCCGATCCGATGCACCGCTTTACGAGGGAGTCGTCCGTCGGCCTAATCTTCGAGGCATTCTGAAAAAAATAATAACATAAAAATATTAGAAACCGGAACACTTGGGGAGAGTGTTTCGGAATGAATTTCGGAACACTTTTAGAAAGTGTTCCGTAATGCAATATCCCAAACCGAACACTTTTGTAACTGTTCGATTTACCATTGAAACCGAACACTTTCTAAAAGTGTTCTGAAAAAGTGACAACAAAAAATTAAAACCGGAACACTTTCTAAAAGTGTTCCGGTTTGGTTATATTTCCGGAACACTTACTTGAACTGTTTCGGTGTGTTTTTTTGTGTACCGGAAGACTTGAACTGTTCCGGAATGCAATTGATGTAGAGAGAATTCGGAACACTTTTAGACGAGATGTGAAAAACGATTTTTTTTTAAAATCTTATACTATTTATATGAGGGTATTTTAGTCAAAAAACTACTGTAGCGGGGGTACAGGTTGAAATGTGGGGTTACAAAGTGAAATTTTCCTATATTTTTAAGGACCTTTTTAGCCAAGTCCTAAAAGCCCCCTACCCATTAGGGCTAGTCCATATGGACCGTGGATAGCCAATTAGGCCCGCATTGCTATAAAATTTAAAAAAATTATATTAATTTTTATATTATGTTACTACAAAATAACACATTTATTTTCCTCACTTCACTAAATTTTGTCTTTATTCTATTCAATCTTTATCTTTTAAATATTATACATTAATATAATCAACATTTATCCACGGATTATATTAGTTTCTCTTATGTTAAATATTTTTAATATTATTTTCTATAATGTAGATCTAAATTATATTTAAAAACACATTATAATATTTATAAAAGATAATATAATACTTAAAAATGTATTATATTTAGAATAATATTTTTTTTTTTTTTATAGTTAAAATTGTGGATTTTTTACTTTAATTTTTTTATTAAAAAAAGTCTATTTAGGACCGAATAGTCCGAAATCCATCTAGGGCCGGATTTGAATAGTAATTTTAAGGCTCGTATTACAACATAGCTTTTTTGATCCAGCCCTAAAAAACTCAGACCCATAAAAGCCGATCTTAAATGAATCGGGTAGTGCATTTTGACAGCTCTATTTTGAAGCATATAAAATATAAAATAGGCATATATATATTAAAGCATATATAAAATCATGTTCAAAAATGACTTTGCAGTGTGTGTTTTCGTTTTTTTAAACTGTGAGGGTGTTTTATTTGGTCATTTCCCATATCATATGTCAATCTTTAAAGCATAACCTTGGTTCTTTTCTACGAATTAAACAGTTGCTGTTTACTAAAATGTTCTTTTCTGCAATACTAAAATGTGTCATATAAAAAGTGTCATATAGTTGTTTAATACGTAGTAATATATGAAAGTGATACAAAATTATAAATGTGCAAAAATATAAATATTCTCATTAGCTCATACAATGACAGTGGAAATAATGAAGAGGTTGGACACATTTGTTTAAGCTTGCCTATCAATCACGTACGTATGCTTAAAAAATTTCATTTTCATTAAGTCACCCCATCCATACGTCTTTGCTGTCAAAGAAATTTGGCATTGACTTCAAACTAGACAAATTGAAGTTTATTGAATACATGTTGGAGTATGAAAAGGGCGATTATGATCATCATTCTTAAATTTTAGTAATTTGGATTTAAGTCTGCTTCTAAATTGAATAAATCATCAATAGAATAGGTGGTAAAATGTAATAATGAAAAATTGTTGGACCACATCTACTATATAATTGGTTAAATGTTTAATCATTAAGATATACTTAAAAGAATTCTTTGTAACACAAGATGGGTAAGAAGAGAGTTAAACCAAATACAAAGTCACAATCTTTGTGTATGACACATAATTCAGATAACTAAGCCCATAAGTAGGAAGAACACATGTTATAACACAGACACAACCAGCACACCAACTAAACACAATCATTCAAACGTCTACGCACACATGGATCCCATCCCAGGACCATGCTCCATAAAGACAGGGTATAGTTGTTGCCATATTACATAAAAACCATTGTCAAGAGATAGTCAATAATATTATTGACTATAACATTCAAAAAATCCACTTTATTAATTAGAAATTTGATCAGATCAAAACCACCTCCGACAGAGGTTTTTCACTTCAATTCTCCATAGTGTCTTGAGTTTTTTTTTTTTGTTTTTTTATAAGCACATTTAGTTTTTGAGTTGTTCACCGTTCGAGTGGAAAATCATTTGGTATGGCTGGCACAATGGTTGTTTCAACATGCAGCGTTATTTTAAAACATTTTACAATCAAATAAGTTTTTATTTTATTTGATGACTTATTTGTTTGATTAATATGGAGTCAAATATGAATTATTTTAGAATATTATGATGAAAATGATACTATTGGAGAAAAAATAGATGTCATTTTAAAATGATTTGGCTTAGTGGAGCCACTAAGAACCATTGAATGCAGATCACACAAATAATTTAAATACAACAATACAAATACAAAGTAAGTCTTGTTCTATCAGGTGGATAATGTATTATCTAAAATTATGTTTTTATACGAATTGTTAATTTTGATTTATTTTTTTTATAACCTCTCTTATAGTCTTTCTAGATCATTCTCTTTTTTTAATTGTTTAAATTCTCTTTATCTGATCTATTCTCCTTATTATAGAACATACATGTCTTCTTTCTACATACTCAAATCACGTGAGTTTATTATCCACCACCTTCTCTATTATAGGTGTTACCCTAACATTATCTCTAATATTTGTATTGATAATCCTATCCTTTCTAGTTTTATTACACATCCAATGCAATATCTTTATTTATGCTACACTTATCTCGTGTTAATTTTTTAAGTGTCCAACATTCTATCTCGTACAACATTACAGATTTCACCACATTTCGATAAAAAAATTCCTTCAACTTTAGCGGTATCTTTATGTCATATACAAAATTTGACATTTGAAAATACTATTTTTAAATAATTATAAATAATTTTTAATAATCATAAAATAATTATGTTTTCGGTTGAGTAAATTTTTATGTGTTCCTCTATATTCAATTTAAAAAGATTTAATTTATTTACTTATTTATGTTTAGAAAAATAAAAAGAAAAAAAGAAAATGGAGAGAGAACAAATCGAAAGCAAAAAAAAAGAGAAATGATGAGTGAAAAAGTTAGAAATGGAGTAAAAGTGAAAGTTGATAAAAAGTAAGTGCAAGTCTTGTTGTTCCATCTGATAGTGCTTCAAGATACTTTATCATACGCCTTCTCCAAGTCAATAAAAAGTAAGTGCAAGTCTTGTTGTTCCATCTGATAGTGCTCTAAGAATTTTTCATACTTCAATCGATATATTGTATGTCCCAACCGCCTTACTATTACTCGTCATTTTCAACATTTCTCTTACCTCTTGTTTGTATAGTAATTTTAGTTTCGACCTTCTTCTCTAATATGTCGAGCCTGCTAGAGTCCGAAGAAATATCATACAATTCTTTAAATAAATTGTGAAAATACATATTTCACCTATCCTTTATATTTTTTCCTAAACCAAAAAGTTTCTCTCTTCATCTTTAACAAAGTTCGTTTGATCCAAATCTCTTGTCTTTCTTTCTCTTCCCTTAGTAAGCCCATATAGATTTTTATCCCTCATTGATACCTAAAAATTGACATAATCCGTCAAAAGCTTGAGTTTTTGTTTCATTCACTACCTTCTTGATCCCGTTCTTAGCTTTCTAATACTTTTTTTCTTCAAATTTCAACATTTTAACACCTAGATCACTCTTAAAAATAATCATGTTTTACTATAACTTTACTCTACACATTTTATTCCATAACTACGGTTTGTTACTCCTAGGTTCATAATCTCTTAATTATCTCAACGTATCTTTAATCAGTTTTCTAATCTCTTTGGCCATCTTATTCCACATATCATTTGCATTGTTTTTTGTCCAAATCATCCCTCCAAGATCTTATGTTGGGAACTTTCTTGCTTTTCTCCCTTCTAATGCCACCACTTGGCCTGTGGCACTCCCATGTGACATTTTTTTCTTTGTTGTCCTTGTTACTCTTATATCTATAATAATTACTCTAAGTTGGATAGTCAAACTCTCTTTCGGAATATCTTTAAAGTCCAATCAAATCTTTCCTATCTAATTTCTTAATAAGAAATAAAACTCTAAGAACATGCCACCCTATTTTTTATAAGTGATAAGATACTCATCTCTTTTCCTAAATCAAATATTTACTTTAGTAATATCCAGAGCCGACAAAAACTCTAATATAGATTTATCCTCCGCATTCACCTCTTTTAGACCGTACCCCCTAGCACGCTCTCAAAATCTCTTGTTATGCTCTCTACATGACCATTTAGATCTCCTCCTAAAAAAAACTTATCTCCTTAGAATTTATTCTAAAGTAAGTTCCGTAAAACCTCTCAAAATTTTATCTTAAGATATCCTGTTAACCAAATTTGAGGTGCATTAACAATGACTTTTTTAACAAGTGTATTAATACAATCTAAATAATAAAATAAAAATTATCTTCATAGAAATTACAAATTTAAACAAAGTTGTAACTGTACGAATTAAAATAAATACAAGAGATTTCTAAATTAATTTTGCGGATAAATATTTACGCGAATAAAATTGAATAAAAGATGAGATAATGAGAGCTTGCCCTTAGAACATTAGTAATGAATTAGGGATGTATAGAATTGATTTTCCCATTTTTTATTGACCTCAAAGAATTGATTTTTCTTTTTAAAATTGGTTTTTATAATTTTTAACTTTTGAATATAAGCGTGATTTTTACGATGTTTAAATTATTTTTATAATAGTTTATTCAAATATAAATCATTCAATTAACTTTTAATCAAAATCAAGTTTACATATCAACATATTCCTAATAGATTATTTTTAACCAGAAAACCATAACAAATTACCATTCTCTTACACACATCTATGGAGTATTGTTGTGGAATTAATATCCAACAAAACATGAGGATTCCAATTTTAAGGGCATGTGATGGTGAGATGATGATAATCGGATGTTCATATAACGTCAAAGAAATCCATGAAAATGAAATGTGATGATAGTGATGAGTACGGTATTTTCCAAACCGAACTAGTATGAAGGAAAGTATCCACTTCAAATTTCCTACTTTGTAAAACAAGCCACGCCACCACAGTTGCTTTCTTCAACATAAAGTAGGTCCACCAACTTGTCCCTCTCTAGGACAGTGTTAGTCCTCCCTATTTCCTTCCACCGTCCACCTAGTATTCCTTTGCTTTCCTACGAACTATCCATCCATTTCTTGATGAGTAGTGTTATTTTATCACTTAAAAATACATATGTCACTTTTACATGTATAAAATCACAGCAATTATAACTGTTGATGTGGAATGAAGAAGATCAAAACTAATTAAAAAAAATCATATATTGTACTAGTTTTTTATTTATTATATATGAATTGTATTGGAATCACCCGTTTAAAAAAAGAATAATATAATAAACACTATTCTTCTCTTTTTCTTTTTATTATTTTGTTTAATTTTATAACATATTATCGGTACGGAACTTTATCAACCTTTAAAAAGATGAAAATTGAAATTGAAACCCTATCAGAAATTAAAATTATATTAGTTTATTATCTTATATATTTTTTCAATTATTTATTTGAATTTTTAATATTATATCTTATTAAATTACGAAGAATCCTTTAAAGATTGCAAAACAGTGAGTTTGAAATATAGTTATAAAGAGTTTATAAGCATATTTTTAAAGTATAGCAAAATAATGATTATGTTATATAATTTCACAATAATTTTTATAAACATTCTTGAATGATATTAAATAATAATTTGTCGTACAATTTTTAACAATTTATCAAACATCTATGAAGAATTTATCATATATATATATATATATATATATATATATATATATATATATATATATATATATATATATAAAAGATTTTACAAAAATTATTTCTTTCCATAGATTATAAATAATATATAGTTTTTGAAAAATTATAACAAAAGATTTTGAAGTAATCATGTTATAACAAAAAGTTTATTTTGAAGAAATAAAAAAATATCAATGATATTAAGACTCTGTGAAAGAATTTAATATTTTTATTTTTCTTAATTTGTGATTGAGAGACTCTATTTAATAAAAATAGTAGTTGACTTATAACTTAACTGGTAGTTTATAGTTTATAATTGAATATAGCTGATCACTTATAGTTCATAGTTGATGGTTGAGATTGATAGTTGGTAAGTTAATTGAAGTGTTTAGTAACATTAATTGAAGTGTTTAGTAACATTAACGGGTCAACTAACTTATAAATATAAAATGACATAAAAGATATTTAATATATAATTATTTTATTTTGAATTAAAATAAATTATTGAGGATAAAGTGAGTTTTTGTTAAAATAATAAGGATAAAAAAGAAGAAAAAAATAAGTTATAAATTATAAGTTAAAATGCTAATTAAAATAACGTCTGAAAAATAACTTATAAGCTAGTGATCAAAATATCGTTACTAAACAAATCTAAAATTTTATAATTTATAAATTCAAAAATTTATCTTACCGAATAGACTTGAGTTCTTTTATATTTGGCTTTGTCTTTTACCTGATTCAATAGTATTTATCGTAAAAAAAATCAATAATATTTAATTATTATTATTATTAATATTATTGTTTTATCCCTTTTCAATGAAGTGGCCATAAATACAAATCAATAATATTTAATTATTATTATTAATATTATTGTTTTATCCCTTTTCAATGAAGTGACCATAAATACTTTAAATATAGAGACTATTAAGCATCTGTTTGGATGTGCGTTTACTCAATGCAACGCATTACCAAACATATATTGTTGTTTATAAAACTATTACCTTGTTGATTACACAAATTAATATTTTAAAAATCGTATTGAACTGTTCAATTCAAATGGTTGGATCGGAAATCAGAGGTGATTTTGGTCCAGTCAATTTTATAAAATTATAAGTAGATTAATAAAACTAGAGTAAAATTCGATTGAACTGTTCAAAATCATTCAAACCAGAGAATATGTAAAACCACTCGATTCAAAAAAATGTCATTCATCGACCAATTTTAGTATTTTTATTAAAAAAAATAATTATTATTATTACGTTAATAGCAATACTTAAAATATTTTTTCTTTGCAACAAGAAGTTGTTCTTTAACATAAAAGAGCGACACAAATTTTTCAAAATATAATACTATATTATAGTTTTGTTTTTTAAGCGTATCCATTATTAATATTATAATATTATATTTGTAATAAATTTTTAAAATATTTATTTTATTAATTTATCAACATATAATTATCTGATTTATTTATTAAATTGAACTTTATATTATTAATTTATTTAATAAATAATTCTACCTTAAATTAATTCGATTGAATTAAATGAACTTTTAACCCAAAGTCTTGAAGAATTCATCTTCAATCCAATTTTTAAAATATTGATAATCGTCCTATACTCTAATTCTTTCTCTTGCTAGTAGTATTATTTTGTATTATTATTTTATTATATATAAATCTGTCATTCATCAAGTGTGTTCCTGCTGCAATGAATTTATATTATCCTACCACCTAATAATTTATAGAAACGTATCATTAATATGTAAACCTTAAATCCATCCATTCTTAATAATTTATATAAACCCCCCACACATTAATTAATTTAAAGGTATAGTCCGTATAAATTAATAATTCAATGAGACTATTAATAAAAAATTATAAAAGAGTTTAAAAATATTTAAATAAATTACTTTTATATTATATAATAGATTTAACAATTATTATATTTTATTTTAAAGTAAATTTGAATAATTTTGTAATAATACTTCTTATTTAATATTAAAATTCACTGACAAATAAAAAAAAAGTTTATCCTTTGAACAAACATTAAAATATGATGATAATAAGAATTCCCAAATAAATGCATTTTATTGTCGATCAAAATTAGAAGAATTTAATAAATAATTTTATATTTTAAAAAATTTAACTTTTAAATAAAGAAAACAACTTTCATAATTTTTATTACAATTAATAATTTAAAAAAACATCATTATAGAATTTGCTTAGGCTCCCAATAAGAATTTAAGGTTTGGATTCATACGTGGTGTCTCATTCTCTTGTAGTTCTGGAGCATTAGTTCTGTTGGTGCCTCTGACTCTCCCAGACTTTTGAATAGTTATATCAGAGCAGTGGTTCAGCTTGGTTGGAGAGCAGGAGCTGGATTCGGTGTTGGATCATGTTATAGGATGTGGGGACTCACACTTGTAATGGAGAATGATGGGTGAAATGTTACAATCCATTGTTGCATATGAATGGGTAGAATATTGGATTTATAAGAGAGAAGATCTATTTACATAACACCGTAAATTTTTGGTTGAGATGCGACGTCTCTCTCTATTGCAGTTCTGGAGCATTAGAAAAGATGGGATCTAATCAATTAAGTTTTTTTGTGAGATATTAGATCGAACTCTATTGGGTCGAAGGTAGTATCTTGGTTCGACGGTTCGACAGAGTTTAGCATGCAGTCGAAGTTTACTCACATGCTGTTGTTGAAGTGTTACAAGTTGTAGTCGAAGTGTGTTCTAGCCTGTAGTGTCAAAGGATGCTAGGATTGTTAGCATCGAATTAGGCCTGTTTTTTATGTCCAATTGGTTAAGTTAGCTTGTACCCTAAGTTAGCTTGTAATGTGTATTTGTGATAAAAGCCCATTAGTTTAGTATGTTAGGTTTATTATAAATAGTATACTAGTCTCTCATCATTGCATACTGCAAATCCTAATTTAGGTGAGAGGGTTATTTTTATTATTGTATACTTGTAATCTTGTTTTGAAGATAAAGGAAATAATAGCAGTTAATAACCAATCCTTGTGTTCATCGTGTTCCTCATATATTCTACCCTTGTTTGTTTCTTAACATTAAACAAGTTTATATTTTGTTCCAAGGCACCCAATTTACAACAAATTAGTGCAGTGAGCGTGGAGAAGATGCCTTTGCAAAGTATGAGATTGAAAAGTTCACCAAAATGAACGATTTCGGTCTGTGGCGCTTGAAGATAAAAGCCATACTGGTTCAGCAGGGTTGTTTGAAAGCGTTGAAGGGAGAATCAGCCATGAACGAAGCGTTAACGTCACTTAAGAAGACGACAATGATAGAGAAGGCCCACAACGCAATTTTGTTGAGCCTTGGTGATAAGGTTCTTCAACAGGTATCAAAGGAGACAACGGCGGCAGGGTTATGAGTGAAACTTGAAAGTTTGTACATGACTAAATCGTTGGTGAATCGACTCTACCTGAAGCAAGCTTTGTATTCATTCAAGATGATTGAAGATAAAGTGTTGGCTGAGCAGTTGGATATGTTCAACAAGCTGATTCTTGATCTTGAAAATATTGATGTGAAGATCGATGATGAAGATCAAGCGTTGTTGTTGTTGTGCGCGTTGCCTAGATCACATGCTCACTTCAAAGAAACTTTCTTGTATGGAAGGGAGTCCCTGGCCTTTGAAGAAGTTCAATCAGCCTTGTATTCGAAGGACTTGAACGAACGAAAGGAGCATAAACCTTCGACATTTGGTGAAGGTTTAGCCGTTAAAGGAAAATTCTTGCGAATAATAAGTTCGACAAGAAGAAAGGTAAAATTCAACAGAATTTTTACAGTGGTGAAACATCTAGTATTCGATGCTATCATTGTAAGAAGGAGGGTCACGCAAGAAAAGTGTGCCCTGAACGCCTGAAAGATCATGGAGGAAAGGATAATGGCAATGCAACTAATTCTCAAGATGATTTCGACTCATCTGATGTTCTTGTGGTTTCGAGCAGCAACCCGTCGAAGGAGTGGATTATGGATTCTGGGTGCACTTGGCACATGACTCCAAACAAAGACTTGTTCGAGGAATTATGTGATCAAGATGGTGGATCTGTATTGCTGGGAAACAACAAAGCTTGCAAGATTGCAGGTGTTGGATCTGTGAGATTCAAACTCTATGATGAGTCAATAAGATTATTGACTGAAGTCAGGTATGTACCTGATTTGAATAGAAATTTGATTTCTCTTGGTGAATTCGACAAGAAAGGATATGTTTTTCAAGGAGAGAAAAGTATCCTAAGAGTCATGAAGGGGTCGAAGGAAGTCTTGAGAGGCGTGAAGAAACCAGGCTTGTATACCCTTGAGGCTGAAGTTGTAAGTGGTTTGACAAATGTTGCTTCCACAAAACCTTTGTCGAAGACAGAAATTTGGCACATGAGATTGGGCCATGTCAGTGAAAGGGGTCTGGTCGAATTGGGGAAACAAAATTTGCTTGGTAGAGACAAAGTCAAAAAGCTGAAGTTTTGTGAACCCTATGCACTTGGAAAATCTTGCAGAGTGAAGTTCAACAAAGGCAAACAAAGAACACATGGATCCCTTGATTACATCCATGTTGATCTTTGGGGGCCTGCGAGGTATCCATCACATTCAGGGGCAAGGTATTTTCTATCCATAATAGATGACTATTCCAGATAATTATGGATATTCATTCAGAAGACTAAGGATGAAACTTTTGAGAATTTCAAAGGTTGGAAGACTCTGGTCGAAAATCAAACTGGCAGAAAGGTCCAGAGGTTGAGAATAGACAATGGTCTTGAATTTTGCAATGAGGTATTCGACAGTTTTTGTGCTGCCTCTCGTATTGCAAGGCACAGAACTACTGCGGGCACTCTATAATAAAATTGTTTGGCTGAAAGGTTTAATTGAACCATCTTGGAGAGAGTTAGGTGCATGTTGACTAGTGTTGGGTTAAAGAAGGTGTTTTGGGCTGAGGCTGTTTTGACAACAACATATCTGATAAACAGATGTCCTTCGACTGCGTTAGATATGAAGATGCCTAAAGAAGTTTGGTCAGGACATCCACCAAATCTCGACAAACTGAGAGTATTTGGCTGCGTAGCTATGCTCACATTAGGCAAGACAAGGTCGAACCTAGAGCTCTTAAATGCATGTTCATGGGATACTCTAAAGGAGTCAAAGCTTATAGGCTATGGTGCCTAGAGTCAGGTCATAGAAGGATTATCACCAGTCGAGATGTTGTTTTCAATGAAGCTAAAATGGCTTTCAAGAAAATGGATGATGTTGGTCGAAATGCAAAAGTATCTAACGAAGAGCTTGAACAGGTAGAGATTCATGTTGAGGTGGAGCATGTTGATGCTGAATTGCATATCCCAGATAAAGTCAAAGAAGCAGAGGATACTGATGAAGTTGAAGAAACTGTCGATGACTATATTTTGGCAAGAAATATGAAACAAAGAGTCATCGAGCCACCTCAAAGATTTGGGTATGCAGATCTTATAGCTTATGCTTTAATCTCTGCAAGTGAGGTTTTAGGTGAAGAACCAAGAGACCATAAGGAAGTTATGAGGAGTCGAAATAAGACTGAATGGTTGAAGGCCATGGATGATGAGATGAAGTCTTCTCATGATAACAACACTTATAACTTGATCAAGAAACCTGCTGGAGCCAGGTTAGTCACCTGTAAATGGATTTTCAAAGTTAAGGAAGGAATCGAAAGAGTGGCGTCGAAAAGATACAAGGCAAGGTTGGTTGCAAGGGGTTTCACTCAAAAAGAAGGTGTAGACTTCAATGTTGTGTTTTCTCCTGTTGTGAAGCATAGGTCCATTCGAATGTTGCTTACCATGGTGGCACAATTCGATCTTGAACTAGAACAAATGGATGTAAAGACTGCGTTCTTGTATGGTGATCTACATGAAACAATCCTGATGAGACAACCTCAAGGGTATGTCGAAAAGGGAAAGAAAGATTATGTGTGCAAGTTGAATAGATCTTTATATGGGCTGAAACAATCTCCTCGACAGTGGAATAGGAGATTCGACAAATTCATGGCACGCATAAGTTTCGTTAGAAGTCAGTTCGACCACTATGTTTACTTCAGATTTCGTCCTGGTAATTCATTTGTTATTTTGTTACTTTATGTTGATGATATTCTCATAGCAAATAACAATGTCAAAAAGGTAATTAGGGTGAAGGCTGAACTCAATAAGGAGTTCGAAATGAAGGATCTGGGAGCAGCTTCTAGGATTCTTGGGATTGACATTCAAAGAGATAGAAAACAATCGAAATTATGCCTATCTCAAGATGCATATTTACGAAAGATTCTCGAAAAGTTTGGTATGTCGAATTTGAAGCCTGTTGTGACTCCAATAAACCCTTAATTCAAGTTTTGTATTAATCAGTGTCCCAGTACTGAGGTCGAAAAAGCTTATATGAATAACATCTCATATGCTAATGTAGTAGGTTCTTTGATGTATCCTATGGTTTGTACTAGACCCGACATAACATATGCAATAAGTCTTGTAAGCATGTACATGGAGAAGCTTGGAAAGGCTCACTGGCAAGCATTGGAGTGGGTTCTAAGGTACATAAATGGGTCTCTGAACAAAGTCTTAATTTATGGTGGAGCCTTGGGTGAAGATAGTAAAGCAGTAATCGAAGGATATGTCGACTCTGATTGTGCAGGTTGTATGGATTCCAGAAGATCTATTTCTGGATATGTTTTCACTTTATTTGGTACAACAATTAGTTTGAAAGAAACACTTCAAAAGGTTGTTGCATTATCAACCACTGAAGTGGAATATATTGCTTTAACTGAAGCTGTGAAAGAAGCATTGTGGCTTGAAGGTTTTGCTAAGGAGCTGAAAATTCGAGGTGAAGTTATCACTGTTAAATGTGATAGTCAAAGTGCAACACACCTGTCTAAGAATTCAGCCTATCATGAGCGAACCAAACACATTGATGTGAGGCTGCATTTCGTCATAGGGGTAATCAAGCATGGAGAAGTCCAAGTGCTGAAGGTTTCAACAGATCATAATGTTGCTGATATGATCACCAAGACATTGCCTAGTTGCAAGTTTTCCCACTGTATGCAGTTGATAAAGCTGCATGAAGAAAACTAGTTCGTTAGTTGATAATAGACTTTGTTCCAAGGTGGAGATTTATGAGATATTGGATCGAAATCTATTGGGTCGAAGGTAGTATCTTGGTTCGACGGTTTGATAGAGTTTAACATGCAGTCAAAGTTTGCTCACATACTATTGTCGAAGTGTTACAAGTTGTAGTTGAAGTGTGTTCTAGCTCGTAGTGTCGAAGGATGCTAGGATTGTTTGCATCGAATTAAGTTTGTTTGTTATGTCCAATTGGTTAAGTTAGCTTGTATCCTAAGTTAGCTTGTAATGGGTATTTGTGATAAAAGTCTATTAGTTTAGTATGTTAGGTTTATTATAAATAGCAGACTAGTCTCTCATCATTGCATACTGCAAATCCTAATTTAGAGTGAGAGGGTTATTTGTTATTCTTGTGTACTTGTAATCTTGTTTTGAAGACAAAGGAAAGAATAACAGTTAATAATCAATCCTTGTATTCATCGTGTTCCTCATATATTCTACCCTTGTTTGTTTCTTAACATTAAGCAACAAGTTTATATTTTGTTCCAAGGCATCCAATTCACAACATATTTTAAACAATTTGTCATTTTTTCATTTTCCTTTTTTTTAATGTATTTCTTAAGATATTAGTTCAACTTCTAAGATTGTGTATTGAATTCTCTTTGGAGTTGTTAAAAAACCCATAATTAAGGGACAAAGCTCATTCTTTAATGTAATTATTTGGAGAAATAGATAATCACTATTGAGAGCAATCACTTGAATCTTGACTAAATTTTTAATTCAAAAACATTTTATAATAATATTTTAAAAACTAAATTTTAATTTATATGTGTTTGAACAAGAAACATTTGAAGTTGATAGATGAATATGGAAAATAGTTGAATTGGATATAATTGAACTCTAAGTAGTTGAGTGAAGGTTATTTGAATGTGAGTTAGGCTAGTCTTTTTACCTTGCTTGTAGTTATGCATTCTTTAGTTTAGTAACTCACAAAAGAAAAACTCAACTCCTTACTTAACATTCTTTGATGAGTTAAGGAACCCTAGTCGAATGATGAAATTTTGTTCTTCGTAGGACAAATATTTGACACAATGTCTGGGACAATGTCTTCAACTTATAACATTTTAACAAAAATAGATGATAAATCATAAAGCAATAAAGAATACAAAGAAATTGGTAATCGAGTTTAGTACAATGTCACCTATGTCTGGGGGCTTCTAACCCAAGAAAGGAAATCCACTTTTAATAGTATTAATACAAAGTGTCTTAGATGAATAACCCTTGTTCAATGCACATATTCCTAATACTACCAATGTCTTTATATTTAGTACCCTTAAATATGAGAAACTTTATCACTTTCTCTCAACCAATAACCCCAGTGATCAATACAAAACTTAGAAAAATGTTTGTTGAATTACAACTCTAACAAAAGAGACAACCTACATACCTTTGATATGAAACTTAGGCGTTATAGATGTGCTCAAATAGAAACAATTAACAAAACCTAACACTTAAGATATTCAACTCTAGCTCATTTATCCAACGCTGTTATGAGGAGTCTTTATATAATAATTTATTTGTTGGGTTGTTATCCAATGGGCATTATATTTGAGAACAATCATATTTAATTTAAATGCAGATTTGATTTGCTTTTCAAAAACAACTATCAAGAAATTTGATTTGATCTTCATTCAATTTAAATCTTCATATAATTGGATTTGATCTTATTAAATCTTTTTAGAAAATCTTACTTAATGACATATTGCTAAAAGATACAACAACAAATTTCCTTGGAATCAATCAAAATTTCGCTCAAAATAACTCACAAACACTGGCTTGTAGACTGAGGCCAGATGATGTACACATGCTGAAACATCTTGTCCCACATGATGCATCTTCACCAAAATACATATTGTACTACCTATATTGTTTTACATAATGCAACCAATCAAAAGGAAGAATAAAAGATATTATTACTTCCTTGAATCAATTATTTTAATAAAAAAAATAGAATAAAAACTGAGAGATATGGTTCAATTCATTGAGTTATATTCAAGTTCAGCAACAAATATGCCACATATGATGGGACACTACCACCAACTTTACAAAAAGTTCACTTCACCATATCACAATTAGATTTAATGTATGCACTAACATTATTGTAAAAGTCTTACTGTACTAGTGTAGGGAACGTCAGTATCAAAGAGTTTGGACCCTTATAAACAGGGCCGGCCCAAGGACCAAGCCACCAAGGCTAGGGCTTTAGGCCTCAAAAGTTTGGGCTTAAAAAAGGCCTCATATTTATTTTATTTAGTTATAATAATATGTAATGACACATTAAACACATTAATGTTCATAGTTGAGTTGGTAAAGCTTAAGCCTCTTTTTCTTTTGGTCTTGAGATCAACTCTTAGCAACTACAAAATTATTATTTTAAAATACATTTTAAAGATCTCGTTTAAAAATTTTCTTTAGGCCTCCAAACATGTTGGACCGGCCCTGCTTATAAACCTAATGTTCCACCAAAAAATTTAGGAATATCAACCTTTGTGGTTCCTCTCTATGATTATTACAATGCTTTGGTTTCTTACTTTTAACAACCATTGGAAAAGACCACACTATTCAGGGGACACCAAATTTGTATGATGATACATGACAACAACATCAACTTCAGTAACTCAACATATTCATATTCATAAACATGCAATCATGTTATTTCATTATAACATTAATATTTCATTGTTAACCAATTATAATTAACATTCTCTACTTCCTAGCATCATCACAAGATAACATTAACAAATACGCATAATCCTCGTCACTTTTTCATATTATCATGATACATTCAGTCATTGAACGAGCTGACATTTGGACTTATATATCAAAAGTTAGGGTATAAATAGTGTCGAATGAAAAACACAAACATCATCCTCCGCGCTAAGCGCGCCTCCCTACGCTGTGCGCAAACTGTGATGGACAGAATGCACAATTTTCTTCATTTTTCATCGTTGAAGACCTTCCAAACCTCCAATTTCGATTCCGTATAAATTCTCAATCTCAGAATTCTAAATACTAAAATTATGTAACAATTATAACAACATGAAACACCTATTTATAGGTCCTAACATCATACATACATCATGCAATCGCTAATTTCATGTTTATGACTCAAACCCCCATATAACAACAACATCTTCATCAATTATGTCATAAATTTCATTATTAATCCAAAAAAAGGTGAACTAAAATCCTATTCTACCATTCCCTCATAACCATCATATTTGAAAAGAACTATTCACCCTTAGCTTGAAATTCTTCTAGAAATTGCTTCTCTTTCTCTATGGATAGATGCTCTTTTGTCTTCTCCTTGCCCTAGCCTTTTTCTCTTCTTCCTCCAATTTCTCGTGTATAATGCTACTGATATCTTATTTCCTTATTGTTTCCTTTGTATATAGTATGATTATACCCTTATTATGCCTCATATGTCCTCACTTATTCTCATGCAATTACCTCACTACCCCTTAAATCTCTACACTTCTAATTATTTTATTTTCCTTAATATTTCATCATCAAATCATATAAAACTATTATTTAATTATTCTAAATAATTCTAACTTAATAACTTATATTCTCACCTATCACGGTGGGAAAATTGAGATTAAACTATTGATTGACTTAACTCGGAAAAATAAAGAGTCATCACCGAACTTTATTGTTTCCAAAGAGAAAAAGGGAATAGCTCGAACAAAACCCACAAAAAATTTTTAAAACAAAACTAATAAAAGAGAGATTTGGATTCGGGGGTTGGTTATGCAAGTGAAAGGTATTAGCACCCCTCACATCTATGGTACTCCATAAGAACCTCTTGAAAATTTCTGTTATAAAAAAGAGTTGTTAGCAAAAGATTGATGGGATGTGAAAAGAAGTTATTTTTATGATTTTTCGTTTGAGAAAACTTCAAGAGCCTTATGCCTAAGTATCTTCCATGTGCAATGAAGAATCAAAATCTCGTAGTTCGTGGTAAAAATAACAAAAAAGCTTGTTTGTTTTGGTTGATTTTAAATAAAAGGACATGTTGTCGTATTCGAGTGAAAAACTCACTTACTGCCACCCACAATTATGAGGAATGGGCATTTGCATCATCTAAATATGGAGAATTTTGCTTGGGTTTAATCAACAAGGAAATTCTAAACATTTAAGTGGAAAATATCAATAACTTCACAACTTATTGTAGAAGTATAATAGTTTGCATCACTACAAGAATCAACTAATGTCCAATCTTTGAGAAAAAGTTTTAAAAGAAAAAGGTGCACAAAGGGCACAAAAGATTTGAATGAGTTTGATGTTGTTTAGTCTTAGCATTTATTAAGAAAAAAAGTTTTGAAAATCACTTGACAAAAGGTTTATTGAGAAAGAGGTTTCAAGTTTGAAAACAAGAAGACTTTGAAATAGGGAGAAGGTTTTGAAAATTAAAGAAATGGAGGAGATGAATAGACTACCCAGAAGCATAAAGTAAATTGTAAAAAATAAACGGTATCATTGTAAGGTAACCCAATAAAAAACCTTAGCGTGTGCATGTGAACTAACCAAGGTGAAGCAAGTCTTTTGACATAAGTCAAAGAGAGCATTTTATTTTCTTTGGATGTAAGCCACAAAATAAGCATTATCTTGTTTTTGGCATTACCTTATTATTATTGTGCTGGAAATGTTAAATTTCTTGTTTTGCCTAAAAAAATATAGTTGAGGGGAGTTTGTTATTACATAAGGGTTGAAATATTTTAATCGTCAAAATATTAAGCAAGATGTCTCTTGTCTCGTCATGTAAGTTACTAACACATCTTGGCTTCATTATTTTGAATCTTACTAGTGTGTTATTTTTGGAAATATATCTTTTTGTCCATATTCTAAGTGATCTTATTGGGAAAGGATTTTATTCTTTTTTTTTCTCCATATTTTGTGTAGTTTTATTGAGAATAAATTGGATCTGATATGGATTAGTTTTGGAAATCCTAACGGACCTTCTAGGAGGATTGACTACTATATAAAGAGATAATTTCCTCTAGTGGTTGCGAGTGTATTGGTTGTGTTAAAATTATGTCCTATGTTATTTTCCACTATTTGTTGAGAGGTATAGATTTAGTTTATGGAGTTTTTCACGTTCTTATTACAAAGGCTTACAAACACTTAAGAAAGTGTTTGAGTGGAAGTGAGGGTATCTCATATTCAAGAGAATATCATATTCAAGAGAATATCATATTCATATCAAAACTAAGTGTAATAGTAAAAGGGATTTGAAATAGGGATTGTTCAAATAATAACAATGTATACCATTGACTACTTTTATTAGTGAATTATCTTTTCACTAAACTACTATTTCAGACGTATGTGATAATTGCATTGAATTGAGTTAACAATTCTTTATGTATTTTATTTATTACTATATTTAATTGTTCATATATTAATTCAGGTCATCCTGTGTGAGACATCTCTTAGATTAAATAGAATTTTAACTAGTATCAACATTTTGTTTCTTGGATGAAATTATCAAAGTGTGTTGCTCTCGAAGTGTAAAGAAACTAATGTGAGTTCTGTAAGTCTCGCATAATTTGGAAAAGTGAAAGTTGATCACTTTATAAGTGAGAGGACCTATAAATATATCACCTTAAGGTTTAGGGTGAATATATGATGTCTCTCTCACTTGTTTGGGTCAGGTTTTGACATTTAGGTGAGTCTTTGACCAAATGCGTGCATATAGTTTCCCTCATTATAATCCAATCGGGGTATTAGAGTCACGTTTGAGTAAGGGATTGAATCCTTGTATCAAAATTCCTTGTGGCACTGTGGTGGTCAAGTGATATGTCTCGTTGAAGTGCTTGTGACGTGGTAAATGTGTGTGTCAACGACAGTACAAATATGTGTGTGTGGAAGAGCTTCTATTTGAGGGGGAGTATAGTGGATGGACTCACACTTGAGGGAAAGATTGTTGAAAAACAAATGTGAGTTGTGTAAGTCTCATATTGCTTAGGAAAATGGAGGTTGAACACTTTATAAGTGAGATAACTCATATACCTATCACCTTAAGATTTTTGGTGAATATTTGGTGTCTCTCTTACTTATTCGGGGTGAGTGTTTGACCTTTAGATGAGTCTTTGATCTAATATGGATGATTTCCCCTTGTGATAACCCATCACGAAGTTGGAGTGCATTTGTTGCAAAGTTATGCGTAGGTGAATCTTTGACCTAATATGATTGATTTCCTCTCATGGTAATTACCTATGACAAAATTGGAATGCATTTGTTGCAAAGTAATGTGGTATGGTTGAGAGTTTACGCATAGCATGGAACCATGAACTCAAGAAGGTAAAACTGAATATTGATTCCAAAACGGTGATGTGTGCAATGAATAGCATATAAGCTTATAATATAATGATGTATCCGTTGAATTTTTAAATCATGGTCGTTTATAACTATAAGTAATTTTTTTTCAAATAAGTCATTTACTCTAATACAATAGAGTTTAGTCTAAGTAATATTCATAAAATTGATTTATAAGATAAAGAGTGTCACTTTATATAAACTTTTTAGAGATGGTGTGTAACCAACGTAGAATTTAAAACCTTTCTAATATAATAATAAAAAAATATGGCCTCAAGCATTTATTAAAAAATATATATTTTCTATATATTTATACAAAATATGAGGTCTGAAGTCGTGTGCATAGTAAGTAGGAAGTGTGAGACATATTATTGATAGTCTAGTTGTAATTGTCGTACTTGTAACTTGCAATAAAGGGCATCCAAAACCCAATCATTTTTTTAACCAAACGTTTCCACATTGGAATTTAGAAACCATAATAAAGATCATATATGCTGTGCACGCAAACAACAACAAACATAGAACAAGAAGAAAAATCCTTCAATCAAGAGTTGCTAGCTATCATCAATATAGAGTTGAATCTTAACCATGGAAAAGTATGAGATAATTAAAGATATTGGATCAGGAAACTTTGGTGTTGCAAAGCTTGTAAGAGAAAAATGGAGTGGCGAATTATATGCTGTGAAGTTTATTGAAAGAGGCTTCAAGGTTACATTTCTCTTCCCTTTCTATGCTGTTTTATAATTCCTTGGAGTGTGTTCAATTTATTAATGATGTTGTATTCAATTCCATAGATTGATGAACACGTGCAAAGGGAGATTATAAATCACAGGTCCTTGAAACATCCCAATATTGTTAGGTTCAAAGAGGTATAAACATGTGTGTCAATTGTCATTATGCTATAATTCAAGAATCTTTCAAAAGAAATTTCACCCGGAAAATTTTCAGTTTATGTTATTTCGAATTATTGCAGGTGTTGCTTACTCAAACTCATTTAGCAATAGTCATGGAATATGCTGCTGGGGGTGAACTGTTTGAAAGAATATGTAGTGCTGGTCGATTCAGTGAGGACGAGGTAGTTTGCTACAATTTCTTCTTGCTGATTATCACTTTGATGTTTCCGATAAGCCATTTATGTTATTTATTTATTTGTTTATTTTTAAATTCGATATCTGACCTTACGACAGACTAATCTAAGGAGAGAGAACCACTTTATCAGGAGTGAAGCCTTTACCTACGGGCCAACGACTAACAGTTATCATTATGTTAATGAACTGTTTTAGATTCCAAAAAACATAAAGAAAGATTTCATGCAATATACACATTACTTAGTGGGAAGTTGATGTCATGTTTCCAACAAATTTCAATTAGTAACAGTGACATATCTTAGACAAACTTTTCATTTTTGTTTGTAACTGTTTGTTTCTTTATGCTTTTTTTAATGTTACATATACACAGTACTGGTATTACTGTTCCAAAAAAAATATACACAGTACTGGTATTACTATTTCATGTTCTAAATAATTTAATCTTAATTTTTTATTCTTCATGAATATAGGCAAGATATTTCTTCCAGCAGTTGATTTCTGGAGTTAGCTATTGTCATTCGATGGTACCATTCTTGTCCATTCTAATTATTTCAGTCTCACTACTTCAGATGAACAAGAAAGATATGATTTTCTTGCAGGAAATTTGCCATAGAGATCTTAAGCTCGAAAACACACTTCTAGATGGAAGCTCGGCACCACGGCTCAAAATATGTGATTTTGGTTATTCGAAGGCAAGAAATAATTATGTTATCACTTAAATTTCATTTAATATGTGTTTCATCAGAAACGTAGACACAACATCAACACTGACATTAATTAAGAAAATAGAAAACTATTGATTATAACTAATGTATTGGTGTCTGACATATAACATTACGTATCAGATACTAGACATGTCTTCAATATGAAACAAATCGTACTACATAATTTAATCAAATTATTGCTAATTAGACACTATTTTGTGTGTTTTGCATTTGTTTTATAGTCATCTGTACTGCACTCTCAGCCAAAATCAACTGTCGGAACCCCGGCTTATATTGCACCAGAGGTCTTATCAAGAAGAGAATATGATGGAAAGGTAAATCTTAGTCAATCTTAAGACATGTATGTGTGTGGTTTTACTCATTTGAAACTAAAATTTAGTCAAGAAAATATGTTATGTTCTTATCCTTAAGAATGATTAGATTGCAGATGTTTGGTCTTGTGGGGTGACTTTGTATGTAATGCTTGTTGGTGCTTATCCTTTTGAAGATCCAGAAGACCCAAGAAACTTCAGAAAAACACTTCAAGTTAGTAAACTAATCAATAATTAATTTTCTATAAAGTGTCCCTAGTGTAATATACATAACCAATCATGAAATTTATTAATTTGTTTTTGGATAACTTTGACAGCGAATTCTTAGCGTCCATTATTCGATTCCAGACTATGTCCGAGTCAGTCAAGAGTGCAGACATCTTTTATCAAGAATATTTGTAGCCAACCCAGAGAAGGTACAAACAATTATTCATCTTCTATGCATTACACAACATTTCAAACTAGGATGTTCAAAATTTCAAATTGCAATTACATTATTAATGATGCAGAGAATTACCATACCAGAGATTAAAATGCACCCATGGTTCCTAAAAAACTTGCCACTAGAATTCACAGAAGGTGAAAATAATTTACAAACTAGTGAAAACGATTCGTCATCACAAAGCATAGAAGAAACATTGTCCATAATTCAAGAAGCTAGAAAAGCAGGTGATGGTCCAAAAGTGAGTGAGCAGTTTGTTGGAGGTAGTATGGATGATCTTGATGATTTAGATGCAGATGCTGACATAGATGACATTGAAACTAGTGGTGATTTTGTTGGTGCCTTATGAATGATAATGATGATGTTTGTTTTTCTTCCTTAAAAGTTGTTTTATGATAACATGTTTCTTTTTTCCATCATCCTTAACAATGTAAGGAATCAAACAACAAACAAAGAAAGAAATGTAAGTTACTTGTCTTGATCTTAGGTTAGTGGAGAATAATACTATAGTGTTGTTGATTTCTTGCTTTATTGATGCTTTTGTTGCACTTTGCTAAAAAAATATAAGTTTGTAAGATAGGGTGTTATAGAAAAGGTTTCTTTAATTAGGATTATGTACTTTTTCTTTTTAAATCTTTTTTAGTTTGGTGTGTTTTGTTTTCTTGTACGAAACTATGGATTTTATGGTATGGTGACAAAATCAGAGTTGAGTAATAAAAGATCTATCATTGTCATTCTGTCAGCTTCTTAGGTAGAAGCACTAGTTGAAATTAAATAGCAGTTTAGCTTCAATAAATATCTTAATTTTTATTTTTAATTTATATTAAAAAATAATATATTTTAATCTTTATAAAATTATTATGCACGTAATTTTAGTTTTTTATGTTAAATTAATATGAATGTTTAAATAATTATTTTGTACACATTTTTAGAGTATTATAAAAATTTATTCGAAAAAAATTTTAAAATTTAATTTCTAAATTAATATTTTTATTATTTTATCATTATCTTTTGAAATTTAAAAAATTCATATTTAATTCTTCTTATTTTAAAAAGATTTAAAATTTGGTAAAAAAATTTTTTGTAGTATTTTAAACATACATAAAAAAATTTATTCAAAAATTTAAAAGTTTAAGAATAAACAATTTTCAAAATTTTAGAAAATAGTAAAGACTAAAACTGCATCTATTAAAAATTTGTAAAGACTAAAATATATTATTTTTTTTTAGTAAAGACCATAAATAAAAATTGAGATATTTACGGGAGAAAAAACATATCTAATCTTCTCTTTATAAATAAGGTACGTTGAAGAACCATTTCTTTCTAAATAACAATTTGTAAAAAATACTAATACGAGGTCTATTGAGCACATTCTCTTAGATTTGTTTTTAGTTTATAATTAGTCTCAATCAGAATCTTTTAAATTAATTTAAAGTTTTACTTTGATATGTTGTTATCTGATAATCGTTAAATTTTATTTTCTAAAAAAACATATTTTGTAAATTAAGTTCTGTAACACCCTTTCACATGTCTAGAATAATATGCAGTGATGTTATAAATGGTACAAGAAACATACAACTAGATGAAAAAGACAAGAATTTAAAATTGAATACAATATGATCTGAACAAGTGATCAGAATCTGAGACGGTCGGAACGGTTGATGATCCTTTGAGCAAGTTGATGTTGAGGAGGGGGTGGTGTACCTACAAGGCACTCTGATGCTAAAGTAAGCAAATATTCAAAGGAGAAGATAGAAAGTATTAGGATTTTGAGTGTAAGAAAGTGATATCTTGCCCTCAAAGATATGAGGGTTTATATAATGAGTGTAGGAAGACTCTCATTGGCTGCTATATTTGGGTCGAGATACGTGGGTCCGCAAATATAGTCGTCCGAGCTGACTAGGTCAAGATCGGGCAGACTTGCTCGTAACTAGCCGTTATGTCGAGCATGAGAGACATAACGAGCACGCTTAATAAGTAGTTTGGCTACGCGGAGCGAGCACGCAAGAAACAGTTGAAATCGACGGCCATCGGGTCGAACCGGTTGCTGTGGTTAAGGGAGGAACGACCTGCCCGAATACTTTCGGGAAGTCCAAAATAGTACCCCAAGTCGTTGCGTCTGCTCCATGGACCCGATGACTTAATCTTGAGGGAGAAGCCAAAATCGTTCTATTCGAGGATGCAAGGGATTGTTGAGGAAGCGAGGAGTTAGAGGATTTGTAGCGTTTCGCCTACATGGCCTTGAGCCACATGAAATGACTGCTGGCAGACCTAGGGACTATGGTATAATGATGATTTTCTTAGGTCCCTGGGTAGGCCCAGACCCACGCGTGCATAAAGGGTTATAAAAATCGGAGATTCCCTTCATTTATAACTTTTCGTTTCTCGTATCATCTGATTATTTTTGCTTGTTTTCACTCGACTCGTTCGTCTATCAATCCGAGGAACTTCTTTCGCGGTGGTCGACATCATCTTTGCCTTTGCCTTTCAGATTTGATTTTGCTCAATTTTTCAGTCCATTCCATTTGTAAACGATACGTTTTTTACCCTTTCGTAGGAATTTTGCTTGTTTGAACTTGAGATTTAACTTGCATGTAGAGATACATATGGTTAGGGTTTGTATTTATAGAGTTTTTTTTGGCGGTAAGCGGTTGCTCCACCTCTTACTGGCAGTTTGTTCCACCTGGGTTAGCTATTCGTGCTTGGTGATCTAGGTCTGAGTATTCCTCGCTTTAGGGAGGGCTTTTGGTCGGAGATATGATCCTTGTTCATCCAAGACCTTTCACTTGATTAGTGGTGGAAGAGTGGTTTTGACGTTGACGTCGAGCTCACCTGTTCCCTCTGCTTTTCAGGTGACATGATGAGCGACAACGAAGATATTCGCGAGGGTCCTACAGGTTCAGGGCAGACACCTTCTGGATCTACCTCTATTGAATGGACTGGCGATAGTCTATCTGGGCGTCTTCCGATGTGGTGAAACGTGCCACGTAGTTTTTGGGCAACCCAAACGAGGCGTTTTGCCAGGTGAGCTCGTATCCCGCGGCCGAGGCTCCTAGGGAGGATGAGGCGACCGAAGAAGATTGGTCCATGCACATCCCGACTGAAGATGGTTGAATATGTTTGATATATGAAGCTCGTTACATACCAATTTATGATGTATGGTTTCGGGAGTTGGGTTTACGGGTACCCTTCCCCGACTTCTAAGTGGGTATCTTTCGTCATCTCCGACTAGCTCTGTCACAACTTCACCCGAATGCTATAGGGTTTATACGGGCTTTCGAGATTGTTTGTGATTATTTGGAGGTGGGGGACACCCTTGAGCTATTCTTCTACATCTTTTGTCTCCAGAGGAGCTCGACAAAGGTGGAGGGGAAGGTCCGATGGGGGTTGGTATTGCTGAAGCATCAGAATGGGATGCTCTTCAAGGCGTTTCAGGAGTATGTTCGCTTCTTCAAAGACAGATTCGTGCTTATTCTACCGGTCTCTAAACGGGCGATACGCAACGTGTTCCGGGCAGTCCTAGGTCTGCGAAGGGATGAGACCCCGTGTTACAACGAACAGGGAGAGTAGAAGTACACGATTATTAGAAAGTTCAAGTTTTGGTGGTCGAAGAAACCCTTCGAAAAGACTCCAGATTTTTATGTGTGGGCTCGAGGTGAGCTGAGCGATGAGGACTTGGCCGGTTTTGAAAGATTGTCGTTGTTTGTTGCGGGCTTCCGTTGCGTTTGACGCATGGAAAAGGGGGGAAACTGCTTCTGGATAAAGATGGGGATGAGATTTCCGAGCCTGGTCTCATAAATGTTAGAGAGCTCCTCGCCTGTGGGGATCCCAGGGAATATTTGGGTAGATGTTTTGTCCTTATTATCTTGCTATGTCATATGAGTTTTTAATCTTTATGTCAATCCGTTTCTGTTTCTTTGTTTTGCAGATAGGATGAATCCGGCCATGGAGCGCGTGGCTAGACAGGCTATGAGGTGGAAGGGAAAAGAGGCGGGTTCTGTAACACCCCGATTCTACCCCATGTAATTATTTAATTTAATATCAGAGTTTCCAAAACTTATTCATTAATAATCAACATAGTTGGAATGTCACAATTCAACGTAAACAATTCATAAACATGTCATTAAATCTTCAACATATACATAGCATTACTCAACAGTTGTCAACTTAAAACAACAACATAGAAACAGTGTGCATTTCCCCCGAGTGCTACGTATCAGAGAAAATGACACTAAACCGGAACCACACAGGTAACGACTACTCCTCCTGATCACCTGCACGTTACCAATATAAAGGCAACGGCGAAAACAAGTAAAGGGTGAGATATCAAACCATATAATTGAGATTATGATAAACAATATATAGTTCGAAATAATATAATATCACCATTTTGTAATCACACGACTAATCAACAAATAACACACAACTATTTCATAACAGCATACGACTATTCCACAACAACACCCAATCATTCACAGCAACGTAATCCAATCATCAAAACAATATCATCATTAAGTATTATGACATGCGAATCAACTGATGCACATGCATGTGGTACCAACAGAGTAAAACTCCCAACGTAATCCCTTGCCAGTAATTTCGAGGCATCAAGGCGTAAGCCTTCAACGTAAACAACATTACCCCCAACGGCTCAACGTATTTTGCCAACATAGGCCAATATAATATGCAATGTATGTATGCGATGAGATTAAATAGCATACAACAACAACGTAATCCACAACGTAACCGTCAACATTGGCCATCAAGCCTCAACAACAACATACAACAACAACGGACTCACATACGGAAACTACGTCAAGTCATCCAAAAACTCACCTATTGTATTTAAAAACATTATTACAGGCTAAGTCATGATTCCAGCTTTCCAACGATTCAAACGACATCAAAATCGGAGTTACAGTCACGAAGATACGACCAAAACAATTTTCCAGAATTATTTTTCTGTTTCTGTTCAGTATGGGTCAATAGAAAACTTCATGCATTGATGCATACATAGCTTGTATCGATACAATCTGTGCATGAGTCGGCTCATACGTAATGAAATTTTTTGTTTTTCTAGTTTAATACAGTATGAGTCGATACGTGCTCCCTTTGTATCGATACAAAACGGACTTGTATCGATGCATAACTTGTATGAGTCGATACAAGTCTTCCAAAATAGCACCATGAGCCGATACAAGCCCTTTTGTATTGATGCAGGCTGCTTTTATGCTTTTGGTTTTTAAAATAATAGCAGCTTGTATCGATACATAAGTCTATGGGTCGACTCATGCTGCGCAATTTCACCTAAATACCAGATTTCTCAACGTTTTACGATTCAATTGATGTTATTATCAATCCAAAATAGTAACACAACGTATAACAGCAAAATTTCACATTCTTTTCAATCAATAACAGCAATTTACACCTAATAGCCAAATTCATATATCCCAATTGGGATTTTCTACGGTTAACCACATCGACATGACACAACCTAGCGAATCATACATCCCAAACTACCTATCGTCCATCATATCCCCAATTAAAGAGCAAGAACCCCACCCTTACCTTGCATTGAAGGTTGCTCTAAGAATTTCGTGATCCGTTCCACTTTTCTCCGTCAAAATCCTTATTCCTCTTTGGTTTGCAATTTCTCTTTTCACGATCTGTTTTCCAAAACCAAAAACCTCCTTCTCTACTGAAACCTAATTCTTTTATTTCTTTTTAATCCAATAATAATAACAACAATATAATTGCTATTATTCCTTAATGGGCCTATTTCTTACACCTCTCAAGTGCTTCATACAACCACACTGCAAACCAACCCAATACAATTAAATAAAATAGTCCATTAACAATATTATTCTTAATATTATTCCTCCTATTAAACCGACTATTACTCAACTATCAACTTAACCGCTCAACCAACATATTTATCCAATAATACCTCTTGTAATAATATCGACAAATCCAATCACTTAGAGTAATTCTCAAACTTCATCTAAATCCAACAATTAAATTCTTCAATAATTTAATTAACCAATTAATTAAATTTGGAGTGTTACAGGTTCTTCCCCGACAAAACTGGGGACGGTCGGTGCGACCGAATCTAGAAAGTCATCTACTGGTCCGGTGGCGGGAACTCTGTCTCCCCAGCAAGTGACGTCGATGCTGAAGAGGACACAGGCTGAAATAGAGATGACCAAGGAGAAGGAAAAGGGGGAGTTTACCCTTCCTCCTTGCTGGCATGACAAGAAATATTTCGAGACCTCAAGTGTGGTCCTTCCTCACGCCGAGAAGCTTATGCTGGAGGGTCTGGATCGCCCGTCTAAAAAGGCTGCTTTAGCCGATGATGCGGGGGCGTTGATGCAGATCCTCAAAATAACGGCCGCATTTTCCGAGCAAAATCAAGTCACGAATGCCGAATTAATTCAACTCAAGGCCAAGTTGAAAGAGGTCGAGAGGAAAGGAGAGGAAGATCAGAAGAAGTGGTCGGAAAATTATAGGGCCATGGTCGAGCGACACGATGCAACTGTGAAGGATAGTCTTGAGGTTGTGGAGGAGTTGGGCCATTTGAAGAAGGAGATGGCCCCGAGGGAAGGTGAGCCTGCGGAGTTTTCAGACGTGAGGACTTGGGCAGAGTTCATAAGCCAGGTTCATCAGGCCTATGACAATGTCGTGGCCGCTTCTACGACAAGTTTTGATAATGCAATATCGTAGATGTGTGTCTTGAATCCCGGCGTGGAGCTGAAAACAGACGGGATGGGGGTTCACTACTTTGTCGACGGGGGTTAGATAAAGAAGCCTGACTTCCTCATCGATGTGATGGTAGAGTACACCCATCCACGAATGACCGCTAGAGACGCTTCAACTTGACCTGCTGAGGGAAATTAACTTGCTTTTATTAAGTTTGTCTGGGCGTGGCCCACTTTTGTAATGATGATTATTCGACCTTTAATGGTCGTTTTTGATTGATTTAGTTTTATTGGGGTGGAGTCCCCGTTGTAACTCCAAGACAAATCTGGTCCTTGTGGCCGTAATTATGTGCGTATTTTTTGTCGCTTATTCGTTTGTGTATACATGTGATATTTAATTTTTCAGGGAAGGAACATTTGTTATTTGTGCATGGTTATTGACAGTGTGGGGAGAATAGTCAAAGTGGGCCAACTCGTAGTTGGGATTGGTCCGAAACTCAAGTTTTGATTAAAGGCATGAGGTCGGTGGCGTGAACGTCCCATCGCGAGTTAGGTGTTCTGCCGGGAGAGGTACTTAGACAGCAGGGCTCGTTTGAGTCCCCCACGTCAGGGCAGAGACCTAGCTCATTATGATAGAGCGAGTGTCCCTTTAGGTTCCATGATTCCATGCAATACTGGTACTGGGGCGAGCGTGTGATGTCGAGCTACAGGTACTTGTGTGATTTCTTGAAGTGTGTCGACTGTTAGTATTTTAACTATAGTATTGTTTGAGTTTTTCAGCGTTTCACGATCGAGTAAATTGTTCCCCTTGTAAATTTTCTAAATAGTAGGCCCCCGTTCCTGTTTTGGCATAGACACGGTAGGGGCCTTCCCAATTTGCTGCGAGCTTTCCTTCGGCGGAGCTCTTTAAAGTTTGCTTAAGGATTAAGCTTCCGACGTCGAATTCACGGAGAATGACTTTGGCGTCGTATCGGAGGGCTATTCTTGTTTGAGTGATGCTTCTCTAAGGGCAGACCCCGTTCTTATTTCTTCGACCATGTCAAGTTCCTCTCTCAAATATTGGTCGTTCATCTTCATGTCGAGGGAAGATTCGGTTCTTCAGAAGGCTCAAAAATCTCTATCGGAATGACGGCTTCGTTTTCGTAGGCGAGCTGAAATGGGTTTTCCCCGATAGATGAATGAGGAGTTGTTCGGTAGGCCCAAAGTACATTGTGTAACTCCTCGACCCATTTCTTCTTTGATTCGTCTAGCCTTCGCCTGAGTCCGTGTAGTATGAATCTGTTAGCGAATTCGGCCTGTCCGTTCGTTTGAGGGTGCTCAACTGAAGCAAAATGTTGTGTGGTTCTTAGGTGGGCTACGAAGCCTTGGAAATTTCTGTCGGTGAATTATGTCCCATTGTCGGTGACTATGGCCTGTGGGATGCCGAATCGAGCCAATATGTTTCTTTTGTATAAACGCAGGATGTTTAAAGCAGTGATTTTGGCCAATGCTTCAGCCTCTATCCATTTGGTAAAGTAGTTGACGCTCACTATTAAATATTTGTTTTGATATGCCCCCAAGATGAACGGTTCTAGGATATCGAACCCCCACCATGAGAAGGGCCACAGAGGAGAGAGGGACTTGAGCTCGCTCGGGGGAGCCAGATGTATTTGTCCATGCTGTTGGCATTTGTCACACTTCTTGATGTGTTCTTTGGCGTCGTTCTGCATGGTCGGCCAGTAGTAAACAGCTCGAAGGGCTTTTCGAGCAAGTGACTTGCTTCCTAGATGTTGGGCGCTGATGCCTTCATGTATTTCCTTCAATATATGTGGCACCCTGACTTCTTCGACACATTTAAGGAGGGGGATACAAAATCCCCTTCTGTAGAGTTTGTATTCGAGGATGACGTATGAGCAAGCCCTTCGCCTGATGATGCTTGTTGTCTTGGGATCATCGAGAAGGGTCCCGTTAGATAGATACTTGTAGACGGGCGTCATCCAGGAGGTGTTTTCTTCAATGACAAGTATGTCGTGACCGAGACGACGTTTCTCTATGCTTGGTCGAGGGAGTATTTCTTGGATTACTGATTTATTTCCTCCCTCTGTTCTTGTGCTCGCGAGCTTGGATAGAATGTTCGCGTGAGCATTGTGTTCTTGAGGGATATGTTGTATCTTAACTGAAGTGAATTTTTTCAGGTGGTTTTGGATGAGGGTCCAATACTCAGCCAGTTGGTCGTTCTTGACCTAATATTCTCCTCGCACCTAAGAGGTTACAAGCTGTGAGTTCGTGAGAATTTTGATTTCTCTTGCTCCCATATCCTTGACGAGGCAGAGACTAGAGAGGAAAGCTTCGTATTCCGCTTGATTGCTGGAAGTAGGAAATGAGGGGGCGAGGGATGTAACGCCCATTTTATTTAATATTATATTATATTAATATTTTTGAATTATCGTTTGACGATTATTTTAGCGACGAAAATAATTATATTAATCGGTATATCTATTAATATATTTGGCGACGTTTAGTTCGGTTCGGTAAAATATTATTCGGACCTATATTTAATTTCCCATAATTAAATTAACAAATTGAGTTAATAATATAATTAGATGTTATATTTAGTGTATTAAGAATAGATGAGGGGTGTGTGAGCAATTTATTTAAGTTGGCTAGTAAGACATATGTTATATAAAATCATTTCCTCCACCATTTCCAAACACAACACCAAAAACACAAAGTTGAGAAGTTTGGAGAAAAAGTTAGGGCTTTGGTTGAGGAAGAAGAAGAGAGCAAGAAGAAGTGCAAGGCTTGGTTTCTTGGTTGAAGAATCATGTTGGATACTCAAAGCTTGCTAGGTAAGGGGTTTGATTTTCATTTCATTTAGTTAGGGTTTGATGGATTTAGTTTGAATTGGGAGAAAAATTGATAGATAGTTATAGAGTTGTGTTGGGTGATTGTTGAAGGGTTTAGAAGATTTGAATTTGGTGTAGAAAATATGAGTGTTGTTGTTAGTAGGATGATATAGTATCTAATGAAAATAGAAATGAAAATAAGAATGGAAATGGAATGGAAAACTTAACAGTAAACTAGAAAAACAGAAAAAAATTAAGAAATTGTAACATACAGAGAAAACGCAGGTAAATGGAAGAACCATGGAAGAATGGAACAAGGAGGGGGAGGCGCCCACCTCCACTTGGTGGGGCGACCACCCCCAAGGTTGAGGCACCCGCCTCCCTTGTCCTAAGATTAGTGGGACGTGCGTCCCCATTAGAGAAGAAGAAACGGAAATTGGAAATTGTCTGTTTTGCTGTAACTCAATTTTTCTGTTTTCTGTCAAATGAATTTTACCTGCATAATTACTTGTAAATAGCCTCTGTTTCTTTCTAAATCCTTAATTCCACCTAGTAGCATTTGGTAACCATAAAATATAATTAGGGGATAAGATAGCCGATTAAATTTAGAATCTGATTATGTTCCGATTTCGGTAAATTCGACGACGGAGCAAGTTGCTCTGAATTCAACGAAAATTGACGTACTAGCTAAGTTTGATGTGTAGAACGTGGTGGTGAAGTTAGTTTTTCGAAATTATGAGTTTTTACGGAATTACCCGAAATAGGCTAATTTACGGTAAATTGACCCGAATTGTGTTTTAGTCAATTTAAGGCATATATGAACTATCCGATTTTGAAGTTGATGTTTATAAATTATGCCGTAATCAAGAATGCTATTGGTGTTTTTATGTCATTTTTTTCGTTTTGGAATTAGTGGATTAATTGATAATGATGTTTTGCGACGGTGTATTTAATTATGAATACTTGTTGTTGTTTATGCGATGCGATGACATGTTTATTTGGTATGAATAAATATGGCGATGTGGATTTTATATCAATTGTGATGAGCGATGATGATGTGTTGATTGTGTGGTCTTTATTTATTGAGTCACATACATTTCATAAGCGAAGAGGGCTTTCATGCCAAGCGATGATGGCTTTTATGCCGAGCGAAGATGGGCTTTATGCCAAGTGTCCCTAATTACGGACAAAACGATGGGTACCACATGCATAACATAGTTGTGTCTCATGGAGTCCATTATGTTTATTTTGGAGTCTTTTGGTATTGAGTTTTAATTGATGAATGATGATTGATTTGCGATGGTGCATGATGTTTAGTGTTGATGCGAGTACAATGATTATGTGATGAAGTTAATGTGTTAATTTATACACTAAATTCTAATTTAAAGTATGTAAGCTTAAATACATGTTGACATACTTTATTTAACTTATATCAATTATAATTCCAAACTATATATATATTCCATCATTGTTTCTAATTATATGTTTTGGAAGTATCTCACCCCTTTACTTGTTTCGCCGTTACCTATATATTGGTAACGTGCAGGTAATCCCCGAGGATGAGGAGGATTAGCTCGAGTCACTTTATTTTGCGTCGTTCTGCTCTTGTCGTAGTAACACTCGGGATTTGGGCGACGTCATTATTTTGATATGATAGTTTGTGCATACTATCTTATTATGTTATAACCTTATGTATTAATGACAACATGATGTTATGTATATTTTGCAAACATATCCGCTGTGCTGTGAATATTCATATGTATATATGATGAATTATGTATGAATCGATATATCCGACTTTTGATGTGCATTATAATGCTAATGGTTGGAAATGCGAAGATGTGATACCTCAATTTATTTAAATGGAATTTTGAAACTCTGATTTTATTATTAATTACGCGGGGTAGAATTGGGGTGTTACATTAGTGGTATCAGAGCAGGTCGGTCTGCCCGGCCAAGTTGTTGAGTCTGTTGTTGTCTAACAATCAAGTATTATTATTTGTTGATTCTAATCCTTGTTTTGTTGTGAGCAAAAGTTGTTATGGCTGGGAGGAATGCTGGTAGAAATGCTGGTAGGAACGATGATGCTATTGTCACGCTATGCTATGGCTCGAGCTTTCCAACACCGTCGAATCTCGACGAACGTTGGGACTCGTAGTTTGGCGACCTTCCAGAGAGAGAATCCCCCTACTTTCTACGGGAAGTATGATCCTGAAGGTGCTCTAACCTGGTTGAAGGAGATTGAAAGAATCTTCCGTGTGATGGATTGCACTCTTGCGCAGAAAGTCCGTTATGGTACCCATAAGTTAAGTAAAGAGGCTGATGATTGGTGGGTTGACACCCGTTAAAGGCTTGAAGTTGCTGGTGAAGAAGTAACGTGGGAAGTTTTTCGTAGGGAGTTATTGAGGAAGTATTACGCAGAGGATGTTCGGGGGAAGAAGGAGATTGAGTTCCTTTCACTGAGGCAAGGGAGCATGTTTATCACTGATTATGCTGCGAAGTTTATCGAGTTGGCTAAGTTCTATCCTCACTTTGATGGTGAGGGTGCTGAATTTTCTAAGTGCATTAAATTTGAGAATGGCTTGCGTCCTGAGATTAAGAAAGCGATCGGTTATCAGAAAATCTGTGTCTTTGCGGATTTGATTGATAGTTGTAGAATCTTTGAGGAAGATAGTAATGCACACTATAAGATGTTGTCTGATAAGAGGAGCAAGGGCCAGCAGAGCCGTGGGGAACCTTATGATATCCCTACTGGTAAAGGGAAACAACAAGCGTTTCAAGGACGAAGGACTAGTGGGGGAGATGCTCCTGCTAGTATTGTTTGTTACAAGTATGGGAAACCTGGCCACAAGAGTAATGTTTGTAGGAGTGATGGGAAGACTAAAGAGAACGAGGTGAGGTGTTTCCGATATGGTGAAACGGGTCATGTGATTCGCGATTGCAAGCATAGGGACGTGGTCTGTTTTAATTATGGTGAGGGAGGTCACACTAGTCCTCAATGTAAGAAGCCTAAGAAGGCGCAAGGAGCAGGGAAGGTGTTTGCTTTGTCGGGTGCTCCGACGGTAAACGAAGATGGTCTTGTTCGAGGTACTAGTTTCATTAATAGCATTCCCCTTATTACTATTATTGATACTAGTTCTACTCATTGTTTTATTGCCGCTGATTGTGTTAAGAGATTGGGTCTCACTTTATCATCTCTAGATAGAGATATGATGGTGGAAGTTCCGGCTAAGGGAACGGTTACTACTTCTTTTGTGTGTGCAAATTGCCCTTTATCAATCTTTGGTAGAGACTTCGTGGTGGATCTCATTTGTTTACTGCTTGTTGGGTTGGACGTGGTTTTGGGTATGGATTGGTTGAAAGCTAACTATGTCCATATCAATTGCTATGACAACACTGTGAGGTTTTCTTCCTTAGCGGAAGAAGATCAAACTATGTTGATGTCAACGAAACAATTGAAGGAGTTCATGAAAGGTGAAGCATTGGTTTTTTTGTTGATGGCGACTCTTTCTGTGGAGAGTCAATCTGTTATTGCAAACTTTCCGGTGGTGTGCGATTTTCCCGAAGTGTTTCCTGATGAGATTCCTAGTGCACCTCCAGAAAGAGAAGTTGAATTTTCTGTGGATCTTGTCCCTGGTACCAGACCTATCTCTATGGCGCCATACAGGATGTCTGCATCGGAGTTAGCAGAATTGAAGAGTCAATTAGAAGATTTGCTCAAGAAGAAGTTTGTTAGACCAAGTGTGTCACCGTGGGGAGCTCCTGTGTTATTGGTAAAGAAGAAAGATGGTAGTATGAGGCTTTGTATCGATTATCGTCAGTTGAAGAAAATAACTATCAAGAATAAGTATCCACTTCCTAGGATTGATGATTTGATGGACCGATTGGTTGGTGCTCGCATGTTTAGCAAGATTGATTTGAGATCGGGTTACCATCAAATAAGGGTGAAAGAAGAAGATGTTCAGAAAACTGCTTTCAGGACGAGGTATGGACATTATGAGTATTCGGTGATACCTTTTGGTGTCACTAATGCACCGAGAGTATTCATGGAGTACATGAACCGTATTTTCCATCCTTACTTGGATAGTTTCATGGTTGTTTTTATTGATGATATTCTAGTTTATTCTAAATCGGAGGAAGAGCATGCAGAGCATTTGCGCATTGTGTTAGGAGTTCTGAAGGAGAAGAAGCTTTATGCTAAGTTGTCAAAGTGCTGGTTAGGTGAGGTGAGCTTTTTAGGGCATGTCATTTCTAGTGATGGCATTGCGGTTGATCCTTCTAAAGTTGATGATGTGTTAAGATGGGAGACTTCTAAGTCTGTTACTGAGATTAGAAGTTTCTTGGGTTTGGCTGGTTACTACAGGAGGTTCATTGAAGGTTTTTCTATGTTGGCACTTCCTTTGACAAAATTAACTTGTAAGGGAGCTGCTTTTGTGTGGGATGTCAAGTGTGAAGAAAGTTTTGTTGAATTGAAGAAGAGGTTAACAACGGCGCCGATCTTGATTCTACCTAATCCTGAAGAATCGTTTGTTGTTTATTGTGATGCTTCTATGGTGGGTTTAGGTGGTGTGCTTGTGCAAGGTGGCAAGGTGGTTGCTTATGCTTCGAGGCAATTGAAGACTCATGAGAAGAACTATCCTACTCACGATTTGGAACTTGCGACGGTTGTTTTTGTGCTTAAAATTTGGAGGCATTATCTTTATGGTTCTAGGTTTGAAGTATTTAGTGACCATAAAAGCTTGAAATATTTGTTTGATAAAAAAGAGCTTAATATGAGGCAAAGACGGTGGCTTGAGTTGTTGAAAGATTATGATTTCGGATTGAATTACCATCCTGGTAAAGTGAATATGGTGGCCGATGCTTTAAGTCGAAAGACTTTGCATATGTCACTTTTGATGGTGAAGGAGTTGGAAATGATTGAACAATTTAGAGATATAAGTCTTGTGATAGAAGTGACGCCGAAGAGTGTTATATTGGGAATGTTGAAGATCAATAATGATTTCCTTGATAGCATTAGGGAGGCTCAAAAGCTTGAGGTGAAACTTGTGGATTTGTTGGTTAGTATTGGACAAACTGAAAGTGAAGATTTCAAGTTGGATGCTCAGGGTGTTTTGAGATTCCGAGATAGGATTTGTATTCCCGATGATGTTGATTTAAAGAGAATGATCTTGGAAGAAAGTCATAGGAGTAGTTTGAGCATTCATCCTGGAGCGACCAAAATGTATCAAGATTTGAGGAAACTATTTTGGTGGTCGGGTATGAAAAGAGAGGTGGCTCAGTTTGTTTATGCTTGTTTGACTTGTCAGAAGTCTAAAGTGGAGCATCAGAAACCTGCAGGGTTGATGCAACCGTTAGAAATTCTGGAATGGAAATGGGATAGCATTTCTATGGATTTTGTAACGGGGTTGCCGAATACACCAAGAGGACACGATGCGATTTGGGTGATTGTTGATAGGCTTACAAAGTCGACTCACTTTATTCCTATTAACATCACTTATCCCGTATCGAAGTTGGCGGAGATTTATACGCATATGATTGTTAGACTACATGGTATTCCTTTGTGTATTATTTCGGATAGAGATCCGAGGTTCACTTCTGAATTTTGGAAAAGCTTGCAAGAGGCTTTGGGTTCTAAGTTGAGGTTGAGTTCGGCTTATCATCCTCAAACTGATGGTCACACGGAAAGGACGATTCAGTCGTTGGAAGACTTGTTACGAGCTTGTATTCTTGAGCATGGTGGTTCATGGGATACATATCTTCCATTGATTGAGTTTACTTACAATAACAGTTTTCATGCTAGTATTGGAATGGCACCGTTCGAGGCGTTGTATGGTCGGAGGTGTAGAACTCCTTTGTGTTGGCACGAGTCGGGTGAAAGTGTGGTACTTGGACCCGAATTGGTTAGGGAAACTACTGAGGCGGTGAAGATGATTAGAGAAAATATGAGAATTTCCCAAAGTCGACAAAAGAGTTATCATGATAAAAGAAGAAAAGATTTGGAATTTCAAGAGGGTGATCATGTGTTTTTGAGAGTTACTCCTACAACCGGTGTGGGACGAGCATTGAAGTCGAAGAAGCTAACTCCTCGCTTTATTGGTCCTTACCAAATTACTAGTAAAGTGGGAAAAATGGCTTATCGGGTGGCGTTACCGCCAAATCTTTCGAATTTGCACGATGTTTTCCATGTGTCACAACTTTGGAAATATGTTCCGGATCCTTCACATGTGATTGAGATGGATGATATTCAGGTCCGGGAAAATCTTACGGTGGAAACGATGCCTTTGAGGATTGAGGATCGTGAGATGAAGTACCTTCGTGGCAAAGAGATTTCTTTGGTCAAAGTTGTTTGGATAGGAGCAGCGGGTGAAAGTGCGACGTGGGAATTGGAGAGTAAGATGCGGGATTCATATCCCGAGCTTTTCGAGTCAGGTAATTTCGAGGACGAAACCTTTTAAGTGGGGGAGAGTTGTAACGCCCGTTTTATTTAATATTATATTATATTAATATTTTTGAATTATCGTTTGACGATTATTTTAGCGACGAAAATAATTATATTAATCGGTATATCTATTAATATATTTGGCGAGGTTTAGTTCGGTTCGGTAAAATATTATTCGGACCGATATTTAATTTCCCAGAATTAAATTAACAAATTGAGTTAATAATATAATTAGATGTTATATTTAGTGTATTAAGAATAGATGAGGGGTATGTGAGCAATTTATTTAAGTTGGCTAGTAAGACATATGTTATATAAAATCATTTCCTCCACCATTTCCAAACACAACACCAAAAACACAAAGTTGAGAAGTTTGGAGAAAAAGCTAGGGCTTTGGTTGAGGAAGAAGAAGAGAGCAAGAAGAAGTGAAAGACTTGGTTTCTTGGTTGAAGAATCATCTTGGATACTCAAAGCTTGCTAGGTAAGGGGTTTGATTTCCATTTCATTTAGTTAGGGTTTGATGGATTTAGTTTGAATTGGGAGAAAAATTGATAGATAGTTATAGAGTTGTGTTGGTGATTGTTGAAGGGTTTAGAAGATTTGAATTTGGTGTAGAAAATATGAGTGTTGTTGTTAGTAGGATGATATAGTATCTAATGAAAATAGAAATGAAAATAAGAATGGAAATGGAATGGAAAACTTAACAGTAAACTAGAAAAATAGAAAAAAATTAAGAAACTGTAACATACAGAGAAAACGCAGGTAAATGGAAGAACCATGGAAGAATGGAACAAGGAGGGGGAGGCGCCCACCTCCACTTGGTGGGGCGACCACCCCCAAGGTTGAGGCACCCGCCTCCCTTGTCCTAAGATTAGTGGGACGTGCGTCCCCATTAGAGAAGAAGAAACGGAAATTGGAAATTGTTTGTTTTGCTGTAACTCAATTTTTCTGTTTTCTGTCAAATGAATTTTACCTGCATAATTACTTGTAAATAGCCTCTGTTTCTTTCTAAATCCTTAATTCCACCTAGTAGCATTTGGTAACCATAAAATATAATTAGGGGATAAGATAGCCGATTAAATTTAGAACCCGATTATGTTCCGATTTTCTGATTTCGGTAAATTCGACGACGGAGCAAGTTACTCTGAATTCAACGAAAATTGACGTACTAGCTAAGTCTGATGTGTAGAACGTGGTGGTGAAGTTAGTTTTTCGAAATTGTGAGTTTTTACGGAACGACCCGAAATAGGCTAATTTACGGTAAATTGACCCGAATTGTGTTTTAGTCAATTTAAGGCATATATGAACTATCCGATTTTGAAGTTGATGTTTATAAATTATGCCGGTAATCAAGAATGACTTTCGCGACGGTTATTGGTGTTTTTATTCATTTTTTTGTTTTTGGAATTAGTGGATTAATTGATAATGATGTTTTACGACGATGTATTTAATTATGAATACTTGTTGTTGTTTATGCGATGCGATGACACGTTTATTTGGTATGTATAAATATGGCGATGTGGACTTTATATCAATTGTGATAAGCGATGATGATGTGTTGATTGTGTGGTCTTTATTTATTGAGTCACATACATTTCATAAGCGAAGAGGGCTTTCATGCCAAGCGATGATGGCTTTTATGCCGAGCGAATATGGGCTTTATGCCAAGTGTCCATAATTACGGACAAAGCGATGGGTACCACATGCATAACATAGTCGTGTCTCATGGAGTCCATTATATTTATTTTGGAGTCTTTTGGTATTGAGTTTTAATTGATGAATGATGATTGATTTGCGATGGTGCATGATGTTTAGTGTTGATGCGAGTACAATGATTATGTGATGAAGTTAATGTGTTAATTTATACACTAAATGCTAATTTAAATTATGTAAGCTTAAATACATGTTGACATACTCTATTTAACTTATATCAATTATAATTCCAAACTATATATATATATATATATATATATATATATATATATATATATATATCCATCATTGTTTCTAATTATATGTTTTGGAAGTATCTCACCCCTTTACTTGTTTCGTCGTTACCTATATATTGGTAACGTACAGGTGATCCCCGAGGATGAGGAGGATTAGCTCGAGTCACTTTATTTTGCGTCGTTCTGCTTTGGTCGTAGTAACACTCGGGATTTAGGCGACGCCATTATTTTGATAGGATAGTTTGTGTATACTATCTTATTATGTTATAACCTTATGTATTAATGACAACATGATGTTATGTATATTTTACAAACATATCCGCTGTGCTGTGAATATTCGTATGTATATATGATGAATTATGTATGAATCGGTATATTTGACTTTTGATGTGCATTATAATGCTAATGGTTGGAAATGCGAAGATGTGATACCTCAATTTATTTAAATGGAATTTTGAAACTCTGAATTTATTATTAATTACGCGGGGTAGAATTGGGGTGTTACAAGGGATACCTCGATGATGATTCTTTCCCCGTTGTCGAGGATTATCCCTACTCCGCTTCCTGACGAGCTAGAGGCACAATCAACGAATATGGTCAATTTGTTGGTCCCTTTTTAGAGTGCCGGTAAAGTCATTTCGGCCACGAAGTCCGCTAGGAGTTGTGCTTTGAGGGACTTCCTGCTTTCGTACCTGATGTCGAATTCGGATAGTTCCAACGACCATTTAAGCATTCTACCAGCCATGTCTGGTCGACCCAATAGTTGCTTGATGGGTTAGTCCGTTCGAACTATGATGGTGTGTGCTAAAAAGTAGTGGCGGAGCCTTCTTGCGACGTTGACCAGCGCGAGGGCGATTTTTTCAATTTGCTGGTATCTCAGTTCCGGCCCTTGTAAGGCCTTGCTCGTGAAATAGATGTGTTTCTGTCCCTCTCGTGTTTCTCGGATGAGCGACGACCTCAACAGTCACGGTCAGATATAGATATAATATTTCTTCTTTATCGGGCCAAGACAACACTGGCGGTTGGGATGATGTTTATTTTAGGTGAGTTAAGGCCTGCTCGCATTCTTCAGTCCATTCGAACGCTGCTTCCTTTTTCAGAAGTTTGAAGAATGGAAGTGCATACTGGGGAGATCTTGCAACGAACCAGGATAACGAGGTTAACATCCCATTAAGAATTTGGATGAACTTTTTGGATTTTGGAGTGGGCAGTTCTGAGAATGTCCGACAGTTGTCGGGGTTAGCCTATATTCCACGCTCGGTGAGATAGAAACCGATGAATTTTCCAGCCCAGACTCCAAAGGTGCACTTTTCAAGGTTAAACCTCATCTTAACACTTCTAGCTTGGTCGAAGACCTTTCTGAGGTGTCGAGCATGATCGACCTCCTCTTGGGATTTCACGATCATGTCGTCCATGTAAAACTCAAGCATGTCTCCGATCTCACCTTTAAAGACTTTATTTATCATTCGCTGGTATGTTGCGCCGACATTTTTCAGACCGAAGGGCATCACGTTGTAGTGATAGTTTCCTGATTCGGTCATGAAGGTCGTATATATTTTATCCGTTTTAGCCATTGGAATTTGGTTAAAGCCCGAATAGGTGTACATAAACGAAAGTAATTTAAATCCAGTGGAGTTGTCAACGAGTTTATCGATATTGGGAAGGGGATAGGCGTCTTTTGGACATGCCATATTAAGATCAGAGTAATCAATGCACATGCGCCATTTTCCATTATTCTTTTTAACGAGTATAGGGTTGGACAGTCACGTAGTGTATCGGGCTTCCGTTACAAAATTGGCCTCTAGAAGGTCCCTAACAGCTTGCTCGGCAGCCTCAATTTTCTCTGGGGACTGCTTTCGTCTGCGCTGTGCTACGGCCTTAAGGGCAGGATCAATGGTAAGATGGTGACATGCGACCTCGGGGTCGAGACTGGGCATCTCTGCGGCGCTCCATGCAAAGAGGTCAACATTATCTCTCAAGCATGCTTTGAGTTGTTCTCGAGCCAACTCGGGGAGGTCTGCTCCGATCTTGACATAGTAAATGAATAAGATAAGAAACATCATCCAATGTAATGGTCATCTCGCCAAATAACATATAAAAGAAATATGTTTTAAGATGCCATCTCTCTACAAATGTTGATACTAAATTTTGATATGTCCTCGAAAAACTCGTTCTTTGGAGATATGATATAACATAGTCATACAACCAACTCTCTATCAACGGTAGAAGAATGTGTGGAACTCATCCTATCAATTTGCTATCATGTGCAATAATGTATAATTATTTATTCAAATGTCTCTCCTAAAAACAATTTATAATATATGTTATAATATATAAGTAATTAAAATTAAAAATGATTCAATATAAAATTATAGAGATTAATTTACCTCGTCATACGATAAATGGCGATCAATATGATCCTCGTACTTCATCAGAAGAAACATATTATACGACCCTTTGGGTAACTGCAACTGCCCTAGACCAGATTCGGGTGTGACTATCTGATGTTCATCTCCATCTATCGTTTGTCGAGGTTACTATCCTTCACCTATTCGTCGAACAATTTCCCCGTTTCGGCCTCTCCTGCACACAACTAAAAATAACAACAAATGATAATCGAATAACCTTGACTCATGTTCTTCGGTAAAAAGTATTAAGAATCAAATAACATGATACCAAGTTATCTGATTAGTAATAATGTGATCCGAATAACCACATGCCTAATTATCCGGCGTGTAAAATTTTTTGTAATCAAATCGAAATACTTACTTGTAAGATTTCCGGTGTGTTGAGAGAGTCAACCAAATATCTTTAAAATATATTCTATTCTTATTGGATGTTTATAACAATATAGATTTAGTGTGGCGGGGGTGTACTTGGGGAGTGGTTGAGAAAAGGCCCACTAACTCTAAAAAGCGCATGATTTTCCAAACCAAAACCCTATAAAAAACCAAAACCGAAATTGGGCGCCACACCTCTCCCACAATTATAAATAAGTTAAATAATTTTAATAATGATTAAAATCAATAAACTAAATTACAAATAAGTTAGACGTATTTTTCATAAAATGTATTGATATAATTGTGAATAAATATTTTATGAATAATTATGACTTAATTGACTTAATTGCTTAAAAATATAATGAAAGTTGCATAAAATATTCTATAAATAATTGTGAGTTAATTGTTTAGTAGGTTTTATATATGATGATTTATTATCAAAAAAAGAAAATTATGTGTTCTATATTTTAATTAATTGATTAGAAGAAATGATTGGGAGGCTATTAATAATATTAAAATTATCTATTATATTTTTTCAACTGATTTTTTTAATCAATTATTAATTATGAATATAATAAGAAGAAAATTCATTATAACCATATTATTTACGTATTAGAAGCAATCTGGCGTAAAAAAAAAATTAGGTTTGTTAATTTTAGTCATTTTTATAATTAATTATATAGTAAGATTTATAAATGAGAAAGATTCATATTATACTATAAACACAAATATCTTTTTATTCTAATTAATTTTAACTACATATTGTATTTCAAGATATCATGAAGTGTAGATATTCATTGACAACTGAAATTTGACAGAGTAGTTGTCCTCTATTGTAGATTTGTAAAAATTGTAAATATAATATAATAAGGATTAGAAAAATATTTTAAAATATCATGTATTTTTAGTAAATATTAAACATAAGACTAAAATATCGGTAAAAATCACGAATATCCTTCTTACTATAAATTATAACTTTTTTTCCAAACTTAAATATTTTATAATTAGTTAGTTCCTTATTTAAAATAAAATATATTTTAAAATTATTTAAATTTATATAGAAAGGTTAATAAAACAAAATAAAATCAATTGAGATTTAGTAATTATTTTAGAGTTATGAAACAACTAAAACATATAAAAAAAAATTAAATTAACTTTATAATTGTAATCCTGATAAAAAATGTTAAATGGTATTCATGAAAGTTTAGTGATAAATGATAATCATAAAAAATTAAGGATAGAAGGTATAAACTTATGAGGCTGAATAAATAAATTTATGATGATACGACAAATATTTATTTTTCCAATTATTTTTAGAAACATAAATAACTTTCAAAATATTTTATAAACGATAAAATTCAACTATTTATTCAATTGTTTTTAACATGAATAAGTTAAAAATATTTTTATAAACGGAAATACGTTACAAATGTTATTTTCAACTCAAAAAGGATACTATAGATAACGTGTAATTTGTATGTCGAAACGGGTGGATGTGAACATATGTATGACATGTTACCGGTATACTAATGTCAATCTCTAAAATTATTTTGTTGTTGTTTATATAACTGAAATAAATGTTTAAAAGTTGATGCATATTATTACTCTATATTTGTAACTATGTAAATGTCAATCAATTAAAAAATGAATTCGTACTTTATAAACGATAGTCTGATAGACGTGTAATGTGAACCCAGACGAATTGAATAAGTTATAATTATTTTTATAAACGAGAATAAATTACAAATAATATTATAAACGTAACAAATCCAACTATTTATACAATAATTTGTATAAATGAGAATAAGTTATATATTTTTTTATAAATGAATTAATGAATATTTTGTATAGTTAGAATAAGTTACATATTTACATAGTTTATTAATTTTTGACGGGGTAATATCAAAAATTAATAAAGTATGTAAAATTTGTAAATATGATCTAATAAGAAGGTTTTAAAATTGAAATGTAACGAGAAGCTGTCATACATTGTAGGATGTAATTTTTTGGATTCATACTGATTTGTTAACTCATAACTCATCGGATTCACTGGTAAAATGTGAACCTATTTATGAGACATCAATTGTACTGAGTTTGTTAACTCTTCTGGATTCGTATTTATGAAATATCAACTATAGAATGTTCATTTTAATGTCAATCTTTTAAATTTGTTTTACTGTTGTTTTATATAATTGAAGTTAGAGAATCGAATGTAGAATTTATTATAAGTACAAATTAATACTTAAAAGTTTGTGTATATTATTAGTTTATATTTATAACGATAAGAATGTTAACCGGTTGAAAAATGAATTCAAACTTTACAAATAATGAGTTAGTAGACACGTATATATGAGAATAAACTACATATATTAGAAGTAATGAATATTTTGTATAGTTAGAATAAGTTACATATTTACATAGTTTATTAATTTTTGACGGGGTACAGTAAAAAATTAATAAACTATGTAAAATTTATAAATATAATCTAATGAGAAGTTTTTAAAATTGAAATGTAACAAGAAGTTGTCATACATTATAGGATATAATATTTTTTAGAATTAACTCATTTTGATTCAACTGGTTTATTAACTAATCTGCATTCACGGATAAATGTGAAAGTATCTATGAGAAAACCGCCGTAGATGGTTCTTTTAATGTCAATCTTTTAAAAATTCATATTGCTATTGTTTTATATAGTTGAAGTTAGAGAATCGAATGTACGATTTATAATAACTACAAATCAATACTTAAAAATTTGTATATATTATTAACTTATATTTATAACTATAAAAATGTTAACCGATTAAAAAATAAATTTAAATTTTTCAAAAGATAATTTGATAGACATATAATATGAATCACAAAAGGTCAAAAGGATAATTTGATATCACGGATTTAGTGTAGTGGGGGTGTCCTTGGGGGAGTGGTTGAGAAAAGGCCCACTAACTCTAAAAACCGCATGATTTTCCAAACCAAAACCCTATCAAAAAACCAAAACCGAAACTGGGCGCCACACCTCTTCCACAGCAGAGAAACCATGGGAGGTCGCGGAAGGTCACGAACTCAACGAAAGCACTTCCGTGACAACAGAGAAAACGTCTGGAAGCGTTCCAAATCCGATCCAGATGCTTCGTTATCCTCCGACAAAACTCAAACTACTCATTGGGCTCCCTTCGCTACTCAGAACCCTTCCTTCGATTCGTATTACAAGGAACAGTTAATCGTCGATCCACAAGAATGGGAAAATTTCATCACAGTTCTCAGAACACCGTTGCCTGCATCGTTTAGAATCAATGCTAGGTAAACTGCACTGTACTGCAACTGTTCACATTCATTGATAGTTGTTATGCGTTTATTTACGTGAATTTGCCTTGTTTGGTGTTGCAGTAGTCAATTTGCTGACGATATTCGTTCGCAATTGGAAAATGATTTCGTGCATTCTCTGCGCGCCGAGGTGTGGTTACTGCATAAGTGGAAGTTAATGGAAAATGATGTAACTGTTTTTTTTTTTTGAAATGATGTGAATTGATTATTTGTAGGTTGCTGAAGGGGGTGAGACTGAGGCTATTAGGCCATTGCTTTGGTATCCAGGGAACTTTGCTTGGCATTCCAATTTTTCGCGGATGCAGCTTAGGAAGAATCAAACACTAGAGAGGTGAATATGTAATGTGACTTGTACATTATGCAAAACTAGAAAGACAATCCTTATTCATGTGCATTCTTTACATTTTTTTAAAATCTTATTATACTCTCCTTATTTCTACATAGTAGTAACAAACCCGTGCATACACATGGGTTCTAGCCTGAGACTCTCATTTTTCGAACAGATAAAGAATGAGAAATAGATTATAAAAAATCATTTTGCTTATATTCACATTTTAAAAAATAATTTAGGACAAATCATTACACATTTCTAAAATTGAATAATATTAAATTAATTTACTTCTCAGTTTTTGTTGATAATGACCCTTGGAGTTGGAGGAGTCACTGGGCACATTTGTTCATGTAACTATCTTTATTTCACACACACATCAAAATCAGCAACACGAATATTGTCTAACAACGGATAACACATTTTACTTTATTCTTATTATACTCATATCTCAATTGCTGCCTCTGATTTGCTGAATTCTCAGGTTTCATGAATTCTTAAAGCTAGAGAATGAAATTGGAAATATGACAAGACAGGAAGCTGTCAGTATGGTGGGTTTCTTTAACTGCTCTTTCATTTTCATGATCGTACATAATGATTTTCTTTTTGTCCTAGATTTCTGAATGGCTAAATTTCTCAGGTTACTACTACTTTTGACTGTCTTAAGAATTAATTTATACCACTCTAATGTTTGCTTGTGATCTGACAGGTTCCTCCTCTATTCTTGGATGTCCATTCAGACCATTTTGTACTTGATAGTAAGCAATTTCTGGTGCACTAAATATCCTGTTTTTTTACCAGCCATGATTCAATTTGCTACATTTGAAACTCAAGCTTTGCTTTTATTAACATTTCACTTTTCTTTGTTTTAGTGTGTGCTGCACCAGGTTCAAAAACATTCCAATTGCTCGAGATTATACACCAATCAACAAAAGCAGGATCACTACCTGCCGGAATGGTTTGTTTACATTATTTGTGTGCCAATTTTAGTTGCTTTGATTATCAATTGGTGGTCAGCTGCATCTTATATATTGAACTCATTAGTTTACTAAAATTATTGACCGAGACAGCAAGCTCCGTTTGCAACATTTGCTAACTAGTGTCTTTTTTTGTAATTATAGGTTATAGCAAATGATCTTGATGTCAAAAGATGTAATCTTCTCATCCACCAAACCAAAAGAATGTGCACGGCCAACCTAATTGTTACTAATCACGAAGCACAACATTTCCCAGGATGCCGTTTAAAAGGGAATCAAAAAAGAAAGGAGTTAGATCACAATATTCACCAACTGTTATTTGATCGTGTTTTGTGTGATGTCCCATGTAGTGGAGATGGTACGCTTCGTAAAGCACCTGATATGTGGAGAAAATGGTAGCTTTAATTTCTTCTCCAGCTTCACTTTCTTTTCAACCAAAAATAATTTTTTATGACTTATTTTACTTCTGCAGGAATTCAGGGATGGGACAAGCGCTTCATAGCCTACAAATTTTAATTGCTATGCGGGGTACTTTCTGAATATTTTGCACATATTTTAGGGCATGCCTTTGCTAGCTTGTGTTTTTGTTTCCTTATCCAGCATTGTCATTGCGTTCAAATTTGTTGGCTTTTTCCAATTAGAATATTGGTAACCGGTAATTAGCAATGTGGGTTGCTCACTAAGTCTACCTTCTGTTCAAGACAGTTTGATGACTTGGATTTCAATCCTGGCACCCACCCAAGGCTCGCGCGATACAATATTTTTTTTTGTAAATCCTTCTCAGGTTGGGGAATACTGAGTTGTCTTTCCCTTGAAATGAGGATAGCCCCTCCTCTCACTCTAAAAACTTTGTAATCATTGGGAAAAAAAGACTTATAGTAAGATGACACAAGTCTACTGATAATGGTTTAGTGTTGTTGTGCTGTTGACCTTTTGTGAATAATCGGAATGCATGATCATAAGTTGAACTCGACTAGACTTGTCTTAGTTATCTAGCATGGGAAAATGAGCATTTAGGTTTAGTCACAAAAAAGTTAATGTTGAATTTTTAACTGAGTTATCGTTTTGTTTAAAATTGGTCTTTGTCATTTAGTGAAACCATTTGTTCTTCTAGAATAATATGGCTCTACTCTATAAATTGTTGGTCTGTACACCTTCCCTATATATTTGAAAGAGAGCACTTGTATTGTATTATGTTGAGCCTCGAGGAGTGGAGTAGTAGCTTCTCTACTTGTGTTTGTCACGTGTCTTCTGAAGATGTAAAACAATCTTTTGCACCAAGGAAGATATTTGTATGATGTTGTTTAAACAGATTTCGTCAAAGAATTTTTTTTACCTCTGTTTATTTTCTCAAATGAATAGAAATGAATTTGTGAGACTTATATTGCAGCAATCTTAACAACTATATTGATTATCTCAGGTTTATCCTTACTCAAAATTGGTGGAAGAATGGTTTACTCTACATGCTCAATGAATCCTATTGAAAATGAAGCTGTGATTGCAGAGGTAATAATCTACTTTGAGTGCTCTTTATTTTCATGCAGCCGTGCTAGCTGCAGTCGTTACTCAGAAAAGTGTCTTGGTATATAAAGATAAGCCAATCACTAGTCACCTTGAAAGCACAGTACACTAATTTCATAGGTGTAATTGTACTGTGTTCATAAAAGTTACTGACGAGCCTTACACACTTAGAAAAAATTGAACACAGGGAGAAATAGTTTGATCAGACCTTGAGTCTAGAACATGAAAATCTAACAAGGGGCTGTACTCAATTCCATTTTTCTTTATCCCCTCTTTTTACTGTTTTGCAGGTTTTGCGGAGGTGTGGTGAATCAGTCAAACTTGTTGATGTTTCTAGTGAGCTTCCACAACTAATTCGTCGGCCAGGTCTCAAGAAATGGAAGGTTTGTGTTTGATGTGGTCGATTTAACATGCTTTCTTTTTGCTGTGAGCAGTCGCCAGTCCAAGTTTTGATTATAATACATATAAATTATTATTTTTTGAATAAGCCAAATTATATTAAGACATATAATCAAGCACAGGGAGTGCAAGGAAAGAAAGAAGAAAAATGTTACAAGGATAAGAACACAAAAGAAGACAAAAAATAAACAACCCAACCAACCAAGATCAACCTCGATTCAATGGTTAGGTGAATTAGACCTCCATTGATGAAGGTAGTCAAACTCGGGAGGTTTTGCTTTCAACCACCTAGAGGGGATTTTCACCTTATCAACAATTTGAGATACATATGGTTCTATTTGTTCAAAGTCAACAATTTGAGATACATATGGTTCTATTTGTTCAAAGTCAACAATTTGAGATACATATGATTCCGTTTGTTCAAATTGGCTAGAGTTCCCAAATTAACCATAGGCATACCAACAAAATCACCTGAAGCGTTTCCTTCATAGCCGTAGTCTTTGAAATTAAACCACAAAATTGATGTTTATACATGCCCAAGTATTAGTATGTTTTCTGGGTTTTATGGAGATGGTGTCCTTTTATATCACATGATGGTACAATCTATAGGATTTTGAAGGGAAATAGTGGTTGGCTTTCTTAGCATCTTATTTGTTGTAAGGTAATTGGTGTTCCAATGTAGTACAGAAGTTGACAGCTGTGAGTAAAATACTGTTAGGACTTAGGATACTTCAAGAGCCTATTTCTAGAGGAGGATGTGTAAGTGGGACATGAGAGGCCTAAAGTGTGGAGAGTTTATGAGAGAAAGAAAAAGAAAGGAGTGGAGGGAAAATGGGAAATAACTGATATCTTTAGGAAGTTTTGATTTTTATTTTAAGTATGCAGTTTGTGTTAAGGCAGTTATGCATTCTGTTTTTATTTTAAGTATGCAGTTTGTTGTGTCATGTTATATTTTGTAAATAACCACTTGGTTGACAAAGGGAGCAGGGAGATGTCTTGACCTATTTGAGAAGCATATGCTCTAGATTGTTATTCTTATAATTTTTTAGTTGTGCAGTAATAAATCAGATTCTGTCTTTGTTGTGTTCTCTCTTCTATCAAATTTACAATTGGCAGCATTAATTACAAGAGAATACACTATTCATAAATTTACAGAGTATTCATATATTTAAATATCGTCATTTTGAAAGCTGTTTGATTTTGGAGATGCAGGTATATGACAAGAGCAGTTGGTTGGTCTCTTACAGTGACGTTCCCAAGTTTCGTAGAAGTGTTATTTTTCCCAGTATGTTCCCTTCTGGCAAAGGAAACCAGGATCTTGATAATGATAATTGTAATGTTCACATGGAAGATGACATTACTAGTGTAGAAAATGGAAAAGCTGAAGATGGTGTTGAAGCATTAGAGAATCCTGTTACGTCTGAGTCTGCTGATGAAGTTTCAGCTTTTCCTCTAGAGCATTGCATGAGGATATTGCCTCATGATCAGAACACTGGGGCCTTCTTCATTGCTGTGCTGGAAAAAGTTTCTCCTCTGCCAGGTAGTCTCATATATAATAACGCCTCTATCTCTCTCCCTCTCTCTTTCTCTCCAAGCTGCAGTTTTTACCTTTTCATTTACATGGACTTTTGCTCATGATATTATTTTTGTTCTTGCAGCTGTTGTGGAAAAACCTAGCAAACACACCGATGAACAAAATGTAGAACCACCAAACCCGAATCTTGAGAACGCACGAGCACCACAGATCAATTCATCTGACAGCACAATTGAAGAAGTCATCAAAGCAGTTCCAGAGGAAAATATGATTGACAGTGTATCCAATACAGAAGATTTGGAAGTTAGTCCTCTTACACATGAGGAACAGAATTCTGAGGAAACTGAAGTGCCACATATTTCACAGGACGCGGAAAAGAAGGTTCCAGGCAAAAGAAAGCTACAAATTCAAGGCCAATGGAGAGGTGTTGACCCTGTCGTCTTTTTTAAAGATGACACAATTATTAATAGTATAAGGGACTTCTATGGGATTGATGAGCGTTTTCCATTCAATGGCCACCTTATTACACGTAATAGTGATACAAGTCACGTGAAAAGAATTTATTATGTCTCCAAGTTTGTCAAGGATATTCTTGAGTTGAATTTCTCAGCTGGGCAGCAACTGAAAATAACCTCAGTTGGCATGAAGATGTTTGTAAGTATACTTTATTCTCAATTTGGAGATAGTGTTGTTCTTGTTAGAATTTTTATATTACATGATTGTCTTATTTTATTTGTCATCCATATGTTGAATTTAAATAAATAATGATTTGTGTAGAAGATAATAATCTAATAATTAGAAGGCCTAAAAACATTGGTTGGTAGATAATGGTGTTGATGCTGCTGGTGGGGTTCGGTCTAGGTGTGGTTGACATTCAGTCGAGTTTGAAAAGTTTAATTAGCAAAAGGGAAATGTATAATTTTTTTTACTATTCGACATTTAAGTCAATGTTAATTATACCTTTTGTCTTCTATTAGAGTTAGATACTTCATAAGGTCATTTAATGAATTTCAATACTGAGTGAAATGTTCTTGCCCTTATCTTACAGGAAAGACAAACAGCACGAGAAGGTACCGATGCACCATGTGCTTTCCGGATATCATCTGAAGGATTGCCGCTTATTCTCCCATACATTACAAAGCAAATTATACAGGCATCTCCTGTGGACTTCAAGCATCTTCTGCAGGACAAAGATGTAAAATTTACAGATTTTGCTGAAGCCGAGTTTGGTAAAAAGGCAGAAAATCTATTGCCAGGCTGTTGCGTTATAGTTCTGGGTAAAGGTATGTATCCCAGGTGATGCTCTAGATAAGGTTAAACTACACCGTTCACATTGACATATTTGTTTAGCGACATTTTTCCTTTTCTGCAGGGAACACAGTTGCTACAGAGTCCCTCAATGTTGATGAGTCAACAATAGCCATTGGATGCTGGAGGGGTAGGGCAAGGTTGTCAGTGATGGTTACTGCAATGGACTGCCAAGAATTGCTTGGAAGGCTTTTAATACGTCTAGACACAGAAAAGGGCTCTTTTGGGCATGTGGACAAATCCTCTAACGGCGTGGGAGGTGAAGCCTCTGCAGAAGTTGGACAATAAAAATCATAATGATGCGAAAGTTACTATCAGTTAGAGAATCAGTTAGAGAAGGACCCGAGAAGGACTCCTCAACTGATATTTAATACTCTGTTGTAACAGATATTTATTTATGCTATTACATTTATAGAAATGATGATTTTTTCCTTCACCCATGAATGTTCAATGATAAATTTTTGTGAATCTCTACATTAGTTTGTAAGACAGACCTTGGTTCATATTTGTTTTAGTACTCATAATCCAATGCTGGGAAATATTGCATAAATTGTGTGAGAAACACCATTTCTATCCGACTGAGAGGTTCAACATGATTGACAGTTCCAATTCTACTGTTCATCCAGCTTATCAGGTTATGTATGGAGGTGTTGAATAAACTATTCAATAGTTAGATGTAGATGCTTGCAATGAAGTGTTGAAAATGATATGGATTAATTGATGTTAAAAAGAATCAACATGTTGAATGAGAGAAAGTGACGGCCACATACAATACTTTGTAAAATCTTATTAGTTTAGATTTTAGTGTGTTGTGAATGGTGGTGGAGTAGAGTGTTGAATTTTATTAAACAAAACTATTGTAGTGAGTGAAAATTGAATGAGTGTTGAATTATTAAGTGGAAGAAACAGAAAATTATGTGGAGGATAAAAAGTGAAAAATTAAGGTGTTGAAGAATAAAATCATTGTACATAGTCTCAATAGCAAAACTTTTAAATTTTGGCCATATTCAATCATTCATGTAAAATCATTACTTTCAAACATAAAAGATGCATGTACATGATTGATTTCTGAGCTTTGCTAAATGGCCACAACTGATAAATAGCTACAATAGGTTACTAACACACGAGTCATGAACATTTTCACAAAAATTCACGTCAATTCACTCAAGAAATTTATGAATTGTAAACTATATTGGCAATCTAATTCTATATATTAACCTTCATTTGTTGTCCTTCACTCTGTAGCCCAAACAAATTAAATTTTAAGTATACAAGAGAGAAATCTGCCAAACCATTCAAAATTTGGTAATAGGAAACATTGAACCGCGAAATATGCTAAATTGAATCAAATTAAAAAAAAAAAAATCAAGACTGACAACACATACTACTCTTAGCAGGGACCTCCTGCCCAGGACCTGGAATAACAATTTTCTGGCCCAATAAAGAAGCAGAGTTCCCATTTCCCTGACTTTCATCAGCAGCTAGGTTTTTCTTGTTGACAATGTTGTATATTTCTGTCAAAACTGTCATGAAGGATGATTCAACATTAGTTGCTTGCAATGCAGAGGTCTCCAAGAAAAACAGACCTTCTTTCTCAGCAAACTCTTTTGCATCCTCTGTTGGTACATCACGCTGGTTCTCAAGATCACTCTTGTTCCCTACAAGGATGATGACTATATTCTTATCAGCATGGTTACGAAGTTCTTCTAGCCAACGGGGTATATGATCGAACGTCTGACGCTTTGTGATGTCGTAAACCAACATTGCTCCGACAGCACCCCGATAGTACGCACTTGTAACTGCTCTGTATCTGCACTACAAAGCATTGAAATATTAATGCAATTTGTTGTATTATGTCCTGGAAATAAAACGAAATTGTATGTCCTCTTAAGATTACACTAAACAATCTAAAAAAAGACCCAAAATTAAACATGCACGCGTTATTCATAAATCTGTTTTTGTTTCTCTTTCATACAAGTATATATTATTATTCATATCATGCAGCTTGAGAATGTAGAGCAAAAGTCGGACAGAAAAATAAATTACAGGGGTTCATCAGCTAAATTGGTTAACAATAGTTTCATATGAATAATTTATTAAACAGTAGCATTAATTTCAATTCATGTGAAGTTGATTTATCTAAACAATATTTTATCACAACATTTAATTTCACATGATGATTATATTTTTTAGATGACACACTTCATAAACATTATTGACATAGTGCTTTATTATAAAATCTCTAACATAAATCACATATACTAAAAATAGTTGTTGAGATGTGAATTATTAATTATTAAATAGAGGTAAACTACCCCGATCGATCTTACTCCAATCATATACTCGGTGATCGATCCTTATCTACAACAATCAGATCACGCAAGAAACGTGATTTTCAGTTACAACTTCGTGACATGAAAATCACGTTGCGACGCAACACAATTAATCAAGTCGCAAAAAAACACGTTATGAGGTGATAATCACGTTGCAAATAAGCTTATATTTTGTAGTGTGTAACTAACTTTACTCAAAAAGCGTTATAAAGTTAGTTATAGAAAGATAGAGTACCGTTCTTGACCAGCAGTATCCCAGATCTGAGCCTTGACGGTCTTATGATCGATGACAAGAGTCCTCGTCTGAAATTCAACTCCGATGGTGGACTTGGAGTCCAAGCTGAACTCGTTCCTAGAAAATCTAGCTAGTATCTGTGATTTCCCCACCGCTGAATCACCGATCAGAACCACCTTGAAGACGTAGTCTATCCTCTGGTTCGCATCTCCATAACCGCCTGAACTTGCCATTTCCGATCACAACAATGATATTATTTCTCTCTGTGATGAATTCGATTATATGCTCTCTCACTTGAGTTCTCGTGTTTCTTTTGCTTCAAGATTAAAACTACTAATAAAGGAGTTTCTTTCACCAGCAAAAAAATAATGAAAGGAGTTGGATATATTTAATAATAATAAAGATAATAGTTGGATGGATCCTGTGATAGGTGAGAATGGCTTTTTGGTTAAATCAGGATTTTCTTTATTTCAATTATGTTTTTAACTTTTGTTAATTCTTATCATAGCTGTCTATCTAATTTTGTTAAATATGGTTTAATTATTTTAAAAGAAATAAATATTATTATAATTTATTGGAGTATATTTGTATAGTGACGAACATGCAGGGAATGAAGAGGTGTAATTGCGCGGCAATGAGAAATGCCAAGCTGGCATGTTGTTTGTGTTGTTTAGTTTAGGGTGAAAAATTATAAGTGGCGCAAGAGGGTTGGGTGTCGGTTTCTTTCTACACCAAAGATATGATTGCGTCCTAATGAAAAATTAATTACTAATGTGGAAAAAAGTAATGATTGTGGTCACCAAAGTCAAAAAAGCGTCACGCAAATTCTGAATTTTCTTTTAATGGGATAGAATGAATTTAATGTTTTAAAATTGAATTGTCAAGAGTACTGAATTAATGATTTATTAGTCGGGTTTGATTATTGATCGAATATTATGATTAAATTATTGAAACAATTATGATTTTAAGAAAGATGAGAAAAAAGAAGAAGAGAGAGTTTGAGAATATAGAAAAAGTATATATTGAAACTTTTGAAACTCTTAAAACATTTAAGTGTATAAACTATACAACGTCACACGTATTTATAGGCGATCAATGTTAAAGTCCAAAACATACAAAGTTACATTTTGACTTCAAAGCAACAACTATAAATTATATTAGACTGTGTCGTATACAATTGACTCTTACTAGGTTGAACACACATATCAAATACAAACTTTTCTACAAAAGAATGAATTACAATTTCTAACACACGACCTAATTCATGTTTTCGAGACTTCTCATTGAACTAGACTTTTTTTAGGGGGCTTAGTGAGTATATCAACTAGTTGTTATTTTGTATTGCAATGCTCAAGAACAAGCTTACCTCTATTTGCTTGATTCCTTGTTAGCCACCCTTGCATTATGATACCTTGTTAACCAATTTGAGTCGTAGTCTTTCCTTCCTATTGTAAGTTGTTGACTTAAACGAGAAAAATCTTTTCACCCTTCTTGACGTTAGGTAGATGGATTTGATTTTTAGTATAAGCTAATCACTAAGTTTGGGGTTGCTATTGAAAATTAACAACATTTAAGTTTGGGGTTGGGGTACTAGAGAATTTGGTCAAATAAAAAGAAAAACAAAGTGAAATATAAGATGTCAAAAACATGACATTTTAAAAAAATTGAGAAAAAAATAGGACAAAAAATAGGAAAACTCTCAACTACCCAATATTAAAGGAAGAATGATATGAATTGAAGAAGATAACAGGTGGACAAAGAGGTACTTGAAGATTGAAAAAAACACAAATGGGGTTTGAATTGGGTTTTCAAATACCTTTTCGTTTAGAAGTGCTTTTCACAAACAATCAAATTAAAATCAATGTTATAGAGAGAGAAATAATGACACATTTGGTTTATACAAATTCACCTTGGAAAAGGCTACTATTGTCCACCCGCCAAGGTGATTTCGCCTTAGAAAATGACTAAATCCACTAATCTTGAAAGATTACAAATGCATGGGCAACCTGCTGGTGACTAACAACAAAACAATGATAACATGTTAGTGATCCCTTAAGAATTCTGACTTATCAGGTCCCCTAAGAGATATAACGATCATTGACTCCTTAAGGCTTCTGACCTACCGATTCCTTGAAGGAGATTTATCTAAGTCTTTTTGAGTATTCTAACTAACACTCAAGGACAATCAACTCACAGTTGAAATAATGTGTTTACAAAGTTTCTTCTTACAAGCGAATTACACAATTGTTTAATACAAATTGTTTAACACAATATCAGCAATAACTCTCGTGTTCAAACAAATTAAAATAGTAACACAATAATGAGCAACAACTCTTGTGTTCTGACAAATAATAATATCAACGCAATAATGAGCAACAAGTCTTGTGTTTGATTTTTTTCTTGCTTTGATTTTGGCATCGTTACTGTTCTTGTTCACCAGTCTTGTTATTCAGTTTCGCCAAATGCAAATGAATTGCTTGAACCTTTATATAGGCATTGAGGAAGTAGACTATTGTAGTAGTACACACGTCACTTTTATCTTACCTAAGAAATGATCATGGGAGACAAATAGTACACAGTACATCCATTTGAGTGGAATTTGTAATTGTACCTTTGTACTAACTCTTGTAGCACATGTTTTTGATGATACTGTCTTCTGATGAATATTACTCTTGATGAAGTAGATTGGCTTAAGAAGATATCATCTTTTGATCTTGTCTTCTAGTGGACTAAATGATGTAGAATACTAATGAGTCCAAAAGATCTATCTTTCCTTGATCTTTTATTCTTATGGAATATTTCCGATGATGTTGAGAAGATGTGTGCGTATTCTATAAAGTATTCGAGTCTTCAGAATCTTGACTTTGTCTTTAGAATTAGAAGCATTAGATTTTCTAATGAACACATCTTGACTTGTGATTCAAAAGTAGAAGCTTTCTTTTGATATGTTCAGAATCTTGACTTTGTCTTTAGAATTAGAAGCAACAACTTTTCTAACAGACAAATCTTGACTTCTGATCTTAACGTTAAAAGCTTGTTTCTGGTGCAATCTTGATTTCTGATCTTGAAGCAGCAACTTATCAGAAATTCCTTCTTCTAGAACACTTGTGACTTCTGAAGCAACAACTTATTGAGAAGTAAACAGGAGATCCTTTTTCTGGCGAACATTCAACATTCTCAGAACTACCGATGTTTCTTCAGAAGCGGATGAAAATAGTTTTTCTAATGATTCTTCAGACAACAGTCCTGAATCAATTAGAACTTTTAATCTGCACACTCAAGAAACAATTAGAAACAAAATTGTTTACATATAAAATATATTTATTGTTATCATCAAAATCTACATATTAATTGTAGAATCCAAATCTTGTTCTAACAGTACCTAACTCCAAAGTTCAAGCTCATAAATAGAAAATTATCCCACCCTAACATAAGCCAATATACAACCTTGAAAGTCCTCACGTGTGTGTGTTTAAAGATGATTTGACATATTTTGCAGATAATTTACTAATTCACTAATTTTTACTCTTGTATGTTGATTGGGTGAACACCCTTGGAATTAAGTGCATAATGGTTAGTAGAGAGATATGTTGAGTACTGGTGATGGAAGAACTAATTTGATTTAGTTAAAGCAAAGCAAGAAACAACCTTCTCGATCAACAAAAGCAAGTGGTTTTCATGTGGTAAGGTTTGTAATTTATTTTTGACAAAGTTTTAGTGTGCAAAAATGTTAATACATGATAAGCAAAATTTTAGAGTGATGATGGCACAACGAGCCTGCGTTGAAAGGCACTGCAACCGTGTTGCTGCTTTTTACTGACATACTTTTCTGATTGCTTTATAAAAGAAAAAGAGAGGAAATTTTAGGGGTTCGACTACCGAGACCTTAAAGTGGCAGTTTGATGCAACTTTTGAGAATTTGGAGACCATTGAAGCCATTGGAGAATACCTTCTCCAGTGATTTTTTATGTTACTCTCATTTGCATTATTGGTATTGAATAAATTCAACACGAGTAGCTAGATTCTCCTAGGTTATGTCAAATTTCATAATGAACCTATTTATACATGATTGAGACATATGATCAGAAGATGTTAATGTTATTAATCTGACTTATTGAATATTTAGTTAATGATTGTGATTCAAACTGATGTGATCTAAACTAATGTGATTCATACTTGACCGAGAAATAAAAAAGCAACAGACAACAACATAGTTAGCTCAAGCTAATGTTATCCATATTCAAACTCTGCAATGTGATTTATGTGGACATGGCATTCTAATGGTAATTATGTTCCTAACACATAAAGTGCAGAAGTTCATGATGCTAATCCTAAAGATCCTAATCCTATATGTCCTGACTATGTCAAAGCACCCTACACTTTCTTGAAAGAGAATCCTTAGAAAAAGGATGAAAAATAATAGAAGTTTAAAAATTTCAAGGAGATGTTGCAAAAAAATCAACTCAACATCCCATTTTGTGAAGTCATAGACCAAATTCCAGTGTATGCAAAGTTTATGAAAGAGCCAATTTTTAGAAAATGAGGGTTTAGGGTTGATACAGATATTTTTTTGTCTGAAGAGTGTAGTGCTATAATTTAAAATATAAGCTTCCACCAAAACTTAACGATTCTAGTAGGTTCACTATTCCTTACTCTACCGGGCCTATAAAAATTGATAAAACTCTTTATAATTTAAGAGTTATCATTAATCTAATGCCTCTCTTAATGATGAGGAGGTTGGCTCGCAGAGAGACGAAGTCTACCCATATGACTTTCACATTATCTGACAGATCTATAACATACCCATATAGAATTTTGGAGGATGTGTTAATTAAGGTCCATAATATTTCTTTGCCGACAAACTTTGTAATATTGGACATGTCTAAGGATGCTGAACCCCACTGATTTTTGGAAGGCCATTCTTGGAAACAGGAATAGCTTTGGTTGATATGGAGTTGGGAGAGTTAGCAATGAGGTTTAACAAAGAACAAATGGTCTTTAATTTATTTGAAGCCCCAAAGCACCAATATGAACAACCTCAATGCTACAAGGTGGGAAAAATGAGAAAACCACTTGAAAAGTATAAAATGGAAATAAGAGAATTGAAAGTTGGAAAGAGGGCCCATTGGCGGAAGTCTAAGCTAAAAGGACTCTTGGGTGTGTTTAGGTGTAAGACATATGGGCCTTACACAATTCAGAAAATTTGTGAAGATGGAAGTGTTGAAGTGAAGGATCTTGGAGATTTGAAGGTCTTCAATGTTAAGGGCAAGGAGCTGAGAGCCTTGCCACCAACTGAAAGCATCAAAGAGGGTATCTTCAGTGCTCGCAGAGTCTTAAACCATTGAGTCAAGCTAGTGACCTTAAACAAGCGTTGGGAGGGAGGCAACCCACGATTTGGTAACATATTTTAATTTTAGTCGAGTTAATTTAATTTTAGTCAATTTAATTTTTAGCATGTTTTAATTTTTTAGTGTTTTGGTATTTTTAATGTGTGCTAAAAATGTAGGAAATATAAAGGGAAGTGGAAGCACGGACTTCTTCCACTCGGACGATGGTATATGACTGACTAACTTTAGTTGTATTTCTTTTTATGTTGATATGTCTCACATATGTACCAATTTGATGAAAAAGGGTCTTCGCCCCAAATTGTGTACTCTTTTGTTCTCCCTAATTAATGAATTGTTTGTTCATGTTTATTTTTTTTAATTTAGTTATTACCTTACCATTGAATACAAAAGCAGACACACACAAAAAAAGTGAATAAAGTGATCGAGATTCAAGTATCAAATTTTTGGTCTAGTTCCAATCTTTCTCACCCTTATACTCTTCATAATTATACCACAATCTTTTGTTTTATCGTGCTATATATACTCCCTCCATCTCATAATAATTGTCTTATTTGAGTTTTGCACGATTCCTAAAAAAATAATTAGATGTGTTAATATTAATGATAAAATTAGTATCATCTACTAAAACCAGTGTTTTAAAAATCAGATCAGACATCAAACCGGTGAGGGTACTGGGTCATTGGTTTATTGATCGAACCATTGAGTCACTGGTCGAACCACATGACAAAACCGGGTTGAACCGGATAACTCGGTTGAATAGACCAGTCATTATAACAAAATTATATAAGTATAAAACTTGTCAAACTGGATGATTCTGTCTCTACAAAATATAATTAGCAATTAATTTTTTTACAAATATCATATCATAAATAAATTCACAAGTTCATAATTTAAATTTAAATTTTAAACATAAATATCACATATAATAAAATAGTACAAAATTACAAAGTCTAATTGTAAACAAAGTCTAATTGCAACATAATCTAATAAAATAGTTTATAACAAAATAATTTCATTGTCTACTATATTTAGTTTTAAGGAGGATAAATTATTTCAATGTTGTAATCTCCTTCTTCAATATCAAAACCACTTGCAACAAAATCAATTACAATCTATAACATGTTCCTCGTCGATGATATAGTAATTTTATTTTGTTTTTCATTTAAATTTTTAATTAATTAATTAAAAAGACTAGTCATTTTGATTTTTAAAATTTAAAAAAAAATTAAGAAAATTAAAAAAAAAAAATTAAAAAAATAATTTAAAATGCAATTGAACCACCGGTTTTGAAAAAGCGTCGGTTTTCCCGATTTACACCCGTTTTGACTAGTTCAAACACACATCCGATCTAATAATTGAATTAGACCGGTTGCCTGGCCGGTCCGATGCAGTTTTTAAAACGACTAAAACCTCCTTATTTACTATAGTTAGTGGAATAGTTAAAAAGTGTGAAAATTAATAAATAGATGTATAGTGGTGACAAAAATTAATAAATATTGTATTGATATTTTAAAGAAACATTTATTTTGAGACATGAAAAATGTGCAAATGAAACACTTTTTATGAGACAGAGGGAATAATTCATTTCATTTAAGTTTTTTCCGGAAGTTTGGAGGGTGTAATTCATTTCATTTATTAGTTTAAGGATGATAAATATTTATGAGCATTTTTTGAAACGCAGGCTTTTGTTTAAACTAATAAATAAATATTTATAATTATTAAGTTTTTAATTTTAAAAAATATTATAACAGCATAAAATATATTTAAAAATTTTATCTATACTCTTTAAAACTCTCATTCAATAGAACTTTTAAATTCTCTCAAATTAGGGGATTTTGTGTTATAAATAGAACAAGGGTTAAATATTTTTTCCCTATAAATATCCCACAATTCAATTTTAGTCCCTCTCAAAATCTTCTTCAAATAATGATCCTCCTAAATTTTTTCATAATTTTAATCTCTCACATCAACTTCCGATAATAGAACTAACATGGAAGGACAACTGGCATACTTTTTTGTAAATAAGTAGTGGGCACACTAAATTTTCATTGATAACATGATTTTATAAATGTGTCATATGTATTTATGTAATAAATTTTTAAAATTCTAAAATGGAAAATAATTTAACCTCATTTTACCATAACCATAATTTATTCCCTCTCTCTTCACTTGAAAATATCTCTCTCTCTCTCTCTCTCTCTCTCTCTCTCATTATTGATTATTAATTATTTAATAAAATTATATAAGGATTTAATTATTGGAAATTGTCGAAGTTGAGATTTATCGATATTATTCTAAGAGGAGAAATTAGATTATTATGTTGTTCGAGTTATTAAGTGGATAGTCGAGTAATTATTCAGTTTAATCGGAGAAATAATATTACAAATAATATTATTAGATTGAATTATTATTGAATTAAATTGAATTTAGTTGGTGTGTGATAAATAGTAATTTGGAGGTGTTGATTAGTAGGCCCATTAAGACTACATAGCAAAGTATAATAATATATTAGGTTTTGAAACAAAAGAAAAAGGAGTTGTTGTATGTAGAAGTGACATTGGAGTTTTGGCAAGGGTTTGGAACAAAGAGGCATATGAGTGAAAGGAAATAAGGGTTTGCAGAGAAGAGGCATAAAGACAAAGGTCTTGGAAAAATTGATCGAGGAAAATTGTAGAGCAAAAGTTGGAAGCCATGAATGAAGCTTCGATGCAACCAAAATTATAGAGCGGTCTCCAATCCAAAGTAATGGTGGGGTTCTAACTCTATAATCGGGTTTATGATGAATCATATGTGGGGATCAAATTGTATGAAATTATCTCTGTGTGTGTAAATTGTGTGTAGAATAATTGTTTGATTTTGTACCGATTCTGTTAATTTGGATCGTTCTATGGAAATAATGGCATATGTGAAGAATTATATTACGGTGATGGTTGGGGATTTTTTTGCTAAGAATGGATTGGATAAATCGAGGGAAAACGAAATTGAATCGAAACATGTTAATCGAAGAAGAAGAATTTCATTTTCTGGAAAAACTGTCGTGACGAAAAAATTGGATAAGACGAAGAAATTGTGTGACGGGCGTCACACAGTTAGCTGGCGGGGGCCACCCCTTGAAAAAGATTGGAGGGCGAGGCCATAGAAAGTTGGGCGGGAGCCTCTTGTGGCATAGGGAGGGAGGAGGACACCCCCTTGTAGTGTGGGGGTGGGACGACTGTCCCTTGGTCATGTGGGGCCATGTTTCATTTCCTTTTGTGTTTTCTTAACAAGTTTGTCACTTTAGTATGCTAGGTACCTACATAACTTAATTACCTTTAATATATTATTTTGGGATACTAATTAATTGAATAAGTAACATTGCAAGGTACACACATGTAACAATAAATTAAGTGATATATAATAGGCTAAATAATTCAGTAACACTGGTTTATGAGATAGCAGGTTTAGTGGAAGATGAGAGAGCAGTAGCTGATAATTTTAATGACAGTATAATTTTAGATGCAGAAAATTAGTATATCAGTAATATAATTAGACAAGAACAATGCATTAATTGGTAGTAATAATAGTGTATAAAATCAGTACCGAATTAGTCGAATTTGTAGAATTAAGCGGTATATTTAATTGTTTGGAATCCGTTGAAAATTGTCGGAGTAACTAGTATATGTTAGTAGGTAAGTGTGATTGGTTTATTTTGTTGAAATTATGTTGAATACGTTGTGTTGTTATTTTCCTTGTGATTTGTCAGCGATGTCTATGTTGCTATATTTTGCTGTTTTATGTGAAGTTGTAGGATGTTCTAGTGACAATGTTTATCTCTAATTATTGGTAAAGAAATTTGTGATATAGGCTTATGCGTGGTGACGAGGATTTGTTGTTTATGTTGTGTGATGTGCATTATTGAGTTGCATACATTGCATATTTTAGCGACGACCTGGATTGGCAACTGTGTTGAAGGCTTATGCCTTGTTTAACGCCTCTAATAATTGGCAACGGGGGCTGAAGCCCTAATTGGTATCACATGCATATGCACTGTTGAGTCTCATTTGAGTTGGCATGAGTATGATTGTTATGATGTGAAGTGATTAGTGATTTTGTTAGTTGTGAAGTGATAATTTTGTATGATTTAATCCTAATATATTATTTATCATACACTTGTTTATATTGGTAGATATCTCACCCTTTATTTGTTTCGCCGTTTTAAACATATTATTAAAAATGGATTAAAAACTAAAGGAACTTAATTGTTAAAAATTCATAAAAAATATCAAAAATATCCTAAGATGTTAAAAAGTCAAGAACCTATTTTTATATATTTTTTATGTGTCGAAACAATCGAAATTACGGACGAAATTGAAAATGTGTTGAAGCTGTAAGTCATGGAATCAGGGGGTGCATGGAACATATTCATGGTGTCATTAACACAGACCAAAAGCCCTTAAGCCTAAACTGAATCACCAAATGCTTAGGCCCATTCATTTTCCCCTTTTTTGTCCATTATCAATTCTCTTTTTTTTTTCCAATTAATTGTCACGTTTAATTTTTATGTGTATCAACACATATCAATTGGTCAACTTTGAATTATGGAAATTTAAAATAAATTAACATCAAATAAAAAAAAAAACTGGACTTGTAAAATCTTGACACGTCTAGGGCTTCACGGTAGCCATGCTCAATATTATGTTATTATCTCCGGCAACTTAACGTCACCGGAAGCTTTGAACCATCGCCGAGGACAGCAACATCAAGACCGTCTGACTCAAAATCCGACTCCGAATCTAAATTTGATCTTGAAACCTTCCGAACCTCCTTCAATCGCTACAGAACTCACGCACAAAATCCAGATATGAGAAATGGGATATAGAGTCTGAAAGGAACAAGAACCTCTAAAAACTCCTTGAACCACACTCGTGATGATGTGATGATCGTCAAAGACTTCGCCTTACTGAGAACTAAACTTAGTTGCTCTCCCTTAGATCTTCAAGATGACAACGAAAAGCTCGAAACCAAGCTTCATTCACATGATTCATAGAGTCAAGATGAGTTTATTCTCACTGCCGAGAAAAAAAAGAACACCAATTCTCTCAGAAATGGTTTACGTTCAAAAGGAATCAATGAAAGACACCAAGAATCTGAACTGAGAGAGAAATCGAAAGTAACTGCTTTTTGGATCTTCGTTATCGTACCAATGAAGGATAAAAGAATGAAGGTTGTTATTGTAACGCCCAAAATTTAATTAATTATTTAATTAAAATTATATAAGGAATTATCTATTGGAATTGTCGAAGTTGGAAAATCAATCGGAGTAATTGGATTTGTCGGTATTATTATTTAAGAGGCATATTTGAATTATTAAGTCGGATTTTAGTCGGATAAATCGAAAGAATCACATTAAGGATGATATTATTGATTTAATTGGAATTATTCGGAGAAGAGCCGAATTATGGGTATTAGTTGATTAGTTGGTTTAATCGGAGAATTACTATTAGAATATTATTTGCAAGTTGATGTTATTTAATCGATGGATGAGAAAATGTAGAAAATAATATTAGAAATAATATTATTATATGAGATCATTATTTAATTAAATTGGATTTAGTGGAGGTGTGAATAATAGATCCAATATATTATTATTATTATTACTATTCTTATTCTTATTCTTATTCTTATTCTTATTATTATTATTATTATAAGTTGGATTTAATTATAAGATATATAAAAGGAGGATTATAAGAGTTTAGTAATATTTTTGGAAAAAGTTGTACGTGAGAGAAAGAAAAGAGGAACAAGGGTTTGAATGAAATTGCCGCCGAAAGAGGAATTGTAGACCGGAAAGCCAAATCGGAATTCAACCAGAAATTATAGAGAGACCGTCAATCCTAGGTAAGGGTGGGGTTCTAACACTCTAAACGGGATTATGATAAATCGTATGTGGGGTAAGATTATATAAATTTCTCTCCATGAATTGTTGTTAGTACGATGTATATTTTGTTATGTGGAAAATGATTGTTCATGATGATCTTTGTTGTCTTGTAATTGGTTGAGTCGCGGCTGTAATAATAAGTTGCTAAGTTGAGTTCTGTGGTATTAGAGAATTTTGCAGTATAAGTGAATCGATTGGGCCGGAATAGTGATAATCATTGCATCGAAGAAGAAGAGAAAACTTTTGGAGACGGGGGCCACATGGGGTGGAGGCGGGCGCCTCATGGTGTGATTGTTGTAGGGCGGGCGCCCATGGAGTAAGGGAGGCGGACGCCTCACTAGTGGTAGGCCCCACCAGTTGCTTGCTTCTGTTTGTCTTCCCTCTTCCCATGTGCATTTCACTGTAAATTTGTCTTTTGGTTTTGGCATGTAGTATAAGAATGAATAATTATTAATGTGAAATAATAGTAATAGTAATAGACTAGTAGATGAAAATATATGAATTTCTAGTAAGGGTGTTTTAGTCCATTGGTATGTAGCCGGAAGTGATGATTTAGCAGAGTAACATATTTAATAATAGTGTGATAATTGGTAACAGTAGGATACAATAAGAAGGTTAGTAGATGAATTATGTTGTTAACTATGAAGTGAATTATGTTGTTGTTGACTATGAAGTGAATTATGTTGTTGTTAATTGTGAAGTGAATTATGTTGTTGTTGACTGTGAAGTGAATTATGTTGTTGTTCATTGTGAAGTGAATTATGTTGTTGTTAACTGTGAAGTGAATTATGTTGTTGTTAACTGTGAAGTGAATTATGTTGTTGTTAACGGTGAATTGAATTATGTTGTTGTTAACTGTGAAGTGAATTATGTTGTTGCTAACGGTGAAGTGATTTCATGTTGTTGTTAATTGGGAAGTTGTTGTGATGTGCTAACTACGATGTGATAATTTTGTATGATTTAATCCTAGCATATTATTTATCATACACTTATTTATATTGTTGGATATCTCACCCCTTCTGCTGATATTTCCCCTACCATGGGAAATGGGCAGGTACCCAAGGATAGTCGTGGAAGTTTGAAGTAGCATTATGAAGTCGTTAGTTGCTGTTAATTCGAATTGGTGTCATTGCTCTAATACGTAACACTCGGGGGGATGAACGTCGCTTAATTTGTTGTAGTTGCTTAAATTGTTGAAGTTCATGAATAATGTGAATACTTGATCATGTTGATTATTGAAGTTGGTTTAGTTGAATAATTATGCTTAGTGAGGTTAAATAATATTAATAATACTGTGAAATATTTTGAGGTTGAATAAAAGATGTATTGTTGTTACTATTGAAGAATTATGATTCCGTGGTTAGTTGATTGAATTGAAAAGTATTGTTATAAGTTCATCCTTGATCTAAGTGTTATGTATTTGTATAATTGTGATTAAATGCACGTAGTTTTGCGAAGAAATTATGACATCCCTTGTATGTTTATCTTTCCGCACTCTGATTTAAATAATATACGTTGGGTAGATTTTGGGTGTTACAGTTATGGCTTCTTTTGTTATCCTCAAGAAGAACTCAGAAGGAGAGCTTTTATGGTGAGCACGGATTGGTGAGTTTCACGAAGCTACCGAACAAGACAAAGTGAGAGCAGAATGGCCAGCGACAGAGAGTGAGAGTGTAAGAATAGCGAAGATGAGAGTTGAAGGTGAAAGACGGTGATGGAGTTGCGGTTACAATGGCCTGAAAAGCGGTTATGGTGAGTTGGTGAAGATGATGAAAGGGTGAACCAGTGCTTGCTATCATGAGAGAGAGAGAGAGAGAGAGAGAGAGTGATGATGGAAGTTTGTTACTATTCGAGAGAGGGAATAAATCAATTGTTTGTTCCGTTATGATGAATGTGGTAGAAAAAAAAGAAACGAAGAAGGAGGTTGGTGTGGTTGTTGATGGTGAAGAGAAAATGTGGTTATGGAGTTTTTTATTCTCTCTTTTTGTTACAGTTAGGAGGAAAAGTTGTTGTTAGAATCAAAGGAGGTCGAAAGAATGAAGAGAGGGAGCCTTGGTTCTTCTTGTTACAACTTGTCTTTTTTTCACCATGCCTACATTATTTTTATTTTAGTAATTTTCCTCCATAATCCTTGTGTTGCGTGAACAGTGGCTGCATGGCCAATTGAAGAAAAAAAATAAAATCCTCCGTCCTTGCCTCATGTACCCCATTCCGCACTCGATATATCAAAATATATGGCTCTTCGGGAAAAAGTACAAAGATCAACGTTGGAGAACAAATTTCCATGAACAACCTTCATGTTGAAAACTTTTCGAATCGGAGCCCGTAGCATGTTTTAAATCGATCCCGAATATTAGAAATCATAATTGACCAAATGCCGGCAATGTCGGCAAAAGTTTACCGAATGTTTTCCTTAGACTTTACAGCCTAATAACTCTCGATCCATCGCCCGAATCAATTTGATTTCTTCTGCAAAGTTCGAGATCGCTGCGAAGTGAACAACTTTCGTTTTGAACATTTTTCGATGCGGAGTCGATAGCCATAAGATAATTGAAACCGAAGTCGTCATCTTGACCACATTGACAAACACTTCAAAATATTTCTAAGTGTCGAATGTTGAAACATGATAAATTCATAACTTCCTAGCTTCATAACTTTTGATACGACTCCCGAAACGAAACAATTTTTGAATGAAACTTATAAAAGATATAACAAATTCCAACTTTCATGTTTATAATTTTTCCGTGCGGCTATCGAATCGGTGAGAAAAACAGCCTCGAACATGCGCATAACAATTGTTTGAATATCGTAAACATGATGAATTCTTAACTTCTAGGTTTCGTAACTTCCGATACGAATCCCGAATGAATTTGATTTCTTCAGCAAAGTTATAGATTATCATGAGATGAACAACTTTCTTTTTAAGCGTTTTCTGAAACAGAGCCACGAACTATATGAAAATCAAACCCGAAGTCGTCGATCTGACTTTGTGAAAACTTCAGCGAAATTTCACTAAGTGTCAAACAGCGCAAGCATAATTAATTCGTAACTTCTGGACTTTGTAACTTTGAGTCGAATCCTGAATTGACTCGATTTCTTCAGCAAAGTTGTAGATTCCTGAGAAATGAATAACTTTGATTTCGAACTCAACGCAAAACGATGCTTTGAAACACGTGTAAAATACCTCCGAAGTCGAGCACTTGAACATGTTGAAAAACACTCAAAATTTCATTAAGTATGAACTTCAAAAATTATGAACATTAAACTTCGGAGCCTCATAACTCGAAATCTGGGCATTTTTGGAGAAATCTTCACAAGGACAAATTTGGAGTACGAAATACACTCTTTCCAACGATTACCAATTCACAAACTTTCGACCACAAATGACTGAGATATAGAGTCAACAATATGGCTCTGGGGACATAAAATTCTCAAAACTTAGAAATTTTTTAAAGTCCAAGATTACTTAAAATGCAAGAAATCTCGTTTTCACCCGATTCTTCCGACTTTTGTCAACAAATAGTCACATCTTCTCAAATCTTGACTTTTGACAATAATTTTGACTAAAAGTCCACCTGGGTAAACTTTGACTTTCTGTTGACTTTTCAATACACGCACTCAAATATGTTTTTATTCGACTGCTCTTGATTTTCTGATGGATCGCATGGATCGATAAGCCATATGCAGATATTTCAAGACTTCACAGAAGGCCGTAGAATCAATTCAGACTCAAATACTCGATCAATATCCACACAACAGAAGTTTAGAACCTCAAAACCTCGATTCTCGAGAGATAATCAGAAGCTTCTGGATGCACACATCTTGTATATTAAGATGACACTTGAAATAACGGAACTTCAGATATTCAACTTTTGGGAATCAAACCTCTTCTTCAGAATTGTGCACTCTCACTCAATTAGAAAATCTTGAACCCATGGTTAATGAATGAACGATATGCATGTAATGCACCTGTTGATTAAGTGTAAGACAACTATTTACTAAAAAATGAAGAGGGCGAATTTTGGGGTGCAACATTGCCTAAGTTATTTTTTAAATTAGTAACCTAACAATTGTAATGGTTTATTGGTTTATTTCTGGAAAATGGCAGAGAACCAAAATCAAATGGCACGTTTGAGACATGGCAGGCCAGGCCAGACTGCGTCACCTCGTCGAGAGCGAGAGCAGATGGCAAGGGCACAAAGGGAACAACTAGAGATAACTTCACCTTCTGCACCGTCACAGAGGAGTCGTCTGCATGAGGTGTCTACCTCTGGTGTACATGAGGAGGTACCTGATGAGAAGGTACCATAGGTAGAGCTACCGAAGAAGGAGGCCCAGGACGTCGAAAACGTTGAGGTCCCCAACGACTATGTTGAGGAACCTGCAGAGGCGGAGGAGGATGACTATCCAGGAGGGCCATATGACATATCCCTCCTGGTTTATTATCAGGATCATGCTGCTCCTTTTGTCTGGGGTGGACAGGTATTATAATTTTTATGGTTCCTGTTCATTTTTATGGTTCCTGCTAGTTATATTTCGTATTATAATTTTTATTCAAAAATATGGTTCCTGTTGATTTATTTTCGTTGAACTCTTATGTTTTAGGAAAAGAAGGCTCTAAAACATGTCAACCACTCCCGCAAAATTTTTGGTCTTTATATTCCACAAGATCAGTGGTTCCACAGTGCTATCATCGGATCTGGTCTTTCCAGATTATGCGGTACGAGTTACAATACAATTAGCATCGGCATGCAGGGTGCTTTTGCTGAGAGGTGGCATAAGGAGACGTCATCTTTCCACTTTTTAGTTAGGGAGTTCACGATCACGCTTGATGATGTTGCCTGCTTGCTCCAACTACCTATCAGAGGTAGGTTACTCAACCATGTCAAGATATCTAAAGCTGAGGCGGTTGGTTGGATGGTTGAGCATCTAGGAGCTGATCCGAATATGGTTGCTGCGGACTGCGACTCCACAAACGGGGCGCACATGAGGTTCTTCTACCTAAAGGAGATATATAAGGATCACCTCCGTCAAGCAGAACATGCAAAAAGAACTGCACATGCAGTTGGGTAGCCTGTGGACAAGGATATGTTTATTCAATTTCACCGTGGTTGTGTCATTTGGTGTTTTCTAATGTACCTGGTAGGCACATCCATCTTTGTGGACACGAGTGACCACTACACCGATGTGGCCTACCTGATGTATTTTATGGACCTGCCTACAATTTATGACTGGAACTGGGGGGCCACTGTTCTGACCCACCTCTTCCAGAATCTGAATAAAGCTTCCAGATGGAGGGCGATGACGCTCACTGGCTCGTGCACACTCCTCACAATACTTTTTTATTTTAACGATAAATTTTAATTAGTTTTAATTAGCATGTACTTACACATTATGTTTTTGTTGATGCAGAGCTGGATTATATCATACTTGCACCGCATCCATGGTTATATCGAAGATCCTAACTATCAGGCCGCCATGCTAAGTGCTACCAAGTTTATTCTAAATAGAGGCAACCAAAATGTGCTTCCTTATCGGATGTTCTTTGATCGCACCAACCATGATGACATTAACTGGACACCGTTTGCACACTACAGGGAGGTTATGCCATTCGATCCCATCTCATTATACTCTAGGTGGATAGCTTATGGGTTGAATATGATGGTCGGGTATCTTCCCAAGCGGTGTATGTGCTAGTTTGGCTTTGTGCAGATCATACCTAGATCTCCTTTTCAGACAGCTCCCGACACCATGACACGGTGGGATCTCGATGACGTCTTCTAGGATTGGAAGAATCATGTGGTGCTAGAGGAGTATCAGATGATGCAGACATCCCAAATGTGGCACTGTGTTGAGGGTTACATGACATGGTTCTTTAGAGTGTCACATGTAACACCCCTTCTAAAATACCCCGAATAATATTAATTATATCAACGATTTAAGTCATAATTCATCAGAGTTAACACGGAACAGGGATGCCACAATTATTAAATAAAGTAAAACCTCCAAATAAGCGATGGCGTGCTACTCGAGGATCATTACTCAAAATAATTCAATTAAATTAAGACCATGTCTTACACAGCGGAAAAATATCATAACCAAAACGGAATAAACCAATCATTATTATTCCCAACAAAATTTAAAGAATCAACTGAACAATATCTAATTCCTCAACTAACGTTCCTCAGTGTTACAATCTAATCAGAGTATGACACTGACACGCAGACTTAAATGACAAGCTCTAAAGCCATCCTCATTGATTCCTGAGCTGCTAACTTTAATCTGAAATTGTAAAGTAAGGGTGAGACTTCTCATAATTAAAACACATTATAAGCTTTTCAGTCAATAATATATCACAAGCATATTATTTCACCCATTTCATCATAAATTCAGATTTTAACACTCAGACACAATCATACAAGTCATTATGTATAATCAATAACTAACCAAAGAATTGTAACACTGGAAGACATCCTAACATGTTACAATCTCATGCAAACACAAATGCAGACTCAATGCATGTGGTACCAACACGTGACTAGTCATCCAACACCGATCCATCATCAACCGGATCAAGAACCATCGATTCGTCCATAAACACCCGGACACGAATCCAGCCTAACCACCCATCCTCACTCGGGTATCGGTTATCGGCAATACAAGTCAAATTCCACACAATGGGAATTAACTTCACCAAACAATGCATATGCATGCACAACACCAGCATGCAATATTCAACACAGGTTATGACCACATCAGACATCATAAACCATCCTCAACCACAACATGATATCATCAACTATCATGAAATAAATCATCACAAAGCATAATATGCCAAACACTTACCCTTCAATTGGTAAGACTATTCACCAGTATATACCACAACAACAACAACTAAGATCAATAACTATCAGGTATATACAACACCAACAAAACACATGGTATCAATACAATCATGAACACACCGATTATCATAAACCGAATCAAAACCAAAACATGATATCTCAACAATCATGCACACCATCATTAGCAACATAAACATGCTTTTCATTCACGAAATACGAATACCTCCATTCCTCACAGTTTCCCCGCTACATACACACCCATGTGCATCAGCCAATAATCACTTACTTCGGAAATTCGATTCATTTTCAAAATAATTTCAAGTTTTAGAAAATATTTTCATTTTATAAAATAGAGCATTAAATTTAAGAAATAACGTCCAAAACGGCGCTCAAAACGGACTTACGGTTTGAAAGTTATGAATTTTCAAAGTTTGATATTTTTCAAAAAGTTGTTGCAAAACCCGGTTCCTGCCTATGTGCAACCCGGTTCCTGAGTTCAAAAATTCACGTTTCTGAAAAAATGTATGGGAACCCGGTTCCGACACATACAGGAACCGGTTCCTGAGTGTATTTTTGCCTGTTTTCATAATTTTTCACTGTGGAACCCGGTTCCTACCCACTGGGAACCAGTTCCTACGTCCTAAAAAGTCAAATTCTGCACTTTTGACAGCATTTATTCATTCTCAACCAAAACCAAACATACCCATACGAATTGCAACATGAGAAACACCAAAATAAATCTATTTTGCACCATTATAACATCAAACCACAATATTCCATCATTCCTATTCATCAACTGACACTCTAATTGTTTTCGATCTATAATCCGGACAATAGGGATAATTCTACTGAACCCTAACATTCTAAACCGGATTCCCTAACATACTATGATCATACCATTGAATATCTAAACCGATAATATGCATTAACTAATCAAAATCACCCCTTACCTTGTGAGTTCTTCGAATTCTGACACTTTAGGTTTTCTACCTTCCTTTTCCTCTTCTCAACTTCATGTATTCTTGTTTTCTCCAAAATGACTCTTTCTTTTCTCTTTTCCTTATTTTATTCCTTTTATTCCTTTAACATAAATAAAATGAATTAAATAATGTGAGTAGAGTCTTTTACTCCTCACACATTCACTTTACTCAACCCACCTCTGATAATTCCATTCTTTTATTCCATAATTAATCCCAATAAATCCAATATATTAATAAATTATATTCTCAATTAAATTAATAATTAAAAATCATAATTATTTAATTATCGAATTATTTGGGGTGTCACATCACACCTTTTCATGACACCAGATGGTCTTGGAGATCCACCGAGGCCAACGCATGAGGAGATCTTGGAGAGCGAGCAGGCCTAGGATGACCATGCCATTGATCTAGTGCCCATCTGTCGGCATATCCACCAACTTGGACAAGAGGCATTTGATGCAGGGATTATGCATGAGGGCGGTCACGAGGCGGTTACCGTGATGAGGACGATTATCGTTGAGGCAGAGCGTGCAACGCATTACCGCAGGTAGAGGAGGGCGCGGGGGGCCAGGATTTGGCATACACAATAACCTTTATGTTTTGTTCTTTGATTTTGTAATAATTTGATCGCATTTACTTTCAGAACAATTTATGTAATTTGATATTTATGACTATTTCTCCCATCACATAGTAATATTTAGTTGGTTTGCGTATACAGAATGCGATTTATTTGAATTTATGAAAACGAAAAATATAATGCAATTTATAGTGAAAATCATTGTAGTTTTAAACATCTTGTAACACATTCAGAAAATGTTTCGTAAATGTACTTACGAATTCACCTTTTAGAGCAAATTCATAAGCGCTTAAGAAATAAACTTATTTTTTTCAAATCCAATATTTTAAAAAATTAAACGTATAAAATAAGGTGAATTCATAAGTGCAGTTATAAGATCACGGAATAAGTTAAATTCATAATTATTTTTGGTATATATATAAAACTCCATGAAAAATTAGTACATACTCGTATAAAAAGAGAAAGACAAACTTATTCTCAATAACCTAATTCACACCGCAATAGCATTTCATTGCGTAGAATCAAAAGATGGATGAGGAAGAGCATGAGGTTTATGGAGGGGAGATCCCCGACGTCGGAGAGATGGAAGGAGACGTCGACATGTCCGCCGCCGACGATGAGGCCAGTGGCATGAAGGAGCTCGACGAGATGCGGCGGCGCTTGAAGGAAATGGAAGACGAAGCCGCCGCTCTTCGCGATATGCATGCCAAAGTCGAGAAGGAGATCGGTTCCACTCAAGGTTTTCCTAATCCTCTCTAATTCAATCCAATTCAATGTTTGAATTACACGATCATCCTTGTTCTCGTTGTTACAGAGATTGAAATTCCTTAATTAATAGAATTCGAAACTTTTCAGTGTTGCTCGTATTTTATGATTGTTGATATAGTGAAATTTAGAATAGATTGAATTATAGTTAGAAGTCTTGCTTTGAAATTCAAAATTTGTGTTTCGGAGTTGCGGTCCGAAGCAAATTGAAGTTTTGTGATGCTATTGATTTTTTCAACTCATTGATTGTATTGCTTTTGTAGATCCTGCTGCTGCAGCTGCTTCACAGGATAACAAGGAGGAGGCAGATGCTCGTTCTGTTTTTGTTGGCAATGTATGGATCTCTCTGTTTCTTATCTTTTACCGTTTTTCGATTGTAACTATGGTTCCTTCTTTATCTGCTAGTTTTGATACTGACTCTGGTTTCCTAATCAATTTAATGGACGAGGCCTGGTTTAGTTATTATGAAGTAATTTAGTAGTCTTGTATACGGAAAACGTTAATACTTTCCTCATGATCAAAAAATAAATATAGAAATAAAAACGGCGGCAGTTTGTCGCCCTCTATTACAAATCCTAATCACCCTACGCTTATGCATTTTCATATCATGATTAAATAATACTAAAAATATAGAAATCGGTGAAATAGAACGAGTAGGCAATCCTCTCTTCCAACATGTTATTTTTTTGTTGTTTTCACCTTAACTGTCCCCTATGTGGAATACAACTTCAGCCAATAATTTTTTTATTTATATCTCAGATAATAGCTCCACCCGTTGCGTTTACGGTATAGTTTGTTGCAGTGTTAGCTTGGTTCTTTCTGTTCACGTAAATGTCCTCGTTAGGCCAAATGAATGCCACATAAGCCCGTCTCTTAACCTGAATTGTCAAATTGCAGCTATAGCAGACCTCTAGCTTAGCTGAATTTGAACAAATCGCTGTTGTTCTGCAATAGGCTATTTAGTACAGAGTGTTGTCAAGTGTGGTTATAGCGGCACTTCATGGTTATAGTGGCACTGTAGCATAGCGAAATTTACGCCATTTCCCGGGATCCGCGATTGAGAACATTGCTCTTAACTCAATTATGTCTCAGTTTCCAATGACACATCTGGCAGCTTATCTTCTGGTTCCATTAGTTAGCCATTTTCCCTCTTAGGCGGGCATTAGTTTGAACCCATTTATTCAATGTTCTTTCTGTCATAACAGGGTGGAGAGGTATAACAATGTTTAAAAATTCAAGAGTCTACGCAGAATAGGTAGAGGATTGAAAAATCATAACTCGAGAATCGTAGCACAAATTGTAAGATCCTAATACTAGTGAAAAATATATTTATAAGTGGAAGAGTGAGCTCATTATATAGTAAGGAAGAGGGAGGATGATTTATAGTTAGGATCAGTGTTATCAAATATCTGCCATTGCGGCGCTATGGCAGATGTACATGGCGGCTTTGGGCTCGCTGCAAGGGTAAATATTGTCCAACGTTGTGGGTTTTTCCGCCATAGTCCACTATAACAGCACCTCGAAATGGCCAGTATGGTGGGATTTTGGCTCTCTGCCATGGACCGTCATCTGCCTTGACATCAATGGTAAGAAGGAGGAATTTACAGAGAAGAGGAAGGTTTATAGTAAGGAAGAACAATTTATAGAGAAGAGGAAGGCCGCTGGTTTTTGTCTTGAGAAGTAATACCGAATCATAATTATTCTCGTTAAATGTTTTATTAATAAATGCTTAATTAATATTAATAGATATTAAATATAGGTTTTAAGTGAACCCGACCCATATCCCGTTCATTTTAAAAAATTACTTAAAAAACCTAAAAATAAAAAGCGCCGCAACCAGTGTTATCAAATAGCGGCGCCATGGCCGCTATGGTGTATATACATGGCACTTTTTTGGCACGCCGAAATGATAAATATCAAGCAACATTGTGGGTTTTTTCGCCATAATCCGCTATAGCGGTGCTGCTATGGCAGGATTTTGGCTCACCGCCATCTGCCATAGACAACACTGGACGCAACATAAAACTCAATGAGTTTGCTGATCAACTCGTGCAAGTTTGCCGAGTTCACCTTCTCCGATCCCACCTGAATCGTAGCATGCTGTAGGAGTTTGGGACGTTCACCTGCTACGAGTCAACTCGTGAGTTTACATACACGGGTATAAATGTTCAGAAATTAAAAATTACCTTCATTTAAACTTTGAAAACATTCATAATTATTAATCGAAAGTTAGTATTACGCTAAACACACAAGTGAACAACAAAAAAACACACAAGTGAACAACAATAAAAGTCAAGAATCATAAAGGGGAAAAATCAGAATAGGTGCCATTTCAAAATTAAAAGTTGAACGACTACTTTGATGAGTAGGCGAATATGTTTGTAACCTCTCTTGAAACAAAAACCAACACAACCATTTATATATAAGCATAACACTAAAAAATGAGAAATAGAACGGATAAAAGCTGGAAACAAAATTTAAAGTTGAAAGACAACTTTGATGAGTAGGCAAACATGTTTGTAACCTCTCTTGAAACAAAAACCAACATAACCATTTATATATAAGCGTAACACTAAAAAATGAGAAATAGAACGGATAAAAGCTGGAAAAGTAAACAGACAACATTCTGAATTTGCGAGGATGTGAACAGAACAGAGACCAAATGACAGTTGTGTTCTGATGCGTGAAATGAGGATTAGCCCGGGAAACAATGCCAGTATGCTGCTGAGTTTTCCAGAAATGCTGTTAGAGAGTTGGTTTGCAGTCTACAAAGTAACCGCCAGTTGATTAAGATGTGCTACTACCAAGATTAGACCCATGTGCTTTTGCACTTATTGAAAATTACTACATTCCATTTTCTTGTTCCAAGTAATTATTGTATTCTGGTTAATTAAGAACTTGTTACTTTCAACTGTAAGAGTCTGTAATCTGTATAACTTCAGTAACACATTTAAAGCTTTATCTATTCTTTATTAACAGCTTTGTGTAAAATATTTCAATACAGATAAGTTGCTAGTTCAAATTTGTTCACCCACCCTATTAGGGTAAATGCTTTTCAAAAAGCATTTGTAACTATTCGTGTAGTCATAGGAATTTGAGGCCTTCATTGGTTGTAAGTGGTGAAAAGAGAGGTTATCCTTTGTCACTCAAGTAGTGCTGGGAGTGAAAGACACATTTTTTTCTAAAATCAGACTTATTTCTATGGATTTCTGGCTGAATCGTATAGATTCATTTGGTATTGCATTCTTTTATTATAATTTATTTAAAACTGTACATTTTTTGATTGGAGTGGTTACTGATGATCTTCATAGACAGGGTTTGACATGTGTCACTATGATCGCAGGGTGGTTGTTATTACTCAAGTCCTGTGATAAGCGCTGGATGCTAACATTGTATTTTGTGGGCGGGCCGTTGTTGTTTTTTAGGCTCATAGTAGAGGGGGGAAAAGATTGTATATTGTTATGAAATTTAGTAAGATACTCAGTGTTACTAAAAAGAAAAGAATAGACAAAAGAAAGTAGAAAAGATTGAGAAGAAAAACTTATAAGTTTATGAAAAAAGCATATGAAAAAAAATACAAAAGAAAAAATAGAATGAAGTTGAAAAAAGAAAAGAAAGAAAAAAAAAGAAATGAGAAAAGAAAAATAAAGAACATTGTGAGGAAACTGTGAATGGCATCTCTTATGAGCATGGCATAACTAGTACTAGTACAGCTGAAGGTAGTATGCGTTAAAGATGATTCAACTTAACAACTGGAGGAGACAGCTTGTGGTTCATTTGGAAGAACCTTCTGTAAGTTTTGGGCATCCAATCTTAGTCAGAGTCCTTTTGTTGACTGCAATTAGGTCAGTGGTGCCTCTATTGTATCATTTGGCCAAACCGCCAAAGGGTATGAAGCTGTTGCTTCCCTTTGGTCTTTATCTCATAATTGTTTACACGTTTATGAATTGGGCTTCTTGATTTTTTTGGCTTTTCCTTTTTCACTTATCTGTAATATCTTACATAAATGTGTTTTTTTTTTTTTGCAAAAGCAGTTGGAATTCTAACCAAGTGATTTCATTAAGTATTGATTACGTGTTGGATTCCTAAATTTTGTACAATTTAGGTAGTGCAGTCTTCCTTATTCTTTTAGGTGACTTGTAGATCTGATAAGGTTTGTGCTGTTGTAAATTACTACTATGAGGACAGTAAATAGTAGGATGTGTGAGAAAGCCCATGAACTTTGAGACGAGCCTGTAAAGTGACTATAATTCATAATGAAGGCTGTCTTAAGCATTCTTATTTTTTTGGAATTGGCTAGATTTGGTTTTATTGTTGGTGGTTTATGGAGTCAGGATTGATACACCAACAACAACCAAGACTTATCCCTCTAAGTAGGGTCGGCTACACGGATCAACTTCCGCCATAATGGAGTCTACAAAAAATAATTATTCTAATGTTTGAAGAGTTGGGAAATTAAGATTCATGTTGTAGTTGTAGTTAAAATTAACCGTCCACAGATTTTACGCTCTTAAAGGGTGCCTTGTCAATGACATTATAGGGTAGAGAATGTTAGTTCTGATATAATCACTGATCTCTCTGCTAGTTTAATTTCTTATGATAAATGAATCAAGTATGAGTTTATCTGGATTTACTTGATATCTAACCCACATTGGCACCAAAATGCCTTGAAATTCATGCGAGTACAGGTTGATTATGCATGCACACCAGAGGAAGTGCAGCAACACTTTCAGTCATGTGGTACAGTGAACAGGGTCACTATCCTGACAGACAAGTTTGGTCAGCCTAAAGGTTTTGCTTATGTGGAATTTGTTGAAGCTGAAGCTGTTCAAGAAGCTATCCTGTTGACCGAAACTGAATTGCATGGCCGACAATTGAAAGTGTGTGTTTTTCTTAGTTTCATGTGAACCTTGATTTAAATTAGTCATGAGAGCAGTATAGTGAATTCGTAGATTTTAATGATATGAATGCCTATGTTTTTCAGGTTCTGCCTAAGAGGACCAATGTTCCAGGAATGAAACAATACCGGCCTAGGCGATTCAATCCTTACATGGCATACGGCTTCAGGAGGCCTTATGCTCCTCCTCCTTACATGTACTCCCCTTACGGATATGGGTACGCTGCATGCCTCATTTAAATTTCTGTGTGATATACTCAATTTTTAATTGCAATTGACTTTTTGTGGTTTCTTTTATTTTGCATCAAAATGCAGGAAGGCTCCAAGGTATAGAAGACCAAATCGTTACATGCCGTACTATTAGATGTTCATATGGAATGGTATTCAAGATTTGATGATAGTGTGTCCTGGAGTATTAATATTTAAATCCAGGGAGCATTCAGCTATACTAGTCTTCATCAGCATAGTATACACTGTGATCAAGAACAGTTATTGTCCATTTGTCCTGGGATGTTATTGGTCTCGTACTTTTCTTGCTCATTTTCTGGAATGTGGTTTAAAATTGCCTTTGAATTTTAAGTCAGTGACCGTGTACTCTACAGCAAGGTCAGTTTTTAGTTTATACTGACCATAGGTATATGCTGCAGTAAACTCATCCGGCGCTTTAACTGTTTAGTGGTACCAAAACTTGATTATAAGCACGATGATGAAATTTATATCAGCGTATTAGAATTGAAATTGAGTATTTTGGCTTATGATGTATGGCATATTAGTTGTTAGATAATTTTAATCTTTATAAATACCTGCATGGCTGTATATGTTTTCTTCATTCAAGCACGAGTGATATGACTGTTAATTAGAACTGACCAGTGGATCGAGTCCTCCTCTGGTGTGGCCATAGAAAAGGTCCGTTCCAAAGTTATCTTCATTGAAGTGTCTCATTGAAGACACTTCCGATGCAAGCTTTTGAGTTCCAAAGTTATCTTCATTGAAGTGTCTCATTGAAGACACTTCCGATGCAAGCTTTTGAGCCATTATGAAATCTTTAGGTCTCGGTCTTCTTGAGTTATAAGGGGATTCCCATTGAGTGCTAGGGTTGCAGTCTGGCTAGCCATTATTTTTGTTTGACGGATGATTTCATCATGACTCAAAAAGACAGACAATCTAATTTTGTGGAGGGTTGTTCAAGGTTTGAGCATCATGTATGGCTATAGATGCCCGCTCAATTAGTGCTTAACCCTTGTTTGGTGTCTTTTACTCATAAGCTTCCTCTATTTTGGTTGATCAATCAAACCTTGTTTCATGATGATTGGTTAATGATGGTTGATGATGATTGGTTAATGATGCTTGATAAGTCAAGGTTTTCATAGCACTATTAGAGTTGAGGTGAATGGCTTGTATTGGGATTTTGTCTTTGATGGAAGGCTTCGCTGACTGTTAGAGGGCTATTTTAAATTCTAGTTTAGCATCCATTTCACTTGTAATCTTTATATTCATGGATATTTTGGCTGTGTGCTAGTTCTATTAGTGTGCAGTGCTAGTTCTAGTAGTAGTGTCAACGTGCTATGTGAAGAGTTAAGGTATGTGAAAGAGTTCAGGATTCAAATGAGTTGGAGGTTTAGGTTAAATATATACTATCAATTAATCAATAAGATTTTGTTATTACAAAAAACTAGTCCCGTGAAGACATTGCGTTTAGTAAATCGATCAATGAGCTGAGCTTTAGTGTTTAGCCGTAGATGTGTTCACTTGAATAATTTAATCTTACGAGAAAAGAATTTTTTTAACCTAGATTTTCAAAAATATTCTTAAACTACTCACCTAGATATATTCCACTTAAAAAATAATGTATTCATTGGTAGGGTTGGCGTGTGCGCCTAAATTTTAAGAGGAGATGCCAATTGATTGATACATGTAATATGTGTTGCCAGTTCAATTGACGCCTATGTATAATTGTTAAAGGGAGGCGCCAATTGGTCAGACATTAGTGTGCGTTTTGATTTTTTTTTACTTTAATAATTAATTGTTTGCATTATAGTAGAAATCAAAATATTAATATTAAATTTAGGATACGATGACACACGAAAACAAATAAAACCTTAACGATGTTGACCAGGTTGATCATACCGGCCATTGGTTCCACACCCCTTAGGTATCCTAACTCGTGGCCCTAGTCCATGTTGATTCACCATATGTGTTTGACAATTTAAGGTCTCTGAAACACCAACATCAATAAATTTCCTAATAAGTTCTTGCATTCCTATGAAGTCTTGTGTATGGAACGATGCATCGTCGTAATTGAGTTCGTGACCCATGCCAGAGTAATTTGAGTGTGTTAGGGTTATGGGTGTACAATCAAGACGACTGAAGGGCGACATTGGTGTGAATGATTCATTTGTGAAAGGTTAAAATGAGTGTTGTGGTGTTTGATAGCCATATAAAATGTGTTGGTTTTGTGATGTTTGAGCTTCTTGGCTATGGTGTAGGAAATGGTTGGTGTTATATGCTTGCTGAATATTTTGGCTATGGTGCTTGCGGTATGACGATGTGTTGGGGTATGTGGGTGTTGGGTGTCTTGATAATGATCATCTTGTTGGCGATGGTATGAAGCATGCTCTTGGTATTGTGGTTGTGTTGTTGGCATGTTTGAGTCGTATGTTTGTCTATTTGTGGGTCGGTAACTTTGTTGGGTTGGAGGTTATGAGCAATGAGTCTCATAATTTTGTTGGGGGGGGGGATTAGATGTTGAAGCTTTTAGTGAGTAAGTGAGTTGGCGTGGGTCGTATAGATACATATCTTCAGAGAGAAACTTAAATCCAATCGATGTGTATTAAGTCATATATGTATGAGTTGTTTTTTCCTCATCTGGGATCACATGGTCATTTAAGACATGGTTACGCTGGTGCTTCCACTTAAGACACAAAGATTTGGCGAAGTCCTGCCAAGGGTCGAAGCTCCATTGGTCGTTAACTCTTGATGCCATTGTCTGAGGTCTTTAGTGAGGTCTGGGATGTCTTGAAGCATACTGAATTACAATTTTACACGGTCAATATGATGCATCTCCATAGTGGTGAATATGATGATAGTTGTGCATGCATGCTCGTCGCTGATTTCATGTTGATGTTGCATTCTTAGATATAGACACCAAATGAACTGAAGAGGAAAAATAGATTAGATGGCTGACTAGGTAACATAAAAAATATATATGAACAAATTTGTTAGTGACAGGTCTAAGCTGATCAATGAGATTGGGATACAAAGTGATACAATGTGTATGACATCTGTTGTAAGTCATACCACGATCCGACCATCTAAACTAAGAAAATGTTAAAATAAATTAATTATAAATAATAATTAGTAAAGTAAGCAAATAGAGTTAATATTGTTAACTTACTTCTGTGCGTAAGAAAATTTGTAGGGATTGTGGTTGATTGGCGCAAAGGACGACAATCTGGACCAATCCCATGCTTGGAGCAAAACAGGGCATCCAAAAAATATAGATGTGTCTTTGGTTGCATTTTGACACAACGAACTATATAGATAAGCCAAACAAGAAGACTCTCAACTATATTTTTCTATTTTATCTACGTGTCTTAATAAGGATAAATACATAACATGTATACTAGAACCGCTACCTTAGGAAAGTAAAAAATGATCAATTAAAACCATAATATAATACCTAGTTTTTACAATTCGTTCTTCTTCAGTAGAATTTTCATTTAAACGTAAACTAACATAATAATCCTTAAGGCACGTAAGTAAGATACATTGGCCTTTTGAGTTATTATCTAACAAATTGGCATCCAATAGTTCTTCGCATATTGTATATGCATAGTTGGTTTTTCCATTGTCTGCCATAAAGTATTTGTGTAGTTGGCCTCTTGTATTCACAAATTGTATTATCTAACATGTACACATCTTCCAACTTGATAGTGCGTTTAACAGTTGGAAACCAAAAAGTGTGTCTCTGGACGCCATCTTTCTTGTAAGGCTAGTATAAATTTAGCATCAATCGAATAAGACTGGATTTTACTAACATGTCCAAAACTGGCAAGCTCAATATAAGGTACAATCAACTCGTCGGGGGCAACATATTCATGGCCACGAGTACGAAATCTAAACACGTCCTACAAAAAATACATGTGTTCATAAAACTGATTTTACAATGTATAATTTTTTTTATATAAAATTAAACACGTACATAACTCACAATGTTGTCGGCGATTTCTGTATGCATTTCACGCATAGTTAACAGAGACACTTTTTGTGCCAGATTATACGATAGAATGGAAAAAAATATTTGTTGTTGATGAAAATACAACTTCATACAAGTATAATTTGTAGGACATTGAAGCTATGAGTGCATTAAATGAGGCACCATGTCAATTGGTGATCTCATTCAAAATATAAAGCAATTGCCAATTGGATTGGCGAGTGTTTACGTGTCCTGCATCCATCCTGTTTGTAGGCCTTCCAGATTCCCATGCATTGTCTAATCCAACAGGCCTAGGTGTGTGTAGCTGTGGACTCAGGGCGTGGCTGACATTGATGCAACATGTACACTAGCACCAGTTTGACTGGTGACTATGTTTATATTTTAAAAGAATCGCCAATTGGACTGGCGAGTATGTATGTACATTCCACATCCAAATTTCACTATTAAATCATGCATATGATACAATGTCATTTGCATCTGCTATCTCACAGAAAAGCAAACAATGTCATATGCTTCAAAATATACTATTAACGCTCACTAAAACGGTGAGACATATGTCTTCGAAGAATATGAGTTTGGTTTTCGTAACATCGAAACCGTCCCATTTGCAATCTATAGCAATGCAAATTTCCTGCATTTGAGAAAAAGAATAGAGAGTTGTCTTGGATCTTGTCCCATATCACAAATTACATACCAAAATCCAATTTTTATCGAAAAAAATATTGCTAAATTTTATCCGCTAAAGGTGCGAGACGATGAAGATGTGGAAAGTATGTTTGTTAGTCGCGGACACTATGGATTAAAATATATTGAGTTATATATTTGTCACCAACAATCTCAAGCATCTCAACAATCACAAATAATTGATCAACTTGTCAATGAAGTTGAAGCCGAATATTTAGATGAAGTCGAGGCAGAAGTTGATGTCGTTGACGAAGAAGAAGATAGTGAGACACAACTCGATAATATGTTGAACACCAACACTGAAGATGAGGATCAAGCACCATTACCTTCAAGTCATGTATATTGTCCGTCTCAACATATGACAGACTTGGACTTAGTTGACGATGATCCATCCTATGATATTTTTTACAACCCGTATATGCAATCAGAAGGCGAGTTAAAAGAGGGTAACCAATTTTGCACCAAAGAAAATTGTGTTCTAGATGTAAAAAAATCCACACGGATAACTGTGTAGATTTTTAAGTAGACTGCACTAATACCAGAAGGTATGTTATTCGTTGTCGTGACGTTAATTACAATTTTGATCTGGCCGCGTCTCACTAGAAGAAAAGTGATTGTTAGATGATAGCTTCTATAGATCCACCTCACAATTGCAATGCCACCAATATCGTACATGATCACAGAAAATTAAGTGTTGATATAATATGTCAAGATATTTTGCCACTTGTTAACAAGGGTCCATCAGAGAAGGTGAGTATAATAATCTCCAATATCGTGACACAATATAATTATACTCCCTCGTACAAGAAAGTGTGGATTGCAAGGACAAAGGTTGTTAAACAAGTATATGGAAACAAGGAGAATTTCTACAAAGTACTGCCACAATATTTTATGGAACTTAAGACATATACACCGAGAACTATTGCGATCATGGAGACACTACCTGCAAATGCGCCAGACAGAACTTGTGTTGATCGAAATAGGATATTTTACATACTCTTTTGGACATTTCAACCATGCATAAAAGGTTTTTCATTTTGCAAACCTGTTATACAAATTGATGGAACATGGTTATACAGGAAATATAAGGGTACCTTACTTATGGCAGTTTCACAAGATGAAAATAATAATGTATTTCCTATTGCCTTCGCTCTCATTGAAGGTGAGACCTCTGGTGCTTAGAGTTTCTTTCTCAAGAATCTTAGAACATGTTTTTCTCCACAAGAGAATATCTGTTTGATTTCAAACAGACATGATTCTATTGAGAGTGCTTAAAACAATCATGACAACAGATGGCATAATCCTCATTCTACCTATGTCTATTGCATTTGGCACATCGCACAAAATTTCATGTGGGAAATCAAAGACAAGAACCTTCACAAAAAGTGGTGAATGCAGGCTATGCTTTAACTCAACCTCCACTTCACTACTATCGCGATGAAATTAGATTGTCAAATGCAGATGCATTAAGGTGGGTGGATAACATACCATTGGAGAAGTGGACAAGGACATTTGATGGAGGATATCGATGTGGAAACATGACAATAAATCTTGTGGAATCTATGAACGATGTCTTCAAAGGTATTAGAAATCTACCAATAACTGCATTAGTGAGAATAACCTATTTTAGGTTGGCATCACTTTTTGCAACCAGAGGTAAAAAATGAAGTGTAGTGTCAAGGTCGGGGTAATTATTCAGTGAACATTGTATGAAAGTGATGAAAGAAGAAGCTAACAAAGTTGGCTCACACGCGGTTACAATTTTTGGTCGTCATAGACACACTTTCAGCGTACAAGAAACAATGGACCACAATGAGGGAAGATCGAATTTAGCCTATATCGTCAAACTAAATAGAGGTTGGTATGACTGTGGAAATTTAAGGCCTTTTGTATGTCTTGATCTCATGTCATTGCGGTATGTGCATATACTCGCCAGGACACTTACAACAATCTATCTGACGTTTACAATGTCTTTAACGTTTTAAGTGTTTATAACGAGAACTTCCCTGTGGTAGTAATGGAGGCATATTGGCCTGCATATTAGGGAGACATAGTTTTTCACAATGATGAGATACAAAGGAAGAAAAAGGGTCGCCCTAACAACACGCGCATTAGAACGTAGATGGATATGGATGATAAAATGATTAGATTATGTAGTATATGTCATCATCCTTGACACAATCAAAAAGGTTGTCCAAATGTCGGATCAACCTCTACATCATAAATAATTTTTTATTTCAATTCGTGTAACCTTTATATTAACTTTTGGTTACAATAAAATTAACATAACAAACATCACATAAACTTTAACTAACACCAAAAACAACACATGCCACAATTAAACTAACACACACTTAAGAACAAATACACAAATATCAAAATAACATGTCTACGATATCATAATTATCAAAACAATTTCATCTGATGAAGACATCATATCACTAACATTATTGTCATCTTTAACCTGCACCCACGTACATTGCATATCATTACTGTCATTTGTAATTGGGATGTACAAAAAAAGCCTATCGATTCTTCTAATTTTCCCCCATCATTAATCTCTCATTCTAACCAAATTTTCAGACTCCTTTCAAGATGCTCGAAACTTTGGATGTTCCCAAAACACATTTTCATCGGAGGTTTCGTTGTCGAATAACAAACATGCACATCCCTCTTGACAACAATGTTAGAGATAGTGAAGAAAAGAGAACAAGATTATGTAAAGAGGTGTGATTTGGAAATGGTAGGAGACACATCTATTTATAGTAAAAAAAAATCAAAGCACACACTGGTGCTAGATCAATTGGTGCCTTCCTTTAACAATTGTACATTGGCGCCAATTGGATTGGCAACACCTATTGCAGGTGCCAATCAAATTGGCACATCCTCTTAACGTTTAGGTGCAATCCCCAATTTGGATGGCACCAATGAATACATTATTTTTTTTGGGGAAAGTGGGGTATATTGGGAAATTAATTTGGGGTAGTTTGAGAATATTTTTGAAAATCTGGGTTAATTGAGTAAAAAATTCCCGAGGAAAGTTAGTGGAGTTGTAAAGAAGCTTGCAAACTAATTTTATGGGTGCGTGGGATTTGAAGGCTTCTTGGAGATAGGAATTTTTTTGACAAAATGTATAGTGTTGAATAGTTTATTGAAAAGTGGGCAATATGCAAATATGCAATAGTGACGGAAAATTTTTAAAGGACACTATGCTTTTCTAGGGCCCCACGTGAAAATACATAAATGTCCCTAGATACTGGAAATGTATTTCTGGAAGCACTCTGAGCTACCTTTGGTGGGAAATACCCTATGAAACAACTGGAAACTAATCGGAAATGCATTTACGGGAGCATCAGTAGTTGTATTTTTGAAAGCACCCCAAATACACACAATGGTTCAAACTAAGAAACACAAGTTGACACTAACATATTAATTGGAAATGCATTTACTGGAGGTCCTATAATTGTATTTCTGATTTGTGTTAGCATATAAACATGCACTCTCTTCCCTTCCTCATTTTCATAAAACATTTGAAAAGAAAAACACTCAAACCCAAAAACCAAACCCTCTCAAACCCCCATTGTGTCATAATCATCCCAATTTGTGAAAATTTAACAGGAATCATCAAACATCAGACAAACTTCAGTCTTCAAGAAAATTGTGTTTTAGACTAGAAAATTCAAGTTTTTATAGTGTTTGCAAGCTTAAGAGTTATAAAAAATGTGTTAGGTATGTTTTTTTACAATCAATGGTTATTTTTAAAGGTCACCGGGACTAAGCTTCACCATTGACGAAGCTGAAAAGCTACAGGTCCTACAAGAGATGCATTTATGCTTTTTTCAAAAATCGAAAATGCATATCAAATTTTAGTCTGTCTGCATTTTTCCCATTTTTTGAATATGAGTCATTTTTGTTAGCATTTATTTTGTACTTCTACAAGAGTAATGAATGAGAGACCATCTAGGTTGAGACATGACAGACTTGCACAACATGCTTCTGTGAAAAGGGAAAGGCGTCAAACACCCCAGACTTTTTTTGCCTCTGGACATGATGTACATACATGTTGATTTGTTTTGTAGAATTTATTTTATTATTAATTTTTGTTGAATTAATTTTGTTAAACCATGTATGCAGGAATATGACCCGCTAAAGATCATTAATCATGCACAAAAGATCACTTGCCAAATAGCTCTCCCTAAGCCATGGTTTCATGAGCTCTTACTGCTTTCAAGGTTGAAAGATTTGACCCTTTGTGGGTATACTACATTTAATCATGGTATGATTAACACTTTTATCGAGAGATGACATCACGAAACATCATCGTTCAATTTACCACAGAGTGAAATGATGACCACGTTAGTCGATGTCGCATGTTTCATGCATCTTCTGATAAGAGAAAGGTTTTTAGACCATGAGAGGATAGGCAAAGATGAGGCATATGAGTTATTGGTAGAGTACTTAGGAGTTTCTCTAGAGAGTGTTATGAAGGATATGGACTTCACCCGCTGTGCTCATGTCAGATTTATATATTTGTTGACAGTGTTCATGGAAGAGGTACTGCATGCACAACAGGATGATGGTGATCCTGAGCAGGTAGCCCAGCACAGAACGTGTGTTATGAGAGCAAACATGTTGTATTTAGATGGCCCTTGCATTTTCGTAGACACTTATGCGACTTATACTGATGTCATGTACACTTTGACGAGTTTGAGTGGATCCATGATTGGAACTAGGGGCCGCTTGTTTTGTGTACTTGTACCATAATCTCTCTGAAGGCAGTAAGTGGAAGACGAAGCAGATGATCGATAACATCACACTCCTGAAAGTAACATTTCTTAGTCTTAGATTGTTTGTGTTCTATTATGTAAATTATTTTGATGTCGATACTGTCATACCCCAAAATTTTCCCTCTTACTTCTCAAGGCATTTCATACATCCATACTCAAGGATTCCTCAAGGGTTGATCAGACAAACCCTCTCCTAGACAATCAACCCAAACTAGGGTTTGACTATCCTCAGATCCAGATGGATTTCCAGCATCTCCAATGGTCATCATGCCTCCTCATATGCTTCAAAGAATCTCCATGTCAAGTTTCAAGCCTTACAAGTCAAGTTTCCTCAGACAATTGCTCAGATGGTTGAAAATCAATTGTATTGGACAAAAAGTCAACTGTGGTCAACATACAGTCAAACTTCATGAGTTTTGGTCAACATCCTCATTTTGAAGTCACATTCATCATTTGATCATGATTCATCAAGAAAACTCAAGATTTGCTCAAAAGTCAAACTTTCCAAATTAGGGTTTTCCAATGAAAAGTCAACTGAACTTTGACTGAGCATAACTTCTTCATACTTTTTAAATTTTTTTTCCACCACCTCTCATTTTGAAGGAAATTCAATTCTCTACAACTTCATGTCTCACAAGAATGTTCAAAAATGCTTCATTTGGAAGGTATGGATCAAAACATTATAGGACCTTTTCAAAGTCAACAAAACGTCAACTTTTTGTAATGAAGTTTTATTGAGCATGGAAACTCCAATTGAGATGAAACCAAAGAGGTTGTTTAGAGGACACCTAGAGATTTCTAAAAAGTCCAAGAACACTCAAAAATGTGGAAAATTGAGCAAAATACACCTTGTACAAGTTGGGCATTTTTGGACAATTGCACAAAGAGAGATACTTGTCAAAATCCAATTTTTTCCAAATGGGCCTATAATTTTATGATCCAAACTTGATCATAATATTATTTGTGACCTATTGATGCCTTGCCACGACCACCTTTTATTTTTTTGATTTATTTTTGAATTTAAAAGCATTTAATTCAAATTTAAATTATATAAAATATGAAAGCAAGGTATATTTTCAAATGGGTTGGATTTTTTATCAAACTTGAGGTCCAAGATAGCCCACACAACTTGCAAATTTCGTGCTAGCTCTCACATGGAAGGGAAAATCAAATTTTCAAAAGATTTGATTTGATTTGAAAGAGAATTTTTTTTGCATTAAAGAGGAGATCTTTTTTCATTCCTTTTGCTTCCAATTCTTACTCTATAAATACTCAGCACATTGCACAAGACCAAGGACGAAACCCTAGCCCATACAAGCAACCCTAAAATTCTCAAAAATTGTTCAAAGTTGGCAATTTCGAATTCCAAATTCCAGCCAGTTTCAAGGAGTTTTGAGCATCCAAACGTGTTCCTGAGGATCCCAGGAGTCAATACCAATCCTTACTTGAAGCCCAGACTGCCCAGATCGTGCTCCCTAGCTTGCTCCGATTTGGTATTTTCTTGAATTTCAATTTCATAAATCCATGCATTGCTAATTGTTTTTGTGTGTTTATTTGAACTCAAGACATGTATTAGATCACATTTGAACCATTACATGCAAGCTTAAACGTAGAAAACACGAATCACCATGGCTAGGGCATTTTGAACTGTTTCGCTCGAACCGGCTTATCCAGGCATTTTCAGGGGAAACGAACACCACCATCGTGTTCGCAGCCCTCGATTTAGGGGGGGGGGTAGGGTACTCTTTTCCTTTTTATTTTGCCTATTTTTGCAGGTTGGAATTTCTGTTCGCCGGAGAAGACGACCGGAGCTAAGGCTCTGGCGTCGTTGACGTGTGTTAACCGGCGAGAGCATGCGTGGCATTTTTGTGGCTTCTGATTCGTCCATCCATTCCACTGGGGTCCCACGCGCTGACTGTGCGTTGAAATTCAAATCCAGGACACGTATACCCTTATAATGCATTCTTTTCAATTTCCAAACACCAAGGCAAGCTAGCTCAGATGGCAACGCGTGTGTGGATATCAGCAGAAGGCGTGAGTTCGATTCCTGGCAGGACCACTTCTTTTTACAAGTTTGCAACATTAACTTTTTTTTCTATTTTCTATTTTCTTTAATATTTTCATACAATTTAATTAATCTTTAACTAATTTTATCATGCATTTAAAAAATCACAAAAATATTTTTCTTTTTTGCATTATTATCAGAAAATGTTTATTTAATTTTTAGCATTAAAATTAATATTTTTGCATGCATATTTTATTTAATTGCCAATTAATCATTAATTTGACTTTTAATTGCTTTTAAATTATCAAAACGATCCAGAAAATTACCAAAAAAATATCTTATCATATTAATGTCATTACTAACCAAAAATATTTTTCCTCATTCAAAAATATTTCTTTTTACTAACATTTTCTTCTTATGCAGTTTCTCTCATTTTCCGATTATGTATCTGTTCACAGGTTGAAACGTTTCGGACGATTTTTCTTGCTTTTCTTTTTCAATTATGTAACTGCCTATGGGATGTAATAGTTTAATTAGGACTTTTACTTTCCGCACTCTTATTATGTAACTGCCCCAAAGCCATGTAATAGCGTAGGACTTTATCTTTCCGCACTTTACATTTCCGCAATTTACTTTCTGCACCCTATAAACTGTTAGTAACTAGGTGTGTATGGCAAGATAAAATTGGACATAGACCACTTATAATTCCAAAACAAAATATATGAATTAAACACACTCTTTTCACACATGCACCCCTTAGGGTAATTCTCTCTCGTTGCCTTTACGAATACAAATGGTCAAGTCCCTCGAACGTAGAGGTATTCTAGCACTGTTGCCTTCAAAACAAATCATCATAGTCCCTTCGATACAAAGATCATAGACTCACGATGTCGCATACGAATACATGATCTTGACCCTCGATTGTTGCCTACGGAAAATGATTATAGTCCCTTCGAATGTGCGAGGATACTTCCTACAAGTTGCCTTCTATGACCATCCGATGTCCCTTCGAATGTCCCTTCCACATCCAACGAATGGGGTTACCTACCAACTAATGGTATGGATAGCGTTATTCTAAAGGAAAGTAAAAATAACACGAAAACGACCAATTCTGAGTAGGTAATAAGACTTTTAGTTGCTTGCTCTATCAAATACTTTTCACACCTCACACTTTTGTCAAAGTTCAAACTCTTTTAAAAAATGAAACATTTCCAAACACTTTGTATACATTCCTACATGAATCATTACGAAGTCAAAGCGAAATGCCTTTTTAAAACATTTTTGTCAAACACACAGAAAACACAATTTTAAAGTGATCTAAGAGCAACTAAGAGCCCGTAGATAACTACGGATGAATAGGGGTGCTAATACCTTCCCTTTTCATAACCTTCTCCCTTACTCAGAATCTAACAAAGGTCTTTTCCTGTTCTTTTCACCTTCCCTTAATTGGATAAAAGAAAAGTCGGTGGCGACTCTTGCTATCCGCACATTTGCGATGCAAAATTCTCAAAGTCAGTTCACCGTATTACAGATACTAACTAATGATTCTTGTTTTTTCAGGTCTGGATCCTACAACACTTCCCTCGCATATTCGGTTGATCACTTGATTCTACTTATAATAAAGATAATCCACTTAACGTTGCATTCAAACTGCTTCGAGGGAACAAGGCGATAGAACCATTCATGGTGTATATAGATTGCTTAGTCTTTGAGGATTTACACTTCCATGCATACGTAGATCACTATGAGACGATTCCCTTTGACGACATTATGTTAACTCGAGATTGTTGGCATGCGGGTCACGCAAGATAACTCCTCATCTGCCTGAGTGCGTCATGTGTCAGTTCAGGTACATGCAATACATTCCCAGGCATCCTTTTGAGTTTGCTCCTCCCTTGGTGAAATGTAGGGATATGGATGTCTTGTTTGATAATTATGTTAATCATCTGGTTTCGAATGAGGCCTGAAGTACCTTAGCACCGAATGACCAGAGCTATGTGGAATGTTACATCTGATGGTTTTTATGGTGTCTCATCCATATATGGTACATGATGCATCAAGAAACCGACCTAGGCCAACTCATTAGGAGATTCTATAGAGTCAACATATTATGACTGATCATGCTCATGATGTGTTGTCTAGGTATCGTCGTATCGTGGAGATTGGACAAATAAGTATTGATGGAGGACTGTATCCTGATGGCTATGAGGTTATAGGTGTTTTAGATGTCATTATGGTGGAGCTTCAGGAGGCCCTGCAACACAGGAGGCAACAGAGGAACGTTGAGAGATTCATGAGCCGACTCAGAGTCCGCCATACGCAGTAAGTAGCCTTCACTTTTTATATCTTATTGTATTTTGGTTTGGATAATGTTTGATTATCCACTTTAAATTGTATTTGGATAATATTTTGGTCAGTAACTTTGTCAACTTCAGACACATTTTATACTATTGACTTACACATTATATATTATTGACTTCATAAAAAAGTGTCGTCTGATATGAGAGTTTAATTAAGTCTCTCACCAGTAAAACTTAAAAATTATTTTGTTAGATTTATTCGATGGATATGATTTGTGTAAATTAAAATAAAAACATGTACATTGCCTCAGACATGTCTATGCATCTTGTATTTCAATCTATGTTATGTCGCTCTCTCCAATAACGCTGCAATGACATGAGTATTCTTTTTAATAAGGTATTTCCATGGAAAAATTTATTTTGGTTCTTATAAAGCTTGACATAAGAAATAAATTAATTTGTTTAGTAATGTGAAGAAAAAGATTACACTAATTCAATTACAAACTGTTACTTTCTTTGATGGCTTTATCATCAATTGCTTCAAATTAAAGATGATATTATTTTACTGTCATTCTTCCCACAAAATCCTCCGCATAAGAATCAATCAAAGCATAATTTATTTGCCAAATTAACGAAGTTTAGTTCACTTAATTTATGGGATTTTTTGTTTGTACAAAATTTATTGTCGTTTTTTCATTGGGGTTACGGTTGAAGCATTTTTTTTGTTAATGGAGAGGGAGAGATTTATTCAATACATTTTTTTTAATGGAGAGGGAGAGATTTATTCAATAGAGTAATGACTATAGATATTTCATAGATTTATTTAATTAATCTAAGGATTAATTTGAGTGGTACATTGATGAGGAACTTAATTGAACTCTTCCTCTAGAAGTTACAAAAAAAATTAAATTGCAATTTAAATATATCTTAATTAAGATATATTAAGATATCTTTAAAATATATTCTTAAAATTTATCTTAATTAATGAAAAAATATTTTTAATTCAAATCTAAAATCTTCTAGAAATATTTAAACACGTATACTTTTTTTTTCATTCAATTTGAATTTTAAGTTGAAAATTTAACTTATTTTTAGTTTGGTTTTAATTATTTTCAATATATTTATTTTTCTTTGATAAAACCACTTTTAAATTTAACTTCAATTTCTCTACCTTTTAACTCATTTATTTTTGGCTCAGCATATTTGAACCACATAGACTCCATGATACACTATAAGAAAAAATCTCGCGAACGTAATTTTATGACGTGATAATAATATAATAAAAAAAAGTAAATTAAATGAAATGCGAAATATATATTATGTCATTAATTATTTTTAATAATATAATATTCAATCTGTAATGTTCATATGAGAAGTCAGATTTTATTTTTAAAAAATAAAAATGCGACATTGTAATCATGTAAGTTAAAAATTATAAAAATAAAATGAAAAACTGTAATGTTCACATGATGTAAATGAAGTAAACGGTAATCAAGAAATATGGATGAGGATAATAATGAAGATGATTTTAATCTTGATCCGTATGATTTATTTTATTTTTATTTTGCTTTTAAATTTATATTTATCCAATATATAAATTAAAAAAGTATTAGTATATTATTTAGTATTTACTATAATGGTTTATTTAATTTTAGTTGAATGGTTTTTTTAATTTTAAAAACTTTTATATATAATATTTAGTTTATTTAATTTATCAATATAGTATTAATGTTTCACAGTTTAATTTGAATTTATTTAATATAAATTAATATATTTAATTGTATTAATTTAATAAATTTAATATAAATTAATTTATTTAATATTAACAATTTCATAGTTTAATAAATTCATAGTATTAATTTAATAAATTTAATATAAATCAATTTATTCAAGTATTAATTTCAAATTTAATTTAAAATAAATTATTAGTGAGATGATTTTCATGTCACAAAAATATAAAAATCACGTCGCAAACTGTCATCATGAGATTATTATTAGTGATGTGATTTACATGTCATAAATTTGTAACATGTAAATCACGTCGCATCTTTCCTGCTTGTTCTGACTCATCACCTGTTACGTCTTCTCTGACTGAAATGTATTAGGTAACTTTATAATATGTTGTGACATGATTTTTACATTACAACTTTGTGATATGAAAATCACGTCATTAATAAGTTGTCATACAATTCCTTGTGATATGTTCGATCACGTCGTAATAAAAAAATTTTAACGTGATTTTAAGTGTTATGACGTAATATTCATGTCGCAAATCACAATATTTTTTTAGTGGTAGAAACGTCACAATTATATCATGTGGTTTTATAGATTTTATGTGGTGTTTTACCTACATATGCATGTAACAGACGATTGTAATTATTTTAGCACACCGAATGATAATAATTCTTTTACGATATAAAGACACAAGTATTGTATGTTGTTTCAGGGGCGGAGCCAGGATCAAAATCAAGGGGATTCCCATAATGAGTAAAATATACAAAAAAAAAAATGTATGGAAAAATTAGTGACAAAAATATGATAATATTACTTAATAAAAATGTGCTAGTATTTCAATTACAACTCAAAAATAGACAACAATCTAGTTTAATCGTAAATGCATTCTTCTCTTGTTCATTCCTTGAAAACGCTTGATGATATCCATATCATCGATTGTATTAAACATCTCTTTCTCCACAAATGTCACTAAGCAATCATTTAGCCATGGATTAGCCATTCTACTTCTCAATTCATTCTTAACATATTTCATCCCTGAGAATACTCGCTCAACACTTGCAGTGGCCACCGGTAAGGACAAAGCTAGTTTGATAAGTGTGTACACAAACCTAAATGTCTTATGCTTCTTTGTTCGAACAAGAGTCCTACAAAGTTCCGAGATGCCATTCAAATTAGAAAAGTGATCGTCCATCTTGACACTCTCAATATAAGTCTCCAACTCACTAGACAATTCCTTATCTGTAATATCCTCAAAGTCATTTGGGTACAATCTTGCCAATCTCACAAGTGATTTAATGTCAAATGCTTCAAATGAATAACAAGGACTCAAGCAAGCAACACAATTGATCAACTCAGTATTTTCAGGTGTAAACCGATCATTCAACTCTTTCAATACCACATCTATGACATGTAAGAAGCAATCATTCTTGAAATAATGAAAATTTGTAACAAAAGGAGCAAGCCGTTTGGATTTCTTATCTTTCACATACCGAGACTCCATGTCAGGAACATCAATTCAACATTACCACAAGAAGCCACAACTTGGTCATAAAGTGTTTCCCATCCACCATCTCTAAATTCTTGCAACTTTTTCTTGCATATTTGGACAAGTTCCATGGCATGAATAATATCTTGATCCTCCTTTTGCAATGATTGTGACAAATTATTTGTCAATGATAAAATCTCAACCATTAAGTGCAACATAAACACAAAACCAAAAGTTTGCATGACAAGTAACAAACTTTTTGGTTCACCCTTACAATGACTATCACTTTTCAAATCTTCGAACACTTCAATAATAGGAGTAAACAAATCAACCAACCTATTAAGAGTTCGAAAGTGAGATCCCCAACGTGTATCACCCGCTCTTGCAATGGATAACTCTTGATTTAAACCTGTACCAGTTTCCACCAATTCTTTTTCAATTAGATTTGCAAAATGTGCAACTTGTTTATTCCGAAGTAGAGCTTGTCTTTTGTTAGATGAGCGTAAGAAAGTAACAATACGAGACACTTCACAAAAAAACCAATCAACATCTTCATGCTTTCTCGCCATTGAAACAAGAGCCAATTGAAGTTGATGAGCAAAACAATGAACATAATAGGCTTGCGGATTTTGCTTTTGAATCAAAGTCTTTAAACCTCCAAATTGACCACGCATATTACTTGCTTCATCATACCCTTGACCTCGAATTTTAGATATACACAACCCAAACCCCGACAACAAACACTCAAGAGCCCTTTATGCTATTGCACTTGTATCCTCAACATGAACAATTCCAATAAATCTTTCTACAACAAACCTCTAACATCAACAAACCGCACTACAATGACCATTTGTTCTTTACCGAGCAATCACCGATTCATCAACAAGAACACAAAAGAAACCATCTCCAATTTCTCCAACTATCTTCTTAATAGTTTCAACCGCACATGCATTTGCAAGTTCTTTTGAATAACGGAGAAGTCATCTTACAATTTCCCCACCACTTGTTATTGAATTATTTTCTCACTATTTCTCCCAAGGCTTCTACAAATTCTAGAAAATGACCCTTATAAACCGAATTTTCACCCTCATTATGTGCCCTAAATGCCAATCCGCGTCTAACAAGATATTTGATGACCTCAAGTGATGCTTTTAAACGAACAAGATAATCTACTTCTTCTTTTGAACTATATTTTGCATACGAAAACTCAATACTCTGCTTTTTCTTCATAAGATCCTCACATGCTTTCACACACTTTTTATGATGACTATTCGGTTTCTCACCAACATGTTTATTCAACTTATGCTTTAGATTCCAACCTTTAAAACCCGTCACCACAAATGCGAATTACTAGTACCTTTGTAACACACAAAACAAGGCAAACAAAAACAGATCTTTTCTACACTATATTCCAACCAATCATACTCTTCATGCCAACTATATTGAAAAGAACGATCCTTCCCCAATATCCGTGGATTCATATTCAGTTAATTTAATTTTACATGGCCCATTCATAAGGTAAGCTCTTCTTACCTCATCTTGATCATTTGGATGATACTCAAGAATTTGACTTCTTTTTCCAGGATCCGTCTCCAAATAAGCCCCTTTGTTAAACACCTTATATGACGAATGAAGTTCCGGTTGTATGTCTTTTGAAGAAGGAACCGAAGAAGGTTCTTCAGGCTGCCCATTTGAAGGAGTAAGCTTCTCTGGCTTTGGAAATCTCGGTTTGGGTGTAAAGTATTTGAACAACATTCTACAATTACAATCAAAATTCAATTAATTTTACAAGTAAAAATTTCAAATCACAATTATAATTACAAATCACAATTAATTCATTTTTTATAGTTCTATTGCAAGTCAAAATTTATAATCACAATAAAAAATTACAACAAAAGTTAAAATATAAAACAAGCATAGGGTTTACAAGATTATAGAATATTGGTTCTTGTAAAATTGAAAACTATGCTAAAATATAAAACTATGATAAAATTATAATATGCTAAAGTTACATTGAAATTTTAAAATGAAAAAAAAAACTTACAGAAAGTGAGGTTGTGGCTGCTGCTGCTTGAAGACAAAGTGAAAAATTGTTGTTTTACTAAACCTAAAAAGAGTGACACTAGAATAAATAAAGGGTTTAAAAATATAGGGTAAAATAGTAAAAACATTTAAGAAGTAAGGGTATTCCGGGGAATACCCCTAACCCCTCTCTCTCCGCCACTGTGTTGTTTGTGTACATCTTCATATAACACATGATCATATATTGTGTAACACGTGAAAATGTAGTTGGTGGTTATTGTTTATATTGTTCATCTACTATGTCTTCATATAATACGACACAAGTATTGTTTGTTGTTTGTGTACATCTTCATATAACACATGATCATATATTGTGTAACACGTGAAGATGTAGTTGGTGGTTATTGTTTATATTGTTCATCTACTATGTTTTCATATAATACGACACAAGTATTGTTTGTTGTTTGTGTACATCTTCATATAACACATGATCATATATTGTGTAATACGTGAAGATGTAGTTGGTGATTATTGTTTATATTGTTCATCTACTATGTCTTCATATAATACATGATATGTGAAGACATTGTCATTTATTGTTATTTGCAAATTTTTATATTTTGTTTCTCTTTAGTTTCTTTCTTTCATCATCTTCTACCATATAAGCATGTTTTTATGAACTTGATTATAATATTTGAGATAAAGTTATAATTAGTGTTTGTATTTATAGAAATTACATTAATTATTTTTTATATGAAGCAGTTTTATTCTAAACTTTTATTCATCACTTTAGGTATTGAGCTAAATTTAATTCATATATATCTCTAAAATAACTTTTCTAAAAAATTATTTGAAATAATTTTAAATTTAAGTGTTTTTTTGAAATTTTGTCGCATGTAAAATTTATTTTTTTAAACAATGAACCCTTAATAGAAAGAAAGAAAATATTTTTTTTATCTAAAATTTTATAGTAAAAATATTTATTTTTGCTAAAAAAAAACAGTTAACTATATGTGATACATGCCAGATGATTGTTAAATAGTGCATATAGTTTAAAAGATAAAATATCTTTTTATTCCCTATCATATGGACCTCTCGGTCCTCTCCATTTTAACCAATGACGCTTATCACTAGGCTGGTAACATATCTTTGTTAAGTAGTTACATCAAATAATATATTACAGTATTTAATTGTATAACAGTATTTTAAATGAATAATTATAGAGTATACAGTATTTTAAATGAATAATTATAGAGTATTTTTATTAACAGTACTTAATGATATATGTATGACACTAAAAATGTATATTGTAGTATTTTAAATGAATAATTATATAAAAATTGTATAATAATTTTAAATAATATATAATAAATATTTAAAATGTATAATATATTGAAATTATATAATTAGCTAACAAATATACTTGAAATGTATACCAAATATTTATATCAATATCTCAAATATATATATTTACATATTTATAACTATAACTTAAAAATATATTTATAACTATAATATATATAATTATATATTTCAGTTATATTTAACAAACATTTATATAACAAATATATATTATAGTTATAAATATATTTTTAGCTTATATTTAACAAATATTTATATATAAATATTTAAATATTTTTAATAGCAGAATAAAAATTATATTGTTAAAAATAGAATAATAAATTTTTAAAAATTTAATATTATAAAATAGAATATCATTATTATTTTTAAAAACAAAATATTTTTTATTTTTGAAAATTATATATTATAATTATTTTTAAAAACAGAATATTAGTATTCTTTTAATAATATTCTTTTAGAGAATAAAAACATGATATTATTATTCTTTTAAAAAAAGTTATTTGTTTTTACTAAATATTTATATCAAGATTTCAAATATTTATATAACAATTCAAATATTCTTTTAATCTATACCAAATATTTATATCAGCATTTCAAATAATTATATAACAAATGCATAAAAAATGTATAATTATTTTAAATGATAAATAACTATATAATTTGTTTTATAACTATAATATATAAAATTTGTTTATATATGTTTACATATTTATAACTATAACTTAAAAATATATTTATAACTGTAATATATATATAAGCATATATTATATTTAAGTTATATTTAACAAGCATTTATATAACAAATATATATCATAGCTATAAATATATTTTAAAATTATATTGAACAATTATTTATATATAAATATATAAATATTTTTAATAGCAGAATAAAAAATATATTGTTAGAAATAGAATAATAAATTTTTAAAAATTGAATATTATAAAATAGAAAATTATTATTATTTTTAGAAACAAAATATTTTTTATTATTAAAAATAATAACTATTTTTAAAAAGAAAATATTATTATTCTTGTAAAAAGAAAGTTATTTGTTTTTATTAAATAACTAATAAAATAAAAATGAATTATTATAATAAATATATTAAAGTAGCATTCAAAGCAGAGTAACTTACAAACCGAGACATTTAGTGTAGTGGTTGAGTGTTGGGCTTAGCATCCTTGAAATTACCACATAGCAAGATTCTTTATTGGTTGAGGGTTGCTAAAAATTGTTAGCAATCTTTAAGTATGGCAATAAAATTCAAATTCTCACGGATACCCACTTAAATCTGTCTCGAAGATAACGGAACGGAATCTACGAATCTGTCTCGAAGATGACGAAATGGAACGGAATCTACGAATCTGTCTCGAAGATGACGAAACGGAATCTACTTTAACTGTATTTGGAAATCTGTGTCGGAGATGACGGAACGGAATCTACTTTAACTGGATTTGGGTTTTCCCCGATTATAAAATACGGGAACAATATGGATTTGGGTTTTCCCCGATTATAAAATATGGAAACAATATGGAAACTGGATTTGGGTTTTTCCCGATTATAAAATATAGGAAGGATCAGGTATTTGATTATGTACATTATTATTTATTTTTAATAGTTTAGAATATTAAATATGTGGTCATTGTTTTGATAATGTGATTTGTATTTATTATTTAAAATATTTGAAATGTATAAATGAAATTTTTTGATATTGTTTTATTTTATTATTTATAATGTAATTTGATTTTGGAAAAACTAAATATTTTTATTAAAAAAATAATTTTACTAAATATTTCTGTAAAATAAAACTAAATATTGCTGTAAAATATATTTTGACAATTTATTATATTTTTTGGAGTTCTTTTTGAATTGACTGCATTATGTAAAATAATATGAAGTTTGTTCAAGATAGTTCTGGTATGTAAGAGACATATGTGGAACCCGATGTTCCAACATGTGTTGTAATATCTGGTCTCTTACAACAGACATATGTTATTGTAGTTATAGTTATGAGTTATTATATCTAAGATTCACTCTACAAAGAAGATCTACATATTCAAGCTAAATAGTTAATTTGGATGTACTGATGCAACATGTTGAACACGATGCTTCAACATTTATGTAGTGCAACATCTGGCCTTGACAGCATGTCATATGGGTGTTGCTTAGTGCATAATTCTGATTAGAATTTGATCAGATTTGTTGCACTTATTTTAGTAATGGTTTAGCTAATTTGTTTGACAGCCGGAGGCGTTTAAATCTAATTTAAAACAGATTTAAACTTGAATTTGAATTAGAAAAATTCATATATTATTGTTGGAGATATTTGAGGAGAAAATCATATCCAATAAATTCTTCAATTTTTTAGTGGCGATCAAACAAGATATCCAAATGAAAAAAATCCATAAGACATTGTTATATAAGAAGGCTCAAGTCTCACTCTTGAGTCATGGATTTTGTGTGCAAGGATTAATATCATTATGCTAGGTGTAACACGGTAGGAGAACTGACTTGTTTGTTTTGCGTTTGATCACATGTGTTGCGGATAGCAAGAGTCGCCGCCGACTTTTCTTTTATCCAATTAAGGGAAGACGAAAAGAACAGGAAAAGACCTTCGTTAGATTCTGAGTAAGGGAGTTGGTTATGAAAAGGGAAGGTGTTAGCACCCTTTTCATCCGAAGTTATCCACGGGCTCTTAATTGCTTTAGCTCACTTTAAATTGTTTGTGTGTGTGTTTGAAAAGATTTTTTGAAAAGGCATTTCGCTTTGACTTCATAATGATTCACGCTGGAATGTATATGAAGTGTTTGAAAATTTTTTATTTTGGAAAAGTTTTAAGAAAAGTGGGAGGTGTAAAAAGGAATTGAGCAAGCAAAAGAGACTTATTACCTACTCAGAATGGTCGTTTCCATGTTATTTTTCTTTCCTTTAGAATAAGGCTGTCCATACCATTGGTTGATAGGTAACCTTATTCGTTGGATGTAAAGGAACATTCGAAGGGACATCAGATGGTCATAGAAGGCAACTTGTAGGAGTATCATAGCACATTCGTAGGGACGATCATCACTTTTCGTAGGCAACAACCGAGGGACGAGATCATATATTCGTAGGCAACATCGAGGGACTATGATCTTTTAAGTCGAAGGGACTATGATGATATTTCGTAGGCAACCGTGCTAAGATACCCCCACGTTCGAGGTACTTGACCATTTATAAGGCAACGAGAGAGAATACCCTAGGGGGTGCATGTGTGAGAAGAGTGTATTGTTTTCAGATATTTTATCTTGTATTAGTGGTCTAGATTGATTTTTATCTTGCCATACACACCTAATTACTAGCAGTTTAATAGGTGCAGAAAGTAAATCGTGGAAATATAAAGGGTCCTACGCTATTACATGGCTTTGGGGCAGATACATAATAGGAGGTGCGGAAAGTAAAGTGCGAAAAGTAAAATCCTACGCTATTACATGATAAAAAATTTGCGACCTATACAACCTTTCTAGAATTTAAAATGCAAGAAAAATAAATAGCGGAAAAGAAAACTAATCCTAACATTTTTTGGTATTTTTGGAATTTGAGTTTACGTGAAAATAACCTAGATCTAGTTGATTATAATTAATTAAAAGAAATATTAGTGAATACTAACCTAAATGAATTAATTAAATTAGATAAAATAAAATATTAGTGAAAGTTATCTAATTAATCCTAAATTAATTGACCTAATTACTAATTTAATTAATTAATTATTAAATAAGCAACATAAGAAGAAAAAAAACATAAAACAAAATCTTAGAGAGCTTCTGACAGAAGTCATCCCAGAAGATGGAGCTTCTGGGAGTTCCGTTGCTGGAGGCACCCAGAAGCTGGAGCTTCTAGGGTTTCTTATGTTGGAGGCGCCTGGGGCTGGAAAAGGTCCAGAAGCTGGAGCTTCTGGAGGCTTTGGAACTGGGACGTCTAGAAGCTGGAGCTTCTGGGGGCTTCACGTCTGGGGCCATCCAGAAGTTGGAACTTCTGGAAGAATTTTGTGCCGGGAGACTCAGAAGTTGGCACTCCTGATGTTGATGAGGCCCAGAAGCTGGAGCTTCTGGTGCTGGGGATGCCCAGAAGTTGACACTTCTGGCTGGAAAGGATCCATAAGCTGGAGTTTCTGGGGCGTGACTTTTGGCAATCTGGAAACCTGCAAGGCAAAATAGAAAAATTGCAAAAGGTGGGGTTTTAACCCACGACCTGATAGGGAGAATGACATAGTGCGCGCAAGGTGAACCGTTGGGGCGGTGATACATCCATTCATTCTTCTGGACCTGTAAATATGTAAGGGTCAATAACTTCTCTAGATCAGAAGCACCAGAACGGTGCTCCGGTCATCTACTCCGGTTGGCATCAAACCTCAAAAACCTGTAAAATGCATCAATTTATGAAAAGTAAAAGCCCAGATTGACTATATAGGACCCTACAATCATGATGGTAAGGTTTTTTTGCCCTAAAACGGCTTGTATCGTGGCAACCGAATCTTCACTAAGTTCATCCCTAACAATGGCATCTAGTATTTACACGTCAAAGCTTGTGGAGGATGGGCCAAAGTTGTTCTAAAATACTTATGAACACATTAGCATAGTTAAATATCAATAAAACAGTGTAAAATGTAAAATACGATTTCAAAAAAATATGAATATGGATGATTGTGAATGGCATGATTTAGCATGCTCTGGCCATGGATTATGATCCATTCTTACCCTACTACACCTCATGAACAAGAATCAATGCTTGGAAGCACTTGAAACCGGCTGGAAGTTGGAATACGATTTGGCCAACTTTGAGAATTTTTTAGAATTTTTAGGGTTTTGCAAGAGGCTGGCAGCATGTGAGAGAGGTGTCTAAAAGGTCTCTTGGTCTTGTAAGAATGCTAGGTATTTATAGAAGAGTGGAATTAGGTCAAGGCATTAAGAGAAAATATTCTCCTTAAATGGAGAATATTTGATTTGAAAAATTGTATAAAATCTTTCCAATCTTGATCAATCTCTTCCTCAATCTTCTTGCACGAAATTGACAGCTTGTAGTGAGTTATCTTGGACCCCAAACCATGCAAATATCCAACCCAACTTGCCTTATCTTTTACTTTTGCATTTTATTTAATTAAATTTGAATTTAAGCTATTTTAATTCAAAAATAAATAAATAAAGAGATAGAGGGTGTGGCATGCTGCATAATGGCCATGGATAATCTCATGATCAAGTTTAAATCATAAAATCTTAAGCCCATTTGGAAATTTTTGGCTTTTGCAAGATATTTTTCCTCATGCACCTCAAAAAATGCCCAACTTGCACAATTTGTATCTTGCTCAATTTTCAACATTTTTTGGTGTTCTTGGACTTTTTAGAAATCTCAAGATGTCTTCTAAACATAATTTTTGGTTTCATCTTCATTGGAGTTTCCATTCTCATGAACACTTCTTTGCAAAAATATGTCTTTTGTTGACTTTTTTAGAAGGACCTATAATGTCTTGATCCATAACTCTCAAATGAAGCATTTTTTGCCCAAGCTTGTGAGACATGAAGTTGTAGAGAATTGAATTCTCTTCAAAATGAGCATTGGTGGAAAAAAATTCTGATGAAGTATGTGAAAGTTATGCTTGGTCAAAGTTTTGTTGACTTTTGTCTAGTGAAGCCCTAATTTGGAAACTTTGACTTTTGAGCAGATCTTGACTTTTCTTGATGAATCATGATCCACTCTTGATCAAATGATGAATATCACTTCAAAATATTGATGTTGACCAAAAATTATGAAGTTTGATTGTATGTTGACCACAGTTGAAACTTGACATGGTGATCCCTTGAAGTATATGATGAGGTATGATGACCACTTGAAGCATTAGAAATCCATATTGACTTAAGAATAACAAAACCCTAGTTTGGATTAATTGCTTAGGAAAGGGTTTGTCTGGTCAACCCTTGTGAAATCCTTGAGAATTGAGATGTGATTTGTCTTGAGATGTAGGAGGGTAAATTTTGGGGTATAATAGTTGCCCTTGTTCAATCTTCTTGTACCGGAAAGGTTAGATTGGCATGCTTGCCTTGCGTGACCTGAAGGTGGAAGATGATTGAACACTCGAGTACACCTGAAAATTTGCACTCGCTGTTGTATGGAGTAGGATCGCCAGTTGATGATGTGCTGGAATGGGCTCATAGATGCCATCTGGAGAAGCTGCTATTAGAGAGTGAGTCGTATGCTAGACTCTGTGTTTGTCTTCCGGATGAAAGTGAAAATGGAGATGGGCTTAAGGATGCCATTCAGGGCTGTTGATAATAAGAGAGAGTCAGACTAAACCTTCGTCTTGGCTATTTCTGAGATGAATACCTGGCATGATGCGAATAGTTTTCTCGTCTTGCTTCGGGTGTTAATCCATAATCTGTTGCCTGGAAATAATTTGCGTGGTTGTTCAGATAGCTCTCCCGTCTTGCTTCAGGTATTAACCTTTGACCTTCCATTTGGAGAATAGCTTTTACCTACAGGGGAAATAAAATCTTGGCCGAATATGGTTAGTCCTATGCAGATTATGATGCATGTGAATGTATAATAATGCTACTATGATGTATGCATATGTTATGACTTTTATGCAGATGTATGAATATAGATGTTGTGTTCTGTTGGAGACTTCTAACGCTCACTTAGGGACAGATTTGTTGAAAAGCCCTGACTAGAAGAAAAAGAGACGCTTCTAATTCCTACGATGCACTATCTGACCAAATCTCGAGTTTGGATATTAGCGATCGAGGGATACTCAGCTGGAGATCTTGTGCATAGACCTTGTTGGGGGGAGGGACAACGTGATATGGCGTAATCTATTACTGCTTGGAGACTGACGTAACGTGGTGACGCTGATAGGGTCATTAAAGCTGACGGGGCTTGTAGGATCATTAAAGTTGATGAGGCTGATAAGATCACTTGAGGTGATGAATCTAATAGGATCGTTAGGGCTGATGAGGCTGATAGAGATCACTGCTCGGGGACTAATGTGATAAAGTTGAAAGTGTTGGAACACTATTGGGAGGAGGCTAGCGATTCGTCGGAGAAAATATATCTTTGTAGGGAGAGCGATGGCTCTATGGGGGATTGATGATCCTGTGGACGTACTTCTTGCGAAAGTGACTATGTGGGGATGCATTGGTGACTTTGGTCGTCACCTCAATTCCTAGAGCCTGTAGTAATTGCTTGTTTCCGGTTCACTTTTCGTATGTTTGTGAACGGGTGTTTATTGTCAGATGCATATAATAATTCAAAGCAATCATCTGACTTTATGCAAACAACAATAAAAATTAACACTTGTAAAAAGGGAGTTTGCACTAATTTCGAAAATGGCCTATATTCAGGCAGTTTGTATACAAGAGACGAATATCCTAGTAAGAAAAATTGTCAGAATAGTAAAAAGCTATGCGGAAATAATCTTGTCGAGTTTCAACTATGCTATTGCTCATATATTTTCGACTATCCCATCTCCTTGCTGTCAGAAGAAAGTGATTGAATTGATTTTCTCCATTTGAATCTTGAATGTTGATAGTGGTACAGTCTATAAGTAGGTGATATGGACGAGACATAGTCGTACGCTTAAATACCTAATTTTTTCCTAGACCACCCTTTTAGGTTTTCGATCTACCGGGATACCCTTTTTTGCCCAAGTCGCCTTTGCAGGTTTTTGACTTGCCTGGCGTACATATTTGTATGTATATCCTTAACTTTTGCCCGAACCTTTTGGTCCGCCAAGATGCCCTTATTTTTTCCTAGGTCGGTCGACCTAGCGGGTCTCGTTCATGCGCAGTATTTTTTGACTATGTCTGCGTTCACAGGGTGTGGAAAGTCTTCTCCATCCATGGTGCTAAGTATCATAGCTCTGCTGGAAAATATTGTTTTGACTACAAATGGTCCCTCATAGGTGGGAGTCTATTTGCCCCTGGAATCACCTTGTGGAAGGATGATGCGCTTGACTACTAGATCACCGACTTGGTAGACTCGGTGCTTGACTTTCTTGTTGAATGCTCTGATCATTCGCTTCTGATAGATCTGTCTGTTGGCAGATGAATGCGAGCCGTTTTTCGTCGATCAAGTTGATCTGATCAAGGCGAGTCTGGACCCATTCGTCTTCGCCTAGCTCTGCGTCCTGGAGGAATCTGGTAGAGGGTATCTGAACCTCGATTGGTAGGACCGCTTCTATACCATATACGAGAGAGAAGGGGGTTGCCCCTGTAGATGTTCGCGCTATGGTGCAGTAACCGTGGAGAGCAAATGATAACATCTCATGCCAATCTTTGTAGGTTACTGTTATCTTTTGTATGATCTTCATGAGATTCTTGTTGGCGGCTTCCACTGCACCGTTCATTTTTGGACGATATGGAGAAGAGTTGTGATGCTTGATCTTGAACTGCATGCAGAGTTTGGTGATCATTTTGTTATTGAGATTGGTACCATTGTCTGTGATGATCCTTTCAGGGACGTCGTACCGATAGATAAGATTATGCTTGATACACCGAGCCACAACGTTCTTGGTAACGGATGCGAACGAGGCTGCTTCTACCCATTTGGTAAAGTAGTCAATTGCAACAAGGATGAAACGACGTCCATTAGAAGCGGTGGGTTTGATCTCTCCAATCATGTCAATGCCCCACATTACGAAAGGCCAAGGAGCAGTCAAAACATTCAACGGTACTGGAGGTACATGCACTTTGTCTGCGTATATCTGGCATTTGACAAGACCGAGCATAGCGGTGGCAATCAGCTTCCATGGTGGAGCAATAATAACCTGCTCTTAGAATCTTCTTAGCCATTGTATGTCCACTGGAGTGGGTACCGAATGCGCCTTCATGTAATTATTCCATGATCCGTTCCGTTGTTTTCTGGTCTACACAGCGGAGTAAGCACAAGTCGTGATTGCGCTTGTATAAGATGTCGTTGCTGAGGAAGAATTTAGATGCCCCTACAGGATATTCCTGAGCTTTGAGATACCTTTTTACCTCGTAGAACCAAGGTTTCTCTTCTGTATCAAGCTCACAACAGTATGTTGGTTTGTCAAACTTTTCGATGATGATTTGGGGAGCTTCGTTGTCCCATCTGACTTTGAAAATAGATGACATGATAGCTAATGCATCTGCCAACTGGTTCTCTTCTCGTGGAATATGATCGAAAGTGATTTCTTTGAAGTAAGGGATCATGCTTAAAACATGCTCTCGATATGGAATGAGATTTGGATGCTTCGTATCCCAATCGCCTTTAATATGACTGATCACTAAAGTCGAGTCTCCATACACTTGCAAGAATTTGTTTCTTAAGTCAATAGCAGCTTTAATACCCATGATGCACGCTACGTATTCGGCCATGTTGTTGGTGCAATTGAAACAAAGTCTGGCGGTGAAAGGTGTGTGTCCGCCTGTAGGAGACGTAATGATGGCGCCAATGCCATTTCCAAGTGCGTTTGAGGCTCCATCAAAGACCATGGTCCATCAGGATACTGGTTCAGGTCCTTCTTCTGGTCCCGATTCTTTGCAATCAGTGACTAACATAATATCCTCATCTGGGAATTTGAAATGCATAGAATGGTAGTCATCTACGACTTGATGAGCCAAATGATCGGCTATTATACTCCCTTTGATTGCTTTCTGAGTAGTATACTGGATGTCGTATTCGGTCAAGATACTTTACCATCTTGCTATTCTTCTGGAGAGAGCAGGTTTCTCGAATATGTATTTTATCGGATCCATCTTGGAGATCAACAAGGTAGTGTGAGTCAACATATACTGTCTTAGTCGGCGAGCAGCCCAAGCCAAAGCGCTGCAAGTTTTCTCGAGCTGCGAGTATCTTGTTTCACAGTCGGTAAACTTTTTGCTAAGGTAGTATATTGCATACTCTTTTCGATCAGACTTGTTATGTTACCCCAACACACACCACATTGAGTTCTCTAATACTGTCAAGTAGATGATAAGAGGTCTTTCTTTGGATGGTGGCATCAAGATAGGGGGATTTTGTAGGTACTCCTTGATTTTGTCAAAAGTTGTTTGGCAATCGTCGTTCCATTCCACTACTTGATCTTTCTTCAGTAACTTGAAGATTGGCTCACAAGTAGCAGTTAGATGTGCAACAAATTTGGCAATGTAGTTCAATCGTCCCAAGAAACCTCTGACTTCCTTCTCCGTACGGGAAGCTGGCATTTCTTGGATAGCTTTAACCTTGGCAGGGTCAACTTCAATACCTTTACCACTGACAACAAACCCCAAGAGTTTACCGGATCTAACTCCAAAGGTGCACTTGTTGGGATTAAGTCTTAGTCTATACTTTCTCAGTCTATCGAACAGTTTTCGTAAGTGCTCGAGATGTTCTTCTTCAGTCTGTGATCGAGCTATCATGTCGTCGATGTAGACCTCTATCTCATGATAAATCATATCATGAAACAATGCTACCATGGCACGTTGATATGTGGGGCCAGTGTTCTTCAGCCCGAACGACACGACTTTGTAGTAGAATGTGCCCCACTGTGTAACGAAAGTAGTCTTTTCCATGTCTTCAGGAGCCATTTTGATCTGATTGTAAATGGAGAAACCATCCATGAAGGAGAAGACTTTATGTTGAGCGGTGTTGTCAACCAGAACATCAATATGAGGAAGTGGAAAATCCTCTTTCGGACTCGCTCTGTTCAGATCTCTGTAGTCCACACACATCCACACTTTACCATCTTTCTTAGGCACGGGCACAACGTTTGCAACCCACTGTGGATAAGAAGTAACGGCTAGGAAAATGGCATTGAACTGCTTCATAACTTCGACTTTGATTTTCTTTGACATCTCAGGACGCATATGACGGATCTTCTGCTTCACAGGGAGGAAACCTTCTTTTGTTGGTAGTCGCTGTACCACAATGTCAATGTCTAGACCTGGCATGTCTTCGTAGGACCAAGCAAAAATCTCGATATAGTCTCGCAGCATCTGGACCAATCTCTCCTTGACACTGTTCTCAAGACCTGCTCCTATCTTAATTTCTTTTCTGTCTTCGTTAGTACCTAGATTCACAACCTCGACTGGCTCTTCGTGCGGCTGTATGACCCGTTCTTCTTGCTGTAGCAGTCTGGAAAATTCTCCTGGCAATTCACAATCTTCCTCACCTTCGTCTTCGGCTTGGTAGATTGGATTATCGAAGTCATATTTAGCAATAGCAAAGCTATCATCAACGAGATTCGGAGTGAATCTGCAGTGTACCATGTGGGTGTGTGTAAGTACACATAGCTTTTTGAATGGGTGATAGAGTAAAAGAAAGGAAAGAGCACAATATTTGAATGCAAAAGTCCAATGATTTTATTGAATGAAAATATGCAAATGATAGATAATAACCCTCACAAACGAGCCGTGATGCCCCGGGCAAGGCACTAGGCTTTTAAGTTTATTGTTCAAAGCGCAAAAATGAAAAGCGTAATAGAAAACAAAAAGCAATTACTCATGTCTAAAGGAGATTGGTATGACGTCTTCGGTCTTCCAATTGTTGAGTCCGTTGTCTGGAGTTGGTAAGATCTAGTTGTTGATGTCGAAGTTGTTGTCGTCGTCTTCTATAGCATGGACTCCATTATTACTGATGTGGAAGGGGAGTTTGCCGGCACGTTCGCGGCGTATCATATTCTGTCCTTTGGTAGTGAAGCCTAAACCAGTTTTGTCGGATTTGTAAGGAAGATCAAGGAGCTGACCCCAAATAGTGCGACTTCCCTCTTTAACTGCAGCTTGGGCGTCCTTCAATGAGGCCATTCTTGGTGGAACTTGTGCAACTTCAGGAGTGATAGGGGAGTCAACAGGCATGACTCTTGGAACTATTTCGAAAGCTTGACAGGGAGTTTCAATGAATTCACCTTCCATTTCAGGGTATTGGAATGACTGCATATGGCTTACCATATATTCTTTTTCACCGCATACCGTAATAATCTTCCCCTTCATTGGGTACTTCAGCTTCTGATGTAGGGTAGAGGTAACAACGCCTGCCCCATGTATCCAAGGGCGTCCAAGTAGGCAAGAATAAGCTGGGCGAATGTCCATGACGAAGAAAGTAGAGTCAAAAGTCTAGGAACCGACTTTAACAGGCAGGATGAGCTCTCCAAGTACTGTTCGTTTAGAACCATCAAAAGCTCTTACGATTATGTCACTGGGCTTCAAGACCACTCCTTCAACATCAAGTCGGTCGAAAGCGCCCTTTGATAGAATATTCAGAGCAGAACGAGTATCCACCAACATGTGAGACAATGTAGTACCCTTGCATTCGATGGAGACGTGCAAGGCTTTGTTGTGTTTCCTTCCGACAGGAGTTAAATAAGCATCAGAGAAGCCTAAACCATTGTTGACGGTCAAGCTAGCAATACAACCTTCGAATTGATCCGCGGTAGTATCTTGCGGTATATGAACATTCTTCAGAAACTTCACTAAGGCTTTAGCATGAGCCTCAGAGCACAATAGTAGAGCTAGCATGGACTTTTTGGACGGAGTTTGTCCCAACTGTTCCACAACATTGTAGTCGCTCTTCTTGGGAAATTGGCTTATGAGCCAATCAAAAGAAATCGGAATTGTTTTTTATATATATTAATTGTGTGTGAAATATACAATGGTGAATAAATACAGCATAAGCGAATAAATAAACCATTATCATACAATACAGTCGGAAATTTAAATAATTATTTAGGAAAGATTTTTTCTACTTGATAATAAATCAACTAATAGTTTAATCGATAAATTATCAAATAAAAACTATCATAACTAATTATTATTTAATACATCGAACAAAAATTAAATTATTTGCATAAAATAAATTAAAAGATGAGAGTTTAAAATTAGCCTATATTGAAGCAATCTGGGAGGTGCAAAAAGAAATCCAAAGATAAAGTCTAAACCCAAATAAAGGGTTGCCACAAAATTCTACACAACTTCTCCAGAAGGATCTATGGCAAGGATGCAGATCTTGGATCGTCCGATTCCAATCTAACAGTGGAGATCTGATGGTGAAGAAAAACAAAGTGCATGGAATCTTTCTATAATCTAAATAATGATAAGTGTCCCAATGGTGGCGACACTTGTCACCATGGCATCTGACCAAAAAAACCCAAAAGATTATTATCTATATAACATAAAACAAAACGTGTTATTATTTTTAACATAAAACAAAAAATACAGAAAAAAACCACAACATCCTTCTTCTTTCTGTCTCATCGTCTTCTCTTGCTATTTTTCCTTCCATCTATCTCACCGTCCTTTGCATGGTTTCACCGGAATCTGTGAACAAAACTCCGTGCCTCTCTCTCTCGACGGCGCTGAGCTCTGTCTCGGTTTTTGTTTTTGTTGTTCTTCCCTCTCTCGTTGTCGTTGTCCCACATCACTGTCTCGCCGGAAACAATGATGGTGGTGGTTACGTGTACGCCTGAACGTGGAAAACGAGAAAGCCGCCGTGTCGGATGTCTCCTCAAGGCGGCGACAGCGGCGGAGTTTCGCTTTTCTGCTCCGATTTGTAATTTTATTACATGTTCTTGTTTATCCTTGTCTTCTGATCCTCGATTTGGTATTTGATTTTGTAGATGTTACACGGTTTGGCCGGGATCTTGAAAGGGATGTAAGAAACCCTAACTTCCGATCTGACTTTGAGATTCCTGATGAGATGATGATGACGATACGGCGGAGACGCCACTTCTAAGTCCAAACTGGTGAGATTGTTCTGATACTTTTCCTCTCTTCTTTCTTATTTTCTGAAGGGTTTGTGTTATTAGGAATATGATGAACATTTTAGGGTTTAATGATTGTTCTCTGTTTGTAGCTGCTTGCTCGATACGTTTCTGGTTTTTTGGCTTTTGGTCTTGTTGGTTTTGGGTATCTGGTGTTCTGTAACGATGTATATTGGTTTTGGAACAATGTTTTTTGGTTATGGTTGTTCTTGCAGGAAAAACCTCCTGTAAGATCTTAAGGGATTCGGAGGCTCATACAAGGATGAATGGCCTCCAAGCTATGGGTCTAGCTTACCCCGCAGTTGGGAGCCCTTAGAGATAAAGTATTTGACCCCTCTTGAGCATGTGGCTAAGAGAGGTAATGAGAGAATGATCTTCTTCTCATGGCCCTGAGGCCTCTTTTATAGTATCGCCATCACTAATGAACATAATTGTGTAACCGTCCATTAATACTTGAAACCGCTACTTAATGATTCGTAACGTCTGTAACCGATTCATAAGTAGTGTAACGGAAGCCAGTCCGACCTCGGGGTTTCGCCGAGGAGCTCACCGGTTACCGACTATAGGATCCTTCCCGGGGCTGACCCGTTCTCCAATCGCAATTCCGAGGATCATGCCGGATAAGGATCTCACATCTCAGTCTGAGATCCATCCCGGATGTCTGCAAACCCACCTCCGGTCTTACTTCTCGGCTGGGAAATTTATGCATGAACAATGGTTTCTGTTGGTTTTTCTGGTATGGAATGGTATTGCTGCTTCTGGTTCTCGTTTTGGAACAAATGGTTTGTTTGGATTTTCGATTTGGAGTTTTGGCCTCAGGTTTATGGTTGTTCTGTTTCTGTTTGGTTTTGGAACCAAGGTGGTTGCTAGGTTGAAATCGGTTTCTTGGTTTCTTCCCTTGGCCCTCTACTTCTGTTCCTGTTTGTAGCTTTATATCTTGGTTAGAACTCTGCTTTGGAACTTGATTTTGCTTTGTTCTGATGTTCTACTGCTGGTGTGTTGCTTGTGTTGCTTGCCTTGCCATGTTTAGCTATAACCTGTTGTGCCCTTTTTAAATGGCTTTACTGTCTTAGCAATTTGGGTTGTCTTTTGTCTGCTGCTAGCCCTACTATTCTGTGTTACTCTCTGTTGCCCTCTGCTAATAACCATAATTCCTTTTGGATTAAAAACTTTTCACTTGCTGCTGGCTGCTTTATTGTAACTATGATGATAATTCTGAGTTTGTGCTTTTTGCACCTTCCTTTTTGTGAACTAAGGTCTTACTTTATGATTTGCAATTGGGAAAACCAGCCCATGATTAATCTTCAGATTATAAGGCTTTGGCATTGAACATGATCTAAGTAAAACCCTAACCTGATTCCTTAACACAAACCCTAATGATGAGGTTGAGAAAGGATTGTTCTCTTTAATTTCTTGCTTATGTTCATGTTTGCTAACTATGTTCACTTTTCTTTGTTTCATGTAATGATGTGGAGGATGGCATGGAGAAAGAAGAGGAGTAATCGTGGCTTAAAGTAAAGCAAGATAGAAGAGAAGATTGTGGATGAGCTTGAAGACCAAAGAACATGATGACTTTGAAGATGCCACGAAAGTTTACCTTTTAGGATTTAGAATTTTTTGTAGCAATTGTAATCTAAAAGTATCCTTGTAACAAACTTGTAATTTCCATGATAGAATTTAAATGAATTATCTTTTGAAACTCAATTTGTGCCAATGTTGATGCAATTAAAAGTTAAGCATTAGAACTTGAACTTTCTTGTAGCACAAAAGGTGATGACATAACTTAGATTAGATTCAAGACTTGAATGTCTCTTGTAAAGAAAGTATTATGATTCTTGAATGAATTGGTAATGAGCTTGGAAATATTTGGATGAAATTTACCATGTTGAATGGTTGAGATAAATTTGCATGAACTTTGGTGAAACCATGAATCTTTGAAATTGAAACAAAATTCTGATATTCGCAATTAATAATGACATGAATCTTGAGTTAAAAATAAAGTCCTGAACTTCCTTTTCCATTCTAAGTTAGAAATGCCAACAACAAAACAAGCAAATTCCCTTCCGTAGTCACTTTTGACACTCAACCAATGAATCCAAATTTAAGTTGACTTGAATTTGAACAATAAGCCTCAAATAAAAGAAAGACATAAAAGATGTTTTAATCAATCAAAGAATCCAAATCTTGTCAAGTAATGTCTTTGAGGAAATAATATTTGTCCTGGACATCTTAACCAAACAGGTAATTCACATCTCTGAATCCGTGCATTTCAAAGGAATCCAAAAAGTGATGATGACAAGCATAGGAGGAGGATGAACAACTGAGTTTACAATCTTATAGCTCGGCACGGAGAATATCACAGTGATCAAGAATCCCAACCTTGAGTGAATATGAGAGCCCCTTGGACCAATTGTCAATACAACCAAATTCCATATTTTTTTTTGAAAAGCTTGACAACCAAAATAATTTAATTTAGTAAATGAAATGCAATGATGCAACATGAGCCACGCAAAGTTATCAAAATATCCGGAGGGTAAATTTTAGGGTGCGACAGTTGCCGCTATTCAATCATCTTAAACCTGGTAAGTGAGAAAGATTGACAACTTTTGAATGTTTAAGGTGGAAGAGGATTAAATACCAGAGAACCCCAAACATTTGCCCTACGCAGGAAACCAATGCCACAAAAGAAAGTGGATAAGATATCTTGACTACAGAGCCAAGGAAGGGACGCCTAAGGATAAAAAACTTGTTAAGGAACACCAGAACACCTTAGCAACAACAGTAACAATCGAAACATATGAGGGGTTTCAATAACACTGGGGATAATCGAGTAACCAAAATGAGCTATAACAGTAAGTTTTAATGAAAAAGCTATGAGAAGCAAACCAAACTTCTCAAGCGAAAGGAAAACAATAGATTAAGCCATCACAGGACGTCTTAACGAAAAGGCTATGAGAAGAAAACCGAACTTCTCAAGCGAAAAGAAATAAAATAAATTAATATAATTGAGAATTTGTCAGAAAATTCCAAAGAGTTAAAGAATACCCGCAAACTTTAACGAATATAAAGATCGAGAATTTATCAGAAAATCCCGAAGAAGATAATTGAGAAATTGTCTGAAGATCCCAAAGAGTTAAAGAATATCCGAAGACTTTAACGAAGATATGATCAAGAATTTGTCAGAAAATCTCGAAGAGGTTAGGAATACCCGTAGACCTTAACGAAGATATATGGCTTAGGACAATATTTGAATTGTTGTGCACGAAGGTGCGAGGAGCCATGGCATGCTGAATGTCTTGACCATGTAACTTCCGAGTTACCAGCAGAACAAATTCAGTAGCGCGCCCGAGAATACACTTCTCTGGGGATAAACAAAACAATATCCAGCACACTGGTGTGATATAGATGTTTATGAAGTCGGTAAATCCTTATTTCCGACGTTTCTGCTGATGAAATCTTACTGAACATGTAAAGACATGTTGAACAACTTTCGAGTTTACAAGACCTTCAACCTGTATGCAGATAGCTTTACCGGTGATAAAAGAATCAGATTCAGCACCCGTGACTGAAAAACTTCTAGGGTAATGAGCTTCAATATGCTGGCATTGTATAGACAATACGTTGTAGCAAATGGATATGTGGATCAACGTCCGAGTTGGAGAAATATCCTGAGATTGAATAAACATCCTACCCGGTGGATATTTATTTGTTGAGTGTTTGAAAACTTACTGGGGAAATAAACACACCAGATGTTCAAAGTAGTTTTCCGAGAACAGCTCAGAGAAACAAAATTTGCAGGAGTTACTGCCACTAGAATTTGCTGAGAAGATTCTTGTCTGAAAGAAATCTTGAAAATACCAAGAACAAAGTTGCAGTAATCCTTTCTGAAGGAGACTTGCTTGCGAGTAAATTAAACTTCATTGGGGAAACTCCATAAGAAAACCGTGTGGAAAATTCACTGGAGATTCCCGGTTGATAATTTTGCGGACATTAGAGTCCATCTGAACAACTGTTTCGCTGGGGAAGAAGTTTTGATTGGAGAAACCACCAGTTGTTGAGATCCATACAAGTATACCACTTGTGTTGTAGAAAAGAAGATAATCATGTCGTCTGAGAACTATTCCTTCAACTTGATCCTTACGAGGGTATTTACAGTTTCAGCTAAAAAAACCTGCAAAAGAATTAGCCAGAGCTAATGCATGAGTATGATATGCATGATATGATATGCATGATGATGATTTTTTATGTTTTAATGCAAATAGTATGTGGTTTCCTGACACTGTTGGAAGAAAAAAAATTCAAATGCATCATGCAGATAATGCACCAGTTTCTGAATGTCGGTCCACCACTTGAAAGGTTCCACAGTAACCCTTGTAGAAGGAAAGATGGCAATTTCTAAAATGCATTAACAGAATGCCCCAAGAGTTGACAAGCTAACACCTCGATGACAGAAGGATGTAACAAGCATATACAGATATGTTGAACCATTTTAACGTTGGAAAATCATCATTTTGTCTCGTAGCTGTTGAGCTAGCAGTGAGTTGCAATAAGCAGGAGATAACTCCATTGGGGAGATAGGAATCAAGTTCAACACCATCTGAGGGGGATAAACACTTCCACGGTGGATAAATCTTCCAACGCATGTTAATAAACATGTATTGGCGTGTTTAAACAATTTGATGTTGCAACAGATCTTCCGAAATCCTTTAACCATCTCACCTGGCAGACGCATACTTCTGTTGAATAAGCGAGGAATGCATTGGGGAAATAAACACACCAAAGATTCACAGGGGATGATTAATCACTTCTCTGGGGAAGAAATTATCCTGAGAGTTGACGCCACTGCTGATTTATCTTTCGACTAAGCGTTCAGCTTGCACTGGTGAGAAAAACTAAATTGTCATTTGAGAAATAGTCTTGGACGCTTGCATTGGGGTACTTCAAAAGAAACTCTATAAAGAAAAAGTCACTAGGGAAAACCCGAGTAAGAAAATTCGTTGATACAAGAGTTCACTTGGGGAAGATCACCCATTTCAGAAAAGATTTGATTTGAGAATCGTCATCGTTGTAGACCAATTATGGTCAAGCCTTCAAATTTGTGACCAGAAGAAATAAATCTGTCACTGGAGAAAATAATCTTCAAAGTCTGATCTTGTTGAGGAGAACAACTAGTTGATCTTGAAACATCCCAAGTCTTGGTTGGGGTTTATGAATGAATGGGCTATGTAGGATATGATATGTATGAATGAATACATGCATGAATATATTGGCTAATGTATTGGCTATCAAACTGAATCCTCGACATCGCAGGTTTGGAGGATAGAAAAAAATGGCACAATAAGATGATTGACCAAGCTCTAAATATTAAATTGCCGCTGGAAGGGCTGCAAAGCAAATTCTTGTAGGAAGAAGAATAGCAAACTTCTGATTTGATCAGATAATGATGATTAGAGGTGTGCCCCATGCGTGGGAGTACAACTGCATTTGCAATCAAGAGATATCTCGACTTCAGAATCTTAACATGCCCCGGTCTGTTAGACCTTCTAGAAATCTTTCTTGAAAAGGAGTGCCCCGGTATCCTATGTTCTGAAGCAATACTTTACTGATCGTCAGTATTTCGAAGGAACTGGATATTCTGATATGGGAATATCATGCTTTCATAGGAGTTTTGGAGGTATTTCTACATCTCAAAATAACCTCCTTAGATTTACTGAATCACATAGTTGCGGACTTTGCATAAATGGACGACATGCCTCTGCATGAACATTGGAGAGACTCCAACGTCTCGAAGTAGTTGATTCAGATTAAATGAATCTTTTCAGCAAGCTTGCTTTAGAATGAATCTTGTAGAGACTTCTATGTCTCAAGTGATTTACTCAGATTGACTGCATCTGAATAAAGAGCTATGCAAACATAGGGAAGACCTGCCCCAGGATGAAATTTAGAGAGACTTCCATGTCTCGAGGTAATTGCTTCAGATTGATTGATTCTTGAAACAAACACTTTCTCCAATTAAGAGAGCTCATTATCTCAAAATAATTGTTTCAGATCAACAACACATGAGCAACTAAGTTGATGGAATGAGAGCTTTTTGAAGGCTCCACCGCCTCGAAGTAATTGCCTCAGGCTAATTAGAACTGAGTGATTAGTTCTGCAGATATTGAAGCGAAATGCCCCAATATATATAAACTTAGAGGGACTTCCATGTCTCGAAGTAATTGCTTCAGGCTGACTGAAACGACGGGTGTCTCAGGCTAACTGCTCTTTGAGAAAGACCAAATCACCTGCTGATTGCTCTTTAAGGACCTGCCCCCAGATTAGCAGAAAATTCGAGAAGCTAAATTTCGACTTGATTTCCCCCAAGTTAACAGAATCTGGAGAAAACGACTTATGATATGCTCAAAGGAGTCCTTAAACGTCTTGCCCCTTGATACAAATAACTGCTAACTCAACAGAATAATCAACTTTCTCTTATTTGAACAAAGTTAAACTCTTCACTGATGTTCATTATGAGAACTTCTTCAATGTCAAATAATTTTTTTACATGTAAAAGAATGTTTATTGTGACAATTATAATGCAACATTTATGCATCTTGAAGTTTTGTATGAAAAACATTAAGACTTTTTTTTTGTGAACGAAACACTTTTGGAGTGCAACACTGGAAACTTTTTCTTTATGAAAGATAAGACGAGCATATGATACCAACACAGATATTAAACACACACTGTAGGAGTCAGGTAAACGCGATCTCTTCGTCGTATGCTTTTGAATTAACCCCTACTTCAATTAGGACTTTTGAGGGTTGTGACGTTGCTTGGTTCACGGTTTTTTAGAAAAAAGGATTTTTAAGCTCAAAATATTTGGTGCCCGCCCATTCTCCATGATATTCTTCATTCCTAAGTTCAACTATCTTGATACGAGCACTCATCTCTCAAAGGAAAGTTATGATGGTTGAGGAACCAATACAAGGTTTCTTGGACACGACAGTCACTCACATTTTGCTTTTGGTATTTGACCACACAACTTATTCTTTGTTGAGAATTTTCCTTTGATAATACTTTTTGGGATTTTCTCTAAATTTTGCCTGACTTTTGCCTAAGCGACTTATTACTAAGTTTCGACTTAGCGGGCTTTTTGTCTCTTTCTTTTTCAATCTCTTCTTTTCTTGAACAAGTTATGCATCTTTACATTGTCTTCGATTTGGAAGTGATTGTGACTGTCTGAGTCCTTGGGTAGATGAGGATAACCGTTGTGGTATCGTCATCTATTGACCCCTGATGTGCGAGAGATAACCATGTGGTGTCACTCTCCTTTGATGCACATCATTGATAGACGAAGGTTGACTATTGCGGTTATGACCTTCCTCAATCTTCTGAAGGATAACCATTATTGTATCCTTTGACGCGCACTCTCTTGATGAGTTTTGAACGCTCGATCAGATTAACTGAACACTACCCGCCATTGGGTTAAAAATGAGGGTCTTTTTTTTCTAAAAGAAAATAAACTCCTACTTTAAGGCTCAAAGGGGTTAACGAGGGTCTATCTCCCTTATAACTCCGGTGTTTGGGGATTTGAAACAAGGCTTGTACATCGTTAGCAGGGTTCTACTCAAGATCATACATTCAGAGACCTAGCGTTTTTTCAATTATCGTCATCCTCCCTCCAATCTTTGTCTAGGCGAAAGGATTGGTAACGTTGGTATCACAATGCTCGTAAATCAAATAAAGAGTGATAACGAATGGATTACTTCGAGACAAACATACTCATTGCATTAAGATAAAAAACAAACAAGTTTCTACATGCAAACAAAGTTTAAACAATTAAACAAGATACACATCAAAATGCAGTAAAGAATAGAAGACTGTCATTGTTGAGGAGACTTGAGCTCCGTCTGGACTTGTTGATTTAGATGACTTTCAGTAGTCTTGGTGTTCACTTGAGTATGGGGTTTTCATTCACCAACAGATTCCCTCCTTGAAGAGTCAAGTACTTCTGTTCAATCAACTGTTGAACCTTGGCTTTGTAGGTGTTGCAGTCCTCTGTTGAGTGGCCTACTGTTGCATCATGGTATCCACATTGCGCGTTATAATCATAACCAAACGGGAATAACTTTGGCGGGTTAAGAAATTTAGGAACTACCAATGAACTTTGAGCCAGATGTGGAAGAAGTTGTCTGTATGTCACTGGAATTGGATCAAGAGGAGCATTCCTTCTTTCCAAATTATTCTAAGGCACCAATTGCCTTTGAGAATTCTGACTCCGAAATTGAGGAGGATCAGACAAAGATTGTTGATGCAAAGGCTTGAAAGATGGTAATGGAGGATAATGAGTCGGTGCTACGACTGACTTCCCTTTGCTAGAACTTGAGATATCTTTGCTGAAGGTTACCACCTTTTCTGAAGTGATCGCTTGGTCCACTTCATTGCTGACATTATTCTGCAGCGTCTCAACTCAATTTTGGCAAACAATTGTCCCAATGAGTTTTGGAAATCCCTCGAGGCTGCTATCATCAGAATCTGAAACCAAAATTTCCAAACTCGAGTCATTTTGTTTGAAAGATAAAATCTTGTCATTAATTAGCTCCTGGACCTTGCATTTGAAAACGAAACAAATCTCAGTTTCATGTCCTGCAGAGTCAGCATGACAAGCACATTTAGCTCTCTCATCAAACCAAGCTTTAGCAACCCCTAGTACTGGCTTCAATTCCCTTGGTATCACAACACCACTTTGAACCAAGTAAGGAAATAGTCGAGAATATGATATCGGGATTGGCTGAATATCCTGTTGAGCATATCAGCGGTAATGCGGGTTACCATGCTGATTTGGACCCCTCTTCTTTGATTGGGGAGTAAGCGATTGTTGTTGTCAAAGAATCTTCGAAGATGAAGGCCGATGATGATTGATAGTAGGAGAATTTTGAACTGGATAGTTCGCTACATGTGGATGTTCTTGACTCGTGGGCACACCAGATGATAGAGCGGTAACCAAGTTTGCTGAAATTGGTGCAGTGTTGCATTCTCTTTTCAACACAACTTGCAAGAGATCCATAACCAGACTCATCTGATGTTTAAATGATTAACTTCGACCTTCAACAGTTCTTGACCACGTTGAAGCTTATCTATAGCCTTCGGAGGCATTCTTCGAGTTCTGAATGCGTGTCGAGTAATCAATTTGATCTTTTTGGACAGAAGAGATGAAATGAGCTTTTCTGATGAAGATGAAATGCATGATAATGTATGAAAGAATACAAATGCAATGCAATAGTAATGCATGTAAGAATGCAATGTGATGGTAATGCATGTAAGAATGCGGCGTGATGCAGTCACATTGATGTTATGCACGAAATCACATGTAAAGTTAAACAGACAGGGGTTTAAAAGGGACAGTCGGACATGGTTTCGACGTCTACCCAACAATTCCCCCCAGGATGGCTCTTAGGAATTTTTTTTGATACAACAAACACAAATTCTAATATTAGAGTCCATCGCAAATGATACTTGCAAGGCTGCAATATTTTTTTGAGAGAATTTGGTTTGAGGGAGGATTACGTATTATCCGAATAGACAAAGCAGGTCTAACGATCTAACAAACGTAACCCTCGACACAAGGATCTACACGGGATACCCAAAATCATTGATCCCAACGTGGCTATATCATTTTCACCACAAATAGATTTGTGATTAGATGATATACCCAAGAACGTCTCATTTGAGTATTTTAAGGCCCAAAGGTTAGGTTTCCTTAAAAGTCAAACTAGGGAAATAATCCTTTCTAACAACATTATTGCCAACGCAAAAACAGCTTGCAATTGGCGATGATGTCTTCGAAAGAACCTCCCCTAGGTGTGATCTTCGCACCAACTTACAAGACATTTCCGTCTAGCAAATCAATACTACGCAACCACTCTAATTTATGTGTTCTATAGCCTTGGTAGTGGGCTTTTCCTATAGTCCCATCCATTATTCCCACACAAGATAATATATTAACAAGGTAATAATTAAAGCAATAGGAAATAAATGACTAAATTATAAACATAAAATAGAGTGATAAAAAGAAAGCAAAAATAAACACACATACGAAGAACTAAACTATGGTTGACACGCTTAGTCAAGATTCCCCAATGAAGTCGCCAACTGAAGCAACTCGATTTTCAAAAATCATTTAATTTTTAAAAATAAGTGAAATCTCCACCTAATTTTATTTGTTCCAAAAGGAACGGGAAAATATAGATAAAACCCCACAGATGCGGATAAGGCGGTCTACGACCAAAAAACATGGAATCGGGAGTCGGTTATGTAAGAGGAAGGTATTAGCACCTCATACATCCATCGTACTCGATGGGACCCGTTTAATTCTAAGTGTGTGTGTGTGTATTCACTAATCTCTAAGTTATAATCGAAAAAGAAACGAAATTTGTTTATTATTATTTCGAGTTTGGCACGGTTTCAAAACCGTGTGCCTACGTATTCCCTTGTGCAATGGGAAAGTCAAAACTCCGTAGTTCCTCTCAAAAAGTTTTTAAGTTTGTTGTATTGATTTTATAAGAAAAATCGCGCATTAGACATTTCAAATGCTTAAACTTGGACTTGTTTAGTTTGTTTGAAAAGCTTAAGTCCTCGTTCGCATTTGAAATGGCTATTGCGTACTCTTTGTAAGAAAAGAGTTTTAATGGTCGCATATGAGCGATAAAAGAGTTTGAGTGAGTTATTTATTTTTATGTGGGAGACAAGTATTGGACCATAAGCATTCAACGGCTAACGCCCCAAGTACTCGGATGAGTGGACAGAAACATCCAAATCATCTTTTTCTACCCAAAAAGTTTGTTAAGAAAAGGTGAGGTGAAACAAGGTTCATGTTAATTAGATTTAATTAAGAAACCAAACGTACAGTCGATGGTCGATACAGGACTGACTACCATACGTTTGGGAGGAGAGAGAAGTGGAGTATTTATTTATGAAAATGTTTTGAAAAGAAACTCGACGTTGGATCGAGGTTTAGAACTTTAATTACGAAAGTGTTTTTAGATACGCGCGGAAATGAATTGTGGAATCGGGTTATGATTAATTGAGTATATGGACTTAATTAACCTCGTGAAGATAGGTGCTCCTATCCCCAACTATGAGACCCTTGTGCATGGACAATTGGTATATGAACCAAAATTTATTCGGGTTATGGTTAATTAAAGCAACAAAGGCTTTATTTAACCTTGTGAGGATGGTCATGCCCATCCCCAACTATGAGACCCTTTAGGAAATTGGCTTATGAGTCAATCAAAAGAAATCGGAATTGTTTTTATATATATTAATTGTGTGTGAAATATACAATGGTGAATAAATACAGCATAAGCGAATAAATAAACCATTATCATACAATACAGTCGGAAATTTAAATAATTATTTAGGAAAGATTTTTTCTACTTGATAATAAATCAACTAATAGTTTAATCGATAAATTATCAAATAAAAACTATCATAACTAATTATTATTTAATACATCGAACAAAAATTAAATTATTTGCATAAAATAAATTAAAAGATGAGAGTTTAAAATTAGCCTGTATTGAAGCAATCTGGGAGGTGCAAAAAGAAATCCAGAGATAAAGTCTAAACCCAAATAAAGGGTTGCCACAAAATTCTACACAACTTCTCCAGAAGGATCTATGGTAAGGATGCAGATCTTGGATCGTCCGATTCCAATCTAACAGTGGAGATCTGATGGTGAAGAAAAACAAAGTGCATGGGATCTTTCTATAATCTACATAATGACAAGTGTCCCAATGGTGGCGACACTTGTCACCATGGCATCTGACCCAAAAAACCAAAAAGATTATTATCTATATAACGTAAAACAAAACGTGTTATTATTTTTAACATAAAACAAAAAATACAGAAAAAACCACGACATCCTTCTTCTTTCTTTCTCATCGTCTTCTCTTGCTATTTTGCCTTCCATCTATCTCACCATCCTTTGCATGGTTTCACCGGAATCTGTGAACAAACTCTGTGCCTCTCTCTCTCTCTCTCGACAGCGCTGAGCTCTGTCTCGGTTTTTGTTTTTGTTGTTCTTCCCTCTCTCGTTGCCGCTGTCCCACATCACTGTCTCGCCGGAAACGATGGTGGTGGTGGTTACGTGTACGCCTGAACGTGGAAAACGAGAAATATGTCGTGCCAGATATCTCCTCAAGGCGGAGACAGCGGCGGAGTTTCGCTTTTCTGCTCTGATTTGTAATTTTATTACATGTTCTTGTTTATCCTTGTATTCTGATCCTCGATTTGTTATTTGATTTTGTAGATGTTACACGGTTTGGCCGGGATCTTGAAAGGGATGTAAGAAACCCATGATTAATCTTCAGATTATGAGGCTTTGGCATTGAACATGATCTAAGTAAAACCCTCTAACCTGATTCCTTAACACAAACCCTAATGATGAGGTTGAGAAAGGATTGTTCTCTTTAATTTCTTGCTTATGTTCATGTTTGCTAACTATGTTCACTTTTCTTTGTTTCATGTAATGATGTGGAGGATGGCATGGAGAAAGAAGAGGAGTAATCGTGGCTTAAAGTAAAGCAAGATAGAAGAGAAGATTGTGGATGAGCTTGAAGACCAAAGAACATGATGACTTTGAAGATGCCACGAAAGTTTACCTTTTAGGATTTAGAATTTTTTGTAGCAATTGTAATCTAAAAATATCCTTGTAACAAACTTGTAATTTCCATGATAGAATTTAAATGAATTATCTTTTGAAACTCAATTTGTGCCAATGTTGATGCAATTAAAAGTTAAGCATTAGAACTTGAACTTTCTTGTAGCACAAAAGGTGATGACATAACTTAGCTTAGATTCAAGACTTGAATGTCTCTTGTAAAGAAAGTATTCTAATTCTTGAATGAATTGGTAATGAGCTTGGAAATATTTGGATGAAATTTACCATGTTGAATGGTTGAGATAAATTTGCATGAACTTTGGTGAAACCATGAATCTTTGAAATTGAAACAAAATTCTGATATTCGCAATTAATAATGACATGAATCTTGAGTTAAAAATAAAGTCCTGAACTTCCTTTTCCATTCTAAGTTAGAAATGCCAACAACAAAACAAGCAAATTCCCTTCTGTAGTCACTTTTGACACTCAACCAATGAATCCAAATTTAAGTCGACTTGAATTTGAACAATAAGCCTCAAATAAAAGAAAGACATAAAAGATGTTTTAATCAATCAAAGAATCCAAATCTTGTCAAGTAATGCCTTTGAGGAAATAATATTTGTCCTGAACATCTTAACCAAACAGGTAATTCACATCTCTGAATCCGTATATTTCAAAGGAATCCAAAAAGTGATGATGACAAGCACAGGAGGAGGATGAACGCCTGAGTTTACAATCTTATAGCTCGACACGGAGAATATCACAGTGATCAAGAATCCCAACCTTGAGTGAATATGAGAGCCCCTTGGACCAATTGTCAATACAACCAAATTCCATATTTTTTTTGAAAAGCTTGACAACCGAAATAATTTAATTTAGTAAATGAAATGCAATGATGCAACATGAGCCACGCAAAGTTATCAAAATATCCGGAGGGTAAATTTTGGGGTGCGACACGTGGAAACCGAATCTCACACCCTAGTGATTTAAAAAATGAATACACATTAGCATAGTTAAATATCAATAAAATGAAATATAATATGAATGAATGGCACGATTTAGCATGTTCGCCATGGATTATGATCCATTCTTACCCTACTACACCTCAGAACAAGAATCAATGCTTGAAGCACTTGAAACCGGAAGTTGGAATACGATTTGGAGAAATTTTGAGAATTTTTAGGGTTTTGCAAGAGGCTGGCAGCACGTGAGAGAGGTGTCTAAAAGGTCTCTTGGTCTTGTAAGAATGCTAGGTATTTATAGAAGAGTGGAATTAGGTCAAGGCATTAAGAGAAAATATTCTCCTTAAATGGAGAATATTTGATTTGAAAAATTGTACAAAATCTTTCAAATCTTGATCAATCTCTTCCTCAATCTTCTTGCACGAAATTGACAGATTGTAGTGAGCTATCTTGGACCCCAAACCATACAAATATCCAACCTAACTTGCCTTGTCTTTTATTTTTGCATTTTATTTAATTAAATTTGAATTTAAGTTATTTTAATTAAAAATAAATAAATAAATAAAGAGATAGAGGGCGTGGCATGCTGCATAGTGGCCATGGATAATCTCATGATCAAGTTTAAATCATAAAATCTTAGGCCCATTTGGAAATTTTTGGCTTTTGCAAGGTATTTTTCCTCATGCACCTCCTCAAAATATGTCCAACTTGCACAATTTGTATCTTGCTCAATTTTCAACATTTTTTGGTGTTCTTGGACTTTTTAGAAATCTCAAGATGTCTTCTAAACATAATTTTTGGTTTCATCTTCATTGGAGTTTCCATGCTCATGAACACTTCTTTGCAAAAAGATGACTTTTGTTGACTTTTTTAGAAGGACCTGTAATGTCTTGATCCATAACTCCCAAATGAAGCATTTTCTGCCCAAGCTTGTGAGACATGAAGTTGTAGAGAATTTAATTCTATTCAAAATGAGCATTGGTGGAAAAATTTCTGATGAAGTATGTGAAAGTTATGCTTGGTCAAAGTTCTGTTGACTTTTGTCTAGAGAAGCCCTAATTTGGAAACTTTGACTTTTGATCAGATCTTGACTTTTCTTGATGAATCATGATCCACTCTTGATCAAATGATGAATATCACTTCAAAATATTGATGTTGACCAAAAATTATGAAGTTTGACTATATGTTGACCACAGTTGACTTTTTATCCAATACAACTGATTTTCAGCTATCTGAGCAATTAGATGAGCAATTTGAACTTGTGAGGCTTGAAACTTGACATGATGATCCCTTGAAGTATAGGATGAGGTATGATGACCACTTGAAGCATTAGAAATCAATCTTGACTTAAGAATAGCAAAACTCTAGTTTGGATTAATTGCTTAGGAGAGGGTTTGTCTGGTCAACCCATGTGAAATCCTTGAGAATTGAGATGTGATTTGTCTTGAGAAGTAGGAGGGCAAATTTTGGGGTATAAAGGCGCGACGATTGCAGGCTTCGCTCAGTCCAACATATGTCGGCATATTATAGCGGGAATGCTCGCGGGGAGCACCATGGCGACGTCGTTGGATTGAATTGGTCGCAATACCATAGGGACAGACCCCTTGCTCGAATGCATTCGGGCTGTCCAGAACAAGAATTATAAATGTGAGTAGCATGGAGAAGTCTCACATTGGTTAAGAATATGAAGACTTGATCATCTATAAGTGAGAGAATCCATAAACTTATCATTTTAAAATTTGATTAAATATGTAATGTGTCTCTCACAAAAGTGTGTTCAATAAAATAAAATAAAAAAATCAAATATAAAAAATCTTCTCCTTTGACCCACCAACTGCCCAAACACCTTTTAGCAAAAAAATAAATTACTTGTGTATATGAAAAATAAATTACTTGTGTAATTACACTCAATTTTATTTTTAAATATGTCTATGAAAGAAAAAAATTACTCGTGTAACTGAAAGACTTGAATAAATTAAGTCAAAACAAAATTGGAAACTAATAAAACACCTGTTATGAGTGATATCAATTCATCCAAACCAAAAGCTGAGTCCATAGTAAAAAATAAAACGCTGAAAATGATATAGCGATGATATCAATACTCCAATAATCAAATCAATAATGCTTCTTCTTCTTCTTCTCAAATCTTCAAACATGTTACTCACTCATCACCTTCATCTCCCTTTCACACATTCACTCTTCACCACCCCCTTCCGCCCCTTGCACCTCACCACTCCAATCCTCAACCTCAAACCACCATCCACACCCCCCCGTTTTACTTCCTTCACCCTCCACGCCGACCGCCATTCCCAACCCTCCATCCCCAACCACGTCGTCGCCAATTCCGTCACCGACTCCTTCCTTTCGCTTCTCGAATTCCTATCCCTTCTCTCTTCGCTCGTCGTGTCGGCTAACGTCGCCGTGATTGCGCTGTGGAAGAAGGAGTTGTATGAAGCAGTTGCCAACAGGGTTGCTCCGTTGAGTGTGTTGTTGTTGGTGGTTGGTGTTTTGAGCGGCGCGTTGATTAGGAGAAGAAGGGATGTTATGATCGGCGGGGTTCCGGCGTCGAAGCTGAGTTTGTTGCCGAGGATTCAGAAATTGGAAGGGGATTTGGCTAGGTCTGCCAATGTTATTAGGATTTTGTCTAGGCAGCTTGACAAATTGGGGATGAGGTTTCAACTCACTCAGAAGAATTTGAAGGAACCCATGGCTGAGGTAATTACTCTCTTTTCTTTTAACCACAATGTTAGAGAGAGTGTTTGAATAGCACTTGTAGTATAATATATGGTGGAAACTAGGTTTAGGTGGTTTCGCATTCGTGTCTGCGAACTCTGTAGTAAGGAGAGTAGATCAGATAGTTAGAAGATCTCGGAAAATTTTTAAGAGGAATTATTAAGAAATATATCGAGATTAATGAGTTGAATAGAAACATGTTTTTGATACACTAACTTAATGCTCCTTAACATTATGTTTGAGTGACTGGTTGAAGGTTGATATACTGTTTCAATTTCACTGTGAATTGAAAAAGACTGACAAAAATAGTTAATTATTTGTTCATTTGTTGAAGACTGCTTCTCTCGCACAGAAGAATTCCGAGGCCACAACAGTATTAGCCATGCAATCAGACGTGTTGGAGAAAGAAGTCGAGGAAATTCAGAAAGTTTTAATAGCAATGCAGGTAGTCATTTCTCCAATGTTTACATAAACTCTGCACGACGAAGCATTCGTAAAAAATCGAATGAAACTAGTTTGTTATGGGCGTTAAGGGTTAAAATTATTGTTTGGCTGTAGCATACTAGCATTCATGGTCTGCATAACTTTAGAAATTTTAGAAATTCAGCACTTTAACTTTTGGGTGCCTTAGAAGTTTTACTTTGAGTCATTTGCAGAATTACTCACACACACACCGATATGGCATAATTTTATATTCTGAATTAAAATGTTTTGTAGACCATGAATCTAGTACTCTTGAACATTTTATTTTCTAAAGTGTTTGTTTTTTATCATGGAGTTTGACTTGTCCTGATGGTATTTGACCATCTATGTAGGAACAACAGCAAAAACAACTTGATCTCATTCTAGCAATTGTGAAGTCAAGTAAGCCATGGGAAAGCAAGCAAACTAATGAGGTGAATCAGGAGGTCCACCAAATTTGAAGCTTGGGTACAAATTCCAGAGTGACGAATCTTAGCGAATCATTCTGATTGATGATGTGTACACTGAATCATCCATCAACACAGTCAAATTACCAATAATTTTATCGGCACAGAAATAATTATTACACGTCTTCTAAGAGTACCTCAAGGTTCCGGTGGATAGTGGTGAGAAGAAATTAATCAATGAGTTGGTTCAATCTAAGGGGAGAATTTACTGAACTCTCTGATTTGTGGTAAAGTTCGCCAACGTAAAGTTGGTTCTTTGTGTTTGTGCATGTAGGTTCATTTCAAGTTTACAAGGTGTTCATCATCAAAACTTGACACAGTTCACATTTTTCCCTTTGCATTGTTGTATCAAAAACATACGAGTATACATTGGTGTGGAACATACTTTGGTCCAGACTAGTAATTGTGCTATTTGGGTCAAGTTTGTCTATATGAAATGAAAAATAGGATTGAAGTCGTGCTGGTTTGTCTTTTCACACTGAAAGTGTACCTCAGATTGTTGTTTAGATAATATTAAGAAAAGAAAAATAGGATTAGATAATCATTCCACTTTCTATTCTCTTTCTCTTCTACTTTCCTTTTATTTTCTTTTGTGATCTAAACATACCATTAGTTTCTATTCTCTTTCTCTTCTACTTTCCTTTTATTTTTTTTTGTGATCTAAACATACCATTAGTGAACGTATAAGAGAATTACACAGATTAAGAAAAATAATAATTGAGTTAATAAAAGTAATATTTTTATAAAGTTGCCCTTTATTATTAGTTGTAGTACATTGTTATACTTAAAAAGAGTATATATAAGAGGTCAAATTAATAAAAGTTAATTATAATTGCATTGAAAAAATAAAGAAACTATAACTTTTTGAGGCTAGTAGAAAGACTAATATTTTGAGACAGGGAGTACTGTTAACAATTAACATCCTCAAATTGGAATGGATGCAACTTAATCCAAGTTATGACACGAGCATAAAAGGGTCCAGAATGTAGTTGCTTTAATAAAAACATCAGCCAACTGGTCTGCTGAGTTAATTTTTACACACTAGTCAAAGGCAACAGCTTCCAAAATCACACCTTCTGAGTACAGGCAGACTAGTGAAGAGCGAGAAGAGAACTCAAAACAAGGGCGTAAAGCAACTCGTCTCAAAACAAGGGCAATGCATTCGGATGCTTCAGTTAATTTTTAAATACCTCCCTAACTTCTATTTATGTTTCTTTAATTCTCTATAACTTTTCTTTCTTTCAAAATGCAACATTGATTAGTTCAAGTAGCCGCTCTATTAAAGCTGTTAAGAACAGGATAATTTTAATTGCATGTAAAATGCGTTAAAGTCATTCAACTCTTGTATCAGTCCTCCCACCTGTAATTGAAGTCAATAACATTACAAATATCATTTACTGCCAAACTTAGAAATGGTGAGAATAAACAAAGTAATGGATGAAATGCAACAAGACTGCTGCTGGTTGGCCCTTTGGGGATACATAATAAGATGCAGATGCATTATTATAGCAACACACATCAGCTTTCCAGCATTACTAACAGAGTCTTCAATAACCGGCTTGCAGCTTTAGAAGCAGCCATCAAGTCACTGCAAAATGAAGTAATTTTCAGTTTCTTTCTTCAGTCAATGACATAATGAGGAGCTACAGCCAAAATTCGATCATTTCTAACTGCAGACTCGGTTTGCTCTGCACCACCAGCTTCTGCTGCTGCTTGTCTCCCATCATCTACCACTATCAAATGCCCCTCTCTTCGAATTAAAATCTACAGCAAAATGTTTGATTTGATTAATATGTCTGTCTACAATGTATTAATTTCTTTGAAAGAATAGTATAAAACAAGTATATACCTCTATAATTGCTTTAATTTGGGAAACTTCAGTTTTTGCCTCCTCTATGGAACTGTAGTTATTTTTCTCATTTTGCTGGTCCACATACCATTTAATCAAATCTCGTTGTCTCATCCCAGCCAAGTCACTTCCTGCAATAAATAAGCCCACGGAAAATTCAAATTTCAATATGATCATATTGAGCACTTTGTAGTATCCCTGACAAATGCTTATATAGATTAATCTTAATGTAAGCCAGACCAAATTCAGAATTTGAATAAATTAAACAACTTAAATTTTACACAGCAATCTAAATGATCAAAACTGTGAAGTATAATAATGTTAATATATTGTATAAACAAGATTCAAGTAAAAACCTTGTTCCACTACAGTCTCCTCATGTTGTCTAAGCCGCATGACAAGGGCCTTGGTAATCCTCTGAAAGTATTCATCAGTTACAGTCGATTTCTTTCTTTGGGGGTTAGATCCATCCGCTGGATTTTCTGCAAAGTAATTAAACCTATGAATAATTAAATTGCATCACATAGATGACTGCAAGGCAAAATTGGTAGGAGTCCCCTCACCATTATCACCGTTAGTTCCATCAGCATCATTATTATTATTTCCATCACCGCTGCCTGCTTCTTCCTCCCTATCTTGATCTTGAAACTCAGATAGATCAATCTCACTGGACTCCACTCTGCAAGGAATAATAAATAAAATGAGTACTTATAGCCAAAAGTTAGTTCCCAGAGTAGAAATTTAAAACAAACAAGAAATATGCCTTACCTTATTATAGATGTTTGCAGCAGTTTTACTGCTAAACGAACATGGCGAGGTTGCACCTGCAATAAAATCAGAAAATCTTCTTTAGACCAAGGAAAGAAAACACTTAAAAATTCCTAATGGCCAGACCCTACAAAATAAACACCTGATTATCCAAATGACACCGTGCAATGGCCTCCGACAGCCTGATTAAAGCCTCCAATTGCCTAACTGTCATACGATATGCAACCCTACTGCCAGGATTTGTATCAGCCCTACGGAGAGCAACATAAGAATCTACCAGTAGTTTTCTTGCATCTGACGTTAGCTGCATTAACCAGGTTAAGTGAGAAATAAGCACAAAGGTAAAATTGATCCCATGCAGCTTGATCAATAAAAGTGTTCAAACCTTAGGTTTAAGAGTTTTTGCATAGGCTATATAGCGTTTCAGTTCTGCTGTACTGAATGTTGGAGAAAGAGCATCTTCACGCTTTTGATGAACCCGCACAATGTGAGAAGCTATGTGGTAATCTGTGTTATCGTCTGGGTCATCAATCATAATGTATACAAGATCAAACCTTGAAAGTATAGCCGGTGGAAGAGCCACATTGTACTGAAACAATAAAAGGGAAAAAAATTAAATAAGGCCATGCTGTACTCAATAAGGCAATTAATAGCCAGATTAGCAGAACATTTTACCTTCAGTGGCTTAGACTTATCATACCGTCCTCCAGCAGGATTGGCGGCAGCAAGAATGGAAGTACGAGCATTGAGTGTTGCTTGTATTCCTGCTTTCGTGATACTAATAGTTTGTTGTTCCATAGCCTCATGAATTGCAACCTTTAATGGAATCAAATATGAGATATAAACCAGTCTATGAACATTTAAAGCCAGTCGAAAAATGTATGCCTCTTACCTGATCTCGTATGTCCATCTTGTCAAATTCATCAATGCAGCAAATACCATTGTCAGCAAGCATCAAAGCACCAGCCTGAAAACAAGGTCTTACATAAGAAAACAAAGACATGTTTCTTAACACCCACTCCCTTGGAATTTGTATATAACCAAGGGAGTTCCTCTCAAGTCATGTTTCATAAATTCCAACAACAAGCAAATATTTTAATTACAACATGCAAATGTTTTAGAACGCATAGTTTTAATGCTACACTAGGGAGTTTTTGGATGAAAAATTACAATTACAGAGCATGCAATATTTTTAGAAAGCTTAATTCATAATTTCCAGCAAGTACTTTCAACCCAATGCAGCTCTAATCCTATTATTGTGCATTGTCAAGTAATTGGGACAAGCAATAGTCTTAGTTCTGTCTAATTTAAACCAGGACACATTAGGAATGTGCCAGTTTAAATTCGCCAAACCAAAGCCACAAAAACACAACTTAAGATAAATAATGGATGCTTGTGAACGGTATGATTTTTTAATCTTTTTCCTAGGCTAATCTATCCATCTTCTTATATTAAGACGGCGGATATTTCTAAACTTCCAGTAAGTACTAAGTACAAGACAGATTATTGACCTCAATACAAAACTCCCCAGTTTCTGGTTCCTTGGCAACAGTTGCAGTCAAACCAGCAGCAGATGATGATTTACCAGATGTGTACACAGATCTTGGAACAATGCTTGAAGTATACCTGAAATGATAACCATACATAATCCATTCAATTCGCAATGATAATCATACATAAATTCCATTCAATTCGCACAAACCAGTGAAAGCAATCAAAGAAAAAGAAAAAGGGTAGTACTTGAGAAATTGAGACTTTGCACAGCTAGGATCTCCAACAATGCAAACATTTATGTCTCCTCTGAGGCTGATGCCTTCATGAGTAGATTTATGGACCCCACTCATAAGCATAAGAAGGATTGCTCGTTTAATATCTTGATGACCAAAAATGGTAGGAGCAACACTCTCAACAAGTTTTGTGAAGAAATCTGGGGTGTTCCTCATTCGTTGAACTTCATCCAGTTCCTGTTGCTGTTAAATACAAGCCAAATATAAGGCATATTATTTCTCATTTATTTCAGAAGATTTGACAAATAACATTATGTATGTGTGCTAAAGAAAAATGAACAGATAAGGACAGCAGCTAGCAATGAACAAAAAAACCAAATGTGATCAGAAATAATTACATACTATTGGTAAATACAACAGGATTGGTTATCAAGCTAAAGTAGGTGACTTGATTAAAGCTATCACAAAAATATTCATAATCATAATATAAAAAAAAAACAAATGTGACCATAAATAATTACATACTGTTGATAAATACAACAGGATTGGTGATTAACCTAAACTATGTGACTTGATTAAAGCTATCACAAAAATATTCATAACCATAATATAGGTAAAACCAGCCAGTCACAACAACTGACAATATCAAATCAAAATCAGATGGTGACATAATAATGCAGAGGTAATAATATTCAACTTACAGAAAATTGCAGATCATCTTCCTCTGAATCCTTCTTCCTATTCCTGATGTCTATTTCTCTTCTACCATCACAAATCTGTAACAAACCATTCGGAAAACACATCAATCTCAAAAACTAAAATTACATCATAAAAAATTAAACTATACCAATAACTAATAACAAATAACCAACCTGAACAGAGTTGGCAATAAAAGCTAGACGATAGGAGAGGTCTCTAACTCCCAAAGCCCTAAGGCCCCTCACACCTTCATTTCCAGATGAAGAGCCCTTGCGTTGAGAAGCTTCCCTACGACATTCTGATCTCTCTCCAGGAGATGCCAAGGCCAATATATCAGGTATGACAATTACAGTGCCGGTAAAAATCACTCTGCAAGGGGACAGTTTGTGGTTTGGTTATTGAGCTGGTAAAGTCGGAAAAATTAACATTTCAGTAAATTTAAACATTTCAAGCAAATAAGGGGCAGAAAAGGCTCACGTGTCACCAGCCCTAGCATGTTCCACAATCTCATGACGGAGAATAACATCCAATGACCTGGGCAAAGAACCCGCAGGTATCTCTTTGGAAGTCTCCTGCATTCTGACCCTTTGCCAATCAGTAAATTTGCTCTCTTGGCGCAGCAGAGCCCACCTTGTTCTGTTATTACAGGTAGCATTCGGACAGATTGTTGGCTGCAGTGGAACAAATAGAACAATCATACAAAAAGTAATTTACAATACATAACACAGTAACAAGAAATTAACTGTCTAATAACTACCTCAGTATACTTGAATTGCTGTTCAACGTTCTTTATAACCCCACCACATTCTAGACACTTGAAAGTCCCTTGGAGAAGCTCGGGTCGAACCTCACTTGTCCTTGTCACCACTCCCGTTACAGATACAAGCCTTCCAATCTCCGAAGTTGCCAACTCTCTTAACCTGCATATGTATAAGTTCATCAGCAAACAACTCATCAAACAGAAACACTCAAACTTAACCTTCAATTGCATAAACATACCCACTACATCACAACTCCACATCCTCCATTTTCAATTAAAAAATAACCTAACCAAAAATTAATGAAAATTATATACCTCTTAACAATTGGAATATTATAGAAGGCAACATTGATGTCCTTGTTAGGGTTATCATCAGATATAAAGGTAGGCTTCAGCTCCATAACAAACCTCTTGCAGGCATTCTGCAAATAAGGTTCAAACCTATAATCATCAAAACAAAAACCAATTGTTAGTTAACAAATTTTAGGGTTTCAATGACTTCAATAAAAATCTAAATGAAAAAAAAAATGTAAAAAATAAAATAAAATAAAAAAAACCTCAGATATTCATCAGAAACAGCTTTCTGAAGAAGATCACTGAATCTGATGACATGCTCAAAATCGATGAACATAGTGTTCGACTCGTTAGCTCTCATCACTTCAATCTCCGCTTCGTAGTATAGTTCATTCCTTTGTCCAGATCTAAAACTGTGATTCAACGCAAACAGAAAGAGTTGTTCGGTTAATCATTACAAAATTGAAGAACGAGAAAAGGTGAAGAAGACGAAGAAAACGAAGAGTACCTTTTGAGAAAATCTAAGAAAGCATTTTCAACCCTAACGGCTTTCTCGTCGACCAAGTAACCGCCAAAAGCTTCCATTTTCGCTTAATCAGTTGAGTTTCTGAGTGGCTGTGAACCCTAACTTCCACTCGGTGTCTGAAGTTTGAGATTTGATTTCTGAGTTCTTCTAGCTATTCCTAATGAACACCAACACTTGAGTGGCGGGAAATTATACAAGTGGTGCCAACGTCTTCCCGCCAAAAATATTGGGCTTTTGACGGGCCTAACTTTACGGTCCATTTTTAGTTTTTGTCGGCCCACTAAGAGTATCGACTAGCAGGGAATTTATTTGAGAAGTTTCTTAATCCACTACTCCTAAAATATGGGGAAAACTTTACTTTGTACCCCCACAGTTAATCCTGTACCCCACATTTTTTAAAAAATGACATTTTTACCCTAACTGTAATTTAATTATTTTACTATTTTATTTTTACCATTTACGAAAAAGACAAATTTTACACTTTTGAAAACACTTCGAACACTTTCAAAGTATTCCTATGTAAAACACAAACCGAACAGCTTTAAAAGTGTTACGATTCATAAATATTCCTAACACTTTGTGCAAGTGTTCGGAATGAATGGCAATTATTTATCAAACCGAACACTTTCGTAAAGTGTTCCGTTTAAATTGTGTGTTCCTAACGCTTAAAGTGTTCCTAACGCTTTTTTAAAAAATTTTTAAATTTTTTAAAATTTTTTTTTAAAAATTTTTTCGTATGGAAATTCAAAAACGAATCCTCCATAGATACGATGATGTATTCGCTATAATGTAAACATTCGCTACACGAGAAAATGTTATTAGTTGGATCAAAGAAGTTGGATTAAGAAATAAAATCACCGTTATTATTAAGCGCTCGACACCGAAACGGCAAGAGAGGAAGGAGGAATAAGATAATTTTGGGTGTGATAGAGCGGAAAATACAAGGATAAAAGTGGAACTCGAGCGCAACTAAGAGATGTGGATGTCCGTTTAAAATAAGATCGACCACAAAAGATGGGTTGGATGGAAGGTAGATGTAAAGTGTGGAGTTCATAATCATGGATTACCCGATAGGCTCAAGGGCATGCGTTTGTTGGCAAATTGACCTCGGATGAAAACAACATGTTTTGATTTAACAAAGAGACATGTTCCTCCTAGACACATTTTGACTTCCGCAAGAGAAATCTCGAAAATATCACTGGATCACTCAAATTTATAAGCGTAAGAGTGTGATAAAAAGAGATAAGGGTCCAAGATCCGAGATACAACATTTGCTAAAGCTAATCGAGGATGCAGGATATGTCTGGAGTAGAAAAGAGATGGTTCAGATATTGTGAGAGATATTTTGGGCGCATCCGTAGTCCGCAAGTTGAATATCTTTCCCATTGTCTTAGTTATGGATAGCACATATAAGACAAACAAATATAGGCAACCTCTTTGAAATTGTTGGCATGACATCGACGGAGTTGACTTTTGTCTTGCATTTGCTTATATGGAGTCCGAGCGCATGATAGTTTTGTTGGGTCTTGGAGAAGTCAAGGAATTGTTTGTGCAGAAAGATCTGCGTCCAAAAGTGATTTTGACGGATAGAGGTCTAGCATTGATGAAAGTGTGGAAATTGTGTTCCTACTACACAAAATTTGCTATGTCGTTTCATATTAACAAAATGTTGGGATGCGATGCAAGCAATATGTGGTGAAAGAAATGCGAGAGACCATTGACACATTATGGGAGGAAGTTGTGTGGGCTAGTGACGAGGTTGAGTATGCTCAAAAGTTGGAACAACTTGAACAAGCATGTTTTAATTGTGTTGACTTTATTGATTATGTGAAAGACACATGGTTGATTCCACATAGACATAGATTCGTTGGAGCATGGATTGATCGAGTACTTCATTTGGGCAACACCACGACTAACCGGTATATATTTTATTTTATTTTATTGTTATTATTATATTATGCATGAATATTATTTATATATATTATGCATTAATATTATTTATATATTAATATTGTTATATAATATTGTTATATATATTATGCATTTATATATATATTATGCATTTAACATCATGTTATATATTTGTTATGCATTCATTTTTAGGGTTGAATCCGCTCATTGGAAGCTAAAGCAGATGTTGGGAAATAGTCTAGGTGACATGGTCAATTGTTGGGAAGCTATGAACAACAACCTGAGGATACAAATAGGCAACATTCGTGCTTCGTTTCAAAAAAGTTTTTATGAATGTGAGCATGCACATGTTAGTCCATTCTATGGTAAGTCGCGTAGTTTTGTTTCTAGAGTGCCCGAGACGCATTGCGAAGAGTTAAAGAGAGTTGATTATGTTGGAACTTCTAGAGAAATATGTAGGTGTACTCATAGAACAAATTATGGGTTACCTTGTGCTTGTGAGTTAGGTAGATATGTGCTTAGTGGTGTACCTATACCTATTGAGAGTGTTCATGATCATTGGAGGAAGTTAAGTATGGAAGGTGAATTGCAGTAGGAGAAGATGGATCGGAGACCGACATGAATAATGTAATGGAAGAAATATGGAGAAAGTATAGATCATCGATGTTGTCGGAAAAGAGCATTAAGAAGTAGGTGTAGTGAAATTGCTTATCCCAACAACTTCCTTATGTCCACCACCCAAGACAAAATATGATGTTTAACCAAGAGAGTTGAACAAGCATCTCAAACTTCACAAAAGTCGCCTCAAAATCTCAATCAAAGAGAGATTCAAAATCAAAAACCCGCACAAAGAAGACTACACTCTTCGCTTCCAAGTCATATCAGTCATATAAAATTATTATGCATTAATATTCATAGTGTTGATTATTTTATGTTTATTATTATATTATGTATGTATAATGCACTAATATTTATAATGTTAATTTCTTAGATCATATATTCGGAGATTGTGGATGTTGAATCGATGGTAATTGTGGATTTAGAGTCATTGCATCGTTGCATGGGTATAGTCGGATGGTTGGGCAATGGTTCGTCGAGAGTTGGACATGGAAATAAGAGACAAGAAGAGTTTGTATGAGAAGTTATTCGGAGATAGACTATCGCAGTGAGGAGGGTTGATGATACGCCTATCGGTATTCAACCGAGGAGAAATGGTTGACACTACCGATATGGGTTACTTGATAGCGAACCACTATAATGTCATTCTTGTCCATTTAGGCAATCCTTGCTTGACATTTTTCCCTTTGACATCATCACCTCCACATAATCCTACTATTTGGTGTATAGGTTTAGTCAACGGTAACCATTGGGTGCAGGTAATAATTTATATATCCGATTATAGTATTTTCAATTATTATTTTCTATACAAAGTGTTGGATTAATTGTTTTTTATACTCAAGTAAACATGAAAGATGGATTCCCCTTACCCCCGGTGCCTACAGACTGGAAGAAGTTTCGTCACACGGATGCAACTGCATGGATAATATCATTAGCGAGACGATTGCAACTATGGCTACATCTTTCGCCAGTCTTACCTTCTTATATTTGCTTAGAATAATCCTGTTTTGTGTAATGTATTTTGTGTAATGTAGAACTAAATTGTTATGAAATGTAACAAAGCATTACAACAGACGCTTTTTTTATTCATCCAAATATTCGAATGACTTCAATGATAAATTAATGATAACATACACTAAAGAGAAATAACGCATAAAATCATAAATATTTAAATAGTTACTAGAGAGTTACTAAAAATAAGTCACAAATATTTACAAAGTTACTAAACATTACACAAATATTTAAAAAGTTACTAAACATTACTAAATCATAAAATCACTCTTCATTACATAAATGTAGCGCGGTAAATAAATCCGAAATCATGGATCATCCTCTTCAGCAGCAAATTTTTGTAGACGATGATGAATTAATGCGGAGATACGAGCCAACTTAGGATCGGATGGCCCTGTTGCAAACTGTGGAACTGGCACCTGTCTTGGTTCATCAACCGGTGGTGGTACCAAACGAGGGTGTGACACCCGATAATACCACCCGTATAATTTTCCACAGCCTCGAGGGAAATGTGATGCAGTGTGACCAACTACATCTACAACACTGATCGTAACTAATCCGCTTAACATCCACATCCGCCTCAATAATATCGGGTGAACGTGGTATATCGAATAAGACCAAACCGACGTAAACATCCACGCCCAAATATAATACATAAGTACCTCTCCAACAGAGTCCTCCTCTAAAATAAGCAAGCTCGCCGAACGCATCGAACCGCCTATGATCCTCAAAAGGACGCCACACCACGCCAACCGGTCAATCTATCGAGGATACCGCAATGCATCCACCTTCAACGCCCTTGCTTGTATGCCCATCTCATCGCTTCCTCGGCATTCCAACGTTTCGCTGATGCCGCTTCCACGACTCTTCCAATTCCGTGAAAATACTCATGGATCCAAAGATCGTGTCAATAAAAATTAATAAACAATTAATAATAATTAAAAATTAATAAACAATTAATAATAAATAAAAATTATCTAAACAATAAATAATAAATAAAAATTATCTAAACAATAAATAATAAATAAATGAATTACCTGAAGAAGAGTCGGATAACCAGCAAGTTGTTTGGTGCCAAACATACATGCATCTCCAAGTGAAGCATATAATGTCACCAATGCAATGCCTCAACTATATCTTCCAAAGACCTCCAAGTCCAAGAAGAGAGATATATATTTTGCTTCGACAAGCGTAAACGTCTTGTCGGCAAAAATAGTGCAACCTACTAACATCATCAAGTAAGCTCTGGTCGCATATTCTCAATTATTAAGACCTCTATGGGCAACAAAGGTATCATACAACCATTCCAACTTATAGTAGGCACCTCTGTTGCCACGAACTTGAGTTGTGGCTTCTCTACGTGACACTCCTAAATATGTCACGCAAGCTCAAGAACATCATCTTCAAGGACATGGCGAGTCCGAAAATACCTCTAATAGGGAGGTGGAGAATACAAGATACGCATCGAGAGTAATCGCCATCTCACCAAATGACATGTGAAATGACGACGTCTCGGAATGCCACCTCTCTACAAAAGTAGTGATTAAATTCGGATCTATCTTTGTCATACTAGATCTTTGCAAATGTGCAAGACCGAATTTGTCACCAATCTTTCCATCTCTAGGAGTTGCAGGGAACCCATTCTTTGAGTTTTTGACCGTAAAGACATTTTAATTGTTTTTCGGTCCTCTTTCCGGAAAAAAATGTTGAAAAAATTTAACATATTAATAAACTATGCCAAAATTAACTTAATTCATTTCGATTAAATTTTCATTTACTTACCTCCCGTACCACAAATGTCGAGCACAGGTCGTCAGATCTAACTAATGTGATAAATCGATGGTCCACCCGAATCCCTAGGCACCTTCGAGGATGTGATCCAGATGCACCATCATTTCTCCGAGCACAAGGTCGTCCGTCAGGGCCTAATCGTCGAGGCATTCTGGAAAAAATAATAACATCAAAATATGAAGAAAAAAAGAAAAAAAAACAGAGAAAAACCCAAACCGGAACACTTAGGGGAGAGTGTTCCGGAATGAATTTCGGAACACTTTTAAAAGTGTTCCGGAAAAAGACAAAAAAAACAAAAAAAAAAAATAAAACCGGAACACTTTTGAGAAGTGTTCCGGTTTGGAGAAAATTTCGGAACACTTACATGATGTGTTCCGGAGTGCTTTTTTGTGTACCGGAAGACTTTCCCAAACTGTTCCGGAATGCAATAGGTTTTGAGAGATTTCGGAACACTTTTAGAGGAGATGTGAAAAATGAATTTTTTTTTAAATCTTATGCTTTTTATATGAGGGTATTTTCGTCCAAAAATTACTGTAGCGGGATTACGGGTTAAAAAGTGGGGGTACAAAGTAAAATTTTCAAATATGGGAGGTTTATTAGAAAAATTCTTACTCTATTACATTGAGCGTATAGGAGAGTAAATTGAAAACTCAATTATGTTTTTTTCCCAGCATTATGATTTATGATCATGTCACTTATGTACATCTAGGAAAAAAATCACTGTATGTGTATAGTTTGAATATGGACTTTTAGATAATTTATATGGTTCTAAATACACACTTTTTAAAAATAAAAATAAGAGATGTTTTAAGGCTCAGACGATGAGAGATTTGGGCTTTTTTCTCAAATCAATATGGACCATTAGATTAGATAAGATTATGGTGCACCATGGCATACAATAGCACGCTCCCATTCATACATATTTATAGATTAAATGTATATATTTAATTATTTTGTTTTTTTTAAAATGTAACGTTTTTTAAAGATTAAAGAGTGTGAATTTTTTTTATAAAATATAATTTTATTAAAACATGTATGTGTTGTTTTTTTTAAATTAAAAAAATGAGATACTTTTGTTTTTTTACATGTATATGTTTTTATCATTTTATTATTTTAAATATAATTTTTTTAAAGATTAAAAAAAGGTGAAAGTTATATCTTTAAAAATAATAATTTTATTAAAACACGTGTGTGTTGTATTTTTAAAATTAAAAAATGTGATGTTTAAAAAAATATATTTATAAAAAATTTACATTTAAAAAATTCAATATTTGTATTTTGTTAATTTTTAATTTTTAAATTATTTAGTCCTAATTTTTAAAATAAATCAACTCAATAAAATTGGTATTATTGCTGATAATCACTCTTTATTCCATTAAATTTGGTTATTGGGCCATACACTTGAAAACTGAAAAGCCTGGAGACAGAGGCTATTAAAGGTTGAGTTATAGTTGGCAAGTTAAAATGGTGTTTTATGATGACGATTGTTATTTGTTTTTGTGCAGTATTTCCTAGGGAGGTCGCAAAGGACCGGTTGTATTGGAGCCAAAAGAGCTTTTTGACGAAGACAATGTTAAGAGCTTGTTTGTTTTGATTTGTATAAAAAAAAATTATATTGAAATTTTTTATAAAAGTTTCAAATAAAAAAAAAATTGAATTGTTATTCTTAAAATATTATTTTAGACAGTTTATTATTTTAGCGGAAAAAAATTTGACTTCAAAATTTCAAAAAATTATTTAATTTTGAAGCTATTTCAAATAGTTTTTCATAAAAATCATGTTTAAAATATAAGTTTTTGAAAAAATTGTTATTTTGACTATATTATAATCTTCAATAATATATGTTTATGTTATAGAATGTCAAAATTAATCTCACAATTTAGAAAAAACAAATATAAAAAAATTTAATATTTTAAAAAACGATTTTATAAAATCCATTTTTTAAAATACAAAACAAAATATATTTTTTTAAAGCTGAAACAAACTGCCTCAATCATATGAGCAGAAATCCATTATGCAAGGTGAAACAAGAATGATGTGAAGAAGGACAAATATATATATGTAAAGATTGGTATGAATATACCAAAGATATTGGGCTACAACTTATTGAGCGTTATTCTGTGCTATCCTCCAAAAATCATGTTTGTGAGGTTGTTAAACTGTTGAAAATGGAAGTTTGTAATAGAAACTGTTGTTGGAAATCTACCAAATATCTATGATGAATTTTTACCAATCTTGATGAACAAGATTGATATCACCACGCACAGTGACAATGAGCAATTAAATAAAGAAAGAAGAAGAAGGAAATATTTTCTGCAGAGTTTTCTCTCTACCCACAAACTATGGAGAATTTCTTATTCACTTGCAACTGCAAATTCTGTGAATACAACTTGATTACAAAAATAGGGGTTACTCCCTCTATTTATAGATTTAAATTAGCTTGCTCCCTAAGTTAAAGCCCAAAACTATAAAAGCCCAAAATATCTATTTTGGAACTAAATCGAATATATTATATTTTAGATCTAAATCAAAACTAAATCTAAATCTAAAACAAATCAAATTTGTATGCAGTCTGCTTCGAAACACAAGCTTTTCGACTGGGTCAGCTTCTTTCGAGCAACCTGCTTCGATCCACCTCTGACCCTTCGACACACATACACATAGTTTTGACACACATGAATTACTTTCAACACACCACCTAATTCATTGTGTCTAAAATGTCTACATTCATCATTGCTCTTAGTCTTCGAAATACTTCTACCTGCACACCCTTCGTCATACTGTCTGCAATATGATTCTCAGTTCTGTAGTGTTCCAAATTCATCTTCCCATCTGCTACCTGCTCTCGAAGACAGTGGAACCTCATTTCGATGTTCTTGCTTCGACCATGAGCTACCAGATTCTTTGCCAGTTTGATAGCTGACATGTTGTCGATCTTCATGGTAATTGCTCTATGATTTTTGCCTGTAATTTCTTCGACCATATTCATCATCCAAGTTGCTTGACATGCACAAAGAGAAGCAGCTATGTATTTTGCCTCGCATGATGATAATGCCACAACTGGTTCCTTTCTAGAACTCCAAGCAATTGGTGCAACACCTAACATAAACATATATCCTGCTGTGATTTTTTTATCCTCAGCATCACTACACCAGCTCGAATTTGTGTACCCCACTAACTTGCATTCTTTTCCTTTATCAACTGCAGGAAATAAAACTCCATAGTCAAGAGTTTCTTTCAAATACCTCAATATTCTCTTTGTTGCTACTACGTGTGATACCTCTGGCTTTTGCATGAATCTACTCACCATACCAACATTGTATGCTAAGTCAGGCCTAGTATGACAAAGGTATCTTACGGACCCAATAAGCTTTCTATATTGGGTTGGGTCGACATCATCTTCTTCTGAGTCTTTCGACAGTTGTAGTCTTGGTTCTGCAGGTGTCAAAGTCGAATTACATTCTTCCATCTCAAATCTCTTGAGAATTTCTCCTGCATATCTTCTTTGATGCATCATCAAGCCTCTACTAGTCTTGTAGAATTTGAAGGAAATATGAAATATCACCCAGATCATACATTTCGAATTCCTTGCTGAGATCACCTTCAAAGTCTTCGGTCTATTCTTACAGCTACCTGTGATTAACAAGTCATCAACATAGAGACATAGTATAAGAAATTCACTTTTGCTTATTCTTACATATACTCCATGTTTAATTGTGCACTTCCCAAATTCCTTCTCCCGTAGAAAGCTATCAATCTTCTTATTCCAAGCTCTTGGAGCTTGCTTCAATCCATACAGGGCTTTATGAAGCTTGTACACCTTTCTTTCTTCCTTATGTTTCACAAATCCAACTGGTTGTTTAACATAAACTTCTTCTTCCAAGGGTCCATTCAGGAATGCACACTTTACATCCATCTGACATATGTGCCAACTGTTTATTTATGCTAAACCAACAACCAACCTGATTATTTTGATCCTAGCCACATGTGCAAAAATCTCATCGAAGTCAATTCCTTCTTTCTGGAGAAATCCTTTCGCCACTAGTCTTGCTTTGTGTCGAGTTACTTCCCCTTTAGGATTCATCTTCAGTTTGTATACCCACTTGATATCAATTTCCTTCTTGCCTTGAGGAAATTCGACAAGTGACCAAGTGTTGTTGTATTCGATGGTGTCATACCCCAATTTTTGACCTAATATACCACCTTACATTTGCATTACTGCATCACTAACAGTTCAGAACAGAATTAATCGGGTGTAGCTTCTACAGGTCAAAATTAGGTTTCATCAATTTTTCATCTGATTCAAGAGGTAATCAATTAGGGTTTGAGTTTCACTCACCTCAATTGATCTATCTTAATCAAATCATCAACCTCTGATCTTCAGATATCCAACTTTTCCTCATGATCTATCGAGGATCGACCAATTAAGGTTTTTGTCGAGGATAAGGAATCACTGATTTTCTGATCAATGAATGACTTTTTTGCTTGGAGATTGGTCTTCATATCTTCAATACAACATGTTGACCTAATTTCTGGATTCAAAACATCACAGAAGTTCACAAAATTCATCAGTCAATTTCTGGATCATCTGATGAAATTTCATCTGCATTGAAAAGTCAAACTTTGACTTTTGGTCAACTTTTTTCAAGACAAAACTTTTTCAATCATCAAAATACTTCAAATGATCCATCATGATCATAAAAAATCAAGAAATTTGGAAAAGTCAACAAAAAGTCAAAAATTTCAACACTTAGAAAAATTTTCAAGTGTTAAAATTTCACATTTTTTCCTACTTTCATGGCATTTTTTCACATAGTTCCATTTGGAATTGAAAAAAACTCAAAACATGAAAGTTGTAGCCCTTGAAACAAGCTTTCCAAAATGTCCAAGAACTTGCAAGTCCATGGTGTCTAGCTATACTTTTGATTTTGAAACATAGAGCTCCAAAAGCCATGATTTTCAAGTACAACCTTCAAAATTACAAGTCATTTTTGAGTTTTCTCCTTCTAGAAGCCTTGCCACCTAGCCAAGAAGGATAGAGCTGATAAAAATCAGATGGAAAGTAATTATGATGAGATAAGATCAAGTTGAATTATTTAACCATGGTTAAAAGGAAGCTTCCTTTTGCATTTATGGCAAAAATGACTTTCTTGCCCTCTAAGGCAAGTTGTCCAAATCCAAGTCAATCCTCTTTGCTTGCTAATCTGAAATCTTGACCTATAAATAGAGGTCATGTTTGCCATTTGAAACTACACCAAAGCTATGCCAAAATAAGCTTTTTCCTTTCTTTCTTAAATTTCAAGTAACATAGTTCAAAGTGAGAATTCTTGCAATTTTCAAAACTTGTGAAAAACTATGAGAGATTTGGTGTCTAACATGTCTTAAAATCAATATATAACTGGTTTGAAACTTAAAATCAACATAAGAATAGCTAAAACCAGAATTGCATTTCAAACTTTCAAACTTGGCAAAACTGCTTTAACTTTCAAAACTGATGTTTGGCTCGAGCAAGTTGTGTTTTTATCATTCAAACATCATCAACATACTCCATATGGATGATACAAACCATCAATTTTGATCTGTAACACCTCCAAGCACGGATTCGAATTTCATTTCAAGCATATGCAAGTGGACTTGGTTGGAATGATCCAGGCAATTTCAGAACAAGCAGACCATCCTCACACCTTCCATAAGGTTCACTGGTGCTCTAGCAATCCTTAAACAACAACAAGAAACACTCTATTGAAGATTTCGATCTCAGCTTCAAGAGGTAAGAACTCAAACTTCGAACTCCTTGATTTCTTACTTCCAGTTCAAAAAGCTCTTGGCCGTTTTGTTTCTGATCACTGATCATTAACCCTAAACTAATTGCTTGATTCCATGATCACACACGATTTCAATTTGATTTTTAGGAATTAGGGTTCTTCGTCTTTTCTGGAAATTTAATCATGTTAAACTAAAAATAAATGAAATTAAACCACATCATCATGTTCCTGGTTCAATTTCGACCAAGTTTGATGTTTACATCGAGAAATTTCATTGAGAAACAACGAATCCATGGTTGGATGAAGGATTAAGGAAGAAGAAGATGATTGCGCGCGTTTTTTCAAATTCAAATATAAAGTTTATAATATTATAACATGGTTTGAAATCAATACACGGATGTATTGCCGCCCCAGCGGTTGCCAGCTCACTCTTAAGACTTTGCCTTGCCACGCCTTGCCCAATGGTCCCGGGTTCGAGTAGCCTTGGGACCATTTTTGCAAACTTTTTCATTTTCTCTTCATATTTTTTTTCAAACTTTGACTTCTTCAAAACCCAATCAAAACTCCTCATTTTGAGGTGATTTTTTGCACACGTGTCATTTAACATGTCTATTTTATGATAGTGTCAAAAAAATTCAAAAATACTTTCTTTTGATTATATTTTTATCGAGCCGAAAACGATACGTTTGAGTACTTTTCAAAGCACTTTCAAAGGCGTTTTTTTCAAACTTTCGAAGCCCGAAACTTTTTCAAACTTCTTGTAAGTAAACTTCATCTTTCAAAAACACTTTCAAGATCTTTTCAAAACTTTTCAACAAACTTACACTCTTTTTTCCATGATCGACCCGATTTGAAGATAAAACCGAACTCGTTTTTTCCTCGAATTTCTTAACCGATCATGGGCCTCCCTTACGGTGTAAGTCCCAAAATTCTTTTATGTACATAATTATTTCTTTGTACATATTCAATTATTTTATGTACATACCAATTTTTTACTTGTACATAATACAGATACCTTTGTAAATACTCAAGTACAAACAAATTTCGTCCGTTTGTTTTCGTTTCGCTTGTATATACATTGAATACCATTGGTATTAAAAGGAATATTATTCCCGGTGAAACTGCTTTTAAACCAATGGGCCTCCCTTACGGTGTAAGTCCCAACCCTCCTATGTACATACATATTTACTTGTACATACATACTCATTCGTGTACATATTCATTCCTTTGTACACCTTCAAACTTGTAAATAATCAAGTTACGCTCGTTTTAAACGCACGTTTTACACACACTTGTTTATATTTCTTTCATAAACTCTTGTAAATAAACATCATACATTTGTTTATATTTCCTTCATAAACTCCTGTGAATAAACTTCATACGCTTGTTTATACAACTGTCTAGTTATAACATAACAACTAGTCTAACCACTAGGCTCCCCACAGAGTTAGCCTCCTATTGGGCTTTGTACAAGGTAACTCATTCATCTGAGTTTAGCCTCCTCTTAGGCTTCGTATAAGAAAAGTCATTCATCTGAGTTTAGCCTCCGCTTAGGCTTCATATAAGACAACACTCCCCTGTTGAGTCAACCTCCTCTTGGGCTTCGTTCAAAAGAACTCCTCATTGAGTTTAGCCTTCTCTTAGGCATCAAACAAGAAAGAGACCAGGAAATATCTTAACAGCCTCCTATTGGGCTTCCAATACAAAGAATCACCCATGCTAGGATAGAACCCTGAGAGTATGATTTCCCGGTGAAATCGCTCTTGAAATCCTAAGAGGATGGTTTCTCGGTGAAATCCCTCTTAAAGCCAAAGCCAGCCATACCCTATAGCTTCCTCTTGAGCTTCATACAAGGACCCTCGATGACCCTCGGAATGCCTCCTCTTGGGCTTAAAATACAAGGACCCATTGTGCTTCTTAAAATCATCCCCTAATCCAATCAATTTCTCCTAGAGATTTAGACGTCTATCATCTCTGTGGAAGAAGTATCTCATCTATCACATCACATACAATCAAAAACTTTTCAAACTCTTTTCAAACAAAAACATCTCTTAATCGTAAGTGGTAACACTTATACACTCAAGCAAAACACCCAATGCTTACAATTAAAGGATTCAATCATTTTTCAAACATCTTTCTTAAACTCGTAAGTGGTAACACTTGTACACTCAAGCAAAATGTATGTGATGAAATAGATTAGATACATTTTTTCATTAAGATGACATTCATCTTTATCTCTTAATAACATCCCGTTGCTTCCACTAGCATAAGTGGGAACTACGATTGCTCTGACTTTCTCAACATCCTTTTGAGAATACGTAGGCACAAGGTCTCATCCTTGGCGAGCAAATTTCTTTCTCCCTCAAACCAAACAAACCATAGATCCCTTTAGATCCGAGCTACAAATGCTCTGATTCCCATTAAGGGATATGTATGCAGAAGATCCCAATGATCTTTGCAAGCACAATAATAACAAAACCTAGGATCCCACATAATCTATCATTCTTAAAATCCAAAGGAGAAACTTTCCCAATCATAGAAATAACAATTTAAAACACACAAACATATCAAACATATTCATATATAAAGCTATAGATAACTATATATATTTAGGGTGCTCCATCTATTCCCTTTATATAACAAACCCCTTGCTCTAATCTCCCAATGCGTATGCCTAGTTCGCTTAGTCGTAATGCATATCATATCAATTGAGGGTATTAGCAGCTCTCCCCTTTTTCATAATCATTTTTTCTTGTGTTGAAAATAATAAAGTTTGATGCTCGCGGCATCTTTATAAACAAATCAAAAGAGTAAATCCTTTCGAGCTAGAGAATTGATTCGATTCCCGCACGTCACTTTTAACGCGAATAAAAAATGGCGACTGCTGGGACTACGCTAAAATTTTGATTTTCAAAAAATTGTGACTCGCTCAAGAGCACCAAGCTTTTTGTTTTCAAAAGAAAAAGGGGTTAAGCTTTCATATGTGCATATGTTTGCTTTTTCTTTATTGTGTGTTTTCGATTTCATCGATGGAAAGAAATCCTAACCGGATTTAAGAAACATTTTAAGATCTAGGTGGGGTATAGTCCTATTAACTTGTGAGAAGTCTCGATTTACGAGTTAATTTGAGATCCTCTCTGGAGGTTGTCTTGGGAGTATTTATGTTTAGCAAGTATTTGCAAAGACATTTTGCTTTCAAGAGAACTAACGAAGTCGAGTGGTCAGAGAACACATAACCCATCCTGGCCATTTAGGATGTAGTGCAGAAATTATTCAGGCGTAAGCTTAGAATAATTGTCATGCGAGACTACGATCAGGCGAGTTTTTCTTGAAAAATATTATTGGACTTCGAGTATTCAACAAATCCGATAATATTTCAAAGAGAAGCGTTGAGCCTGTATTATCAGTAGAACCCGTTTCACAGATGAATAAGCCCTTAGAACTTACCCACGTTTGATTCTTATTGTTGGCCTCATGCTCGTGACTTCGAACGCTTGACCGTGTGTATAACTACTAACCATGTTTCTAGCATTCATGCATTCATTCAAAAACTTCATTTCTCTTCCCATTTCCAAAGAATTTAGAGATTTTTCTTTGTAAATATTTTAGGTTAGAGTGATGGACGTCAGAGGAAGATTCACCAAGAAATACAGTTTTAGGATTCCTGATGTAGGGAAGTTAAAAGAGTTAGCATCCTTGGTAGAAGATCCCTCGGATTTCAGAAAACGCTATGGAACTCTTTTAACTATCCTGAACACTAACGTTGATGAAGGACTTCTCAAAACTTTCGTTCAATTTTACGATCCAGTCTATCGCTGTTTCACTTTCCCTGACTATCAGTTGATGCCTACTTTGGAAGAGTACGCACACATCCTAGGTATCTCAGTATCAGATAAAGTGCCTTTCAATGGTTTGTAAGCCATTCCTAAGTCACCAGTCATTGCAACAATGACTCACTTAAAGAAATCTGAGATAGACAAAAACCTAACTACCAAAGGAAAACTCTTAGGACTAACTTCAAAGTTCCTAATGGAGAAGGCTCTTAAATTCTCTCGGTAGTATGGTAGCCTTTGAAGCTATTTTAGCTTTACTCATCTATGGATTGGTGTTGTTTCCCAACGTCCCAAGTTTCGTTGATATCGATGCCATAAGGATCTTTCTGATTGGAAATCCCGTTCCCACTTTGCTTGGTGACACGTATTTCTCCATTCATCATAGGAATCGTCAAGGAGATGGAACTATCGTGTGTGGTACTCTGTTCTTCAAATGGATTGTCTCACACTTGCCTAAATCTCCTATCTTCCGCGAAAACAAAAACGATTGGCATTGGTCTCGAAGACTCATGTCTCTTACTAACGACAATATCCATTGGTATACCTTGGCAGACAATGAGATGGAAATCATTGAAAGTTGTGGAGAATTTGCCAACGTACCTCTCATTGGTACGAAATGAGGAATCAACTACAACCCATTCCTGGCGAGACGTCAACTCGGGTACACGAATTCTAGTAAACCTCTTGGTTTTACAGTAGAAAGCTACTTCTATCATGAAGGGGAAGATTTCCAAGGTTTGAAAGCCAGAATGATAAGAGCTTGGCATCACATCCGAAGGAAGGAAAAGGGTAATGCAAGAAATTATGTAGCCATGGAAATCTACACTTCATGGGTGAAGAAAAGAGCAAAGGAATTCCGAATGCCTTATGCTTATGAAGAACCCATGTTCTCAACAGCTTCAAAATCAACAATTTTTCCGCTGAGACTATGGGAGAATACCAAGAAGCTTTGGCCAAGACGAGGCTTGAGAAAAGGCTTTGGAAGACAAGTTCTTTAAGACCGACCTCGAAAATGAGAAGCTTAAGAAGCGGTCAAAGATCATGAAAAGACGCTTTACTTCCAAGATGAATGGCTCATGGAGAAAGATGAGAAGATTCACGAAAGATAACGCGATCAAAAGATACATCAAAGAAAGAAAAGAAAGCTCGAGGAAATGACAACCACGATCCTCTCCCGACGAGTGGAAGAAAGTCATCGAAGCTAAAAGCCGAAAAGTCGAATCGAAAGCTCACTATGGGAAGGAGATCTTGAAGTTGAAGCTACATCAAGCCTTTGGATCTTCATCCGACGAGGACGATTAATTAGTTTAGATTATAGTTTTATCATTTATTTTATCATTGTATGAGCTATGCTCAAAAACAAAAATTATTGTAATCTTCTTTCAATAATCAATAAAATAAGCGTTTTCCATCCAAATATTTGCCAGAAATTTCTCTTTTAGCGTAAATTCTTTGGAAATTATTTTCTCTCTGCATTCATAATCATACATCATACTTTGCATATCGAGTTTGTTGTTTAGAGTCTTATCTTTGGAATTTTTCCGAAAGAGAAAGATCGCTGTCGCGCCTTAGAGTTTCTCGACCACGCCCACGACCAACTCGTACATACAATACTGCTCAAAAGAAGGAAAATAATGGAAGGCTTTGAGCAAGAAAATGTTGAGCTTCATAGCACAAAGGACAACAGGCAAGAAGAGGTGGAGAGACTCACTTTTTGGTAAGTTCGTGGCAACAAAGTCGCAAGCAACATTAAGCACCAAAATCAAGCGACAATTTTAGAGATCACTACTACTCCGCTTCAATGTCGCCAAGAGTTCACTCTTCATTATGCCAAAAGGTTATCCATGGGGCATGCCTTTCAATTTCGGCATCGGATTTCGTCAACCTACTTCTCAGGTACAAACAACCACGCTTGAGGTGCCTACTTTACAAAACTCAACACTTACTCCACAACATGGAGTAACCTTTCCGAAAATCACTATGACGGTTTCTCAACCAATCATGACGAACTCGACAGTAGTTCACACTATCGCAGATGAAGAAGTCTATCATAATCCAGCGACAACACGAACTCGTGGCCGATGGATAATCTCCAAGAATACCCATAAGATGCGCTGAGATTAAAACAATCCGTGGAAAGGAATTGTTTGGGAAGAACGCCCATGATTTGTGCTTAGTTCCTCACGTAAGGATACCTGCAAAGTTCAAAGTCCCTGAATTTGAAAAGTATAAAGGAAATTCACCCACAGTCATCTTACGACGACGCTAGGAAAATGTCTACGACAATGACAATCACCAATTGTTAATTCACTATTTCCAAGATAGTCTCACCGTGCTGCATCAAGTGGTACATGGGACTAGACATAATATCCAAACATTCAATGACCTAGGTGAAGCCTTTGTCCAACAAGACAAATTAACTTGACATGGCTCCAGATCGGGGTCAACTCCGCTCCATGTCCCAGAGGGAAAAAGAGACATTCAAAGAGTACGCCCAACGTTGGAGGGAAATTGCTGCCCAAGTCAACCCGCCGTTAGAGGAGAAGGAAATGACCAAGGTTTTCTTAAACACTCTTGGCCCATTTTACTACGAACGAATGATCGCCATTCCCGAGATTTCACCGAGATGGTAAGCATGGGAATACGGCCAGAGGAAGGAGTTCGAACAGACGCCCGTCAAAGAAATAGGATCTTCCAAAGGAACTAAGAGGGTTGGAACCAGCCCAAAGAAAAAGGAACATGACATAGGAATGGTATCCCGAGGAAACCACGAAGAATGTCACCGACAACAATGTAGTCGCTATAGCACCGTTGTTAATACAAGTCCAATAAAGGAATTGCTCCGCACTTCAAAGAAACTCAACACCTCGACAGCTCACAATACACAATCGTAATCGTGCGCCTGTGGTCTCACAATTTGATCCAATTCCGATGACGCACGTGGACTATATCCCGCTGATAGAAAGGAATCTTGTGCGCACAAGGTCACCACCGTACCGCATAAATTGTCATGGTGGTACAAAGCGTATCTTGCCCTTTTCATCAAGGGGCACCGGTCATGAACTTGAACATTGTATAGCGCTAAAAGCTGAAGTACAAAGGTTAGTAAGGACTAATCTACTCTCCTTCAGAAATACAAATCCAAACGTGCAAGCAAATCCACTTCCCAGTCATAGTGTACATACCGTGAATTTGATACTAAGGAATACAGATCGGTATCTTGTCACAGATGTGAATCGATAAGAGAAAGCTTGGTACAACTCCATGATACATACAGACAATGGGCGTTTACTAAACATGATTACGCACGCAAGATTCGCTTCAAGGATTTTCGAGGATGTTCAACCGTGAGAGCAGACATTCAACGATTATTAGACATTGGTGACTTACAGATCTTCAGAAACAGAAATGACTATGATGTGAATATGGTAGGGCATTTTTCGCATGAGCTTTTAGTCTCGATATCAACTCGAAATTCTCAAGTAAACGTCATTATCCCCTGTTTCAATGTACCCAAGTGTGTGGAAGTTGAATATAACGATTCAAAGGTTCCAGAGTCTCCTTTGGTGATCTGCCTACCTGGTCCTATTCCATACAGTTCTAACAAAGCAATTCCCTATCAATACAATGCGACTATGATAGAAGATGGGAAGGAGAAACCCATGCCAACTCTTTCAGCCAAAGTCAACATAATCGAAATTGGACGAGTAACGCGAAGGATTTAGTACATACTCCTGCCACCAAAGCCTTTCTTGTTCCTATTATTAGACAAAATCCAGTTAATACATCGCCCGAGAACCCCACGAGGATTCTCGTTGGTAATTCAAATGTAAACGTTGGACCGTCTGATGGAACCAACGTCAACTCAGATTTTGATGAAATTTTGAAGCTAATCAAGAAAAGCGAGTACAAAGTTGTGGATCACCGATGCACTCTCCAAGATTTCGACATCGTCTCTATCAATTCAAGCCCACCGAGAAGCTTTGATGAAAGTTCTAGATCAAGCTTACGTAGATCACGACGTGACTACAGATCAATTTGGTGGAATTGTGGGCAACATAACAGCTTGCAACAATTTAAGCTTCAGTGATGAAGAGCTCCCAGAGGAAGGGAAATATCACAATCTGGCTCTGCATATCTTAATGATTTGCCAATCAGATTCTCTGTCCAACGTACTAGTGGATACCGGTTCATCCTTAAATGTAATGCCAAAAACGAATCTCGCTCGTTTAGCTTACAAAGGAACGCCGATGAAGTTCAATGACATAGTGGTAAGGGCCTTTGACGGATCAAGGAAATCTGTTATTGGGGAAGTCGATCTCCTGATGAAGATAGGTCCACATACCTTCCAAATCACTTTCCAGGTCATGGATGTGCCAGCTGCTTATAGTTGTTTGCTAGGAAGACCATGGATACACGAAGCGGGAGCTGTGACATCCACTCTCCATCAAAAACTGAAGTTTACAGTAAATGGAAAACTAGTAACCATCATCGGTGAACAAGCCTTACTAGTCAGCCATTTATCCAACTTTTCTTTCATCACGATAACGACGTTGAAGGGACATGCCCAAGGACATCCGTTAGAAGATGAATCTACAAGCAAAGCAGATCATCTATCTCCTCTTACAAAGAAGCGGCACAGATAGTGAAAGATGGTAATGCTGCAGGTTGGGGACAAGTAATAAAACCTGTCAACAACGAGACAAAGGCCGGGCTCGGGTTCGCTCCAGTATTTCCTAAAGACAAGCAAAGGGATGAAACACTTCGCCCAATCAGAGAAGTATTCCACAGTGGGGGTTTCTTAAACCCTGTTCTTCAAGAGGTTAATGTTCTTACCAATGAAGGTGATGAAGACGATCTCTCTGGATCTGAAGAGTGGAGCACTTATCTTACCAGATTTGAATATGTGTCTTAGGAAGAATCATACGCGCCGTTCTATCCTCCGACTGACCAATTCAAAGACATGTCCCTACAAAAGAATGAAAATCCACCTGTCCCTTCTGAAGTTTGGGATACCTTGGGAGAACCAAGTGGAAAGTTTGACTACATGGTGAAATACACTGCGCCTGAAAGCTCAAAAATCAGAATTGAAGATATCCAGCCAACTGGATGGGGTGATTCTTTTGAGTATTCTAGTCAACCAGAAGAGGTGTACACATCTTCTCGATCTCATCAACCAATTGAGGTTCCGAATGAAGATCTCTGCTTTAATGCGCTCGTGGAAATTGTTAAACCAGATCTTAACTATCACTACATCAACGTAATTACTGAAGATCAGGGATACGATTCGGGATACGAACTGGAAAGTGTCGCCGACAATGAGTCTCTTCACTCAGAAGATTGGAGAGTACATCCCCAGAATTCAACACGAATGCCAATAGAAAGTACATATGCTCGATCTGTCCATCAAGCAGAAGAAGATCGCTTCAACAGCACAAAAGGCAAGGTCAACCGTCCAGAGTCTTCAAAGCCTGTTCGACCAACAACCAAAGTCTATTCAAGAACTAAGCCAAGTGGAAAACTACCAGAGTACCTCGACGTCCAAGGAGTTCGCTACTATTGGAAGCCTGTTGAAGTTCGGACTAATGTTCATAGTTCTAAGTAGTTTATTTTGCTTTTGTTTTGAACTCTCGCTTCGCCTAAAGCGAAGAGATGTTTTATAGGGTTTAGCTTTTAAATAATTTCTCTTTGTCTTGCCCAAGACAAATGAGTTTGTATTTTAGGGCCCTGTTTCATATTGTGAATATAAATAAAACGCGTTGTTTTGATTCCACACTTTGTGTTTGTTTTTCATTTTTACCCTTTCTTGGAAATGATAATCCTAAAAAACACAATTAAAATCTTCAAAAAAATATATAATAATAATAATAATCTGCATACACTTTCACATTAACTTTTTCTTTAAAAAAAATGAAAAAAAGAAGAGTTAATTAATCAAACACAAATCAAATATGCAGATGGGCAAATCCATTGAACGCAATAACTTTATGCTCTCTCCCAACTTTGAAATCCCCAGTGAAGTCGCCGAGGAAGAAGTTGAAGAAGAGATCCCGGATGAGATTTCTCGACTACTTAAGCACGAGGAAAGAATCATTCAACCTCACAAAGAGCCTTTGGAAGCAATCAACTTAGGTTCTGAGGAAGACAAAAAAGAAGTAAACATCGGAGCTCTACTCGACAGCAACGTCAAGGGCAAACTGATAGATCTTCTCAAAGAATACGTCGATGTGTTCGCTTGGTCCTACCAGGACATGCCAGGTTTAGATACCAGCATTGTGGAGCATCACTTGCCATTAAGACCGGAGTGTTCACCAGTTAAACAAAGACTGAGAAGAGTTCACCCTGAAATGGCTGACAAAATCAAAAAGGAAGTTCAAAATCAGCCCGACGCAGGTTTCCTCGTCACCTCTGAATATCCTCAATGGCTAGCCAACATAGTACCTGTCTCCAAGAAAGACGGAAAGGTCAGAATGTGTGTTGACTACCGAGACTTGAACAAAGCTAGTCCAAAGGACGATTTCCCACTACCGCATATCGACATGCTAGTGGATAGTACTGCAAAATTCAACGTCTTTTCCTTCATGGAAGGTTTCTCTGGTTACAATCAGATCAGAATGGCTCTCGAAGACATGGAGAAGACATCCTTCATCACGCCATGGGGCACCTTTTTCTACAAAGTAATGTCGTTTGGATTAAAGAATGCAGACGCAACTTACCAAAGGGCTATGACTACTCTCTTTCATGACATGATGCACAAAGAGATCGAAGTCTACATGGACGACATGATAGCAAAGTCTGATACTGAAGAAAAGCATATAGAATATCTCTTGAAGTTGTTTCAATGACTAAGGAAATTTCAGCTTCGCCTGAATCCTAACAAATGCACCTTTGGGGTAAGATCTGGAAAACTCCTAGGTTTCATCGTCAGTCAAAAAGTTATTGAAATTGACCCTGACAAAGTCAAGGCTATTCAAGAAATGCCTACGCCACATACAGAAAAGCAAGTAAGAGGATTTCTTGACGGTTGAATTACATCTCAGATTTATCTCTCAAATGATCGCTATCTGGGCGATGTTTAAACTTCTCCGCAAAAATCAAGAGGTTGTGTGGATGTAAGATTGCCAAAAGCATTTGACAAGATTAAGGAATACCGCGTAACCACTGATATTGGTTCCTCCAATCGAATGAAGACCATTAATCATGTACCTTACCGTGCTAGAAGATTCCATGGGCTGCGTGCTTGGACAGTAAGATGAAACCGGTAAGAAAGAGCATGCCATCTACTACTTGAGTAAAAAGTTCACAGACTGTGAAACTCGTTACTCCATGCTCGAGAAAACATGTTGTGCTTTGGTATGGGCTTCAAAACGTCTCCGCCAGTACATGATCAATCACACGACTTGGTTAATCTCCAAAATGGATCCAATCAAGTACGTCTTTGAGAAGCCTGTCTTAACAGGAAGAATTGCTCGATGGCAGATGTTGTTATCTAAGTATGACATCCAGTACCGTGCTCAAAAAGCGGTCAAAGGAAGCATTCTCGCCGATCACTTGGCTTATCAACCGATCAACGAATACCGATCTCTCAAGTTCGACTTCCCTGACAAGGACGTTATGTACTTAAAGATGAAAGATTGTGACGAACCATTACCCGAAGAAGGTCCTGATCCAGAATCTAGATGGGGCTTAATCTTTGATGGAGCAGTTAATGTTTTTGGCAATGGAATTGGGGCAGTCTTCATTACTCCCGAGGGTTCTCATATCCCATTTTCCGCCAGATTGCTATTTGATTGCACCAACAACATCGCAGAATATGAAGCTTGTATCATGGGTATCGAAGAAGCCATCGACTTGAGGATCAAGATCCTTGACATATATGGAGATTCAGCCCTGGTGATCAATCAAATCAAAGACAAGTATGAAACTCATCATCTTGGTTTGATTCCTTACAGAGATTATGCAAGACGTTTATTGACTTTCTTCAACAAAGTTGAACTGCATCATATCCCTCGAGATCAGAATCGAATGGCAGACGCCTTGGCTACTCTATCTTCCATGTTCAAAGTCAACAATTGGAACGATATGCCTAAGATCCGTATCAGACGCCTTGAAAGACTTGCGTATGTGTTTGCAACTGAAGCAGTCTTCGATGATAAACCATGGTTCCACGACATCAAACGTTTTCTTCAAACTCAAGAGTACCCACTCGGGGCATCGTACAAAGATAGGAAAACTCTAAGGAGGCTTTCTAGAAATTTCTTCCTGAATGAAAATGTGCTATACAAAAGAAACTTCGACATGGTCCTGCTCAGATGCGTGGATAGACATGAGGCAGACATGATAATTCACAAAGTACATGAAGGGTCCTTTGGAACCCATTCAAATGGGCATCCAATGTCCAGAAAAATCTTGAGAGCAGGATACTATTGGATAACAATGGAATGCGATTGCTGTAAACATGTCAAAAGATGTCACAAGTTCCAGATCTACGCCGATAAGATCCACGTGCCACCAACTCTACTCAACGTTCTCTCTTCTCCGTGGCCTTTCTCCATGTGGGGCATCAACATGATTGGGATGATCGAACCAAAAACGTCCAACGGACATCGCTTCATTTTAGTGGCTATTGATTACTTCACCAAATGGGTCGAAGCAGCATCTTACGCCAATGTTACAAGACAAGTGGTTGTGAGGTTCATCAAGAACAACCTCATTTGTCGATATGGAGTTCCGAGTAAGATCATTACAGACAATGGATCGAACCTGAACAACAAAATAATGAAAGAACTGTGTGAGGAATTCAAGATCGAGCATCATAACTCATCTCCTTACCGGCCAAAGATGAACGGCGCCGTTGAAGCTGCCAAAAAGAACATCAAGAAGATCGTCCATAAGATGGTAATCACTTACAAAGACTGGCACGAAATGCTGCCATTCGCTCTGCATGGGTATCGTACTTCAATACGCACTTCAACAGGAGCAACTCCTTTTTCTCTAGTATACGGCATGGAAGCAGTGCTCCCCGTAGAAGTTGAGATTCCATCAATAAGAGTTCTCATGGAAACTAAGTTATCTGAGGCCGAATGGTGTCAAAGCATATACGATCAGTTGAACTTAATTGAAGAAAAACGTCTGACCGCTCTGTATCACGGACAACTATATCAAAGAAGAATGAAGAAAGCTTTCGACAAAAAGGTCCGACCTCGTAAATTCCGAGAAGGCGACCTCGTGCTTAAAAAGATTCTGTCTTTTCAACCAGATTCTAGGGGCAAATGGACTCCTAATTACGAAGGCCCATACATCGTCAAAAGAAGCTTTTCTGGTGGTGCTATGACTCTCACAACCATGGACGGTGATGAACTCCCGCATCCTGTGAATGCTGATGCAGTCAAGAAATACTTTGTCTAAAAACAAAAGAACAGCTCGGTAAGTCGAAAACCCGAAAAGGGCGGCTTAGGCAAAAATGAGTGTCTCGGTGGACTGAAAACCTGAAAAGGCGGTCCAGGCAAAAATTAGAGACAATAAACAGAAAATATCCTGATGGATTGAAAATCTGAAAAGGCAATCTAGGTAAAAAATAAGGATACAAAAAATGACAAAGTAACTGCAATCAGTCCGTACTTCGTCAATCTGAAGAATCTTCCATCAACGGATCTTCAATCAAATCTTCTGAAGTAACAAGCACAGTTGGAATTCAAAGTTGTTGGGGGATAATAGTGGTTATTTGCTTTCAATGTAGCCTTTTTCCAATAAATTATCATTTCCAACTCTTGTAAATAGTTTATGGAATCACGTCTTTGGATGATTACCATTCTATCAATAAAATTTGAGCCTTGTGCCTATTTGTTTGCAATTCTTGCTTTATTCTGTTTTGTAAAATAACGCTTTTTATTGTGAAAATCACTTTTTGAAACTAAAAAAAAAAAGGATTTTAAATGAATTTTTACTTCAAAATTTTGAAATAAAAGCGAAATTTTCCTTTGAACTATGAACACAGAAGAAACTTCAACAATTTTCTCCATGAGTGTTTCGATCTCCGAAAGATAGAACAGCTGCTACAGAAGTCTTCTTCTCCTCAGTAAAGATCATCAAAGGACGGTATTCTTATCCAAAAAGAATTCCCAACAAAGTTGCCAATGAAATGCCTTTTTCGAAAAGTTTAAAGCATGCAACTCAGATCCTTCATCAGTAACGTCTACACCATTGCTGCAGATTTTGCTGAGTATTTGTTTGAACTGTGACGTAGTCCTTTTCCCAAATACCTTTTTGTTGTCTTTGTCAAGTATTGTCAGCATGCATATGACATTCATAACATTCATCATTCATACATAATAGCATCATTAATGCATTTCTGCATTTCTCAAATGTTTGCTTCTATATCCTTGGTTTAGGTTACATGTACCCATATGGGTATGTCATCTCTTCAATAGATTATCCCCAAGCAGAAAAATACATTTTTTTCTCCTATTCCCCAGCTGAGATCATTCCTCATTGGGAACAAAGTCTTGATTGACCCTTTCTTTCCAGTTCATTCCTGGACAGAACCCCGTCTCTGACCAACTCAGGTTTAGATTTCAAAAAAATCTACCTACAAAACAATAAGCAATAGCCTCGTCATTCGAGCCGCTTATTTCCTTTTCATCTCGAAACTTGTCATAAAAGATTGTTCTTCTCAACAAGTTCAAATCACGACCGTACGAGAAATCTCCACAGTTGTCTTTCTGTCTAAAAGAAAACCTGTGTCTTTTCAATCAAAATGCCCGCATCTTCTCAAGAGAAAGATCCCCGGCAAGATTGTAGCTGTGAAAATAGAAACTCATTTTGAGATTTGTTTCCATCTTTGACTGTTATTCACAAGGCTGAATACTCAGTAACAAGTCTCAAGAATTATGTTGTTATAGTTATCACTTCGCTGATAATTGGTAATATCTTCAGAAATCATTACCATAAACTATCACAAGGCTGATAATTGGTAATATCATTTTCATTTACCTTAAACATTGTCACAAGGCTGACAGAAGGTAATTTTCTCATTTCCCAAAGCGAAACAGATATTCACATGCATTGTGAATCTATTTTCCCAGTGAAACATATTGCTTGTTTCCCAACAAACAAGATTCTCTTTTCTTAGACAGATTGAGTCATCCTCACAAATTTCCCCCCACCATGTCAGTCTTTGATATCTCCTGGGTGAATCTTTTTGCAATCATTTTGCATCACTCGCATTTTTTGGTATCTTAGGTCCAAAATTTGCGTATTCGGATATTTAAGTCTCTTCACACCTATCGAGACGAAGATATTAATCTTCATATCTCAGGTTAAAGAAACTTAAATAGGGAATCATCATACCCCAATTTTTGACCTAATATACCACCTTACATTTGCATTATCGCATCACTACGCTCGTAACATAATTAATCGGGTGTAGCTTCTACAGGTCAAAATTAGGTTTCATCAATTTTTCATCTGATTCAAGAGGTAATCAATTAGGGTTTGAGTTTCACTCACCTCAATTGATCTATCTTAATCAAATCATCAACCTCTGATCTTCAGATATCCAACTTTTCTTCATGATCTATCGAGGATCGACCAATTAAGGTTTTTGTCGAGGATAAGAAATCACTGATTTTCTGATCAATGAATGAATTTTTTGCTTGGAGATTGGTCTTCATATCTTCAATACAACATGTTGACCTAATTTCTGGATTCAAAACATCACAGAAGTTCACAAAATTCATCAGTCAATTTCTGGATCATCTGATGAAATTTCATCTGCACTAAAAAGTCAAACTTTGACTTTTGGTCAACTTTTTTCAAGACAAAACTTTTTCAATCATCAAAATACTTCAAATGATCCATCATGATCATAAAAAATCAAGAAATTTGGAAAAGTCAACAAAAAGTCAAAATTTTCAACACTTAGAAAATTTTTTCAAGTGTTAAAATTTCACATTTTTTCCTACTTTCATGGCATTTTTTCACATAGTTCCATTTGGAATTGGAAAAAACTCAAAACATGAAAGTTGTAGCCCTTGAAACAAGTTTTCCAAAATGTCCAAGAACTTGCAAATCCATGGTGTCTAGCTATACTTTTGATTTTGAAACATAGAGCTCCAAAAGCCATGATTTTCAAGTACAACCTTCAAAATTACAAGTCATTTTTGAGTTTTCTCCTTCTAGAAGCCTTGCCACCTAGCCAAGAAGGATAGAGCTGATAAAAATCATATGGAAAGTAATTATGATGAGGTAAGATCAAGTTGAATTATTTAACCATGGTTAAAAGGAAGCTTCCTTTTGCATTTATGGCAAAAATGACTTTCTTGCCCTCTAAGGCAAGTTATCCAAATCCAAGCCAATCCTCTTTGCTTGCTAATCTGAAATCTTGACCTATAAATAGAGGTCATGTTTTCCATTTGAAACTACACCAAAGCTATGCCAAAACAAGCTTTTTCCTTTCTTTCTTAAATTTCAAGTAACATAGTTCAAACTGAGAATTCTTGCAATTTTCAAAACTTGTGAAAAACTATGAGAGATTTGGTGTCTAACATGTCTTAAAATCAATATATAACTGGTTTGAAACTTAAAATCAACATAAGAATAGCTAAAAACCAGAATTGCATTTCAAACTTTCAAACTTGGCAAAACTGCTTTAACTTTCAAAACTGATGTTTGGCTCGAGCAAGTTGTGTTTTTATCATTCAAACATCATCAACATACTCCATATGGATGATACAAACCATCAATTTTGATCTGTAACACCTCCAAGCACGGATTCGAATTTCATTTCAAGCATATGCAAGTGGACTTGGTTGGAATGATCCAGGCAATTTCAGAACAAGCAGACCATCCTCACACCTTCCATAAGGTTCACTGGTGCTCTAGCAATCCTTAAACAACAACTGGAAACACTCTATTGAATATTTTGATCTCAGCTTCAAGAGGTAAGAACTCAAACTTCGAACTCCTTGATTTCTTACTTCCAGTTCAAAAAGCTCTTGGCCGTTTTGTTTCTGATCACTGATCATTAACCCTAAACTAATTGCTTGATTCCATGATCACACACGATTTCAATTTGATTTTTAGGAATTAGGGTTCTTCGTCTTTTCTGGAAATTTAATCATGTTAAACTAAAAATAAATGAAATTAAACCACATCATCATGTTCCTGGTTCAATTTCGACCAAGTTTGATGTTTACATCGAGCAATTTCATTGAGAAACAACGAATCTATGGCTGGATGAAGGATTGAGGAAGAAGAAGATGATTGCGCGCGTTTTTTCAAATTCAAATATAAAGTTTATAATATTATAACATGGTTTGAAATCAATACACGATGTATTGCCGCCCCAGCGGTTGCCAGCTCACTCTTAAGACTTTGCCTTGCCACGCCTTGCCCAATGGTCCCGGGTTCGAGTAGCCTTGGGACCATTTTTGTCAAACTTTTTCATTTTCTCTTCATATTTTTTTTCAAACTTTGACTTCTTCAAAACCCAATCAAAACTCCTCATTTTGAGGTGATTTTTTGCACACGTGTCATTTAACATGTCTATTTTATGATAGTGTCAAAAAAATTCAAAAATACTTTCTTTTGATTATATTTTTATCGAGCCGAAAACGATACATTTGAGTACTTTTCAAAGCACTTTCAAAGGCGTTTTTTTCAAACTTTCGAAGCCCGAAACTTTTTCAAACTTCTTGTAAGTAAACTTCATCTTTCAAAAACACTTTCAAGATCTTTTCAAAACTTTTCAACAAACTTACACTCTTTTTTCCATGATCGACCCGATTTGAAGATAAAACCGAACTCGTTTTTTCCTCGAATTTCTTAACCGATCATATGCCTCCCTTACGGTGTAAGTCCCAAAATTCTTTTATATACATAATTATTTCTTTGTACATATCCAATTCTTTTATATACATACCAATTTTTTACTTGTACATAATACAGATACCTTTGTAAATACTCAAGTACAAACAAATTTCGTCCGTTTGTTTTCGTTTCGCTTGTATATACATTGAATACCATTGGTATTAAAAGGAATATTATTCCCGGTGAAACTGCTTTTAAACCAATGGGCCTCCCTTACGGTGTAAGTCCCAACCCTCCTATGTACATACATATTTACTTGTACATACATACTCATTCGTGTACATATTCATTCCTTTGTACACCTTCAAACTTGTAAATAATCAAGTTACGCTCGTTTTAAACGCACGTTTTACACACACTTGTTTATATTTCTTTCATAAACTCTTGTAAATAAACATCATACATTTGTTTATATTTCCTTCATAAACTCCTGTGAATAAACTTCATACGCTTGTTTATACAACTGTCTAGTTATAACATAACAACTAGTCTAACCACTAGGCTCCCCACAGAGTTAGCCTCCTATTGGGCTTTGTACAAGGTAACTCATTCATCTGAGTTTAGCCTCCTCTTAGGCTTCGTATAAGAAAAGTCATTCATCTGAGTTTAGCCTCCGCTTAGGCTTCATATAAGACAACACTCCCCTGTTGAGTCAACCTCCTCTTGGGCTTCGTTCAAAAGAACTCCTCATTGAGTTTAGCCTTCTCTTAGGCATCAAACAAGAAAGAGACCAGGAAATATCTTAACAGCCTCCTATTGGGCTTCCAATACAAAGAATCACCCATGCTAGGATAGAACCCTGAGAGTATGATTTCCCGGTGAAATCGCTCTTGAAATCCTAAGAGGATGGTTTCTCGGTGAAATCCCTCTTAAAGCCAAAGCCAGCCATACCCTATAGCTTCCTCTTGAGCTTCATACAAGGACCCTCGATGACCCTCGATGACCCTCGGAATGCCTCCTCTTGGGCTTACAATACAAGGACCCATTGGGCTTCTTAAAAGCATCCCCTAATCCAATCAATTTCTCATAGAGATTTAGACGTCTATCATCTCTGTGGAAGAAGTATCTCATCTATCACATCACATACAATCAAAAACTTTTCAAACTCTTTTCAAACAAAAACATCTCTTAATCGTAAGTGGTAACGCTTGTACACTCAAGCAAAACACCCAATGCTTACAATTAAAGGATTCAATCATTTTTCAAACATCTTTCTTAAACTCTTAAGTGGTAACGCTTGTACACTCAAGCAAAACACCTATAACTTACGATGAAAGATTTCAATCAATTAACCTTTCAAAATGTATGTGATGAAATAGATTAGATACATTTTTTCATTAAGATGACATTCATCTTTATCTCTTAATAACATCCCGTTGCTTCCACTAGCATAAGTGGGAACTACGATTGCTCTGACTTTCTCAACATCCTTTTGAGAATACGTAGGCACAAGGTCTCATCCTTGGCGAGCAAATTTCTTTCTCCCTCAAACCAAACAAACCATAGATCCCTTTAGATCCGAGCTACAAATGCTCTGATTCCCATTAAGGGATATGTATGCAGAAGATCCCAATGATCTTTGCGAGCATAATAATAACAAAACCTAGGATCCCACATAATCTATCATTCTTAAAATCCAAAGGAGAAACTTTCCCAATCATAGAAATAACAATTTAAAACACACAAACATATCAAACATATTCATATATAAAGCTATAGATAACTATATATATTTAGGGTGCTCCATGTATTCCCTTTATATAACAAACCCCCTTGCCCGGAATCTCCCCAATGCGTTGCGTCTAGTTCGCGCTAGTCGTAATGCATATCATATCAATTGAGGGTATTAGCAGCTTTCCCCTTTTTCATAATCATTTTTTCTTGTGTTGAAAATAATAAAGCTTGATGCTCGCGGCATCTTTATAAACAAATCAAAAGAGTAAATCGTTTCGAGCTAGAGAATCCGAATTCAGATTCGATTACCTCGCACGTCACCTTTTAACGCGAACAGATGGATTTCACTTATTCGTTCATTGCTTTCACCCACTTCGAATCCTCCAATACTTCAGTTGCATTGACAGGTTCAACATCTGCATAGAAAGCATAATGTACCAGCTCACCTTCGTCATCAACCACATCATCTGATGTAACCACACAATCTTGAAACCTTGCAGGCATGCATCTTGCTCTCTGAGGTCGGCTTGTGCTTGGTTGATCTATAACTGCTGGTTCCTCTTGTCTAACTTCTCTTTCGACTTGAGTTTCTGGCTCTTCAAGTAAAATTCTTACTGAATCTTTCTTGACATTTCGACTCCAGTCCCACTCTTTAATTTCATTTATGATCACGTCCCTGCTGATCACAATCTTCTTGTTCACTGGGTCGAATAACTTGTAACCTCCTGTCAATTGATATCCCACTAGAATCATTTGGCTCGATTTGTCATCAAGTTTTCTTCTCACCTGATCTGGCACATGTCTATGTGCAATAGATCTAAATATATTCAGATGACTTAAACTAGGTTTTACACCAGACCAACATTATTCTGGAGTAATTTCTTCTAGCTTCTTTGTCGGACATCTGTTCAAAATATATGTTGCAGTCGACACAACTTCACCCCAAAACTCTTTAGGTAAATTCTTACCTTTCAACATACTTCGAACCATATTCATGATAGTTCGATTCTTCCTTTCTACAGTCCCATTTTGTTGTAGAGTGTAGGTTAGCACCACCTCATGCATAATCCCTTCCTTTTCACATAACCTGTCGAAATCTTTCGACACATACTTTCCACCACCATTAGTTCTCAAAACTTTGAGCTTTCGACCGATTTGCCTTTTGACCATAGACTTGAATTTTGAAAATACCTCGATCACTTCACTTTCTTCTTGATCAAGTAAATCCATAATTTTTGACTGAAATCATCTATGAACGTGACAAAGTATTTATCACCTCAAAGTGAATCCACCTGGATTGGTCCACATACATCAGAGTATATGACTTCGAGAATTGCCTTCGACTTGCTTCCTGCATCCTTGCTGAAGTTATTATTGTGTTGTTTTGCTTGCACACGTTCTTCACACACGTCATTTGGAATTTCAATTTCTGGAAATCCTGAAACCATATTCTTTCTCTTCAAATCTCTAATGTCTCTGAAGTTGAGATGGCCTAGTCGATTGTGCCATATCTATTCGTCTCTGCTAGCTACAGTCGAAAGGCACTTGTGCTCCATCATATTGAGTTCGATCATAAAGGTTCTATTCTAGGACATAAGCGCATTCAAGATTAGCCTTCCATTCGCGTCGACAACTCTCATCATCTTGTCTTCGACAATTACTTTGTAATTCTTTTCGACCAACTGCCCTATACTAAGAAAGTTTCTCTTCATGCCTGGATTATATAGTACTTTCAAAATTATTTCCCTTTTTCCATCTTTCCTCATGATCATAACATCTTCAATACCTTCAGCTGCTAGAGTATTGTCTTTTGCAAATTTCACCATGTTCTTTATTGAGGGCTTTAGATTAGCAAACCAATCTTTTCTTCCATACATATGTGATGAACATCCTGAATCCAAGTACCATTGATCCTTGAATTTCTCTTCATATTTTGTTGTGACCATCATTAACGTCTCTTCTTCTTTATGTTTTGCGAACTTTGCATCATTTTCTTGATTCTTTCGCTTCTCTGGACAATCAATCGAATAGTGACCATACTTTTGACAATTGTAACATTGAATGTGACTCTTGTCAGGCTTTCGACCACAACCTCTTCCTCTATTTGCAACACCACCTCTTCAGTTGCCCTGGTATGGTCTTCTCTTATTCGACATGTTTCCTTCGTTTTGGTTTCCTCTGCCAGTTGAATTGTTGTAGCCACCTCTACCTTTGTCAAACCACTTTCCTTTGCCTTTGGATTCTTTTGTTGAATTTGTCTACAAAGCTACATCACTCTTTATCTTGCTTGCAACTCTTTCATTCATTCTCTGTTCCTGAGATTCAAGCGTCCCTTGAAGCTTTTCCTTTGTCAATTTTGACAAATGTTTCCCTTCTTCGATGGCCACCACCACGTGGTTGAACTTGGGAGCCAAAGATCTAAAAATCGTTGAAACAACAACTCTTGTTGTTAATGCTTTTCCACATATCTTGATTTGATTCACTAGTTTTGTAACCCTAGTGAAGAAATCAGACATGCTTTCGCTATCTTCCATCTTAATCAATTCATATGTTCTCTTGTGAGTTCGTAACCTCAGCTCTTTCACCTTTTATGCGCCTCCAAAAGATTTCTCAAGAATATTCCAAGCTTCTTTTGCATATTTTGTATCACTGACCTTTTCGAAGTGTTCTGTACTCAGACATTAATGAATTATAAAGAGAGCTTTATAACTCTTCTTCTCCGATTCTGTGTGTTCTTGCTTTTCTTCTTCTAAAGCGTCTTCTTCAAACTCTTTTACTTCATCCTTTACAAGATCCCACAGACCTTAACAACGGAATAAAACCTTCATCTGCTTGCACCAATTCTCATAGTTATCTACTTTCATAATTGAAAGACTTGTTGGATAATTCACATTCCCATAGCTCATTACCATCGTGAATTCTTCTTATACAATCGTTATTGATTGTTCTTCCCTTGAATCGAAACTGGAGCTCTTGATACCAAATGTTGGAAATCCACCAAATATCTATGATGAATTTCTACCAATCTCGATGAACAAGATTGATATCACCATATACAATGACAATGAGCAATTAAAGAAAGAAAAAAGAAGGAAATATTTTTTGCAGAGTTTTCTCTCTGCCCATAAACTGTGGAGAATTTCTTATTCACTTGCAATTGCAAATTCTGTGAATACAACTTGATTACAAAAATAGGGGTTGCTCCCTCTATTTATAGATTTAGGTTAGCTTGATCCCTAAGCTAAATTCCAAAACTATAAAATCCTAAAATATCTATTTTGTAACTAAATCAAATCTATTATATTCTAGATCTAAATCAAAACTAAATCTAAATCTAAAACAAATCAAATATGTGTGCATCCTACTTTGACACACAACCTCTTCGACTGGATCGACTTTCTTCTAGCAACCTGCTTCGATAAACCTTTGACCCTTAGACACAACACATAGTTTCAACACACATGAATTACTTTCAACAACTATATCCTAACAGTAGTTGTTGCTGGCTGGAAGTGGCTGTCTTTTACTTTGTATTGTTGGTTCTTTTGAATTAATTCAAATGTAAGTTTGTAATGATATTGTGTGTGTGGTTTTAAACTTGATGTTGAAGTAGTCATGTAGGTTTAATTATAATGTTGGTAATGAAGTAGATATTTTTGTTGGAAGGCCAGTTTAATATGCATCATGCTTATTGTTTCTATAATTATAATTTCAATGATAGTCATGATATTGATACAATACAATTTGTTTTGGTGATAATGAAAAACAACATTGTTCTTATGGACAATGCGGAGATAATGTGATTGCATATTTTTAAGTTCTTCAACCTAACAAAAAAATGTAAGCAATATATCAGGCCATATATACCAATTAGAATATCTCTAATAGGAGAAATGTTTTTAGTTGGTTGTGTCATATTTTGTGAGTCCAAATTGTCAAATTTTATTTAAGCAGACTCTAAGCAATTTCAACTACCTCTATTTCAATGATAATTGTAAATAAGCAACATATATTTAACTATACTAATTTCTATATTTTATATGTATTACAATTTATTACCCACTTTTCAATTGAATTGATACAAAAATAATAATATTTAATATTAAGTTCTCCACTTTTGATATTATTTAATGAAGTTCCATATCTTAAATTTAAGTTATCAATATTTCCACATCAACATACTCTAATAATTAAACAAATAAGCAACGAAACTTACGGGTTTAGGAATCAATAAGTTCTCACCATTATAGATGCTTTTAGTAATCTATATTTGTTATTTGTTACAATCCTTAAATAAATACTAGATGCATGACAAAATAGTAGTAATCGGCGAGTCTTCAAAAATATGTAATCAATTAAACTTTATATTTTTTTTGACTTCCATATTACTCCTCATTTTTAAATTAAATACACATTATAATTTTGATATTACAACAAAGTTACTTTTTATTTAAACTTTGTATTACTTTTTATATTACTTCTCCTAGTATTGATACATTGGCTCCTACAAAATTTCATGTTTTGTGTTCCCTTTAAATGAGTAACTCTGCGCCTCAACATAACATTTAGGTATAAAATAAAACTTTTCATCCTCTCTTTCGTTCCATACGCTTTTCTTCCACATCTTCAACCATGGAAGGCAAAAAGGGTTCTAATATATCGGTTTCTTCCAACATTTGTTAAAAAATTGATGTTGCGTATAAGTTTAAAGTTAAGATTTTACTAATTATGCATGATACACCTTCTGTTGTATAATGTTACAGTTCATCTTCCCAAGCTGGAGGCGAGAACGAAAGGACCAATGAACTGCTTGATTCGCTTATCGCTTATTTGGATGCACATGCAGAAGAGGAACCACATGGTGTTGATGAACAACATTGTAACACAGTGGAAGAACTGACTTGTTTGTTTTACGTTTTATCGCAAATGTTGCAAATAGCAAGAGTCGCCACCGACTTTTCTTTTATCCAATAAAGGAAAGGTGAAAAGAACAGGAAAGACCTTTTATCGATTCTGAGTAAGGGAGATAATCATGAAAAGGGAAGGTATTAGCACCTTTTCCATCCGTAGTTATCTACGGGCTCTTAATTGCTTAACTCACTTTTGAAAATTTGCTTTTTGTGTGTGTGATTTGAAAAGTATTTTGAAAAGTATTTCGCTTTGACTTCGTAACGATTCTTGAACCAGTCCTCAAGAATGTATATGAAGTGTTCGAAAATATTTCGTTTGGAAAATGTTTAACTTTGTAATGATTCTCGTTGGAATGTATACAAAGTGTTTGTTTGAAAATATTTTGAAAAGAGTGTGAGGTGTGAAAAGTGATTTGTTTGATTGGATTGAGCAAGCAATTTAGAGTCTTTATTACCTACTCAGAATGGTCGTTTCTTGTTATTTTCCTTCTCCTTTAGGACAGACCTATCCATACCATTAGTTGGTAGGTAACCCTATCTGTTGGATGTGAACAGAAAATCGTAGGGTCATCGTATGGTCATTAAAGGCAACATTGTAAGGATACCTTATCAATTTCGTAGGGACAATCATTACTTGTTCGTAGGCAACAACCGAGGGAAGAGATCATAAATTCGTAGGCAACATCGAGGGTCATCGAGGGACTATGATCTTTATATCGAAGGGACTATGATGATGTTATTCGTAAGCGTATTTGCTAATGATACCCTTACGTTCGAGGGACATGACCAGGTTTATTCGAAGGCAACAAGAGAGGATACCCTAAGGGGGATGCAAGTGTGAAGAGTGTGTTTGATTCAAATGTTTTATCTTGATTAGGGTTATCTAAGTTCATTGATTAGTCTTGCCATACAAACCCTAGTTACTAGTAGTTAAATATATATAGTTATAGGGTGCCTAAAGTAAAAACAAAAAGATAAAGGTCTTACGTTATTACATGGCTTTGGGGTAGTTACATAATAGAGGTGCAGAAAGTAAGGGCAGAAAAGGTAAATGTCATAATTATCTATTACGTCCCATGAGCAGATACATAATAATAAAAGGAACGCGTGCGGAAAATTATACATCCTGGAAGCAATTACAATAATACACGCTAAATAGATAATCAGAATAAAATAAAGTCGAGAGAAGTTTTTGAAAAGAGTTAGTAAAAAGTTTGAGGTTAGTAAAAAAGTTTTGATTAAGTTAACATAATTACTATGTGAAAATCAGGTGAATCTGAAACCCTAATTCTAATTGATTTTAATTAATAAAAGAAATTAAATTTAAATTAATTAATTAACCTAAATTAATTGATTTAATTAAGAAAAATAAAAAAAAGGAAATTATGCTAATACTAATTTCTAAATCATTAACCTAATTAATCTAAGTTATTTAACCTAATTAGAATTAATTAATAAAGGAAAAATAGTTATAAAATTGAAAAGAAATAAGAAAATGCAAAGGAAACAAGTAGTAAAAATTTGTTTTGGCCTCCTAGGGTGTTGAACGCGTGACCCTGGGGTTACATACACAAAACTTTACCATTCAGCCACACGCCATTGGTGTTAGAAACCTGCCTCCAAGAGTATATGTCTGAAACTTGTGAAAAAAAATGCAAAAGGCATGGATCGAACCCACGCCCTGAGAGAGTGAGAGGACTAGTGCGCGCATGGTTAACCATTGGGTGGTGATACATCCATGTATTTATGACATTGAATAAATATATGTGATATTGATTTTTGAAAATCAAACAAACCAAAGCCAAGCGCGTTGGGGCCTTATAGTGTTTGCATGAAACGAATATGAGAGTGTCACGCCTGCCTCCCTGAGTCCTTGCCGGAGTCAAACAAGTCAGAGACGCTGGAGCCAAGCTTTGGTCGTCTTCTCCGATCCTGCAAAATCAAAAACCTACAAAAATAACAAGATTAAATGGAATCTAATGACCCTACCCCCTTAATTTGATCCCTGCGAATCGATTGGTGGTGTTCTTATGGTCTGAAAGTTCCTGTATCAATGAGTTCAAAGCTCACAGCTTCCTATGCCCTAACAATGGCATTTCTTGATTTACACATTAAAGCTTGCTTCTAATGCTTCAAACCTGCTCTAATGAACCTCCTAAGATCATACAAATAATTGAAAACCATTAGTAATGCATGAATTAAAGGAAACAAAATTGAAAAGTTTACCAAACCAGTGAGACTTGGGTGACACGATCTAAGATGCTTGGGCCTTATGTAAGGACTTGAATCAACTGCTGGAAGGCTCAGGAGGATGAATGAATGGCTGGTTTGGCTCGAGGATTGTTGGAAATTAGAATTCGAACTTGCCTCAAACTTGGAAAATTTGAAAGTTTCGGCTAGGGTTCTTAGGGAATGCAATCCGTGTTTTGATGGTCTGAAAGTGTTGTCTACTTATAGAGGATGGAATTAAGTTAAATATTGAGAGGAAAATATATTCTCTTCAATGAAAAATATTTGATTAAAGTTTCTTATCAAAACCTTCCATATTTGGCTCAATCTTGCATTAATCATGTCTATGCATTTTTGACAGCTTACATAGCCTTCCTTGGACCTCAAGGAACTTGGAAAATAAGCCCAACACGCCATGATTTCATTCTTTGCATTTTATTTTATTTAAATTGAATTTAAATGATTTAATTCAAAAACAATTAAATAAATGAGAGGAGGGTGTGTAATTGAGATTGTAGGTCATGGGACATCTTAGAAACAAATTTAGATCACAAAAACTTAGGCTCATTTGGAAGAAATTTAAGATTGGTCAATGTTTCCTTCATGCACCTCTTCAAAATTCTCAAACTTGCACACGTTGTATTTTGCTTAATTTTCAACATTTTTAAGTGTTATTGGACGTTTTAGAAAGCTTAAGATGTCCTCTAAACACTCCTTTTGGTTTCATCTTTGTTGAAGTTTCCATTCTCATGTACACTTCTTTTGAAAAATATGACTTTTTGTTGATTTTTAGAAGGACCTATAATGTCTTGATCCATAACTCTCAAATGAAGCATTTTTGGCCAAAGCTTGTGAGACACAAAGTTGTAGAGAATTGAATTATATTAAAAATGAGATTTAGTGGAAAAATTTCTGATAAAGTATGTGAAAGTTATGCCTGGTCAAAGTTCTGTTGACTTTTTATCAAGAAACCCAAATTTAGGAACTTTGACTTTTGATCAAATCTTGAGTTTTCTTGATGAATCATGATCAACCCTTGATCAAATGATGGATGTGACTTAAAAATCTTGATGTTGACCAAAAATGACGAAGTTTGACTGTATGTTGACCACAATTGACTTTTTGTTTAATACAACTAATTTTCAACCATCTGAGCAATTGATTGAGCAAACTTGAGTTATGAGGCTTGAAAATTGACATGGTGATACCTTAAGACATATTAACAGGTATGATGACCACTTGAGGCAATGGAATTCATATTTGACTTGAGAGGCTCAAAACCCTAGTTATGGGTTGATTGCTTAGGAGAGGGTTCATTTGGTCAACCCTTGAGAAATTCTTGAGTATGGAGATGTGGATTGACTTGAAAAAATAGAAGGAAATTTTTTTGGGTATAACAGACATGTAGACGAAGATCCATATTATGTTCATGATCCACATGTTAATGTGGAACCACATGGTGTTAATGAACCACATGCAGACGAAGATCTGCATTATGTTGATGATCTACATGCAGAAGAGGAACCACTTGGTGTTGATGCTCCACATGAAGCATAACAACCACATGGTGATGATGAACCACATGTGGAGGAATACCTAACATGTGTGGTTGAACCACATGCTTTTGATTCCCTATTCGGCATAGATGAGGAATTTTATTGGAAACGAGAAATCAATTATAGACCCTCTGTTGGAAGGAATGTTATGGTAATTGAAGAGATGTTTTTTATATAAAGAAACTTGTATTTTAAAATATTGATATCAAAATACTTGTGTTATTTTTATGCAACATATTCCTAGAAACATGAACGAAATTACCATAATCACTGATCTCGTTATCTCAGAATACTTTACAATCTTGGAGTCTCTGAGGAAAACCTCTTTTGCCTTGTTAGATGTCTATTTTTTCCGTGATTCTAACTTCGAATGGTTATTAATTTGTACCTCATGCAACCCGGGGATTTGAATTTTCGTGCCCGTAACCAATTACAGGATTCTGGTAACCAGTTACACCTTATGCAAAACCAGTTCTGGAAGCATTAGGATCCGTAAAATTACGCTCGTAACTGGTTACAACATTCTAGTAACCGATTAGAGCACCTGTCAAATTAGTTTTTCAGTTGTCAAAACGCTTCAGTTCATCAACAACATCTCGACTAATCATAATTTTCTTGTTTTCAACATCAAACAACTTATAACCTCAAGTAGGATGATAACCAATAAGTAGCATCATCTCACCTTTATCATCCAACTTATTTCGAAGTTGGCCTTGAACGTGTCAAAATCCTACTGAACTAAAAACCTGCAAATGACTCAAGCTTGGTTAAAATCTAAATCATGCCTCTTCTAGAGTTACTTTATTAACCTTCTTTGTAGGGCCCTTATTCAACAAATAGGCAGCTGTAGAAATGACTTCACCCCATAGATTATTCGGCAAGTCTTTTCCTTTTAACATGCTTCTAATCATGTTAATGATTGTTAAATCCATGGTTTTAGGTTATGCATGAATTTTGCTAAAAGATGGTTCAGGGGTGATATTAAGTAAGATGTCACAACATCTCGATCAACTGTCATGACAGGTTTTGCTGTCATGTGTATCATACAAATGTTGAGCAAAATGTCTTGACATTCTGGCTTGTTCTGCATTAGGCACTGTTGTTTTGTTTCCTTACAGATTTGATTGAAAATATGAGATTCTGGAATATTTTAGTACTCACACAGTTGCAGCAAGCCAAGGTGTTTTAGGAACATGTGCAGTTTTGATTTTTTTTATTAAAAAAGATCTTGGAGACTTTTTAGGAAACTTAAAAGGTATATTCCTATTTTTATGTGAAGATCTTGCAGCTGATTTAAAAGGTGAAGATTGGATTTGATTTGAAAAATACAAGCACATACTGCAAGAGTCTATAAATAAGGACTTGATATACCTAAAATAGCAATCATTCACATAGAAGAAACAATGAATGCAATATAAGGATTAGGATTTTGGGAGTATTTTAAGTTCTTAGTGTTTATTTTCTTTGTATGTCACTCGTGTACCTTTTAATGTATTGAGTTTGACTAATTATTACTTGATAATTTTATCAAGTTAATCTTCTCACTCACGAGCTTTTAAGCTAATAGTTGAGTATTGTTCTTAGTTGAAGCTTTTAAGAAAAACTAAGTATTTTTTATTTGAAGTGTAATCTTCTATTAGGTTCTTTAAGTCTAGTCACAAGATTTGTGGTTGTAGGTATCACTGCTGTAATTGGAAGTGAGAGGGGATCTAATATCTGGTGGTCTCTAGTTAAAAGTTGGACAAGGTAGTGATTAGGTGAGAAGATGTAAATCAGAGTTGGTTTAGCTTTGAACTAATATTATCATAGTGAATTTTCTTCCTGACTTGGTAGCCTCCAAAGTAGGTGATATTGCATCGAACTGGATTAACAATTAATTATGTTAATTTACTTTCAGTACTTTATTTTCCTACATAATTCTTCTTCTGAAAGTTGTTATTTCGGGAACAAAGAACATATGTAGAAATTTCAAGTGTCAGAATTTCAATTAGCATCAGAGCAGGCACCCTGTTTTGTCTATTGGGTGAGCTCCAGGGAGAATATTTTGAGTATTATGGATTCTGAAGAAAAAAAATGCCATACACTATTGTGTTACTTGGTAGTCAATTTAGAAATTTCTTGAAGAGATTATAAAGGTAGGAAAGGTTAAATGTTAAGACCAATTCATCTAACATCAACAATAATAATGATTCTTAGAATAAACTCCGAATTAAAAATATGTCTAATCAAAGTAAAGGAATTTGGTGCCATGAATGTGAAGGATTTTGGCACATTAAAATATAATGTCCTACATATCTCAAGAGGCATCCTAAGGGACTATCTATTTCTTGGTCAAATAATTAATCTACTAAGGAAAAACTTATTGGAATATATTAAACCTCGCACAATTAGCTATGTTACTTTTGGAGATGGTGCCAATGAAGTCATTAAAGGTGTTGGAATGATAACTTGTGAAGGATCTCATAATCTTGGTAGGGTCATGTTTGTAAAAGGTTTGACTGCTAATTTGATAAGTATTAGTCAACTATGTGATAAAGGTTTCAAGGTGAAATTCACAAAATTTAAATGTTTGGTCACTAATGAGGAGAATAGAGTGCTCGTGAAAGGAGACAAGTCTAAGAATAATTTCTACTTGTGGACACCTGAAGGAATTAATTATAATTTAACATGTATGTTGACTAAAGAGGATGAAGTCAAGCTGCAACATCAAAAACTTGGTCATTTACATCTGAAAGGTATGAAGAAGATTAATCTAAATAAGTTATTAGAGGCCATTCTTAATCTCAATATTAAGGAAGGAAAAATTTATAGAGAATTTCAAATTAGAAAGTAAACCAAAATGTAACACCCAGAGCTTCAAAATCAGACCACTTAAAAATTCATGGAACTTCTTCATATGGATTTGATAAGACCTATGCAAGTTGAAAGTATTGGAGGAAAAATGTATGATTATGATGTTGTTGATGAATTTCGCGCCTCTGAACGTATTAGTCAAGAATTCTCTTCACCTATCATTCCTCAACAGAATGAAGTTGTAGAAAGGAAGAATATAACTCTTCAAGAATCCGCAAGAGTTATGTGTCATGCAAAGAAATTTCTATATCATTTTTTGGCATAAGCTATGAATACTACGTGTTATATTCATAATAGAGTCGCCTTAAGAATTATACTTCTAACACTTTATATGAGCTATGGAAAGGGAAAAGGAAGAAGATGTTACATGTGTTTGGAAGAAAATGCTACATCTTAGGCGAGAAGTTGTAAACTAGGGTTGGTTTAAATTTGAACTAATACTATCATAATGATTTTTCTTCCTGGCTTGGTACCCCTCAGAGTAGGTGACGTTGCACCGAATTGGGTTAACAATTAAGGGTGGAAATAGGCTAGGCTAGGCTTTATAAGGCCTGCTTTTGGCCTACAATAAACTTATAAGGCTTGAGCCTAACCTATGGCCTACTATAGGCTCATTTTTTTTGGCTTGACCTGACCTTTTTAAAAGCCTGACTAGGTTTAAAAGCCTATTTAAAAGCCTGTTTCTCATTAAAGTTTTCAATAAATTCATTAAGAAGCCTTATAGGTCAATCTATATGTGCATATATAGGCTGACCTATTTAGCATTTTTCTAATATATATACATATATATGTCACCTATTTAGTCTTTTTCAAATATATATATATATATATATATATATATATATATATATATATATATATATATATATATATATATATATATATATATATATATATATATATAACCTATTTAGACTATTTTTAATATATATAAAAAATTTAGGCTAGCCTACAAGGCTTCATAGGCTTTTTTAATAGCCTAAGATTGACCAATTTAATTAAATAGGCTTTTAAAAAGCTTAAGTCTGCCCTGGCCTGACTTCAAATAGGCTAGGTCATAGGCTCATATAGGTCGGCCTGACATATTCCTACTCATATTAACAATTAATTGTGTTAATTTACTTTCTGTATTTTATTTTTCTGCATAATTCTTCTTTTGAAAGTTGTTGTTTCAGGAACACATGTTATTACATCTATCTTAACATTGTGTTGGTGTAGGACATTAGTCTTGACATTTATATTACACGTGCCCAAATTTCAATGTTCGATAAATTTTTCCTCTCGGCAACCCCATTATGTTATGGTGTATAGGATGGTACAACCTCATGCACAATCCCCTATTCATCACAATTTTTTCCAAAATTATTTGACTTATACTCACCTCCACCATCCATTTTGAAAATTTTGAGCAAGTGATCATTTTGTCGCTCAACCATGGACTCAAACATCTTAAACACATCGAATACCTCATCCTTTCTCTTGATTAGATATGTGCATAGCTTTATACTAATATCATCGATAAAATTGACAAAATATCTATTACCACCATACGAATCAACTTACATCGACCCACTCACATAGGAGTACACCACCTCAAGGTGATGCTTGGTCATATGACATGCATCTTTGCTGAACTTGTTCTTATGTTGCTTCATTTGCATACACTATTCATAAATCTCAGTTGGAATTTTGATTGATGGCAGTTCAGCTGCCATACCATTCCTTTGTAACGCGTCGAGATCTCTAAAATTGAGATGCCAAAGACGATAGTGCCACAATCAATCATCATGATTTACCGATGTAGAAAGACACATATGCTCCATCACTTTCATTTCTATCTTGAAAGTCTCATTGGCAACTATTGGCGCTTTAAGGACCAAAATCCTGTTTGCATCCAAAACGCACAAAATTTTGTTTTTCATACGAATTATGTAATTCTTATCAATTAATTGGCCAGTGCTTAAGAGATTACATGTAATTTCTAAAATGTGTATCACATCTTTGATCAAGAATTGGACATCATCCCTTCTTATGATTAAAGCATCACTGACCTCGTCGACCGCTAAAGTGGTATCGTCCGCGAATTTCACCTTATTCTTCGTGACTTAATTGATTTTGACAAACCAATCATTTATACCCTTCATATGGGTTAAAGAAATGGAATCCAAGTACCACTCTTCACTACATTGAACCCCATCTCACACAGTCACCATAATGTTTTCTTCAAAATGCGTTTCTGCAGCATTCCCAGAACTACTGCAGTTGCTTTCCAGCAAATTTATGCCACTGCAGTTGTTGTCCAGTAGCTTATTGACGAAGAGCGTGTTCTCTTCATCCAGATTTTTTTAGCAACCTTAGCCTCATCTCCTTGATAAACTCTCGACTTCACACCATAATTATGCGTGTAATGACCATGCCTTCAACAATTGTAACATTGCATTTTACTCTTGTCAAGTCTCTTGGTGTAGTTGCCTTGACCACCATTTTTTACAGCTTCTCTCACCCTTTTGGTATATCAAATCCTTCGAATTTTGTGACTATTTTTTACCAAAATTTTGAACATTTGCTTTGTTCTTTGCGAACTATTTTCCTTTCGACTTCTTATTCTTATCACTGAACCACGTTTGCAAAGCAATCTTTGCCTTTGCCTTATTATTACTCCTTTCATCCATCTTTTGCTCATGAGCCTCAAGAGAGCTTTGATGAAGCTCCTCTTTGATTAACGTCTCAGGATCCTTCGACTCTTTAACCGCCACCATAATATTGTCAAATCTTGGTGTCAAAGAACGCATAATTTCCGATACAACATTCTGCTCCAAAATAGTTTATCCATAATACTTGATTTGATTCACCAAACGCATAATGCACGTTACATAGTCGCTGATTGTCTCATTCTATTCCTTTTGAACCTATTTGAATATTCGCTTGTGAGTTTGTAACCTCACCACCTTTGATTTATCATCCCCTTCATAAGCTTTCTTCAAGATCTCTCATGCTTGCTTTACCGAATCACAATCACAAACTTTCTCAAAGTTGTCATTATCGACACAAGAATGGATCAAGAACAGCGCCTTGTTATCTTTCTTCTTCTCTTCCTTGTGTGTAACTAGGGGTGGCAAACTGGCATGCACGTCCCGTTTAGGCCCGCCCCGTAAAAGCCCGTAAAAATGGGGATGGGCGGGTATAGTTGAAGATGCGGGCCTAAAATCTAGCCTCGCCCCGCAAAAAAAAATGAGGACGGAGCGGGGAATGCCCGCAGACATTGCACCTCTTAAGCCTAAAAACATTAAAAAAAAATTATGAAAATACGCATGCCCGCCAAAGCCCTCGTTGAAAACAAGGCGGGACGATCACATTAGAGGGTGAGGGCCTAAAGCCTTGGCTCACCCATCATTAATGTGCGCAAAACGGGTATGTTCAACGGGTCGGGCCCATTTTACCACTCCTATATGTAACCTTTTGTGCCTTTATTGCCTCTGCAATAAGGTGTAACTCCATTGTTGACCACTTTAATAACATATTGATAGCCAAATAATACCTTAACTTGTTTGCAACATTTATCATAATTCTTCGAATCAAGGATTGAAAGATTAGTGGAGACTCGATTGTTGGAGACAGTAGTCAACTTTGCACTAGGGGATTGTGGATCAGAACATAACTCTTGACACCAAACATTAGAACATTTAATTTGTATCAATGGAGATTTTGTGCTTTTGGAGAAGATAGAGTGGGAAAATATAATTAGAATTTGAGAGAGTAATTAAGGATGAGAAGAGAAAATTTCATTAACTTTGCACAGTACAACATTAAGTCTATTTATACAAGCTAAGATAAAACAAATGGGATAAAAATATAACTTAAAATAAACTAAAAAGCCCAAATATGAAATGTTAATCGGTCACGCAAAACCAAATAACCAGTTACCACAAAAAAAAAAGTCTATATGTAACAGTTATGTCATTCTGTATAATCGATTATAAATTCGAAAAACATTTTTTTTTAAAATACTTATTTAATTTAATAAATTGTAACTTCTAAACAATTTTCAAAAGTTTATTCCATTCATTTGAATTATTATAAAATTCTAATAATTTAGATGATTTAGTAGCATGTAACTTTTCTAGATAAATATTAAAAAGTTGTGAATTTTTTTTTGTAGAAAATTGTATTTTTATTTGAACTAGCAAGGTGCGAAAAAGTTGAAGAGAAAAAAATGGTAAGAAAAACAAAAAACAAGAAACATGTTTGGCTTATTTATCATGCAAATTGCAATTATTCACTCCCTTGCCTGTTGTCACAATCCTCAAAATTATGAGTGCCACTAAACCCGGCAGTGCATGTGAATATAAATTCACCGTACATTTTTCAATTCAATTATTCTAAAGAAGAAGAAAATTACAAGAAACGAACTGAGTAAGAATTTGGAAGGTACATAATATTAATAATATAGACACAAGAGAGGTAGGGTGAGTGTCCTTGTCTTTAGCCCAAATTTGTTTCCCCTCCAATTAATAGTAAAAAAATAATTGTATCAATCCTCCCTTGGAAAACTAAGGAGAAAATGAAGTAACAAAAAAACACTTAGATAAATGGAAATATTTAATATCTGCAGACACATCATTTTCATGGTCTCGATGAGTGGTAAAAAAGATGAGTACGTATGGTCATTCACACAGTCACTATCCTTTCTTACCTTCTCAGTGCAATGTCGATAGTCTAATTGCAGCTTTGACTCATTGAAGAATCAAGAAACCTTGAAAAGGGAACTGAAACAAGAATAGTTACACATACTTTTTAAAGACTATTTTGTGTGAAATGCTTTGTTGATGAGAAATGTGTTTGATTAGTTTTGGAAATTTATATCAAACTTGGGTGCTTCTCAAGATGATTGATAGTTGATACCCTTGATTTGTGCATGCATGGTTAATATATAGGAGTGCTATACTAGTACTATAATGTTAAATGATCAATACATAAGTAATAATTTGATAATGGAAAATAAACTTTCATCTCTCTCACAATATAGTTGTTGTTTTGAATTTAATTAAATTACACTTTTAAGATAATAATTATCGGTGTTAGTTTAAACAATACAATATATTAGTATATTTACTAAAATAATAGTACTTAGTGGGATAGTTAAATGATAAAAGTATAATTATTTTAGATTAGTTAAAAGTACAATTTCAATCGTATATAACTTAATCGGGGTGATATGTATCCAACTTATATAGTCATTTGTAAGATTCAAAATATACTTTCCGATCTTTCTTTTAACACTTCACTCATCTTCTAGATGCTACAATATCTATATGTTCAAATATTAATTTTGTAGATCCACTTTAAATTATTTTATAGAGATCAACTTCATCACTTTCATAACTCTACATCAACTTTGATTCCAATACAAAACAATAATAAATAAGAATATTAAATAAATAAATAAATATAATTTTGATATTTTAAATAAATGAATAATATAAGATAAATAAAAATAAGAAAAAAACCCATATTGCAACACAAAGAAAGAGGAAACAAATTTTAAAATAATAATTGAATTAAATTAAATTTATTTTATCATTTTAAAATAATCTAGCAGCTAGAAGACATGAATCAAGCTTTCCCTAACTTATATGACTTGAATAATTTTCCCTAATTTGAATAACTTTATGCACAAAATTCATATATCCTTAAGTATAACGATGATGATTATTTGCTATAGATTCTTTCTAAATCACACACTCTCATTCAAGAATGTTTATTGCATTTTGTTCAACTTTGACAAGAAATTTTATGGGGTAAACATATATAACATTTCTACTTCAAAATCTCTTGTGCTTTGGAAGCTTTTTTATTTCCCCTACTGATCAAAAATCTCACGAGGCTGTAATTTTCCTTTAAAATGTGATTCATGATGGTAGTTATAATATATATTTATTTTATTTGTAGGTTTGTGAGACTAATATTAAGGTAAATTCCCCTAAATTTATCTCAAAGTCTATATTGATCTCTTATGTTTTAAAAAAATTAAATTGGTCTATTAATTGTTCAAAAAGGTTTACATTGATCATTTTCGTCAAATTGACTGTAACAAACGTTTGTCTTGCTTACGTGGTTGGTGATATGGAATACGTTGATGTTCTTCTTCGTCCTATCTCTTCTTTCTAAATCTCTATAATTTTCCTAAATCGATTTAAGACTCAACGCTCAAATTGGTTGAGGAAAATGAAGCAATCATCATCAATGAACTCTGGACAATGTACACATAAATAGAAAGTGAAGAGCTGCGGAGTTGGATGCAAATTTTCCATCGAAACCCATATGTCGGTGTGGAGATATGGTCGTTCTTCACAGGGCTTCAACCGTTACAAACTTTGGGAAACAATTTTGGGGATGTTGTTATTATAAGGAGAAAACGATCCTCAATTGCTTCTTTATTTCTGTTTGTTCTGACATAGTCGAAACCTGAATTACACATGGTCCCTCACAAGATGGATGTGGATTTTTTGAATGGTTCAATGATGATGTGGTGGATGAGAAATACCATTTTATGAAGAAGCAAAATAGTGGGTTGGAGAAGCTTCGACATGAACCTGATGCAACAAAAATGGACGTGGAGTTTTTAAGGAAAACAAATGATGGACTTAAGATACAAATAAAGGACTTACAAATTCAAATGAAGAAGATGATGAATTCTGAAAAAATTTGAAAGAGAATGTTTTGTATTGTTTTAGTTGTGGTGGTATTTAGAATTTTGTAACAATTATATTAGTTTAAATTAGTTTGTGTCAGATTGAAATGTAATTTTATGAGTTTCAAATGTTCTAGTAAGTTGAATTAGACGGTTTGAGTCAGTTTGTATCAATTTGAGTATCTTTGTATCAGTTTGTTATGAGTTAATGTGATTTCATTATGTTGGATTTCAATTGAATATGTTTGCTTTCATTCAGTTGGTTTATAGTCAAAACACTTAAGTCTGTTCCATTAATAATGTGGTGTAAACCACTAATATTCAGACATTATATTCTACCCAAACACATTTTCATACATGTTCAAAAGACCTTACATTAGGTTCCACACACAGGTTCAAAAGACCTTACATTATAGGTTACACATTATAGACTCAACATAGACTAAACTTAACATAACTTAACAGACACAACATAGCCAAGTAATAGACACTTAACATAACTTAACAACTGCAACCAGATTAAACTAAATTTTTTCAGTTTTGTGTGGATCTCTTGGTTGGTGTCGCCCTTCTCGTTGTTGTACCAATAACAGTTTTAGCAGCTGTCAATCTAGTTCTTGGATCATGTGGTATAAAAGGTGTAGTTGGCCTGCAGACTGCTAACTTATTGGTCGTTTCATGACATGATTGCTCAGATGATTGTTGTGATGTTTGAGTGGATGGTTGTTGACATGATTGAGTAGTGACTTACTAAGATGGCTAAGTAGGGAGTTGCTAAGATGATTGAGTGAGGACTTGTTGAGATGACTGAGCATGAACTTATTGAGTTGATTGAGTGGAAACTTGTTAAGGTGGCTGAGAATGAACTTGTTGGGATGCTTAAGTAGTTAATGGAACCTTGCAAGTAAGTTTGTAGTGACCTGATTTCTTACATCTACTACACTTGACAGGGAGTCCAACTTTTCTCATCTTTCTGTTAGAGCTATCAATCTCACCTTCTACATTTGCCAAATTTTGAAATTTCAACCTATTTGTAGCCCATCTGTCCATCATGTATGTATTTATCTCTTCCATTATGGCTATCAATGGTTTGTCCCTAGACTCCAAAATGACACTATTAAAATCTCTAGACATATTATTGAGAACAACATCACATTTGTTATGTGTCTTGAAGTATAATCAACTCCAAAATCTTGGAGGGGTGCTCATTATGTGCTTGTATGCTTCTACATTGATGTCCTTTATTAATTTCATATCTCTTTCCCAAGCTTGGTAGTATGTTGACTTGGAAGCCTTCCATATTATTTCCTTCATTTTTTTCCATGATACATCTTCCCAAAGTTATTGTAGAGATTCCTGACACAATATCTTTGTTCAACTCTAGGAAGCAGTTCTTCCATTACAGACAATAACCCTTAAGTCATCAAAATTATAACATGATAAATATACAAATGAAAATACTTATAATCAGCCATGTCCTTTTGTATCTTGAATATTGGATACTTCTTTCTCTTGACTCTACTGCTATCATCACTACCACACCCACTTTCAAGATCCTCACTTTCATTATCACTACCCTTAAACTCTTCTTTATTTTCTTCCCATTTTTCTTTAACTTTCTTTCTATTCACCTATTAATCATCATCTTCAATTTCATAGTCAATTAAGTCACCCTCTTCCTCATCCAACTCACTATCATGTTGATCAGAATCATCATCAAATACTACCTCAATTGCACTATCATAATTGAAGCTCCCATCATCAGAACTAAGATCATCGTCAATTTCCATTGCCTCATTTTCCCTTACATCACTCAGCCTAACTTCTGTTAGAATAAGATTTAGTTTCTACAATTAATCTTTCGATTTTGATAATAACAATACATATACTTTTTATGAAAACAATTTTGTTTATAATAGTTTATTAAGTGTGCAAATTATGATTCTAATTGATTCAGGATTGTTGTATGAAGAATCACAAATACGATAAGTACATCAGAAAGATTGTTCGCACCCGCTTTTGAAGAAACATCGGTAGTTCTGAAGAATGATAAATGTTTGCTAGAAAGAGGACCACATGTGTACTTCTCAACAAGTTGATGCTTCAGAAGCCACAAGTATTCAAGAAGAAAGAATTTTTGATAAACTGATGCTTCAAGATTTGAAATTAAGATTCCACAAGAAACAAAATTTCAAGTTAAATGTTAAAAGTTAAGATTTTCTATCAGAAAACTTATTGCCTCTAATTCTGAAGACAAAGTCAAGATTCTGAACACATCAAAAGAAAGCTTCTACTTCTGAATCAGAAGTCAAGATTTGTTCAAACAGAAAAGTTGATGCTTATATTTTTGAAAACAAAGTCAAGTTTCTGAAGACTCTGATAGTTCTTGGAATATGCGCACATCTTCTCAACATCAGAAGTATTCCATCAAAAGAAAGATCAAGGAAAAATATATCTTCTAGATTCTTTTCTAATCAACATCATATAGTCCATCAGAAGACAAGATCAAAAGATGACATCTTCTCAAGCCAATCTACTTCAGTAGAAGTAATATTCATCAGAAGAAAGTATCATAAAAAACTTGAGCTACAAGAGTAAGAACAAAGGTACAATTACACATTTCACTCAAATGGATGTACTATGTACTATTTGTTTCCCACGATCATTTTTACCATTGGCAGCTGGCAAGATGAAAGTGATGTGTGTACTACTACATCGATCTACTTCCTCTACGCCTATAAAAAGGTTCAAATACTTCATTTGAAAATTGACAAATTGACGAACTACCAAACACAAACAGAAATTGAACAATAACATTAACGCTGCCAAAATCAATCCAAGAAAAATATTAAAACATAAAGAGTTGTTTCTAATTATTTTTATTGATATTTAGTTCATCAATGTTCATCTAAGAACAAGGAAGACAAAGATACAAGAGTTGTTGCTCATTAATTGTGTTATTATTTATTCTTAATTTGTTAGAACACAAGAGTTGTTGTTCATTATTCTGTTGATATTATTTGATTAAAACACAAGCGTTGTTGCTCATATTTGTGTTATAATTATATATCGTTTAAACACAAGAGTTGTTACTCATATTTGTGTTATTATTTTAAATTGTTTGAACACGAGAGTTGTTGCTCATAATTATGTTAAGTAATATGTACTTAAACATTTGTGTAATCCGTTTATTAGAAGCAAATTTGTAAACACAACATTCAACTGTGAGTTGATCAAGTTCTTGTCTAAGACAAAGAGATATCTCATTCAAGGGACCGGGTAGGTCAGAAGTCTTAGGTAGTCAGTGATTGTTATATCTCTTAAAAGAGAAGAGATAAAATTAACTGTAAAGTGATTCAGTCAAATTAGTCAACTATTTGAGTCAAAAAACACATGAATTCATAATTCATATTATACCAACCTTAAACTCAATCAAAGACTTCATTTTTCTTAAAATAGTAACTTTTTGAAGTGAGGTTCAAATTAAGGATATAAATGATTGTGAAATTTAGAATTTTCCACTGTTTGTGTGATTCGAATCACAAGCTCTTTTATTTCAAATCAAAATTGAGCTTGACCCGAATCAAATTCATTTCGAATCATGGGTTTTGGTTTTATCAACATAATTCAAATCACAAGAATCTTTGAATTGAATCACTAATTCAAATAAACCGGGAAAATTCCAAGTTTTAAGTTATTGATTCAAATTATATTCTCTTTTTACTTGAATCGTATAAATTTCACTTTACTTGAATCAAATAGAGATTTTACTCTATTTTATTGCCCTATCTCAAGCACATGTAAATCATAAAATGTCATTTTCAAATAAGTGTAATAACATCATAACTTTGAGTGAATATAAAAAATAGAGTTTTTAATTTTCAAAGTACACCAAGTCATAATTTTTGTGAATTTCTTAACTCACCCCATAGTCTTCTAGTGCACCACGTAAAATTCCACTACTGCCTCTGGAAACCAAAAATAAACTTCCGGTTCACACCCTATACCAAGCAAATCAGGTTGAAAAGGGTTGGATGCAAACCAAAAATTTACTTACGGTTTGCAACCAGAAGTATATTTCCGGTTCCTGGATGCACTTAAAGGGCGCCAAAACTTTTCCCCTCCCCATAACAGCAAGCTTTTCAAATATACACATTCAAACTCTCTCAAACTCTCCTTTCAACCCTTTCTCTCAAAATCAATTTATTTCTTAAACAATCAACACAAACCATCAAGCATTACTTAAATACAACAAGTAACATAATCAAGCAAGCAACAACCATCTTCAATCAATCAACTAAGTGATTTAACACATTTTTAGAATTTATGTAATTTCTAATGAAATTAGTGAAATAGGGTTTTAAATGTGTTGTTTTTTGCAATATATATATCATTATGAGTCATTGTATAAGTGTTTGTAAACTTATTTTGACGATCAATCCGTGTTTTTTTGACACATTTGGGATGTTGGGGTGAGGCCGTCACGAACTCTATTTCGTGGAGGAAACCATAAGTTTTTTTTTCCGGTTTCATAGGATGAACAAAACCAGAAGTTTATTTCCGGTTTCTTTCTGAATTGTTTTTTTTTCTTCAATTTTTTCTCTGTTACAAAACCGAAAGTTTATTTCCGGTTTCTTTTTGCATTGTTTTTATTTTATTTTTTTCTCTGTGAGCCATATGCTAACATTTCGTTCTTACATCTACATGAGATATGTATGAGAGACCGTCATGTTCTAGGCATGGTCGGGTTTCATATCATGCTTCTGTGCAAAAAGAGAGAAGTGAGGCCACACAGGCTATTTCGACATCCGGACAGGCTATGTCCGAGGCACAATCTGTTGATTCCGATTCTACACCTTCCGCTTTTTCCTCCCGTAGCAGACGGGAGTCTTCAGTCTATCCCTCCCCACCTCCTTCCTGCCGCAAATGCACATCCTCACCTTATGGTTGAAGATTGTTTTTGATGATGAGTTTGCACGTGCTACTGCTACTGCTACTGATGGTGATCCTAAGCAGGTTAACCTTCACGGGTGTATGCCATGAGAGCATACCTCTTGTATCTTGTTGGCCCACATATCTTTGTGGACACCAGTGTAACCTACACTGACATCATGTATCTTAGGTTCTTTACTGATTTAGAGAAGGTCAGTGGGTGGAAATGGGAGGCTGTCTGTTTGGTTTACTTGTATACCAAGTTGACGGAGGTGACTAAGTGAAAGACAAGGTAGATAACCAACAACGTGTGTCTTATGACGGTATAAAATATTTCTCTTAGCTTCCTTTTTTAATTATTTTGATTATGAAACTAACTGGTTTAATTTTGATATTTCAGGATGGATTCTACAACATTTCCCCCGTATCTCTAGATGGTCATTTGTTGAGGGTTATACTTGTAACACCCCAAAAATTATAATTAATTATTTAATTAGTTATTTGTGATTATTTGGGAATTATAGTGATTTATGTGATACATCATGGTGTTTGGCGATAATATGTTATGGAGTAGTGTTAAAATAAAAAATATATAAGGGGTATTTGATTAGTTAATAATTATTTGGAATTTAGTGGATTTAATTATAATATTTAGAATTATTATATTTATTAAAATAAGGAAAATATGGTGTATAGACAAGAAGGGCTAAATGGTAAAGTTGTGTGGATTAAGTGAGGGCGAGAATGGAATAACATAATAAGGGTCCAAGGGTTAAAAAAGGAATTTTGAAATTATTTTGTTCAGTTGTTACGATCGTGAAATATTGGAGAAAAGTAAGAAGCGACTAGGGCACGAAGAAAAGAGAAGAGGAATTCAACCGTAGAGCTTGGAACATGAATCAAAGCTAGGAGTCTAAGGTAAGGGATTTAATCGAGTTTATTATGATTGATATAGGGTTAAGATAGTGGTATGTTTGTGTTTTGTGTGATGATTTTCATAAGGATTGATGAAATTGGGAAAAAGCCATGTGTTGAATGAATGAATGAATCATTGATGAATGTATGATGTTTGAACCTTTAGATAATTGTTATAGGTTGTTAGTAATATTACAGAATCATAGGATATGAAATTCTGAAACCAGGGCTTTTTACGGAGTCGAATTCAGAGTTCCGGAAGGCCTCCAAAGGTGGAAAGTCGCAGGAGGAGAAGTGTTGTCTGCGACGAAGCGCTAGGCACTAAGAAGACGCTAAAAGCAATGAATCGACGGGAGACGCTAAGTTTTTGTTGGACGACGGGTGGCAAAAACTGTTGGCTATTTGGACTTTCGTAAAATGATCATAACTTGAGTTTCAGGAGTCCGATTGATGCACCGTTCGAACCGTTAGAAAGCTAACAAGATGAACTATATTGTGATTGAATTATATGAGTGCTTTGAGAAATAATTTCAAATACCTATGTGTTTAAAAGAATTCTCTCTTATGTGTTGTTACGTTAGGAATGTGCTATTTTGATGATAAACATGATTACTAATTAAACGATATTAATGAGGTTGTAACTTAAGTAATGTTTAGTGATGAGGGTTAATTTGATAATGTGATTTATAATAATGATATGGAAGTGTGAATACAACATGGTACTAATTTAATATCATGATGAGTTTGATGAAATTAGTGCCGATTGATGTTATATTGATGAGGAATAATGTAAGTGATGCTGCTATGTTGTTGTAACACGGTGGGAGAACTGACTTGTTTGTTTTGCGTTTTATCGCAAATGTTGCGGATAGCAAGAGTCGCCACCGACTTTTCTTTTATCCAATTAAGGGGAGGCGAAAAGAACAGGAAAAGACCTTCGTTAGATTCTGAGTAAGGGAGGCAGTTATGAAAAGGGAAGGTGTTAGCACCTTTTCCATCCGTAGTTATCTACGGGCTCTTAATTGCTTAGCTCACTTTATAAACTGCTTTTTGTGTGTGTGTGATTGAAAATGTTTTTGAAAAGGGCATTTCGCTTTGACTTCGTAATGATTCTCGCTGGAATGTATACGAAGTGTTTGGAAATGTTTTATTTTGGAAAAGACTTTGTAATGATTCACGCTGGAATGTGTACAAAGTGTTTTGAAAAAGATTTTTGAAAAGTGTGAGGTGTAGAAAAGTATTTTGATTGAGCAAGCAAAAGAGACTTATTTACCTACTCAGAATGGTCGTTTCCATGTTATTTTGCTTTCCTTTAGAATAAAGCTATCCACACCATTTGTTGGTAGGTAACCCTATTCATTGGATGTAAAGGGACATTCGAAGGGACATCAGATGGTCATAGAAGGCAACATGTAAGGATTCCTTAGCAATTTGTAGGGACGATCATCACTTTTTGTAGGCAACAATAGAGGGACGAGATCATATATTCGTAGGCAACAATTGAGGGACGGGATCATATGTTTGTAGGCAACAATCGAGGGTCATCGAGGGACTATGATCTTTATATCGAAGGGACTATGATGATATGTTTGTAAGCGTCTTAGCTAAGATATCCCTACGTTCGAGGGTCATGACCATTATTCGAAAGGCAACGAGAGAGGATACCCTAAGGTGGGTGCATGTGTGAAGAAAGTGTGCTTGTATTCAGATATTTATCTTGATTATTAGTGATCTAGATTGATTAAGTTAATCTTGCCATACATGCCTAATTACTAGCAGTTAATATGTGCAGAAAGTAAATTGCGGAAATGTAAAGTACGAAAAATAAAAGTCTTACGCTATTACATGGCTTTGGGGCAGATACATAATAGAGGTGCGGAAAGTAAAGGCATAAAAATAAAATCCTACGCTATTACAAAAATATCCTTGCGACGTATACATCGATTTCTAGAATTTAAATGCGAAATAGAAGTAAATAAATGAAAGAAAATGTCTAAAGATAAGAGAGAGTGTCTAAACCCTAATTATGAAAGAAAAATATTTTTGATATTTTTTGAAATTGATTTAGTTAAGAAAAACCTAATTTCTAAGTTAATTACCAATTAATTATGAAAAATAATTTAAATTGTGAGAAAAATAAATTATTTTTATGTCAAAAATTAATTAAATGTTTAATTAACCTAAATCTGAAACTAAATCATTTTTGTGAGTTTTGAAAATAGTTTACATTAATTTTGAAAGAAATTAAATTAAACTAGAAAAATAAAAGAAATAGAAAAAGTAGGCATGACAAATAAACCCGGCCCCGCCCCGAAATTAGCGGGGAAAACCCGGTTTAACCGGGGGCGGGTGCGGGTAAAACCCGTTTTTAATTTACGGGTGCGGGTGCGGGGGCGGGTGATGGTAATACCCGCCCCGCACCCGCACCCGCCCCGCACCCGCCAACTAAATTTATTTTATTTTATTTATTTTTAATAGTTTTATTACTTAATTACACTTTTTTATACTATTTAATGTTATAATATTATATTTATTAGAATTATTATTTATTTTTTTGAAAATAAAATTTAAATAAAATTATCAAACTTGAAAAATACTTTTAAAATAATTAAGTATTTAGTTTAATTATTTATTTTTAACTTTATTGAAAAAAATATAAATTTAAAAATAAAATAAAAATTTTATTCGGGTGGGTGCGGGGCGGGTGCGGGTGACCCGTTTCTTGTTGGGGGTGGGGGCGGGTGAAATTTTTTTAGCCCCGAACGGGTGCGGGTGCTGGTCTGGGTCTGGAAGGCGGGTGTGGGTCTGGGTGTGCTTAAACCCGCCCCCGACCCGCCCCGTTGCCATCCCGAAGAAAAAGGTTAAAAGGATTAGGGCTAAAAATAAGGTTTGGTCCTGCCAGGGTTTGAACCCAGGACCCTCAGGTTATTGGTGCAAAACATGACCACCACACCACCTGTTTGTGGTGTCTAAACCACGCTTCCATTTGTATGTATGTGTCATCTGCATGAAAATCAGAATTTGTAAAAAAATAGCAAATAGGGTTCGGACCCACGACCTTAGAGGCAAAGAGACATAGCACGCGCATGTTGAACCACTGGGGTGGTGATACATCCATGTATTAAGTTAGAAGGATTAATATATATTTGAATATTGATCAGAAAATTATAACCAAAACAAAAAAATGCGTGTGTGGGTCCCCTGATTTCAAATGGACCAATGGATCTGTGCCACGTCTGGGTTGAAAGTCAGAGGGCCGGAGGAACGCCGGAGCCCTAGCTCCGGTCGTCTTCTTCGGCGAGATCGTTCCTGGAACCTGCAAAATAGAGAAAATAAATGGTTAAGGAGGACCTTACCCCCCTAAATCGACCATTGCGAGTTCAGTGGTGGTGTCCGTTTGTTCTGAAACAGCCTAGAACTATGGATACGAAGCTTCTCCAGTTTATGCCCTAACAATGGCAACTAACAATTTAGCCATGAAAAGCTTACAACGATGACCCAGACCTGTTCTAATGACTATCCTGAGATCATACAAACAAACAAAATCAGTTAATAATGCATGGATTAAGAATTTGAAATCAAGATTTTTACCAAACCGGTGTGACTTGTATGGCTCGATCTGGGATGTTTTGGCCTTGTGTAAGGATTGATATGGACTTCTGGGACCTTCAGGAACACGAATGGATGAATGAAACGGCTTGAAAGTGGATGAAATTTGAAATACGATTTTGCATGTTTCTTTAAAAATTTGTGAACTTTAGGGCTGGCTCACGAGGCTAGGGTTTCGTCCTTGAGACTTATGGATGTGTTATGTATATATATAGGAGGAAATTAGGTTAAGAATTATGAAGGAATCACATCCCAATCAATGAGAAAATATTTGATTTGGAATAAAATCAAATATTGCCTTTTTGAGCCAATTTCAATCAAATCTCTTGCCAATATTCATTATTTCAAAATAATCAGATCAATTGGCTTGCTTGGACCTCAAGAATGAGAGAAAATCAATCTTGCACTTAATGTTTTGATTTTATATCTTTTATTTTAATTAAATTGGTTTTAAATGAATAAAAATCCAAAATAAATAAAAATAAAAGATAAAAAACGTCGTCTTGGGCATGGAGGTTCTAATTCAGATAAGAAACAAGTTTGAACCAAGAAAAGTTAGGCCCATTTAGAATTTTTTTGATTTTTTCAAGTATTTCTCTTTATGCACCTCCTCAAAAATGTTCAACTTGTACAATTTGTATCTTGCTCAATTTTCAACATTTTTGGGTGTTCATGGACTTTTTAGAAAGCTCAAGATGTATTCTAAACAACCCTTTTTGTTTCATCTCTATTGAAGTTTCCATGCTCATGAACACTTCTTTACAAAAAGATGACTTTTTGTTGACTTTTAAAAAGGACCTGTAATGTTTTGATCCATAACTTCCAAATGAAGCATTTCTAGCCAAAGCTTGTGAAACATGAAGTTGTAGAGAACTGAATTTCCTTCAAAATGAGATTTGATGGAAAAATTTATGATAAAGTATGTGAAAGTTATGCTTGGTCAAAGTTCTGTTGACTTTTATCTAAAAAAACCATAATTTAGAAACTTTGACTTTTGATCAAATCTTGACTTTTCTTGATGAATCATGATCAAACCTTGATCAAATGATGAATATTACTTCAAAATATTGACGTTGACCAAAAATTATGAGGTTTGACTGTATGTTGACCACAATTAACTTTTTGTCCAATACAATTGATTTTCAACCATTTGAGCAATTGGATGAGCAAATTTGACTTGTGAGGCTTGAAACTTGACATGGTGATCCCTTGAAGCATATGATGAGGTATGATGATCACTTGAAGCATTGGAAATCCATCTTGACCTGAGAATAGCAAAATCCTAGTTTGGATTGATTGCTTAGGAGAGGGTTTGTCTGGTCAACCCTTGTGAAATCCTTGAGTATGGAGTTGTGAGTTGCCTTGAGAAGTAGGAGGGAAAATTTTGGGGTATGACAGTTGTGTTATTGCGATGTTGTGAAACCATGATATTGTAGATGAGTTTTGGGATTTTCCTTGAGGTGAACTTGCAAGAAGACTTAGGAATGAACAATAGAGGAATCACAATAGGAATTTCCATTTGATGTGTATCGCTGGGCGATGAAGGTTTGTTAGGACGTCGCCAGGCGAATATGAGAGGCAACAAAGTGCAGGAAAAAAAGTAGCTACTGGAAGGCTTCTCTCGTACCTTTGTCGGGCGATGCAGAAGCGAAAGAAGATTCGTCGGGTGAGCAAGAGGCTTCGCCAGGCGACGATGTCCAAATTTGATTGGTCGTGTTGAATGTACTTAAAAGAGCCATAACTTGGGTTTTATAACTCGGATTGATATATCGTTCAAAGCCTATGGTAGCTAATATAACTAACTTATTTAGATGGAATAAAATGAGATAAAAGAAGTATTTCCCCAATAACTAAGCTGAGATGTAGTTAGGTTCCCTGTGTTAAATTACATTAATGTTCGATTGTATGATGTTATGTTAATAATACCTTGATGTTTCGTTTGCTATAATGATATGATGATGATGTATGCTTGATTAAAATGATATGATAAATTGTTTGTATTTTAATTATGTATGTGTTGTTATGATGAATTATTGGTATTTTAATGAGGTATGTGTTGTTATGATGAGTTATTGATACTATGATGTATGTTGTATGATGATGATGTTGATGACTATGATGACGATTGTTTGTGATGATGAATATGGCATCGATGAGTACGATGATGATGATGTTGATAGCCTAAATTGGAATAGTGACGAAAACTTATTCATTGTGTGTTATATAGGTATGTTGTTGCACGATCATATGACATGCATTTGGTGACGAGGGCTTAATGCTCTGAACGGTGACGAGGGCTTAATGAAGGCTTAATGCTCTGGAATGCCTAAATGGCTTTGTGACGAAGGCTTATGCCTTGATGGTACCACATGAATTTCATTGCACTATATTTCATGATGTTGCATAAACATTGAATTGTTGTTGTGAAATGTGGGTGACTAATGTGTTTCGGTGATTTATGATGATAATGTGTATATATAATTATGATATGAAGGCGTGAGTACAATACTTGGTAAATGATGGCGTGCAAATTTCATGATTGATGTTGTTTATAACTACTATGTCTTTTCCTTATATCTTTTGTAATGAATTGTGATTACTCACCCTTTCTGCTGTGATGTTGCCTCCATGTGGGTAACGTGTAGGTGATTGAGAATAATTCGTATAAGCGTGATGATAGCTTGGAGTCTTTAGTGTGCTCGTTGAATATAGAGAGTCTTGCTCTGATACGCAACACGGGATTTGAGAAATTGCTATGTTCTTTTATTTGTTTTATTGTTACGTATCTTAATTTATGAATTATGTTGAACCACATATTTTGTGAAGTTTTATTATTGTTGAGGCTAGAATGCCATGAAACTGAATTAAGTTGTTTTCCGCTGCTAAATAATTATTTTAAAAAAATGACGGAATAAAGTATTTTGAAACATTATGAGGAAATTTAAACGTATGCGACATCCCATTCGTGGATTACTCTGATAATTGTCGTGTATTATACTATAATTACTAGTATTATGAAATGAGGTGTTACAATACTGAGCAGATGCCTCGTGCATGTGCATACGAGCCGCTTAGAGGCAACCAGGCGACACTGTCGTATCGAGTTTACCTGGACCAGATAGTGCATGAGGACATCCACTTCAGTGTCTACAATGACCACCGTGAGACGATAGCTTTTGATGAGGTTTCTCTATTTACAAGTTGGTTGGCATGCGGTACTCGGAGTTCGGGTATACTCAGACCATTCCTTGGCATCCTACTTTATTTGCCCCTCCGACAGTGAAGAAGAGGGAGATGTATGAGATTTTTGATGATTTTGCGAATCATCTCGCACCTGAGGAGGCCAGGAGTATCGTGGCTCCAGATGACTAGAGTTACGCGTACGGTTACATGCTATGGTTCTTCAGGATTTCTCATCCATACATGATACATGAGGCTCCAGGGGACTCATCCAGACCGGCTCATCAGGAGATCCTGGAGGAGGAGCAGACGAGGAAGGATCATGCCCAGGACGTGCTGCCTAGGTGTCGTCGTATCATGGAGCTTGCTAGGGATGACATCGACAGAGGACTGTTTCTTGATGGATCCGATGTCAGAGGCGTTTTGGAGGCTATCATGGGGGACACTTGGGTTCCCTGGTCTACAGGAGGCAGCGGAGGGATGCCTCGAGGGTGATGGGCCGCCTTCGCCATACACAGTACTTTATTTTGATTGTATTTTGACTTAGTTATTTTTAGGGTTAAATATGTTTTTGATCCCTCTAAATATCTCAAACGTCATTTTTAGTCCCTCTAAAATTTTCCTTCGAATAATGGTCTTCTTAAAAATTTAAATTTTAACTTTTGGTCCCTCCTACAATTTAGCGACGACTTTAGCGACAGTTCTTACAACTTAGCGACGATTTTTACAACTTAGCGGCGATTTTAACGATAATTTTTTATTTAGCGACGACATTAGAGACCATTAGCTACGATTTTATCATGAGGGATCAAAAGTTAAAATTCAAATTTTTAAGAAGACCATTCTTTGAAGGAAATATTTAGAGGGACTTAAAACAAAATTTGAGATATTTAGAGGACCAAAAACATATTAACCCTTTTTTTTATTTCGTATTTTACCGGATATGTATTTTGAATACCATTATTATGAAATACATTTTGGATAATATTTTTGGGCTTTTATTCGATTTAAAATTTGTAGGTCTTTAATTTGAATTATAAATGTAATACTAAAGTAATTGCTTATAGTTATGTTTTTCTGCTAACTGTCATGTCCATAATCGGATGTATACTTCCGATAAGGAACCGAAGATATACTTCTGATTTTCACTCAAATATTTTAGAAAGTGGTGCGAACCGGAAATAAAATTCTAATTTTATGAAGGGCATTTTGCGATTTTCATGGGGTGTGCCCCACCCCTATGGATTGATTAAAAAATTCACTAATTTTTTATTGAATATACATTCATCTACAATCTCTAACAAGATACCATGAGTGTTTGCTTCTAAATTTTTAGAGAGTGATATATATATATATATATATATATATATATATATATATATATATATATATATATATATATATATATATAGGTTCAATCATTGTTGATGGTTGTGAAGTTGTTGAGTTTAAATCAATATTTGTATTATGTGTTGATGGAAATTGATAATCCAACATGAGAAAATAGAAAGAATTTCTTCTCCGATAAATACTTTTGTAAAATTGAGTAAATGTTTATGTCAATTAAAGTTGGGAGTTTATGCTCCTTCATATAAGATAATAGCTAGCTTATACAAGAAATTAGTAGGTTATAGTAAAGATCATTGAGTAACATGATTGAAATTAATTTTGGATATTAGTAAGAAGACGGTCAAGACGAAGTAAATGTCTTAGAATTTCAATTTTGTGAGTTGTATACAATAGAAGAAGAAGTGTTTAGCGCTCGTGACCAAAATAAAAGATAAATCCTAATATATCTTGTCCTACTTTAATATTTAATGAGAGAACATTATATATATATATATATATATATATATATATATATATATATATATATATATATATATATATATATATATATATATATATATCACTATCTCAAAATATCACACACATATTTTTTAAACCATGTGTGCATATGATATAAGATATATTTTAGATCTATTTCACTGTCTTATCATAATATTTTAATTTGTGCATTTTTTTGACAAGACTGTAATTCTTTTGAAGATAAATAGAATAATGGCACATAAATAATTGCAAGATTTTAATTAGTACTTGTCATTGTTTTTATTATGCTTAGGATAGATAGATATGATACGGGACCACTTCCGTATGAGTTCTATTTATGATAAGAAATGTAATAAATTCATACCAACACTTCACTTTCTTCCGTTCCAACCTCATAAAAACTTGATGTAGGGGGCAACTAATTCCTAGTACTTTACACCCAAAATTCACAATCTACTACTAGTGCTTAAGCTGAAACCATCAAACTCTATTTATTTTGTAATTGTAAGTGATATTGTTAACAAAGTATTTTTTTTTTTTCCGATTTCATTTCCTTCAATTGCATTCAACTCAAGGTTGGGTTCAACTAACTCTTTCAATACAAGCAAAGTCTGCATTAATCCACTATCTCATACATAAATAGGTTGAGAATATGTAGTTCTATAGTTATTATAGTTAAATAGATTTCTTTTAAAGATACATGATTTAATTTTGATCATGCATGAGTCATTAAATATAAACAATTTTTAAAACTTTACTTGATGTCTTTTTTAAAAGACCTAAGTTAAAAACTTATTTAAAAAAGTCTACTTCATATTAATTATTTTTATAAAATAAATTTATTAAAGTTTGATTATAAATTATTTCGTTAAACAAATTCAATAAATAGTTATACAGAGACATCTAAATATAAATACAAGAGTTTGAACATATGACATCACAATTGTTTATTTTTAAAAGATGAAATTTCAATATTAAACTACTTGACAAAAAAATTGAGTCATATTTATTTGAAAATGTTCAAATTTATTAAATTATCGTAACATTAAGTTTATATGTTTATTTAAAAATTATTTTAAAATAATAGATTAATTCCTCGAGCCTTGTAGGATTATAATAGGTTGAAAATTATCCATAAGAAATTTAACATTGTTGCGTGTTTAGGTTTGGTTTCCAACATAGTACTTCTGATTAAACTAGAGTAAACTCCCGCCATCTCATCCAAGTGCTTTCAGGGCCGATCCTGGGTCAAGCCACCAAGACTAGGGCTTTAGGCTTCAAAAATTTGGGCCTAAAAAAGGGTTCAATTTTTTTTATTTAGTTATAATAATATATAATGACATATTATACACATAAATTATCATAGTTGAGTTGGTAAAATTTATGTCTCTTTTTCTTTTGGTCTTGAGTTCATTCTTAGCAACCACAAAATTATTATTTTAAAATACATTTTAAAGGCCCCGTTTTAAAATTTTCTTTAGGCTTCAAGCAGGTTGGGTCGGTTCTGAGTGCTCTTCGAGGACATTCGATAATATTTTTTTAAAAAAATTTAGCTTATGCACCAACGAGGTATTTTTTAAGTAACTTGCGAGTTCAATTTGATAGAATTCCAAACACAAGTTTAGGGTGTGTTTAATTTTATCGTAAAAAAGTTACTGAATTTTACGAATTCGATATCGTTCATCTAATTTTCCTTTTACAGAACTCAAAGTTAGTATCAATCAAATTATTTAAATTCATTGCATTTTTCTTTGGATGGGGGAAGAGAATAAGTGTATAATTAATTGGGTGGCTTGGTCAACAGTTTGTAAGTCAAAACTTAAAGAAGGCCTATGCATCTTGCATTGTGATCATTTTAATGTAGCTTTATTTAACAAGTGGCAATGGAGAATCTTCAATGATCAAAATTTGATTTGGTCCGCAATTCTTTCCTTCAAATATGGTGACATTAAAAGTCAAATTCTTGACCCTCATTGGTTATCCAACAACAAAAAAAGCTTCAATTTGGTAGATGGATCTCAAGATTGCTCTAGGCAGCATCAGTGAGCTAGAAAGATTGTTCAACAATAATCTGTCATGTGCAAGCTTAGAGTTGACTCAGAGATAGATTTTTGGAGACATATGTGTTGGTTCGCAACCTTTTCTAAGTTATTTTTCCGAATTTATTTGATGTTGTATATGTTTATGCTTCTAGACCTAAGGTGGGATCTCTAGGGAATTGACATGAAGGCTCTTGGTATTGGAACCTAAATCTTTCCACTAGATTGCTTTCAAATACATGCAAAATCGAGATGGATGCGATCACTTGCGTTCATAAGAACAAGATTTAGTTTTGCATTTGACCTTAAGTTTTGATGATAACAATACATAGTTTCGTAAGGAACAATTTTGTACCCCTAATGATTTTATTAAGTGTGCAGTTGAAAGCAAATAAATTCTGACTATGAGAAAGTGACGCGTGACATCATCTGGCTCTAAACCTTACACACTTTGTTTCAAAGGAGATAACAAGATATATTCTAGATTCTATCTCAACGCTTATGAACATTGCTTAATAAAATCATTAGGGGTACAAAATTGTTCCTTACGAAACTATGTATTGTTATCATCAAAACTTAAGGTCAAATGCAAAACTAAATCTTGTTCTTATGAACGCAAGTGATCGCATCCATCTCGATTTTGCATGTATTTGAAAGCAATCTAGTGGAAAGATTTAGGTTCCAATACCAAGAGCCTTCATGTCAATTCCCTAGAGATCCCACCTTAGGTCTAGAAGCAATACATAGTTTCGTAAGGAACAATTTTGTACCCCTAATGATTTTATTAAGTGTGCAGTTGAAAGCAAATAAATTCTGACTATGAGAAAGTGACGCGTGACATCATCTGGCTCTAAACCTTACACACTTTGTTTCAAAGGAGATAACAAGATATATTCTAGATTCTATCTCAACGCTTATGAACATTGCTCACCCAGAAAATTTTGCTTCTGACTCTTATTGTTAGCAAGTTCTGAAGTCTTGTGCTCAATAACTCTAATGAATTGTGTCACCAGATTCTGAATTAAGACTTTGAAAACCAAATTTTGAAGACTCTCCAGTACATACTTTGTTTCTTCTATGCATGCTTCATCAACTCTATTTCTGAAGCCTCTAAATATTAGAAGATAAGATCAAAAAAATTTACGTGAGAATATAATAGACCGCTCAAGATCAATATTCCTTCCACTATATTGATTTTGTAGAAAAAGGATTGTACTATTGTACCATTTTGTCCCCCATTTCCATAAATTGTTATGCAAGGATAGAACTATACAAAGGAGCCTTAGAAGAACAAAACTTTAACATTTGAGAGAAAGAAAAACAACACATAAGGAACGATTGTTCATTCACTTTCATATGAAACATTTTTGTTTGCAAATCTTTGTGATACTTTTGTGTAGTTTACTTTCATAGAAGCATCTTTGTGACACACTTTGTTTCTCAACTTTTGAGTTATATTTCCTTGAGAGATTAGGGTATAGTCAAAATTTCTCAAGAAGACATTAATAGTAAGTCTTTGTGCTTGTAATCAATTTGGTTATAGTGAATTACGTTCTTTTGAGTAGGTGAAATCACCTTGACGGATGGATTAGAGGTAGATTCATTAACAACTAACTAGGATAAAAATATTTGTGTTTATTATTTTTATTCGAAATTTTCATTTTGCTGTTAGGAGTAGCAAAAAAAATCATTCTAGAAACACAATTCAAACCCACTATTTCTTGTATTTCCTTAACCTTCAACATTCTTTAAAATGTTACTCTAATTCACGCACTCTGTGACTCTATTATGGTTACGTGACCCAAAGACTTTTTTTTGTCAAAACAGCTTACACAATGGTTGTCAAAACACCTTTCATCTTTTGATAATCATAATTCTTCTCCTTATCTCAAGCTTAGCAAATCATTCAGGTCTTCGTGTGGAGGCTCATTTTGAATAGGTCTCTAACTTGAGCAGAGTTTCATAAACATGAAATTGTCAGTGACCCTCGTGAACTGATTTGCCCTTTTTATTCAGCTTATATATTAAAGTTAAGTCTCTTAATAAATTTTAGAGTCAAAATTTAAAATATTTTAGTAACTTCCTTTCTATTTATTTATTATATTTATTTATTTTATGTTTGTTCTAAGTTCTATATTAATAATAATTATTATAATTATTTTTATACAAATGGTATCCGACTAGTCAGATCGACTAATCCACATGGAGAACACCCATAATCAAACTTGTGACCTAAGTGGAACAAACTCTTAGGATCCGAGCTTCTTTCTGCTGGACAACCTTCTCAAATTTTATTATTTTTTGTTATTATTTTTATTATTATTATTATTATTATTATTATTATTATTATAATAATTATTATAATAATAATTATTATAATAATTATTATTAGTATTAGTATTAATATTATCCAATTTTAATAAGCATATTACTTCCCAATATCATTTAATAAGGTGATAAACTAACAGTTTTTAACATAGTTGAATTTACTTTACGAGGTACTACGAGTCAATTTTTTTTTCAAATGTGGTACATTCCCATATGTAATTCTCTAGTTAAAACATGAAATCCAGTGTGTAGTCAAAATGATGAATGTGTTTGAGAGAAAACCAAGACAAAAATTAGATAGCATAATAAATGCCAAATTTAACCACCTCTTGCCTTGCCTTTGGGAGAGAGCACACAAAAATATGTTTTCTATAAAGCTACCTAACCATTCCTCAACTCAAAGCCCTATAACACTGACCAACAAGGGGTCCTTCCTCTCTCTCTCTCTCTCTACACAACGCTAAACACAAACACAAATCGATAAACTTAATTACACTCACGTTCGGATCTCACTTCACTAATCACTTACTACTTCATAGGAGTATTAAATATCATCACTCTTGTTCTTCTTCTTCACTTCAAATGGTTGAACTAACCTAACCTAATATGCATTCATGGCTTCACTCAATTCACATCACTACTCCACTACCTTGTTTATCATACTTCTTCTCCATCATTTCCTTCATACAGCTTCTAGCTCTATTCCTATTCATCAACCAAGGGTAAACCATTCTATTCTAATCATTTCCTAAGTTCATCGTGATTTCATGCATGCAAAACTTGTTTGAAATGAAACTTGTGTTTTTTTTTTCATGTGTAGGAATTGCTATACGAGGAGAAAAACAAACTAGGTTCAATTCCACCAAGCTGTCACAGCAAATGCAACGGGTGTCATCCATGCATGGCGGTTCAAGTTCCATCTTTACCAAACCATGACTCTCTCCCTTCTCAACTCCCCAAAGTTTCTCCTTCCATGGAAAAATGGCTTACGGATCCATCTTTACAAGGTACTAACAGATACTCCAATTACAAACCATTAGGCTGGAAATGTCATTGTGGTGACCACTTCTTCAACCCATGATGATAATCACAAGATCCAAGATTTTGCATTTTTATTAATTAATTAATTAATGTGGTTAATGCTTGCGTCAGCATTGGTTGTATACAAGTAGTACTACTACAACACATGTACAAAAGTTTGTTATAGACCTGAATTGCTAGTTTATGAGTAGCTGTATCTATATTTTTGAGAAAAGTTGAATTTATGATAAGGGATGTGATTGGTGTCAATAGTCTCTACTTGCAATTTACGATGATTATTTGGTAATTTTTCATGTCAGAAAAAGAGGACAAGAGAGAGGGATGTCTTGTCAATAGCAATTGTCTCTTTCCCACTTTTCGTAATCTGTTGTGGATCTGTTTTTCTCTACAACTTTTGCTTATCTTCTCAAACCAATCCATGGATTCTCATCCTTTACCTTATCCATAAAATGCTCATTTAATTTACAAATTCTCAAATCAACTATAGTATGTACCCAATTTTCCAGGATATAAGTTCTAATTTCTGTGGGTAATATAACACTCTAAATCATAAGTTATCAAATCATTTTGTAATGTTTTTTTATTATAGTTTTAATGATTTACTATTATTATTTTTAATTATTTAAATTTATCTTTTCGAAGACAATATTGTATAAAATTTCATAATTTTTAAATTTTATATAATGATATTATTTTTTAAAATATGTTCAAAATTATTTATAATAATGAAAATTTGACTGTGTATATTTCATTATGTGGAAGAAAGAATTGATTTTAACATAATTGTTTTAAAAAAATTGATTTTCACATAATTGAGTTAAGAGTAATTTAATTTATGTTTGAATACAATAAATATTTTTAAAAGAATTGATTTTTATATAATTGAGTTAAAACTAATTTGATTTATGTTTGAATACAATAGCGATAATTAATTATTGTCGATTCATGTTGTTTGAATAATTTTAAATATATATTTTTTATGTTCTTTTTTAGGGGTCATTTTAGCATAAAGCTGTTCAATCAAGATAGTGAATAGTTAGAGTTATTTTTTCTATTATATCTTTATTTATTTTCTCTTTCTTAATAAATTAACGCATACATTCTCTCTCACTTATTGAGAAAATAAGGGTATAATTAACAAATTATGACATTAAACAATAAAACGGCAATTAAATAGAAACAATTTTTTTCTTCTAAAATAACACTTAAAAAAGGAGCGGAGGGAGTAATTACCAAAAATGACATAAACAAATACATATAAATTGGATGATACAAAAATAACTACAAATAAAAATTACAAGTATAAAAATAATTTATTCTGCAATATTATAGTACTAAAATATTATTATATTAATTCATTTGCTTATACTCTATGATCTGATTGCAGATCGAGTCTCGAACTTGATTCACCTCTAATAAAAAGAAGAAACATTTAATACATGTGATTGATCCAAGTTAATTGATCTATGATAACTTTCATGATTAATGATTGTTCTCTGAACTTCATAAATGTTAAAATTAGAATCAATTTCTACATTTCTTCTAATAAAATTGTGTATAGTCATTATTGCGACGACTATTTGAACATGTGTTTCATATTTGAACCTAGGTATGTGACGTAGAATTGCAAATTTATTCTTCCATGATCCAAAAGTTCTTCTATTGTGCCCCTTATACTCGTGTGATAATAATTGAATACTCCATTGTGATTTTCAATCTCGTTAGAACGCCTAAAATAAGGAAGGTGATAACATTCACATATTTAGGACCAATGTACCCTATTGGTGTTGGATAACTAGAATCAATCAAAGAATACTTACCTAAAAAATAAATAAATAATTTAAATGTGAAATAAAATATTATTAATAACTTCTTGTGAGGTGTTCAAATTAATATTTGAAAATTCTCCTGTTGCTCCAACACTTGCATCTTCACTATCACCTGCTCCTTCTTCCTTATCCAAACAAATATTATTTAGTGATGGGCGATACACATAACCATCATTACCACAATCAATATTGGGCAATATGACACTTGAAGGTGCTAAAATATATTCTCTGTTAGCCACTACATCCTTGAAAAGCGTGATTAGTTGAGTGAGCAAATGGAAGTCCCTTATCTCTAAATTTTCCATATAGAAGATTTTTCTGCATTCCATAACCATCATCATGTAATAAACACGGTAAATATAAACCTAAACAATATATATTTGTGTTTCACATATCAATTGTTTGTAATCCCACCAATTATTTGGTGCATCAAATGTATTCTTCTTAGGATTCCACCCCAATCCACTAACTTTTTCAAATAAAGTATATCATACTCTTCATTCATTTCTCAAGCTATTATATATATTTTTCAATTTTATCTTGTCATAATTTCTCCCGATTGATTCATTAAATTGGGAAGCAATGTTTTTTCACACTTAATAAAGCTAGTGTTAACCCGTTCACTTTTGACTAGTTAGTCTAAACATATTTTGATGAATTTTTCATTAATGTTATAATTCCCAGTCTAGCTTTAGATCTTTAAGGTTCATTATTATTTGAAGCGGGATCCGCATAATATTTTTTTTGTGTAACTATAATACTAATATGTTTGTGACAATGAAAACTTTAATTATATAATTTTATACAATACACACAAATTTCAGGAATACTCTAAAAAATAAATCATAAAATATTATTATCATATTTTGATATTGACTAAGATAACAATTTTTCTATGAAATTGAGATGATTGATTATTTAAATGTTTCTTGTCAATATTTATGCATCTGTATAAGTCACGCAAGATTCATTATCATATTGATGTAAACAATATAGAATGGAAATGTGTAGAAATTATGTAGAACCTACTTTAGAAATACAAAGACAAACATCTATTTCTTCAAACACATGTACTATTCACACAACAAAGACCCAAATATATATCTATAAACAAAACATGATAGAAAAATAATATAGCAAAATAATAATATATAATAACTACCATGACTTGCATATGAAAATAAAATAAAAACTTAAGAGACATTTTATCAAACCCTTGCAATGTAATGGAAAAATGATGAAGTAGAAACGTTTATAAAGTCAAATTTTTTTCTGCACATATTAATAACAATTGTTAAACAAAACAAATAAAACAAACAAAACAAGAGCAAACAAAAACTCAAAGTAGATTCTCTTGAGCAGATATTTTTTAAAGCAAAATAATAGTGAAGTTACCTTGTTGTAATTATTTGAACATATTTTTCCTTCTTGTTCTTTTGAAAACAATTTGTTCTAGTCGAAAAGGAAAGGGAGGATAATAATGTTAAATATATATGAGGATAATCAATGAAGATCAAAATCTGTTCACCAAATAATAAATAAAAAATAATAATTAGGAAGGATAACAATAATTTATAATAAATATCAACTGGATATTTATGATTTGCTTATTAATAATATTGTTTATGTTCCTTTAAAAAAATATTGCTTATGTTGGTTTAAGACATTTATGAGGGAAGTGAAAGCGGTAAATTTATGGAGAAAAAATAAAGAAGATAGTGAAAGAAATTAAAAAGGACAGTGAAGAGAGTAATTACAAAATGAGTTCTACTCACCGTAGAAGCTAGGAACTTTTGCTTCAACTAAAGTTGAAGGCCTGCACCCCGATGTGCACTTGTTTGAGTTGAGGTGCATATTGAAGTTTCACACCGATCTGAACGTCTCTTCAAGATCCTCTATATGGCATATTTCCTATAGGGTTTTGATTACAATATCGTTCATGTATACCTCAAAGTTTCTCCCAATTTGTGATGCAAACACCATGTCCATCAAATGTTGTTAAGTAGCCTCTACGTTTTTAAGGTCGGATGACATCACTTCGTAATAGTAGTTACTCATGTTAGTCATGGAATCCGTTTTGGAAGCATCAAGAGGACTTATCCATATCTGATTATATTTCGAGTAAGCGTCCATGAAGCTAAGAAATTGGAACCTTGAAGCACCATCGATGAGCCTATCAATGCGATGTAGCGGGTAAGAGTCTTTAGGAAAAGCTTTGTTCATGTATGTAAAATCCATGCACATACACCATTTCCAGTATTCTTTTTAACCATGACAACATTGGATATCTACACAAGATATCTTATTTCTCGAATAAACCATGCGTTGAACAGTTTCCCCACTTCTTTCTATATGACTTGTCCTTTCTCTTCTTCGTTCTTCCTTTTCCTCTGGACTATTGCTTTTAGTGTCATATCAATGGATAGCTGATAACATACTATATCTTGGTCGATTTTGGGCATGTTGGATGGTCTCCATGCGAAGAGGTCCACATTCTTCCTTAATATTTGAATAGTATATGACCCTTCCTCCAGTGTTAACACGAAACTGACTTGGGTGGTATGAAATTCTTTGGTTATTATCAGTACCTTTTTAGGCCCCCTATGGGCACCATACTGAATGACGCTAGGTCTTCCCTAGGGTCTAGATCTACTAGATTGATTTTCAAAGCACCAACTTCCTCGGGAATATCCTCCATAAATTTCCTCTTCATCTTCAGTCTATCCTTATAACATTTGTGAGCCAGCTCTTGATCGCCTTTGATGACTCTGACTCGCCCATCACGCAATGGGTACTTCGTAGTAAGGTACAAAGTGTACACAGAGGCCTCCAAAGCATTAAAATTGGGACTTCTAGTTATTATGTTAGTAGAGGATGTTGGATTCACAATAAGATACCTTACTTTACGAACTTGGAGTTGAATCCACTTCCGAACATGGTTGGTACTGGACAGTGGCCTAGAACCTGCACCTGATCACATACAATACCAATTAGAGTTCCTTTAAACAGAAGCTTTCTGAGGTGTCTATGCTTATGCCTTTGAAAGTGATCCAATATAAAACATCGGTAGAGCTATTGGGATCGATCAATTTCGTTTGACATTTCACTCGTGTATCTGAACCTTTATCACCATTAGGTCATTCTCATTGACCAGTATGTCCCTTGAGTCTCGTTTTGAGAAGCTCACGACTACTGATTTTCTTTCTATGACTTGGGCGACAGGTCTTGTGAAATGTGCATAATTGTTTGAACATATCTTTTTCTATACAAGATGGTTTCTCCAACCCTGATAAATTCCCCGTGGATAGTGTTCAGAGTGTGGCGTGACATACATGTTTCACGCTTTTCCTCGGAAGCTTTTCCCTTTTTGGTATGTGAATCCTACGAACCAGACATCTTTTGAGAATAATTTTTTTTACTTATCGACCCTCCATCGTCCTTCACGTAAGATAACAGTTTGCTCCGCTGGATGAGTATCTCGATTTCCTTTTTTAGTTATTGACAATCATTTGTATGATGTCATTTCATGCGATGAAAAGAGAACCAGAGACCATCATCCATTCATGCAACTGCGCCAACCATATGAGGCTGAAGCAGATTGACTATTAGTCCTAGATGGTCTACCTCGTGCAATATATTTGTTATCCTTTTGTTGAGTGAGGTAAATAACTTTGAGCTACTCTTGAACGACCTTCAATTTAGATGTTATCCGATTCATCCCAGGTTGGGAATCTTTGTTATTCCTTTCGACTTATCTTGCGACTTTTCTTTGTCATCCTGGTGTCGTTTTTCCATGTTTCTTTCTTCGTCCTTAATATATTACTCAACTCGGTTCATAACCTCCTACATGTTACAAGTCAGTTTCTGAGCCAGGAACTCATTAAAATGGCCTTCCCTCAGACCATTTTGAAATCCCCCACAAACATTCCTGGATTTGGGTAGAAGACCTTTATTGTATGCTCGTTGAATCTTGCCATGTACTCGCAAAGGGGATCTAAAGGATATTGTATTGAGATATTGAGATATTATTGTTATATTGTTATTATGTTATTTATTTGTCATTTATTGTGTTGTTATGATCACTAGCAGTTACCTTATATTTAGGAGTCTTAGCTTAATTATAGCTCCATCTTTATGATTGGAATTCCTAAGACCAATAGATTTTGTAACAGATTGTATACAGAAGGTCTGGTGCTATGCATATATATTGTGATCCTAAAGAATGAATAAGAACAGAATTCACATAAATACTTTTGTGGTGAAACTTTACATGGTATCATGAGCTAGGGAATTTCCTAGGGAAAATTAAATACATTTTTTTTCTTCTTCCATATCAAGCACCATAAGAGATTATGGGTGATAGCAGTGGTAATGGCGAGAAGAAAACTGATGACAACAGTGGTAATAACGAGAAGAAGGTGGATTTGGTTTTTTTTCTCGGCACCAATGACAATCCCGGCAACGTCATCACACCAGTTCAATTGCGTGGCCCGAATTATGATGAATGGGCAAGGGCAATTCGAACCTCGTTGCAAGCAAAGCGAAAATACGGTTTTGTCAAAGGGAAAGTCCCAAAACCAACAACACCAGAGAAATTGGAGGACTGGACTGCAGTGCAGTCGATGCTCATAGCGTGGCTGCTGAACACTATCGAGCCATCATTACGCTCTACTCTTTCTTATTATGATGATTCACAATCCTTGTGGACACATCTCAAACAACGTTTTGTGTTGTGAACGGGACCCGTATATGCCAATTAAAGGCATCGTTAGGAGAATGCAAGCAAGGCAAAGGTGAAGAGGTGTCGGCCTACTTCGGTCGTCTGTCTCGTGTATGGGACGAACTTATGACTTATGTCAAACAGCCAACTTGCAAATGTGGAGATTGTACCTGTGATATCAACCAACAAGTGATTGATTTGAATGCTGAAGACTATCTGCATCATTTTCTTATTGGCCTTGATGGGGTTTATGCAACGGTTTGCTCAAATTTGCTTTCTCAAGATCCGATACCAAACATTGATCAAGCATATCAGCGAGTCATACAAGATGAGAGATTGCTGCAAGGAGAATCTTCAATTCATCAGAACCGTGACCATGTCATGGCCTTTAAAGCTACAGCCGATACGCGAGGTAAATCTAAACTTGTGGACAATTCTAAAAAATTCTGTACTCACTGCAACAGAGAAGGACACGACGACAACTCGTGTTTTCAGCTTCATGGGTTCCCCGAGTGGTGGCGGGACCGTCCTCGTGGTGGTCGTGGACCGGGTCGTGGCAGAGACACATCAGGCCGTTCTGGAGGGCGTGGCAGGGGCGCCTATAACACACATGTGCGCGCCAACAAAGCCACAACAAGTAGTCGTAGCAGCGGTGGTAATGTTGGACAGTCTCATGCACCACCACACTCAAGTGAGGCAGCAGGTATATCAGGCACTACCCCGACACAGTGGCAACAAATTCTTGACGCTCTGAATATTTCTAAAACCAAAGACCGCCTCCACGGTAAGAATGACATTTCTTAGATTATTGACACAGGAGCCTCACACCATGTGACAGGAAATTTCTCTTGTCTGACTAATGTGAAAAATATTACAAATACACCGGTGGGATTGCCGGATGGGAAAGATGCGACTGCTATAAAAGAAGGCAGTGTGATTTTGGACGGTGGATTACGACTCAATAATGTTCTTTTTGTGCCTCAATTAAATTGCAACTTAATTTCTGTAACTTAACTTATCGATGACTCTGATTGTATCGTTCAAGTTACTAATGCATTGTGTGTAATACAGCCCCGGATGACGAGGACGTTGATTGGAGCAGGTGAACAGATCGATGGACTTTACTTTTTTCGCGGTATTTCAAAGGTGCATGCCTTGATGGTGGAAGGAGATTCAACAATGGATTTATGGCATAAGCGTTTGGGTCATCCGTCGGAAAAGGTGTTAAAGTTCATTCCTCATGTAAGTCAACTTAGTAGGAGCAAGAATAATAGACCTTGTGATGTTTGTCCTCGTGCAAGCAAAGAGGATAGTTTTCCATTAAGTGAGAATAATGCAGCAAGTTTGTTTGACTTAGTTCATTGTGACTTGTGGGGATCTTATCGAACTCGTTCGTCGTGTGGGGCACAATATTACTTGACAATTGTTGATGATTATTCGCGTGCCGTTCGGGTCTATTTATTATGCAATAAAACTGAGATTGCGACTATGTTTTTGAATTTTGTGGCACTTGTTGATAGACAATTTGATAAGAAAATAAAGAAAGTTCGCAGTGACAATGGCACCGAATTTAATTGTCTACGTGATTATTTTTTTAATAATGGAATTGTGTTTGAGACGTCATGTGTGGGTACTCCACAACAAAATGGGAGAGTTGAAAGAAAACATCAACATATTATGAATGTGGCGCGGGCATTTAGATTTCAGGGTCATTTACCAATGCAATTTTGGGGTGAATGTGTGTTGGCAGCATGTTATTTGATTAATCGAACACCGTCTAGTGTACTTAATTATAAGACACCTTATGAAAAATTATTTGGTAAAGTCCCTAAATTTGATAACATGAAGATTTTTGGTTGCTTATGTTATGCCCATCATCAACGACGTGACGAAGATAAGTTTGTGAGCAGAAGTCGCAAGTGCATATTTGTGGGCTATCCCTATGGGAAAAAGGGATGGAAATTGTATGATTTAGAATCCAAAGATACATTGTTTCTAGAGATGTGAAATTTTATGAACATGAATTTCCATTTGCTGTGCCACTCGACACAACACATTCTACGCCTCCTATTGTTTCTGACATTGAGTATGTTTCTGATGATATTAGTTGGGCAACTTATGATGCATCATTTGGAGGAGGGGGTGCATCAGTGGTCTTGCAAGACAATGGGCAAATGCAGCTCCAGGGGGGGTTGTGCGAAGGCTTTAATGGAGCTGCTATGGCAGCCGACGAGGGAGTATGTGTCAGTGGTATAAATGGAGAGGAAGGACCCACACACGAAGTTGATGGGACTGGTGTTATGGTGATGCAGGAGGACGGTGTGGAATCCGGAGAGCAGGAGGTGGCTGCTGGGAGGGAGGAAATTGTGACACCCGAGATGGGAAGGGGGATGAGAAACAAAGTTCCAAATATAAGACTCAAGGATTTTATCACCCATACGATACGAAAAGTAAAGTCCTCAAAAAGTTCATCTACCCAACAACATGCCTCAGGTACTCCTTACCCTATTACTTACTTTGTATCTTGTGAACGATTTTCTATTAGACATCGAAATTTTGTTGGGCTGTGCAGGAAAGAACCTAAGAATTTTAAAGAAGTCAAAGGATTACGGTTGGCGTGATGCAATGCGCAATGAGATACAAGCCTTGGAAGACAATGAGACATGGGTTATGGAGAAATTGCCGCCTGGGAAGAAAGCACTTGGAAGCAAATGGGTATACAAAATAAAACATCACTCAGATGGGAGCATAGAACGATCGAAAGCAAGACTTGTTGTATTCGGACACCATCAATAGAAGGAATAGACTATGATGAGACATTTGCCCGTGGCAAAATGGTCACGTTCGTACCTTCTTGGCGCGGCAATTAAAAGTGGGAAGTTCATCAAATGGATGTGCACACGCCTTTCTCCATGGTGACTTGGAAGAGGAGGTGTATATGAAAGTTCCTCCAGGTTTTAAAAACACTGACCAAAATCTGGTTTGCAGGTTGAAAAAGTCATTGTACGGTTTAAAACAAGCTCCTCGTTGTTGGTTTGTTAAGTTGGTCACGGCATTGAAGCGATATGGATTTGTTCAGTCCTATTCAGATTACTCACTCTTTACTTTGCACAGGGGAGAAATACAAATCAATGTGCTAGTTTATGTGGATGACTTAGTTATTGCAGGAAATGATATTGCAGCCTTGAAAATTTTTAAAGCTTACTTAGGTGCGTGCTTTCATATGAAGGATTTGGGATTATTGAAATATTTTTTGGGGTTGGAGGTAGCTCGTAATCACGAGGGAATTTATCTTTGCCAGCGAAAATATGCGTTGGAAATTATTGAGGAAACAGGTTTATTAGGGGCCAAGCCTGCGGATTTTCCAATGGAACAACACCATAAGTTAGCATTGGTTTCAGGTACGCCAATTGAAGATCCAGAACCATATCGAAGACTTATCGGGCGATTGATTTATTTGTCTGTGACTAGACCAGATCTTGCATATTCTGTACATATTTTGTCTCAGTTTATGCAACAACCATGTGAAGAGCATTGAGAGGCAGCCTTGAGGGTTGTTAGATATTTGAAGAAACCTCCGGGCCAAGGTATTCTACTCCGGTCTGACAGTGAATTGAACCTAGAGGGATGGTGCGACTCGGATTGGGCGAGTTGTCCCCTTACGAGACGTTCCTTGACTGGATGGGTGGTGTTACTTGGCCTTTCTCCGGTGTCTTGGAAAACTTAGAAACAGGCAAACGTTTCTTGTTCTTCTGCAGAGGCTGAGTATCGATCTATGGCGGTTACTACATGTGAGTTAAAATGGCTCAAACAGTTACTTGGTGATTTGGGAGTTAGTCACTCTAAAGGGATGCGACTATATTGTGATAGTCAATCAGCATTGCATATAGCTCAAAATCCAGGGTTTCATGAACGGACAAAGCATATTGAAGCTGATTGTCACTTTGTTCGTGATGCAGTGATGGCTGGAATTATTTGTCCCATGTATGTTCCTACATCGGTACAATTAGCGGACATTTTTACAAAGTGTTCGCGTTAAAAGGTGACGCGCCATGAGGATGCGAACGTGAGTTCGGATCTTCTGGTACGCAACGATTTAAATCTTTTGATTTGTTTATAAAGATGCCGCGAGCATCAAGCTTTATTATTTTCAACACAAGAAAGATGATTTAATGATTATGAAAAAGGAAATACCCTCAATTGATATTGGTATGCGTAACGACTAGCTAAACTAGACATGACGCATTGGGGAGATTCGAGTAAGGGGATTGGTATATAAAGGAATAGATGGAGCACCCTAAATATATGTAGTTATCTACACTTTATATATGAATATGTTTGATATGTTGTGTGTTTTTAATTGCTATTTCTATGATTGGGAAAGTTTCTCCTTTGGGATTTTAAGAAAAGAGATTATGTGGGATTTTAGGTTTTGTTATTATTGTGCTCGCAAAGATCCGTGGATCTTCGCATACATATCCCTAGTGGGAATCGAGCATTTGTAGCTCGGATCTCTGTGGTTCTATGGTTTATTTGGTCCGAGGAGATAGAAATTTGCTCGGCAAGGATGAGACCTTGTGCCTACGTATTCTCAAAAGGATGTTGAGAAAGTCAGAGCAATCGTAGTTCCCACTTATGCTAGTGGAAAGCAACGGGATGTTAGTAAGAAGACAGACAAATGTCATCTTAATGAAAAATGTATCTAATCTATTTCATCACATACATTTTTGAAAAGTTTGATTGATTAAAATCTTTCATCGTAAGTATTAGGTGTTTTGCTTGAGTGTACAAGCGTTACCACTTACATGTTTAAGAAAGATGTTTGAAAAGATGATTGAATCTTTTAACTGTAAGCATTGGGTGTTTTGCTTGAGTGTACAAGCGTTACCACTTACTGTTAAGAGATGTTTTTGTTTGAAAACAGTTTGAAAAAGTTTGAAAAGTTTTTGACTGTATGTGATGTAGTAGATGAGATACTTCTTCCATAGAGATGATAGATGTCTAAATCTCGAGGAGAAATTGATTGGATTAAAGGGATGCTTTTAAGAAGCCCGTGGGTCCTTGTATTGTTAGCCCAAGAGGAGGCATTCCGAGGGTCATCGAGGTCATCGAGGTCCTTGTATGAAGCTCAAGAGGAAGCTATAGGTATGGCGGCTTTGGCTTGAAAGGGATTTCACCGAGAAATCATCCTTTCTTGAGTAAGCAGTTTCACCGAAATTTTACTCTATGGTGATTTTGAAAGTGATTTCACCGAAACCATCCTTTTAGGTTCTATCTTAACGCTGGTGATTCTTTGTATTGGAAGCCCAATAGGAGGCGTTAAGAGATTTCTGTCTCTTTCATTGTATGATGCCCAAGAGAAGGCTAAACTCAATGAGGAGTTCTTTTGAGCGAAGCCCAAGAGGAGGCGACTCAACAGGGAGTGTTGTCTTATCGAAGCCTAAGCGGAGGCTAACTCTGGGAGAGTTTCTTTGTACAAAGCCCAAGAGAAGGCAGAGATAAGTTATCTTGTATGAAGCGGAGGCTAAACTCAACTGGTAATGAGTTGTCTTGTATGAAGCCCAGCGGAGGCTAACTCATCTTGATGATGAATTGTCTTGTAAAGCCCAAGCGGAGCTATCTGTGGAGCCTATTGATTAGTCTAATTGTTATGTTATTATTAGACAGTTGTATAAACAGTGTGTGTGTGTGACATGTATTCACGAGAGTTTATGAAGGAAATATAAACAATGCATGATGTTTATTTACAAGTTTATGAAATATAAACAAGTGTTTGTGAACGAACGTTAAAACGAGCGTAACTTGATTATTCACAAGTTTGAACGTGTACAAGGAAATGAATATGTACACGAACGAGTTTTTATGTACGACAAGATGGATGTACATAGGAGGGTTGGATTTACACAGAAGAGGCCCATTGATTTGAAAACAGTTTCACGTGGGAATAATGCTCCTTTTCAAAATCAATGGTATTTAGTGTAAAATGTACAGATGAAAGAAATGATTGATCAAAGTTTATCTAAAAATATTTTCAAAGAAAGAGTATCGATTATATACGATAAAAGTTTTGAAAAAGAAGTATCTTGTTATGTAGATAAAAGTTTGTTTTTTGAAATATCTGTTATGTACGGATAAAAAGTTTGTTTTTGAAAGAATGTTTGACAAAGTTTGATATGTACAAAGAAATATTATGTACATAAAAGAATGTTATGGGACTTACACGTGATGGAGGCCCATTGGTTTGAAAAGTTTTACTCAGAATTCTTCCTTTAAAACCAATGGATTCGGTAGACAAACGAATGAAAACAAATGAAAGAAATTTGTTTATGTTTGAATATTGACAAAGATGTTTTGAATATGTACAAATAAAGCTAAGTATGTACATAAAGGGTTGGGACTTACACCATAAGGGAGGCCCATGATCAATCGAGAAATTCGAGAGAAGACGAAATCAGTTTTATCGTTTGAATTGGATCGATCATGGTAAAAAGATGCAAGTTTGATGAAATGTTTTGAAAAATGATTTGAAAATGTTTTTGAGAAAAATCGGAAGTCGAAAACTTGAAAAATTCACCTTTTAAGGGGGTTTGAAAAAGTGTTTAGAACATCGTTTTCGGCTCGATTAAAATTTAATCAAATGAAAGTTTTTTTGGATTTTTTTTGACATAATCATAAAATATATATATTAAATGACAAGTGTGCAAAAAATCATCTCAAAATGAGAAGTTTTGATTGGTTAAAAAAATTGTTGAAGTTTTTGTGAAAAAACATGAAAAATTGGAAAGTTTGTAAAAAGAATGGTTTTGAGAGGGATTGAACCCATGACCATTGGGTGGGGCACGTGGCAGAGAGAACTAAGAGCAAGCAGACTACCACTAAGCCAAACGCGCTGGGTTGTTTAGTGGGCAATGACACGCGTAGACATGAGATTGGAAAATTCAAATATTTGAAAATGAAGAACACGCGCGAACTGTGTTCTTCGTGGTTTTGATTCCCAGATTGCAAAACACATGCTATAATCTTCATTTCTCCATGAAATTGAATGAAATAAAAACCAAACTTTCTCGATTTTTCATCACGAACATGATGGTAACTGTTAATTGCATTTATTTTAAGCCCAGAACGATTTTGGTTTGAAGAACACGTATGAACCCTAAAACTGATTTTTTAAATTAAATGATGTGTGGTTCATGATTCTTTGATTTTTTTGAGGGCTATTGTTCGTTAGAGGTGCAGAAACAAAACGGCCGTGAGTTTTTTTCAAATGGTGCAAGAAATCAAGAGAACCAGTTTCGTGTTCATACCTGGAAAAGTTGAGATCGAATTCGATCTTTGGAGTGTTTCGATGTTTTTTCTCGATCACTTAAGCACCCATGTATGGATGTTGTGAGGATAGCCTGCTTGCTTTGAACTTGCTCCAATTTCTCCACTCAAGTCAACCTGCAACCAGCTCAACAGGGAACTCGAAATTGATGTTAATGGAGTTACAGATGGCTATTCTTGTTTTGGATAATCTCCACGATGTTCATGGAAGGTGTATGGATCATTAGAACAACAATTGATCAAGCCAAACTTGAAATTCGATTCCTAAGTCAGTTTTAAAGTTTTGAAAAAATGGAAATAGTATTCTGATTTTAAGCCTTGTTCAGTTTAATTTTAAGCTTGTAACAAGTTTAATTATGATCATACAACATGTTTGACACCAAAGACTTTCTGGATTTTACTGATTTTGTAAATTGCAAGTTTTTCAAAAGTTTATCATGTCTCTTGATTTTGGAGAAAGAAAAGAGAAAGCATGATTCTTGCAATGCTTTGGTGTACATTTCTCTTGGATTTGTGATCCTTTTATAGGCAAGAGATTCTGAAAATGTTAGGCAAGTGTCCATGGCTTTTGGTGATTCAAAGTTACCTTAAGGGGTAAACACGACTTTTGCAAAAGAAAAGGAACCTTCCTTTTTTTTACCATGTGCAATTTTCACAATTTGATCCAATCTTCAATCATCACTTCTCACTGATGTTTATCAGTTTGATGAGTCATTTTGGCAAGGTGGCAAGTGGTAAAAATGAGAAAATCACAAAATGACCTATAATTGAAGTTGTGAACTTTGAAATTTAAGTTTCATGGAACCTTTGGTTTCAATTTCAAAACATAGCTAGCCTCCATGGATTTTGAAGTTCTTGGACATTTTGGAAAGATTTTTCCATGATCTACAACTTTCATGTTTTGAGTTTTTCAAATTCCAATTGGAACTAGGTGAAAAAATGGCTTGAAGTTTGGAAAAAATGTGAAATTTCAACACTTAGAAATTTTTCTAAGTTATAGAAATTTTGACTTTTTGTTGACTTTTCCAAATTCTTTGATTTTTGATGATCATGATGGATCATTTGAAGTATTTTGATGATGGAAAAAGTTTTGTTTTGAAAATTTTGACCAAAAGTCAAAGTTTGACTTTTCTGTGCAGATGAAATTTCATCAGACGTTTCTGAAATTGACTGATGAATTCTGTGAACCTCTATGATGTTTTGAATCCATAAATTAGGTCAAAAGGTTATATCTAAAATATGATGACCAATCTCTATCCAAAAAAGTCATCCACTGCTCAAAAAGTCAGAGAATTCTCACACCCGATCAAAACCCTAATTGGTCGATCCTTGATTAATCTGTGAGAGAATTTGATATCTGAGGATGGAAGGGTGATGATTTGATCAAGATAGATCAAATGAGATGGAAGAATCTCAAACCCTAATTGGTTGGCTCAAGAATCAGATGAAAATCTGATGAAACCCTAATTTTGACCTGTGAATGCTATACCCGATTAATCTTTATACATTAGTTATGCAATGATGCAAATATATGGTGGTATATTAGGTCAAAATTGGGGTATGATGATGCCCTATTTAAGTTTCTTTAACTCGAGAGATGAAGATGAATATCTTCGTTTGATAGGTGTAAAGATACTAAATATCGAATCATAATTTTGGACCTAAGATACCAAAAGATGCGGATGATGCAAAATGATTGTAAAAGTTTCACCCGGATGACATCACGAAAATGGCATGGTAGGGGAAAAATTTGTGAATGTTGGTTTCGCTTTGGAAACAGAGAGATTACCTTCTGTCAACCTTGTGACAATGTTTAAGGTAAGTGAAAATGATATTACCAATTATCAGCCTTGTGATAGTTTATGGTAATGAGTGTTGAAGAGGTTACCAATTATCGTAGTGATAACTATAACAAGGTAACTTTTTGAGAAAATTTACTGAATATTCAGCTTTGTGAATAACAGACATTGGTGGAAACACCTTTGGAAAGATATTACCGATTATCAAAGTGATAACTATAACAAGGTAAATCCTCTTCTTTTTTTAAGACAATTTCTTTGTGTATTCACTTTGTGAATAACAGACGAGAACTCGAAAAATGAGCTTCTATTTTCTTGGATACAATTTTTAGGATCTCTCTTTTGAGGAGATGCGGGCATTTTGATCGAAAACAGGTTTTCCTTTTGGAGAAAGACAAAGCTGCGAGGAATTTCTAAATGGGTCATGATTTGACCTTGTTGAGAAGAACAAACTTTTATGACAAGTTTAGGAATGAAAATAAGCGGCTCGGACAATGAGACTATTGCTTATTGCTTTGTTGATTAGAGCGAGGTTCTATTCGGGAATGAGCGAAAAGCAGATCAATCAAGACATTGTTCCAAATGAGGAATGATCTCACTGGGGAATGTGGTGAAGAGAAGAAAATGCATTTCTGTTTGGGATACTCGAGGATAAAAAAAATGTATCTTTTCTATTTGGCGAGACTCTACTGGGGATAAACTTGTACTTACATGAGTAAGTGTGATTTACATCAGTGATATGGAAGCAAACATTTCGAGGAATGCAAAAATGCAATGAATGATGCTATTATGTATGAATGTCATGAATGTTATATGTATGCTAACACTACTTTGACAAAGACACTAAAGAGATATTTGGGGAAAAGGACCGCGTCACAGTTCGAACAAATACTTGGTGAAGATTGACCGGTGTAAACATTCAGCGATGAAGATTTTGAGTTGCATGTTTTACACTTTCGAGAAAAGCATTTCATTGGCAACTTGATTGGGGATTCTTTTGGATAAGAATACCGTCCTTTGAAGATTTCTTGAGGAGAAAATTGTTGTGGGTTGGCAACTCCAGGGATCGAAACACTATTGGAGAAAGGTTGAAGTTATTTCCGTGTTCATAGTTTCAAAGGAGAATTTTGCTTTTGTTTCAAAATTTTGAAGTAAAATTCATTTAAAACATTTACTTTCAAAAGTGATTTTCACAATAAAAGCGTTATTTTGCAAAACAGAATAAAGTAGGAATTGCAAACAAAAGGCACAAGGCTCAAATTTATTGAATAGAATGGTAATCAGCCAAAGGCGTGATTCTATGAACTATTTACAAAGGTTGGAAATGATAATTTATTAGGAAAAGGCTACATTGAAAGCAAATAACCACTACTATCCCTAACAACTTTGAATTCCAATTGTGCTTGTTGCTTCAGAAGATTTGATTGAAGATCCGTTGATGGAAAATTCTTCATGTGGACAAAATACAGACTGACTACAGTTACTTTGTCATTTTGTATCCTTGTTTTTGCCTAGATCGCCTTTTCAGGTTTTCAATCTATCAGGATAATTTCTGTTTATTGTCTCTAATTTTTGCCTGGATCGCCTTTTCGGTTTTCAATCCACCGAGACGCATTTTGCCTAAGCCGCCTTTTCGGGTTTTCGACTTACCAAGTTCTTTTGTTTTTAGACAAAGTATTTTTTGACTGCGTCAGCATTCACAGGATACGGGAGTTCATCGCCGTCCATGGTTGTGAGAGTCATAGCACCGCCAGAGAAGCTTCTTTTGACGATGTATGGGCCTTCGTAATTAGGAGTCCATTTGCCGCTAGAATCTGTTTGAAAAGACATAATCTTTTTAAGCACGAGGTCGCCTTCTCGGAATTCACGAGGTCGGACCTTTTTGTCGAAAGCTTTCTTCATTCTTCTTTGATAAAGTTGTCCGTGACACAGAGCGGTCAGGGGCTTTTCTTCAATTAAGTTCGGTTGGTCGTATTCGCTTTGACACCATTCGCCTCGGATAACTTAGTTTCCATGAGAACTCTCATTGACGGAACTCAACTTCTACGGGAGCCTTGCTTCCATGCCGTATACTAGAGAAAAAGGAGTTGCCCTGTTGAAGTGCGTCTTGAAGCACGATACCCATGCAGCAAATGGCGATTCATGCCGTCTTTGTAAGTGATGACCATTTTCGGATGATCTTTTGATGTTTTTGTTGGTGCTTCAGGCGCCGCTTCATCTTTGGCCGGTAAGGAGGCGAGTTATGATGCTCAATCTTGAATTCCTCACAGTTCTTTCATCATTTTGTTGTTCAAGTTCGATCCATTATGTAATGATCTTACTTGGAATTCCATATCGGCAAATGAGGTTGTTCTTGATGAACCTCACAACCACTTGTCTTGTGGCGTTGGCGTAAGATCTTGACCCATTTGGTGAAGTAATCAATAGCCACCGAATGAAGCGATGTCCGTTGGACGCTTTTGGTTCAATCATTCCAATCATGTCGATGCCCCACATGGAGAATGGCCACGGAGAGGAGAGAACGTTGAGTAGAGTCGGAGGCACATGGATCTTATCTGCGTAGATCGGCATTTGTGACATCTTTTGGCGTGTTTGACAATCGGTTCCATCGTTATCCAATAGTATCCGCTCTTAATCTTTGGACATTGCATGCCCATTTGAATGAGTTCCAAAGGACCCTTCATGCACTTCATGGATGATCGTGTCTGCTTCTTGTCTGTCGACGCATCTGAGCAGAACCATGTCGAAGTTTCTTTTGTATAGAATATCTTCATTGAGGAAGAAATTCCTAGAAAGCCTCCTCAGAGTTTTCCTATCCTTGTACGATGCCCCAAGTGGGTACTCTCGTGTTTGAAGGAAACGTTTGATGTCGTGAAACCACGGTTTATCGTCAAAGATACATAGCAAAGACATATGCAGGTCTTTCAAGGCGTCTGATGCGAATTCTGGGCATATCGTTCCAATTGTTGATTTTAAACATGGAAGATAGAGTAGCCAAGGCGTCTGCCATTCGATTTTGATCTCGAGGGATATGATGCAATTTTACTTCGTTGAAGAAAGTCAACAATCGTCTTGCATAATCTCTGTATGGAATCAAACCAAGATGATGAGTTTCATACTTGTCTTTGATTTGGTTGATCACAAGGGCTGAATCTCCATATATGTCAAGGATCTTGATCCTCAAGTCGATGACTTCTTCGATACCCATGATGCATGCTTCATATTCTGCGATATTGTTGGTGCAATCAAATAGCAACTGAGAGAATGGTATATGAGAACCTTCGGGATGATGATGGCCGATTCCATTACCAAAACATTAATGCTCCATCAAAGACTAGGCCCCATCCGGATTACGGATCCGGTCCTTCTCAGAGTAGCGGTTCGTCACAATCTTTCATCTTCAGTACATAACATCCTCGTGGGAAATCAAACTTGAGAGACGGTATTCGTTGAGCGATAAGCCAAGTGATCGGAGAATGCTTCCTTTAACCGCTTTCGAGTGCGGTATTGGATATCATACTCGGATAGTAGCATTTGCCATCGGCGATTCTCCGGTTAAAGGGCTTTTCAAATCGTGCTTGATTGGATCCATTTTGGAGATTAACCAAGTCGTGTGATTGATCATGTCTTGGCGATGACGTTTTGAAGTCCATACCAAAGCGACATGTTTTCTCGAGCATGGAGTAACGAGTTTCACCGTCAGTGAACTTCTTACTCGGGTAGTAGATGGCATGCTCCTTCTACCGGTTTCGTCTTGTTGTCCAATCGACCATGGACTCTTCTATGCGGTAAGGTATAAGATTAATGGTCTTCCTTCATTTGGAGGATCGAGATTGGTGGTTCGGCGGTATTCTTTGATCTTGTCAAATGCTTTTGGCAATCTTACATCCACACAACCTTTTGATCTTTGCTAAAGTTTGAATATCGACCCACGTGTGATCATCCGAGAGATAAATCGGAGATATAGTTTAATCGTCCAGAAATCCTCTTACTTGCTTTTATGTGGTGTAGGCATTTCTGAATAGCCTTGACTTTGTCGGTCAACTTCAATTCCTTTTGACAATGAAACCTAGGAGTTTTCGGATCTTACCCCAAAGGTACATTTGTTAGGATTGAAATGAAATTTCCTTAGTCGTTGAAACGACTTTAAGAGATAGTCTATATGCTCTCATACGTGTCGGACTTTGCTATCATGTCGTCCACGTAGACTTGATCTCTTTATGCATCATGTCATGGAAGAGAGTAGTCATCGCCCTAAGTAAGTTCTTTGCATTCTTTAATCCAAATGGCATTACCTTGTAGCAAAAAGTGCCCGTGGCGTGATAAAAGATGTCTTCTCCATATCTTGAGAGCCATTCGATCGATTGTAGGAGAAACCGTCCATGAAGGAAAAGCGTTGAATTTTGCGTCTTGTCCACTAGCATGTCAATATCGGTGGTGGGAAGTCATCTTTGGACTAGCTTTGTTCAAATCCGGTAGTCAACACACATTCGACCTTTCCATCTTTCTTGGATACGGTACTATGTTGGCTAGCCATTGAGGATATTCGAGTGATAAGGAAACCGTCGAAATTCTTTTGGACTTCCTTTTAATTTTCTCGACCATTTCGGGATGAACTCTCCTCGATTTTGCTTAATGGCGGACATTACGGTCTTAACGGCAAATGATGCTCTACTATCTTGTATCCAACCGTGTCTGGTAGGACCAAGCAAACACATCAACGTATTCTTTGAGAAGATTTATCGGTTTGCCTTTGACACTGCTTTGTTGAGTGAAGCTCAGATATTTACTTCTTTTCGTCTTCCTTAGAACCCAAGTTGATTGCTTCTAGAGGTTCTTTGTGAGGTGAATGATCCTTTCCTCGTGCTTTAGCATCTAGAAATTTCATCCGGATCTCTTCTTCAACTTCTTCTTGACTTAGGAGATTTCAAAGTTGAGAGAGCGTGAGTTATTGCTTTCAATGGATTTGTCCATTTGTTTAATCTGCATTTTTGATTTATGTTCGATTAAAAAGTTTTTTTGAAAGTTAATGTGAAAGTGTTGCGATTAATTTTTCATTATGATTTTTTGAAGATTTTTGTCATTGTGTTTTTAGGATTATCATTTCGAGAAAAGGGTAAAATGAAAATAAACACAAAGTGTGGAAACAAAACAACGCATTTTATTTATGTTTCACAATATGAGCAGGGGCCTAAAATACAAACTCATTTGTCTTGGGCAAGACAAAGAGAAATTATTTAAAAGCTAAACCCTATAAAACATCTCTTCGCTTTGGGCGGCGAGTTCAAAACAAAAAGCAAAGATAAACTACTTAGAGCTATGAACATTAGTCCTAACTTCAACAGGTTTCCAATAGTGACGAACTCCTTGGAAGTCGAGGTACTCGGGTAATTTTCCGCTTGGTTTAACCCTTGAGTAACTTTTGATTGCTGGCTGAGCAGGCTTTGAGGACTCTGAACGATGGCCTTTGCCTTTGGTGCTGCTAAAGCGATCTTCTTGATTAACAGATCGGGAAGTATGAGAGATAGCCTTTGTACTTCCTGTTGATCTTTGTGTTGAATACTGGGAATGTTCCTTCCAGTCTTCGGAGTGAAGAGACTTGTTGTCAGCGACACTTTCCGCATCGTATCACGATCATACTCTTGATCTTCTGATCATGTTGATGTAGTGGTAACCGAGGATCGGCTTGGTGAAATCCACGACGTGTTGAAGCAGAGATCTTCATTTGGGACCTCGATCATTGATTAGTTTGAGAAGACAGTATTCCTCTTCGATTGACTAGGGTAGTCAAAGTCATCACCCCATCACGTGGGTTGGATATCTTCGATCCGGATTTTCGAGCTTTGGCGCAGTATTTCACCATGTAGTCGTATTGCCACTTGGTTCTCCCAAGGTATCCCAAACTTGAGGTGGTGGATTTTCATGTTCTTGCGGGGACATGTCTTTGAATTGATCGATCGGTGCGTTGAAACAAGGGATCAGCGTTTACTTGGGATTTTCGAGTTGATATCCGAGACTAAAAGCTCATGCGGAAAATGCCCTATTGTATTTACGTCATGGTCATCTCGGTTTCTGTAAATTTGTAAATCACCAATGTCTAACAAATGCTGAATATCTGCTCTTATGGTGGGACATCCATGGATATTCTTGGAACAGATATAGCAAGCTGCATAATTATGCTTAGTGAAGGTGCTCATGGTACTGTATGCTTCATGAAGATGCACCAAGTTTCCTTTGACTAAGTTTACGTCTGTAACGAGATACCTGTTTGTATTTCTTAGCATTAGATTCACTGAGTGTCCACTATGACTGGGAAGTGGATTGGCTTGCACATTCGAACTTGTGTTTCTGAAGGAAAGAAGATTAGTTTTCACTAATCTCTGTACCTCTGCCTTTAATGCTATGCAATGCTCAAGGTCATGGCCTGGTGCCCCTTGGTGAAAAGGGCAAGATACGTCTGTTTTGTACCACCATGGTAATTTTTCAGGGACCGGAGGTGGTAACCTCCGTATTAGATTCCTTTCTATCGGTAGCGGGTAAAGTTATACGTCATGGGAATTGGGTCGAACTAAGTGACCCGGCGTCTGTTTGATTGTTATCTTCTTGAGCTGTTGGCGAAATTTTTGAGTTTGTTGATTTTGTTGAAATTGCGGAGCAATTCGTGTTTGGAGTTGTGTTGTGTGGGTGCTATGGCAACACATCGTTGTTGAATGACATTCTTGTGTGGTTTCCCTCGGGATACCATTCCTACGTCATGTTCTTTTTCCTTGGGAAGCTGGTTCCAACTTTCTTGGTATTACTAGAAGATTCTACTTCCTTGGTTAGGCGTCTGTCCGAACCCTTTTCTAGTCGCATCCCATGCTTACCATTTCGTTGAAGTCTCGGGAGCGCGATCATTCGCTCATAGTAGAATGAGTTTAGAGTATTCAAGAATACCTTAGTCATTTCTTTCTCTTCAAGGCGGGTTGACTTGGCGCAATTTCCCTCCATCGTTGCGTATTCCTTGAATGTCTCTCTTTCCTTTTGAGACATGGGCGGAGTTGATCCCTATCGAGAGCCATATCCAGTTGAATTTGTATTGTTGGGCGAAGGCTTTACCTAAGTCGTTGAATGATTGGATATTCGTCTTTGTCTAAACCCATGTACCACTTGATGCGGCACGGTGAGACTATCACGAAGTAATGAATTAACGGTGATGATCCTCATTACGTAGACATTTTCTAGCATACATTGTAAGATGACTACGAGGACAAGAATTCCCTTTGTACTTTTCAAAATCCGGATTTTGAATTTGAGTATTTTACACGAGGAACTAAGCGAGATCTGGCGCTTTTCCCAAACAATTCTTTCCCTTGAATCGTTTTATCTCAAGTGCATTTTGAGGAGTTGTTCTGGAGATTCTCCATTGAACCACGAGTTCGTGCTATTTCAGTGTGATGAACTTCTTAAATCTGCGGTAGTGTGCTACTGGAAGTGAATTCAACATGATCGGTTGAGACCGACATTGTTACTTGTGGAAAGTTATTCCGTTGTGGAATAAGCGTGGCGTTTTCTGCAAAGTAGGTATTTCAAGCGAGGTTGTTTGAGAAGTCGGTTGGCGAACTTCAATCTGAAGTTAAAGGCATTCCCATGGATAGCCCTACGGCATCTTTGAAAGGTGAACTCTTGATGCGATAATGAAGCTGAGTAGTAGTATCCTCTGAAGTTGCTATTTGGTTATGACCGCTTTCGATCTTTGCTTGTTGACTTTCTTGTGGCAAGCGAGTTGACCAAAGATGTGAGTCTCTCCACTTCTTCTTGTAGCGTAGTTACTGACTACGGAGTTCAACGTTTTCTTGCTCAAAATTCTCCATTACTTTTCTTCTTTTGATCGGTATCGATGCGTTCGAGTTGGTGCGACGCGATCGAGAAACTCTAAGGCGACAACTTGACAATTTTCTATCTGGAAAAGGCGTGGTTCAAAGCGTGAATGATTAGACTCTAGATGGTAGACTTAAATGCAAAGTATGATGCATGAATATGATTGTAAAGAAAAGAAATTTTCAAAGAATTTACGCTAAGCGAGATATTTCTAGCAAATATTTGGATGGAAAACACAAATTTCATTGATTAATGAAGGAAGATTACAACAATTATTTTTTTTGTTGGAGCATTGCTCACACAAATGATACAATGAATGATAAAAATTACAAACTAAATTAGACTAATTAAACGTCTTCGCGGATGGCGATCAAAGGCTTGATGCGACTTGACTTGATTTCCTTCCATAGTGAGCTTTTAGTTTGGCTTTCTCAGCTTTTAGCTTGCTAATGACTCTTTTCCACTCGTTGGGAGCGGGCTTGCTGGTTGTCATTTCCTCAAGCTTTCTTTTCCTTTCTTTGACGTATTTCTGGATGGCGTCATCCTTGCGAATCTTCTCATCTTTCTCCATGAGCCATTCATCACGGAAGTAGGCGTCTTTTCATGATCTTTGACTTGCTTCTTGAGCTTTTCATTCTCAAGGTTAGTCTTAAGGAATTTGCTTTCAAAGCTTCTTTCTCAAACCTTATCTTGGTCAAGGCTTCTTGGTATTCTCCCACGCTTGGGGAAAATTTGTTGATTTTAGGCGGCGAGAACATGGGATCCTCATAAGCGTAAGGCATTGAAATTCCTTCGCTCTTTCTTTATCCAAGAAGTGTAGGTTTCCATGGCTACACAATTCTTTGCCTTACCTTTTCCTTTCTTTCGGATGTGATGCCAAGCTTTGATCATCCTAGCCTTCAATCCTTAGGAATCCTCACCTTCATGATAAGTAGCTTTCTCTTGTGGGAGGTTTACGAATTTGCGTATCCGAGTGACGTTTTGCTAGGAATGGGTTGTAGTTGATTCCCCTTTCGTACCAATGAGAGGTACGTTGGCAAATTCTCCACAACTTTCAATGATTTCCATCTCATTGTTTGCCAAAGTATACCAATGGATATCGTCGTTTGTAAGAGACATGAGTCTTCTAGACCAATGCCACTCGTCTTTGTTTTCGCGGAAGATAGGAGATTTAGGCAAATGTGAGGTAATCCATTTGAAAAACAGAGGTACACAACACACGATAGTTCCGTCTCCTTGACGATTCCTATGATGAATAGAGACGTATGTGTCACCAAGCAGAGTGGGAACAGGATTTCCAATCAGAAAGATCCTTATGGCGTTGATATCAACGAAATTTGGGACGTTGGGAAACAACACCAATCCATAGAGGAGTAAAGCTAAAATAGCTTCAAAGGCTACCATACTACCGGCTTCAGAGAACTTGAGAGCCTTCTCCATTAGGAACTTTGAAGTTAGTCCTAAGAGTTTTCCTCTGGTAGTTAGGTTTCTGTCTATCTCAAGTTTCTTTAAATGAGTCATTGTTGCAATGACTTGTGACTTAGGAATGGCTTCCAAACCATTGAAAGGCACTTTGTCTGATACTGAGATACCTAGGATATGCGCGTACTCTTCCAAAGTAGGCATTAACTGATAATCAGGGAAAGTGAAACAGCGATAGACTGGATCGTAGAACTGAACAAAAGTTTTGAGAAGTCCTTCATCAACATTAGCGTTCAGAAGAGTTAAAAGAGTTCCATAGCGTTTTCTGAAATCCGAGGGATCTTCTACCAAGGATGCTAACTCTTTCAACTTTCCTACGTCAAGAATCCTAAAACTGTATCTTTTGGTGAATCTTCCTCTGACGTCCATCACTCTAACCTAAAATATTTTACAAAGAAAAATCTCTAAATTCTTTGGAAATGGGAAGAGAAATGAAGTTTTTTTTTTGGTTTTATGAATGAATGAATGAATGCATGAATGCGAAAACATGGTTAGTAGTTATACACACGGTCAAGCGTTGAAGTCACGAGCATGAAGCCAACGATAAGAATCAAGGGGTTAAGTTCTAAGGGCTTATTCATCGTGAATCGGGTTCTATCGATATCTGAGCTCAACACTCCCTTCAAAACATTATTGGATTTGGTGAATACTCGATGGTCCAATAATATTTTCAAGAGAAACTCGATATCGTAGTATCGCATGACAATTACTCTAGGCTTACACCGAATAATTTACGCACTACATCCTAATGGCCGGATGGTTTATGTGTTCTGATCCACTCGACTTCTTAAGTTCTCCGAAAATACAGCGTCTTCGCAATTACTTGCTTAAACACAATACCCTCAAGACAACCTCCATTGCGGAAATATTAACTGAAAGCATTGAACCTCACGTATTAATACCTCCACCTAGATCTTAAAATGTTTCTTAAATCGGGTTAGGATTTCTTTCCATCAAGTGAAATCGTGAAACACACAATAAAGAAAAAGAGACATATGCAAAATATGAAAAGCTTATCCCTTTCTTTTCTTTTGAAAAAAGCTTGGTGCTCTCGGACGAATGCGCGTTTTCTTTTTGAAAAATCAAAGTTTCAGTACTCCCGATTGGAGTCGCCATTTTTCTGTTCGCGTTAAAGGTGGCCATGAGGATCGACGTGAGTTCGGATCTTACAATGCAACGATTTAAATCTTTTGATTTGTTTATAAAGATGCCGCGAGCATCAAGCTTTATTATTTTCAACACAAGAAAGATGATTTAATGATTATGAAAAGGGAAAATGAAATACCCTCAATTGATATTGGTATGCGTAACGACTAGCGCAAACTAGACATGACGCATTGGGAGATTCAGTAAGGGGATTGGTATATAAAGGGAATAGATGGAGCACCCTAAATATATGTAGTTATCTGACTTTATATATGAATATGTTTGATATGTTGTGTGTTTTTAATTGCTATTTCTATGATTGGGAAAGTTTCTCCTTTGGGATTTTAAGCGATGAATTATGTGGGATTTTAGGTTTTGTTATTATTATGCTCGCAAAGATCCATGGATCTTACGCATACATATCCCTAGTGGGAATCGAGCATTTGTAGCTCGGATCTGAGGGTTATGGTTTATTTAGTGCAGGGAGATAGAAATTTGCTCGGCAAGGATGAGACCTTGTGCCTCGTATTCTCAAAAGGATGTTGAGAAAGTCGAGCAATCGTAGTTCCCACTTATGCTAGTGGAAAGCAACGGGATGTTAGTAAGAAGAGACAAATGTCATCTTAATGAAAATGTATCTAATCTATTTCATCACATACATTTTGAAAAGTTTGATTGATTAAAATCTTTCATCGTAAGTATTAGGTGTTTTGCTTGAGTGTACAAGCGTTACCACTTACATGTTTAAGAAAGATGTTTGAAAAGATGATTGAATCTTTTAAGCTGTAAGCATTGGGTGTTTTGCTTGAGTGTACAAGCGTTACCACTTCTGTTAAGAGATGTTTTGTTTAAAAGTTTGAAAAAGTTTGAAAAGTTTTTGTTGTATGTGATGTAGTAGATGAGATACTTCTTCCATAGAGATGATAGATGTCTAAATCTCGAGGAGAAATTGATTGGATTAAAGGGATGCTTTTAAGAAGCCCGTGGGTCCTTGTATTGTTAGCCCAAGAGGAGGCATTCCGAGGTCATCGAGGTCATCGAGGGTCCTTGTATGAAGCTCAAGAGGAAGCTATAGGGTATGGTCGGCTTTGGCTTGAAAGGGATTTCACCGAGAAATCATCCTTTCTTGAGTAAGAGCAATTTCACGGAAATTTTACTCTATGGTGATTTTGAAAGTGATTTCACGAAAACCATCCTTTCGGGTTCTATCTTAGCGGGTGATTCTTTGTATTGGAAGCCCAATAGGAGGTGTTAAGAGATTTCCTCTTTCATTGTATGATGCCCAAGAGAAGGCTAAACTCAATGAGGAGTTCTTTTGAGCGAAGCCCAAGAGGAGGTGAGCAGGGAGTGTTGTCTTATCTGAAGCCTAGCGGAGGCTAACTCTGTTGGGAGAGTTTCTTTGTACAAAGCCGAAGGTGACCCAAGTGAGGATAAGTTATCTTGTATGAAGCCCGGAGGCTAAACTCAACGGTAATGAGTTGTCTTGTATGAAGCCGGAGGCTAACTCATCTTGATGATGAATTGTCTTGTATGAAGCCCAAGCGAGGCTATCTTGTGGGAACCTATTGATTAGTCTAATTGTTATGTTATTATTAGACGTTGTATAAACAGGTGTGTGTGTGACATGTATTCACGGGGAGTTTATGAAGGAAATATAAACAATGCATGATGTTTATTTGAAGTTTATGAAATATAAACAAGTGTTTGTGAGCGAGCGTTTAAAGCAGCGTAACTTGATTTTCACAAGTTTGAACTGTGTACAAGGAAATGAATATGTACACGAGCGAGTTTTTATATACAGACAAAGATGGATGTACATAGGAGGGTTAGGATTTACAACAGAGAGGCCCATTGATTTGAAAAGATTCCACGAGGAATAATGCTCCTTTTCAAAATCAATGGTATTTAGTGTAAAATGTACAGATGAAACAGAAATGATTGATCAAAGTTTATCTGTAAAAAGTATTTTCAAAAGAAAGAGTATCTGTATTATGTACAGATAAAAGTTTTTGAAAAAGAAGTATCTGTGTTATGTACAGATAAAAGTTTGTTTTGAAATATCTGTGTTATGTACAGATAAAAAGTTTGTTTTTTGAAAGAATGTTTGACAAAAGTTTGATATGTACAAAGAAATATTATGTACATAAAAGAATGTTATGGGACTTACACCGTGATGGAGGCCCATTGGTTTGAAAGAAGTTTTACTCAGGAGAATTCTTCCTTTAAAAACCAATGGATTCGGCGTATAGACAAACGAATGAAAAACAAATGAAAGAAATTTGTTTATGTTTGAATATTGACAAATATGTTTTGAATATGTACAAATAAAGCTAAGTATGTACATAAAGGGTTGGGACTTACACCATAAGGGAGGCCCATGATCAATCGAGAAATTCGAGAGAAGACGAAATCAGTTTTATCGTTTGAATTGGATCGATCATGGTAAAAAGATGCAAGTTTGATGAAATGTTTTGAAAAATGATTTGAAAATGTTTTTGAGAAAAATCGGAAGTCGAAAACTTGAAAAATTCACCTTTTAAGGGGGTTTGAAAAAGTGTTTAGAACATCGTTTTCGGCTCGATTAAAATTTAATCAGATGAAAGTTTTTTTGGATTTTTTTTGACATAATCATAAAATATATATATTAAATGACAAGTGTGCAAAAAATCATCTCAAAATGAGAAGTTTTGATTGGTTAAAAAAATTGTTGAAGTTTTTGTGAAAAAACATGAAAAATTGGAAAGTTTGTAAAAAGAATGGTTTTGAGAGGGATTGAACCCATGACCATTGGGTGGGGCACGTGGCAGAGAGAACTAAGAGCAAGCAGACTACCACTAAGCCAAGCGGGTTGTTTAGTGGGCAATGACACGTGACATGAGATTGGAAAATTCAAATATTTGAAAATGAAGAACACCACTGTGTTCTTCGTGGTTTTGATTCCCAGTTAAAACACATGCTATAATCTTCATTTCTCCATGAAATTGAATGAAATAAAACCAAACTTTCTCGATTTTTCATCACGAACATGATGGTAACTGTTAATTGCATTTATTTTAAGCCCAGAACGATTTTGGTTTGAAGAACACGTATGAACCCTAAAACTGATTTTTTAAATTAAATGATGTGTGGTTCATGATTCTTTGATTTTTTTGAGGGCTATTGTTCGTTAGAGGTGCAGAAACAAAACGGCCGTGAGTTTTTTTCAAATGGTGCAAGAAATCAAGAGAACCAGTTTCGTGTTCATACCTGGAAAAGTTGAGATCGAATTCGATGCTGGAGTGTTTCCAGTGGCTGTTTCTCGATCACTTAAGCACCAGCGGCATGTATGGATGTTGTGAGGATAGCCTACTTGCTTTGAACTTGCTCCAATTTCTCCACTCAAGTCAACCTGCAACCAGCTCAACAGGGAACTCGAAATTGATGTTAATGGAGTTACAGATGGCTATTCTTGTTTTGGATCATCTCCACGATGTTCATGGAAGGTGTATGGATCATTAGAACAACAATTGATCAAGCCAAACTTGAAATTCGATTCCTAAGTCAGTTTTAAAGTTTTGAAAAAATGGAAATAGAATTCTGATTTTAAGCCTTGTTCAGTTTAATTTTAAGCTTGTAACAAGTTTAATTATGATCATACAACATGTTTGACACCAAAGACTTTCATGATTTCTTGATTTTGTAAATTGCAAGTTTTCAAAAGTTTATCATGTCTCTTGATTTTGGAGAAAGAAAAGAGAAAGCATGATTCTTGCAATGCTTTGGTGTACATTTATCTTGGATTTGTGATCCTTTTATAGGCAAGAGATTCTGAAAATGTTAGGCAAGTGTCCATGGCTTTTGGTGATTCAAAGTTACCTTAAGGGGTAAACATGACTTTTGCAAAAGAAAAGGAACCTTCCTTTTTTTTACCATGTGCAATTTTCACAATTTGATCCAATCTTCAATCATCACTTCTCACTGATGTTTATCAGTTTGATGAGTCATTTTGGCAAGGTGGCAAGTGGTAAAAATGAGAAAATCACAAAATGACCTATAATTGAAGTTGTGAACTTTGAAATTTAAGTTTCATGGAACCTTTGGTTTCAATTTCAAAAACATAGCTAGCCTCCATGGATTTTGAAGTTCTTGGACATTTTGGAAAGATTTTTCCATGATCTACAACTTTCATGTTTTGAGTTTTTTCAAATTCCAATTGGAACTAGGTGAAAAAATGGCTTGAAGTTTGGAAAAAATGTGAAATTTCAACACTTAGAAATTTTTCTAAGTTATAGAAATTTTGACTTTTTGTTGACTTTTCCAAATTCTTTGATTTTTGATGATCATGATGGATCATTTGAAGTATTTTGATGATGGAAAAAGTTTTGTTTTGAAAATTTTGACCAAAAGTCAAAGTTTGACTTTTCTGTGCAGATGAAATTTCATCAGACGTTTCTGAAATTGACTGATGAATTCTGTGAACCTCTATGATGTTTTGAATCCATAAATTAGGTCAAAAGGTTATATCTAAAATATGATGACCAATCTCTATCCAAAAAAGTCATCCTTTGCTCAAAAGTCGAGAATTCTCACACCGATCAAAACCTAATTGGTCGATCCTTGATTAATCTGTGAGAGAATTTGATATCTGAGGATGGAAGGGTGATGATTTGATCAAGATAGATCAAATGAGATGGAAGAATCTCAAACCCTAATTGGTTGGCTCAAGAATCAGATGAAAATCTGATGAAACCCTAATTTTGACCTGTGAATGCTATACAGATTAATCTATACATTAGTTATGCAATGATGCAAATATATGGTGGTATATTAGGTCAAAAATTGGGGTATGACACAAAGGCCCTGGGAAAAGCGCAATTTGAGTTCCTTCTTCGCAAATTGGGCATTCGAGATCTTTACGCTCCAACTTAAGGGGGGGTATTGAGATATTGAGATATTGAGATATTATTGTTATATTGTTATTATGTTATTTATTTGTCATTTATTGTGTTGTTATGATCACTAGTGTCATACCCCAATTTTTGACCTAAGATACCACCTTACATTTGCATCATTGCATAACTAACAGCTCAGACAGCATTAATCGGGTGTAGCAGTCACAAGTCAAAAATTAGGGTTTCATCAGATTTTCATCTGATTCAAGAGGCAATCAATTAGGGTTTGAGTTTTTCTCACCACATTTGATCTATCTTGATCAAATCATCAGCCTCTGATCATCAGATACCCATTTCTCTCACAAATCAATCAAGGATCGACCAATTAGGGTTTTGATCGGGCATGAGTTTTCTCTGACTTTTTGAGCAAGAAATGACTTTTTGGATAGATATTGATCATTATATCTTAGATACAACATCTTGACCTAATTTCTGAATTCAAAACATCACAGAAGTTCACAGACGTCATCAGTCAATTTCAGAAACGTCTAATGAATTTTCATCTGCACAGAAAAATCAAACTTTGACTTTTGGTCAAAATTTTCAAAACAAAACTTTTTCCCTCATCAAAATACTTCAAATGATCCATCATGATCATAAAAAATCAAAGGATTTGGAAAAGTCAACAAAAATGCAAAAGTTTTTATACTTAGAAATTTTTCTAAGTGTTGAAATTTCTTACTTTTTTCAAACTTCATGCCATTTTTTCACCAAGTTCCATTTTGAATTGGAAAAAACTCAAAACATGAAAGTTGTAGATCATGGAAAAATATTTCCAAAATGTCCAAGAACTCTCAAATCCATGGAGTCTAGCTACACTTTTGAAATTGAAACATAAGGCTCCATGAAACTTGATTTTCAAAGATCAAAACATCAAATTATAGGTCATTTTTGTGTTTCTTCATCTAGAAGCTTTCTAACCTTGCCAAGTGGATTGATGAACTGATAAATATCAGCTTGGAAGATATAATTGAGATTGGATAGAATCAAAATGAGATTTTCACACATGGTGAAAAAAGGAAGTTTCCTTTTCCTTTACAAATGACATTCTTGCCCCTTAAGCAATCCATGATTCACCAATTGGCTTGTACTTGTTGCCTAACAATTCAGAACCTCTTGCCTATAAAAGGATCACAAATCCAAGAGAGAACTACACCAAAGCAATTGCAAAGTCATGCTTTCTCATTTCTTTCTTCCAAATCAAGAAACATGATGAACTTTTGAAAAACTTGCAATTTGTAAAATCAGTAAATATCATGATGATCTTTGGTGTCAAACATGTTTCATAATCACTATCAAACTTGTTACAAGCTTAAAATCAAACTGAAATCAAGTTAAAATCAGTTTTCATTTTCCATACTTTCAAAACTTCCAAACTGCCTAAGCAATCGAATTTGAAGTTAAGCTTGATCAAACTGTGTTCTAACCATTCAAACATCATCACTATACATCATAGGATTGATTCAAAACATAAACAACAATCTGTAACTCCATTAACCTCGATTTCGAGTTTTATTTTGAACTGATTGTAGGTTGACTTGGTTGGGAAGATTGGAGCAAGTTCAAAGCAAGCAAATCATTTAAACAGCTTCCATACATGCCGATGAAGCTCAAATGATCAAGAAATTCATTCTGGAAACACTCTAAGATCGAATTCGATTCTCACTTTTCCAGGTTAGAACATGAATTGTGATATCCATTTTCTTTGATTCTTTTTGAAAAAACTCACGGCCATTTTCTTTCTGCACCTCTAACGATCATAAACCCTCAAAAAAATCCAAGAATCATCAAACCTTCGTCATTTAATTTGAATTCTTAGATTCTAGGGTTCTTCGTATTCCCAGAAATCAAAACATGTTAGGCTAAATATAAATGAAATTAACAACCACCTTCATGTTCGTGATGAAAAACCGGTCAAGTTTGATTTTTATTTCACTCAATTTGGTTGAGAAACAAAGATTTGAGCTGGAATTTGGATTTCTGAAAATCAAACCACGAAGAACATGATACGCGCGTGTTCTTCATTTTTGAATATTTGAATTTTCCAATATTATTTTAACACGTGTTCCTGGTCCACTAACACCCCAGCGTGTTTGGTCTAGTGGTTGCTTGCTTGCTCTTAAGGCTCTTTGCCACGCGTCCCACCTCATGGTCATGGGTTAAATACCCACCAGGACCATTCTTTTTTACAACTTTTCCATTTTTTCATGTTTTTTTTACAAAACTTTCACAATTTTTTTGACCAATCAAAACTTCTCATTTTGAGATGATTTTTTAAACACTTGTCAATAAATGTATCTATTTTATGAGTGCAAAAATTTTCAGAAAAAACTTTCATCTGATTAAATTTTAATCGAGCCGAAAACGACGTTCTGAACACTTTTTCAAACCTCCTTAAAAGGTGAATTTTTCAAGTTTTCAACTTCCGATTTTTTTTCAAAAACTTTTCATAAATGAACCTCACATTTCAAAACATTTTCAAATCATTTTTAAAACTTTTTTCATCAAAACTTGCATGTTTTTATCATGATCAATCCGATTTAAACGATAAAATCAAATTCGTCTTCTCTCGAATTTCTCGATCGATCATGGGCCACCCTTATGGTGTAAGTCCCAATCCTTTTATGTACATACTTAGTTTTACTTGTACATATTCAAAATCATCATTGTCAATATTCAAACATAAACAAATTTTTTCGTTTGTTTTCATTCGTTTGTTTATACACCGATACCATTGGTATTGAAAGGAGCATTATTCCCTGTGAAACTGCTTTCAAACCAATGGGCCTCCCTCACGGTGTAAGTCCCATAACATTCTTTTATGTACATGATATTTCTTTGTACATTATCAAATCATTTCCAAACACATACAATTTTTTATCTGTACATAACACAGATATTTTCTATACTCAAGTACAGACAAACTTCGATCGTTTGTTTTTCACTTCACTTGTGTATACACAAACCAACATTCTTTATGTACATACATTTTCCTTGTACATATCAAATTCTTTTCATACAAAACTTTTATCTGTACATAACACAAATACTTTTTCACAGATAAACTTTGATCAGTCGTTTCTGTTTTGTCTGTATATACACTGAATACCATTGGTATTGAAAGGAGCATTATTCCCTGTGAAACTGCTTTCAAACCAACGGGCCTCCCTTACGGTGTAAGTCCCAACCCTCCTATGTACATCCATCTTTCTCTGTACATAAATAGTCGTTCGTGTACATATTCATTTCTTTGTACACAGTTAAAACTTGTAAATAATCAAGTTACGCTCGTTTTAAAACGTTCGTTTCACAGACACTTGTTTATATTTTATAAACTGCTGTAAATAAACATCATGCATTGTTTATATTTCCTTCATAAACTCCTGTGAATACATATCACACACACACACTTGTTTATACAAAACTGTCTAATCATAACATAACAATTAGACTAACCAATAGGTTCCCCACAGTACAGCCTCCGCTTGGGCTTTATACAAGACAATCCATCCAGTGGGTGACCTCCTCTTAGGCTTCATATAAGAAAACTCTCCCCACAGAGTTTAGCCTCCGCTTAGGCTTCATATAAGACAGAACTCCCCTGTTGAGTCAGCCTCCTCTTGGGCTTCGTTCAAAAGAACTCCTCATTGAGTTTAGCCTTCTCTTGGGCATCATACAATGAAAGAGCGAAATCTCTTAACGACCTCTATTGGGCTTCCATACAAAGAATCACCAGCGCTAAGATAGAACCACGAAGGATGGTTTCTCGGTGAAATCACTTTCAAATCCCAGTAAAATTTCCGGTGAAATTGCTCTTATTCAAAAAGGATGGTTTCGGTGAAATCCTTTTAACCAAAGCCGACCATACCTATAGCTTCCTCTTGAGCTTTATACAAGGACCCTCGATGACCCTCGATGACCCTCGGAATGCCTCCTCTTGGGCTAACAATACAAGGACCCATGGGCTTCTTAAAAGCATCCCTTTAATCCAATTTCTCCTCGAGATTTAGACATCTATCATCTCTATGGAAGAAGTATCTCATCTATCACATCACATATCAAAAACTTTTCAAAACTTTTGAAACTTTTCAAACTATTTTCAAACAAAACATCTCTTAATTGTAAGTGGTAGCGCTTGTACACTCAAGCAAAACACCCAATGCTTACAGTTAAAAGATTCAATCATCTTTTCAAACATCTTTCTTAAACATGTAAGTGGTAGCGCTTGTAAACTCAAGCGAAACACCTAATACTTATGACGAAAGATTTTAAGCGATCAAACTTTTCAAAATGTATGTGACGAAATAGATTAGATACATTTTCATTAAGATGACATTTGTCATCTCTTACTAACATCCGTTGCTTTCCACTAGCATAAGTGGGAACTACGATTGCTCGACTTTCTCAATATCCTTTTGAGAATACGTGAGCACAAGGTCTCATCCTTGCCGAGCAAATTTCTTTCTCCCTCGGACCAAACAAACCATAGAACCTTGTAGATCCGAGCTACAAATGCTCGATTCCCACTAGGGGATATGTAGGAAGATCCACGGATCGTTGCAAGCACATAATAATAAACACTAGAATCCCACACATCTCTTTCTTAAAATCCAAGGAGAAACTTTCCCAATCATAGAAATAGCAATTAAAACACACAAACATATCAAACGTATTCATATATAAAGATGTAGATAACTACATATATTTAGGTGCTCCATCTATTCCTTTATATAACAATCCCCTTACTCGAATCTCCCCGATGCGTTGCGTCTAGTTTGCGCTAGTCGTTCGCATACCAATATCAATTGAGGGTATTTCACTTTCCCTTTTTCATAATCATTAAATCATCTTTCTTGTGTTGAAAATAATAAAGCTTGATGCTCGCGGCATCTTTATAAACAAATCAAAAGATTAAATCGTGTCGAGCCAGAAGATCCGAATTCACGTTTGCATCCTTTAGCGCGTCACCTTTTAGCGCGAACAACTAGCAGTTACCTTATATTTAGGAGTCTTAGCTTGATTATAGCTCCATCTTTATGATTGGAATTCCTAAGACCAATAGAGTTTGTAACAGATTGTATACAGAAGGTCTGGTGCTGTGCATATATATTGTGATCCTAAAGAATGAATAAGAACAAAATTCACACAAATACTTTTGTGGTGAAACTTTACATATTGTCGTACATTAAACAGGATGGTGGTGGTCACCTTCATGTGCTTGTTGGCTGCAAAATGTTGGACCATCTTGCGAGTCAATTTTTAGTAACTTGTGATAGACAACCTCAAGAAACTCACCTACTAACGCAAGGGGACATCTTTGAATGTCTTGGCCATCACCTAATATTTTAGAGACTCAAAATATTTGACTATAGCCATTTGATTATTGATATAAATGAGGTGCTCCCGATGGTCGCTTTTGCCATCAAAATATGCCAGTGGTTGAAGTTTGAAGTCTATGGTACCACATACTCCTATACGGCCTCTACTAACGGTTAGGGGTTCTAGGGATTTTCCTGCACGTCCTTATCCCTGAGTCTGTAATGTTTGGACTCTATCTTGAAGAGTTATGTTCTGCTTCCTTAATGCTTCTACCATTGTTAACAACTGAGCCATATCTGCTGGAGGTTCCTCACTTGTAGAGAATTCCCCAACATGTTTAAGAACGAAAAAGGTAGGTTATTGTGTGTCCTGATAAATTTTTACCTAGGCCCTCAGTGGGCACCAAATGTTCATGTAAAACACGTTTGAACCACCTCCCAGAAGTTAATCTAGCGAGGTTGCAACTGTATTTGTGGTTTCTCTAAAATTATATGTTACCTTATGTGCATCTGGAAGGAATGGTTATAAAGATTAAGGGATTTGAACTACACAACAATATTGTGTGTATACTCAAGAAGGTTGTCTTGCTTATCCCTTAGGTGGAATCCCCTATTTATACCTTTGTGTTTATGAACTGACCTCATTAAGAGGTAGCCCTTAGGTTCCTTTCAGAAACGCGATCATAACTCCCGCCATCGCCTTTATAATGCGAATTACCTCGTGTAACTTCCCTAAAAACCCCTTCATATATTTGTAATCACCAAGCCGATATGGCACCTTAGTTTATCTGACCTAGCATATCACGGGTTTCATCAATCTACTCGTCCTCGACTTGCGTGACTCTGACTTATATGTTCTCGACTAGGTATGCCTTTAGTAAAGTCTGACTTCATGTCATTGTCCCCTCGTTCTCCTCGACCTTTTTACCACATTTCCGACCTTAAGTAAGTCGGCTTAAGTATTTTTAGGATGTACAATGAGATTTCTTAAAATAACTTAGTGGTACACCAAGGCTGCTAAGGTTTGTGCAACGCTGCCTCTCTAAGCATTACAAACGATGGTAGGTTTTCATAATGAATTGAATATTCATTGGTAATTGATTTTGTTCATGTGATTGGTTTCAAAATAGGTTGTATAAGACGTCGTCTTTGGAACCATTAGCAAATTTATAGATTAGAGTTTTACCAATCAATAAGTTGAGTGTAGTTACGTGTTTTAACTTTGTGAAACCTTGATTTTCAACGTTGAATGTAACTGTTCATAATCATAACACAAACACCTAATAATTTTCTAGCATCTTTGAATCCAATTGGGTTGTTAGTTTATGGAGTACTAGTACTAGTTTTCAACACTGATTAAAAGACGGGAAGCTGCAATTTTGGTTGTAGTGCAATGCATTAATGAGAGGTGTTAACCTTTTGTAATTTTACAAATATTCAAAAAAAATACTTTGATGTAGAGTTTGGTCAAGACTTTTGATTTGGGTTTTGAAGACATTCAAATAACATTTTGAGCCAATTATCAAGGTCTTGTTTTAAAGGAGGTGCAATAGGCAATAAAATCACCGAAGACGACTATATTGATGGATCAAACTAGGTAGAATTTCTCCTTGATAAAAATTATCATTTAATTTTTTGTATACCTTGTCTTTACGCAAATTTATCGTATTTGAAATCCTCAAACAAATCCCACACTCATTCTTGTTTAAAGAACATTTTTTAGGTATAAAATGATATCTTGACCAAAGTCAATGCAATTGACTCAAGTTAAGAAATGTCCGACTTAAAGGAAATATTTTTGTCCAGTCTGACTCGAGTCACAAAAAAGCTTGAATTGAATCATGACCATGTGTATTTTAGAAAAAAGAATGTTATTTAGTACGAATTAATTTGAACAAGAAAGACAAGAATGTACATGTGTCATTAATTTAATAGATAATTTTTATTTTAGTATAAATTAAATTTCCCTTTTAATAGAGATCATGGGGTGGTTGTGATAAGGAAGGGTTGATATTTATTCTTGTCTTTCTTATTTTCACTTTTTCTTACTAATAAGCATTTTCCTTTTAGAAATTTTGAATTAGAAAAACATGACTCTTGTCATGGTTTTGTGTAACTTGATTCATGTGTATTTTTGCATACCAAATTTAGTTCAGAAAACATGACCCGTTTCATGGACTTATGTGAGAATGGATTGAGCATGTACTTGAACCCCAGGGTACAAGGGTTGATTCCCACGGAAGGCAAAAACTCTACTACTGATGGGGGTATAGAAGATCGTGAGGTGGCAGTGCCGAGATTGCCTTGCGAGTGGCCTGGGCTGTTACATTGTCCCCCACGTTCTCTCAAGCTGCCACAAATTTGATATTTCCAGATGTACCCCTCAACGGTCACATCTCATGCATGACTCTATATAAAGGCTTGAAGACTTGAAGATGCATTTTCTCAATCAGTGCAAATTCACTGAATATACACTACACACAATGCTATTATTTCTTTGTAGAAAGTTGTAAATTCTGTCAAGTCGTTGTGCTAAAAATCTATTTACATATTAGCTTGTGTAAAAGCATATTTACTTGTAAAAAAATAAGTATTCAAACGGTTGTTTGATTGATCCTTAAGAGACCGGTTAGATCAAAATTCTTAAGAAGTCTAGGACTAATGCGTCTTAGAGGTTGATAATTAGTCACATATAGTTGTGTGTGCAGGTGTTAGTCACATGCAGTTATGTGTGCAGGTGTTAGTCACATACAGTTGGTGTGTGTAAGTGTAATAATCTGTTTGATTATTGGATTAAGACCTTGTTGGAGAGAGGTAAATCATCTGGAAGGGTGGACTAAAGTAGTTTGAGGTTATCAAGTGAACTATTATAACAATATTGTTTTATTATCTTCTTTCTAATTCTTTCTATCTTTATAAAGAGCAAAGTAAAATTCAAAGGGGATTATTTAAAAAAAAGTTTTTCAAAGGGTAAAACCCAATTCAAACTCCCACTTTCTTGTGTTTTTCACACCTTCACTCGTGACCTGAATTAGATCTTTTCACACTAATTGTGTGTCATCTCTTAAGCACGTATAAATACTTTTCATGTCATTTATTCAATTAATATTTTTTCAATTTTGAAAATTCATTTTTCTCAAACTTCATCTTTTGAATGAATAGTGTTCAACTTGGAGAATGTTGGATTGTTCAAGCAAGGAAAATCATCATTGCTATTGTTGATTCTCTAAGGAAGGAAAAGAAGGTTCTTCTCCAATGATCTAGAATTTCTTGTTTTCTCATACTCATTCAAGGATAGATTTTGAATAGAGTTTAAAGTATTGTTGCTGAAAGAAATCCTAAAGATCTTAAAGGTTTGAAGGTGATTGAGTTAGGATTAAGAAGTGAATCTTAAGAACACGCATTGTGTGTTGTGTGTACATAAGTAAATAGGAATATTTGTCTCAAGTGTTAAATGTGAATTAGAGGAAACCAAACTTCTAATCGATATCAATCAGCTATTGGAGAAGATGTCATCTGGGGACGAAAAACAATAGAAGTAGTAGTATAAATATGGAGTTGAGATCCTCTCCATTTCTTTTAAAAAATGGGGTGCTATTACCAGTGTTTGTATTGTATGTATTAAAGTATACAAAATACATGTCACACTTTTAAAATAATATAAATGCATTATACTTCAAAACTTTAGTAATGACATTCTCCATTTCTTTTGAGAAATGGAGAGGATCTCAACTCATAAATATGTGTGCATTGTTATTCTCTCCACTTTAAGCATTAGATCTTGTATGTTGTAGGTATATTTACTTTGATAGTTTTACGTGATTTAGGTTTTTTGTTTTTTATCTACAGTGATTTGATACACAAGTTTAGGTATGATTAGAACTACCTCTCAAATTCATGCACTTGTTAATCATGTGTAAATTGTAATATTAGAATGTTTAAGAATTTAAGCTAAATATATTCAAACCTCTCAATTTGAACTTAGACAGATTAAGTGCAAAATTTCTATTAATCATCATTATTGTTTTATGGTTCTTAACTCGATGAACATAAGTCTTCCAATCGTGAATATTTTCAAAAGTTTTAGTTGATTTAACTTTCGCTTAAGAACTATGTTTTGAATTTTTCAAAAGGAAAATAGTCTATTCAACCCCTCTCTGAGACTATTATGCCACCATATTCCAACAAGTGACATTAAGAGCCCTAATCTTTAATTTGATCAAGGTATCACGACCTCAAAAGTTTTGAACTTGGTTAAAAATAGTCCAAATGGTGCAAATTAAGGATGTTATGTACATACATCATGTGTCTATTGATTTACAACAATGAGTCGCAGTCAAAAATTTGTGAGTGCATTCTCCTATTAGAGATGTTTTGTACGATGTCAAAACTAGGATATTAGGTATGTGGTTTTATGATTGACAACAATTTTGATAAAAACATATTTTTGATAAAAACATGTTTCATTTGAGAAAACATGTATCACAACCATAGGTTGAGCAAGATGTTGTGTCATCTTGAACAACTGTCATAGCAGGTGATACTGCCTCCAGATGTTGAGCATGATATTGTGACATCTTTGCCAACTTATATAGCAGATTTTGTTGTTACTTTCTTGATAGATTTGATTTGATTTTGTGAGATTGTATTGGATACATTTCACTTATTTGTGTTGGCCAAGGAGATTTGATTTGGAATTGGAACAGTTGATTTTATCTCCAACTCTACATTAGTTTCTAAAATTGGATATTGAGACAATTTAGGAACCTTATGGTGTTTTGTTCCAACATTCAAGGAGATTTTTCTGCATAATTGGTGCAACCATCAGATGTGGATCTATAACAAATTGGGTACGAAAGTTGAAGCACATGGATAACACATCTCTTTAAAAGGAAAACCTAAACCTAATGAAAGGTGTGAAAATTAATGAGAATAAGTTATTTTACAAGAGTCTTAGGGTTCTGGAGTCTTTTTCAGAGTACTATGTTTTTGTATGTCACTCTTGTATCACAGTGACACAATCAGTTTGACCGATTGTTTATTATCAATCACTCATGAGATTTTAAACAAAGAGTGGACTGTGAGTAATTGGAAGTGAAATATTCTATTTTGGTCATTTGATATTGTCATTCAGGGGGTTTTCATAAGGCATTGACTAGGCGATAAGTTGTAAGTTAGGGTTGTTTAGCTTTGAGATAATATTATCATAGTGAATTTTCTTCATGGCTTGGATGCCCCTAGAGTAGGTGAGTTGCACCAAACTGGGTTAACAATTGATTGTATCTTTTAGCTTATGCAATTTACTTCTGTATAATTTATTGTTTTGGTAAAAGTATTTTGTCAGCAGATGATGTCTTAACGTTTGTCTTCACATTGTGTTTGGGTATATGGACATCATTATTGATATCTATTTGAAAGTTCCAAAATTTCACATGACATTTTAGCATTTATGTAAATTGGACGTTATCATCTTGATCTAAATGTGCATCTTAGTATTAGGGAACTCAAAATGGTTTGGAAAAACGTTTCATGAATTAAAACAAGTTATTTTTGGGTGTGAAAACAGGTCCATGTATCGATACATACATGCTATTATTCGACACATGTAATGTATTTTTAAAGGTTGTATGCTCTGTAAATCATGTGTCAGCGCATACAACATTTCTGATTGACACATAGATGAAAACCTCTTCTACGAGTCTACACATACAAGTTTCGTGTCGGTACATGTAACTCATTTTTAAAGCATGTAGTCTTTGTAATACACGTGTTGACACATTAACCTATATAGGTCGACACATGCTTCAAATGTGTTGACACATGACCTATATGGGTCTAGATATGCATTAAAAATACTGAAAATTTACATTTTTCTTTAAACCTTTTGCATTCCTTTTAGCCTCCAACACCTCATACACCTCATGCATGTATCATAAAAACTTGATGAAACAATAAACATCCAAAGATTACTCTTCATCTTCAACCTCTCATAGTATATGCATACACACAAACAAATTACACATAATCATTTTTTTTAGTGTCATTTAGATTCAGAGTTGATAACGGCCAATTTAGGTTGTTCAATTCTAAATTGGGTTGGGAATTATTTGGGGTGTTCTTTGGGAAAAATGTGAGGATTTTCCACCAATATCAAAGGGTTAATTTGAAAATTTTAACAAGATTTTGTAATTCGAATTCCATCGAGTGAAAACTTTGAAGAATGACAATTCTTGAAAAGGATTAGCGTGAGATGATGAATCAATTAGAAATATTAGGTGACAATAGTTCGCAATTTGGATTCGGCCGAGTGAAAATTTTGAAGAACAATTGTTTCTTGCAAAGGACTGGCACGAGACGGTGGAGCAAATTGGTATTATTGGGTGGCTTGATCAATCTCAAATCAAGAGAAGAGAAAGTGTTATGATCAACATCAAACATAGGATTTGTATGATTGGATTGCTACATTTCTCTTGTAAACTAATTGTTTCAAAGTAAGATTCATTATCCCAATTTTGAATAGAATTGGGTCTGGCGTAGCCATAGAGGGTACGATTGGTGAATTTCCTAAACAAATCCTCGTGTCCTCTCTCTCTCTCTCTCTCTCTCTCTCCCTCTCTCTATCTCTCTCTCTTACCCTATCTATTTATCTATTTACTTCTCTATTTTATGTTTAATCGTAAACTATTAAATTCATTTATTGTTCAATTGATACGTAGAGAAAATTTCTTGGTTATCACGCTTGAAATTTCTTTGTTGATTAGACAATTCTTAAGATTGTCGTTTAGTTTCATACCAACAAAGTCAAAAGGAAAATGTGAAATATCAAATTGCACATGTTTGAAATTTGCCTCCTTGTGTTTTGTTATTTGGATTTTATTAGAATTGTGTTCCGTACAAGTGTGGGGGATTTTATATCTGTTGTGTATTGATTTGTTATTGTGTCTTACTTTCCCATCAGAGTGGTATCACAAACATGGTTGGCTCGGTGGGGAAGTGGAAGTGGTTCCTATTGTGGATCAAGGCTAGATATGTGGGTGACCCACCCTTGTGGGGGAGATTGTTGGGTTTCAAGTGTGAAAGTTGTGCTAAAGTCTTACATCGACTAGGAATCGAGGAAATGTTAAGTTTATAAGATATGTGACTTATATCCTCATTGACTTAAGGTTTTGGGTGGGGATATATGGCGTCAAAGTCTCTTGTAACCATGGAAGTTTGATTTATTGACACTTTCGAACCTCGCTCTTAGAACTTCCCCAACAAGTGGCATAAGAGCTTTTGGTTAAGGGCTATTTTACTTGTTTGAATGATGGAATCAAATACAAAGATAAAGATGGTATAATTTAGTGGTTATAATTACCATTTATGTTAGGGTAAGATGAAAGACTTACCATTTATGAAGAAATTGCATATACCAGTTTTTAGTTCTGCGAAGCCGGATTTTGTGTCTGAAGAAGAATAAGAATTTAAACAACAATGTGTATGTGGTTTTATTAGACAATATGTAGAATATAATTTTTATAATTATATTGCTAATGATACACGTGCAAAAACATTGTAGGAGAAGATAAAGTCCTTGTATGCCTCTAAATCATGTCATAATAAACTTTTCTTGTTGAATAGCTTAATAAGTTTGAAGTATAAGGAGGGGACTTCTATTTTAGATCACTTGAGTAATTTTCAATGGCTTCTTTATCAGATGTCATAAATGGGTATTAAATTTGATGATAACTTTCTATTGTTATCTTTACCAGAGTCTTGAGAGACATTTCAGGTTTCTATCACAATTTCTGCTCCTAGAGACGTTGTTTCTTTGAAAACATCTAAGGATGGTATTCTTAGTGAGGAAGTGAGAAGGAAGGAACAAGTTTCTTCATCTCAATCTGATGTACTTGTCACTGAAAATAGTGGGAGAAGTAAAAAAAAAAGTAACCGAAGGGTGGCAGAAAGAATAACATAAGCAAGTCCAAGCCACAATACAAGAATCTGGAGTGTGATTATTGTCACAAAACATGACACGTACAAAGTATTGTTATTAGTGGAAAAGGGATAACAAAGTCAAGAAAGGTAAGTCTAAACAAAGAGATCATGAAGATTATGATGATGAGCGTGTTACTACTGCTACTAGTGATGATCTTGTTATTCTATGTGATCACGAGTCTGTTAATCTCGTATCAGGCAAGAACATGTAAGGTGCTTCTCCTAAAACTCCTCAATTGAATGGTTTATCATAGAGGATGAATCGAATACTAATTGAGAGAGTAAGGTGCTTTCTCTCTAAAGCTATGCTGCCAAATCATTATTGGGGTGAGACACTTTCCACGGTGGTGCATGTTGTAAATATCACTCATAATGTTGCTTTAAATAGTGAAGTTACATATAAAAAAATTGGTTTTGAAAGAATTTAAAGTATGATCATTTGAGAGTCTTTGGTTGTAAGGCTCAAAGGATGAAAGATCCAAGTTAGATACAAAGTTAAAACAATGTATCTTCATCGGATATTGGGAAAGATGAGTTTGGTTACATGTTGTATTATCTTGTAGGGAAAAATATTATTCGAAGTCACAATGTGGTGTTCATGGAAGACCAAATTATTGAAGACATTTATGAGGTAGAGAAGACTACTCCCAACAAAGATACCAAGTTGTCTAATGTTGTTCCAGTTTGTTTACTTAGTCATAATCTAGATGTTATTGGTGGTGATGATCAAAACGGTAAGCCATATGATTATGTTGATGATGAACAACTTGGGGATGAGGTAAATATTCCAACTAATAATGATTAAGGGGAAATCAATATGTCACATGATGTAAATCTTGGTGAAGCTCCAGAATCATCTCAAGTTTAACTTATGAGATCTATCAGGTAGATACAACTTTATACAAGGTATAATTATGATGAGTATTTGACCTTGACCGATGAGGGTGAACCTGAATGTTTTCAAGAGGTCATGGAAAGTTATGAAAATAAAAAGTGGTTGGATTGAATGCATGACGAGATTAAATCATTGCATGATAATCACACTTATGATTTAGTGAAGTTTCCTAATACATAAGGCTTTGGAAAAAAGTGGATTTATAGAGTTAAAAATGAGAGCAACTCTAAGTCTCCAAGATATAAATCAATATTAGTGGTGAAAGGTTTCCGTCAAATAAAGGATCTTCATTTTAATGATATTTTTTCACCTGTTTTAAAGATGTCATCAATCAAAACCATGTTGAGTTTGGAGGAAGAGATCTACATAAAATAACCCGATGATTTTCAAGTTAAAGGCAAAGAAGATCGTGTTTGTAGATTAATAAAAAGTCTATATGGATTGAACCAAGATCCAAAGAAATTTTATAATGAGTTTGAGTATATTACGTATGGTCAAGGATAGCAGAAGACTACTTAAGATCATTGCGGTTTTGTTATAAAATTTTCTAATGATGACTTAATTATCTTATTGTTACATGTTGATGATATTCTTATTGTAGGAAAAAAATATTTCTAACATTAACATGTTAAATAAGAAGTTGGGAGATTCATTTTCCATGAAATATATGAGAGCAAATAAATAGATTCTTCGCGTTAGAATTATGCGTGACAGAAAAGAGAAGAAACTTTGGATGTCACAAGAATATTATATTGAAAGATTTCTACAAAGATTCTAAATGGAAAGTTCTAATGTGTTAAGCATTCCTCTTGCTACTCATTTCAAGTTGAGTTTTAATCAAATTCCTTTAAATTAACGTGAATTGTTTGATATGAAACATGTTCCTTATGCATCTTTTGTGGATATTCTGTTGTATGCAATGGAGTGTACAAGACCATATATAGCACATGATGTTGGTATAGTCGGTAGATTTTTGTCAAATTCAGGTACAAAGTATTTGAATGATGTAAAATGGATTGTAAGATATCTTCGTGGTACTACTTCTATGAGGCTTTACTTTGGAGATGATAAGCCTACTCTAGTGGGATACTCTGACTCTGATATTGCTGGAGACATTAATTCCAAAAAGTCCACTTCAAGCTACATGGTTAAATTGGCAGGGAGAGTTGTGGCTTGGCAGATCAATTTAAAAGTGTGTAGCAATGTCTACTATAGAGGTTGAGTTCATTGTCATTGCTGAAACATGTAAATAGTTACTTTGGTTGAATAATTTTTTGCATGAGCTTGGTTTTGTTCAAGACAAATATGTGTTATTTGTTGATAGTCAAAATGTTATTCATCTTGGTAAGAATCTGAATTTTCATAATAGGTCCAAACACATGAATGTGAGATATCATTGGATATATGATGTTTTAGATGTTAAGCGTTAGCTAAAGTTCATACAACGATAATGGTTATCATATGATGACTAAAATGTCCCTAAGAGGGGAATTTGAAGCTTGTTGTAATATCGTCGGTTTGGCAATTTTTTCCACATAGTTGGGATGAGGATATTTGTTGGGCTTGTGCTTCCTTCCTGAGTGGAGAAAGACTCAAATATGAATAGTTTATTAGTCTCACTTAAGTGGAGAATGTCAATTTAGGATTGAGATAGTTAGAGAGAAAATAAGGATTCAAAAGAGAGAAAAGATGAGAGAAATCAATTCCCATTTTTCTGCACCAGTCTCACTAAATTGACAATCTCTGATTTGTTCACGTCGGATCACGTTGAAATTTGGAGGGCATATTTGCAGCACATGTATTTACCTTTCTGAGCTGAGAGATATTTATTTCGCACAAAAGCTGTAAATTTGAGTGATTTTTCAACTTTTTTTTTTAATTATTTGTAAGCTAGTTTGCCTTATGATTTGCAGTTGTTATTACTATTTTGTGAATCAATTTAAGACTCTTTTGTACCCTTAATTGATTATAGTGGAGCTATTCTTTGGTCTGGACGACTCGAAATTTTTACTCTCATATTGAGTGGTTTTCCACGTTAAAAATATCAGTGTTCTTTTGTGCTTTTATTTGTTTGATTTGTCGTCTTATATTTGTTGTTGATCCTCAAGGTTCCTACAAGTGTGAGGAATTTTCTATGCGTTGCATATTAGCCTGTTATTGTGTCTTAATTTCCCATCAGAGTGGTATCATAGCCCTGGTTGGCTCGGTGGGGGGAGGGCGAAATAGATCAAGGCTAGTGACGTGGGTGACTCACACTTGTGAGAGAGATTGTTGGATTTAAGTGTGAAAGTTGTGCTAAAGTCCCACATCGACTAGGAATGAAGGAAATATTGTGTTTATTTAAGAGGTGACCCATACCCTCACTGCCTTAAGATTTGAGTGACCATAAACGCTTTACCCACATATAAGGTGCCAAAGTCTTTTTTAACCATGAACATTTTACCCATTGAGACTTCTAGACCTCACTCCTCGTACTTCCCTAGGGTGAATATGTGGTGTCTTTTTCTCTTTTGTGTTACTTTTAACTCAATGTGAATGTTCCCCATGATGACCTAATAGTGGTAGTTCAATTAATGGACCAACTCATTATATTGTAATTCCTTTTGACGATGTGATTGTCTGGCAATGTGTCCTGTTGTAGTGCTCGCAACAGCGATACAAGTATATGTGGATGAAAAGAGCTTCCACTTGAAGGGGAATATAGTGGATGAACGCACACTTTAAGGAGAGATTGTTAAATATAACTGTGAATTAGAAGTCTCACATTATTTAGAGAAATAGAAGTTGAACATTTTATAAGTGAGATTCTCCATATTCTTATAAGTTACTTTTGATCCAATATAAATACTCTTAATAATAACACAATAATCTTTTAGTAAATTTATTTTATCATCTAAATAGCGATACAACTTTTTTCTTGTATAAATTTTATTATATCATTGTTACAAAATATTTTATTCTAAAAAAAATTAAGGATAAAATGAAGAAAAAAATAATTACATCATAAAATAATAATTAAAACCACCAAATAAAAACCAAATGTTCTCAACAATAGTCCTCACCTAATTGAAAAATAAATAAAAATCTTATTTATAGTCAAAATTATCAAAACAAATATTGTCTTAGTCAAAGATGGAGGCTGACAAATGATACCTATTATTTGATGTCATAAATGCAAAGACAAAGTAGGTGTAAAGTCAAAGTCATCCTCATCCCTAAAGCAAATGGTCGATTTCCTCGAAGCTAGATTCAACATAACATATATTAAAATCCATGTCTTGTATATGAAAACCTACATTCAAGCTAAGTAGATACCACTACAATGGAGAATGAAACCAAACAAGTTAGTATTAATCCAAAGAAAAAGAATATGGATGTCTTAGATATCCTCAAACAAACTCTAACCATCTATTTCAAAAACATCAACTTCATCATCTTCACTTTCCTCACTTCACTCCCTTTCTTTTTTCTCATGCTTTATTCTGAAACATTGTTTCAACACATCCTAGTTCAAACTCCAGAAATCATCTCATCTTTACCTTTTCAAGAAAAATATAATACATTTATCATTTCCTTGGATTCTGATGATGCACCATACGTTACTGTCCTTAGTTTTAGGAATGATTATTTACCTCTTTTGATTCAACTTGGATTGATTTATTCTGTCCCTCTTCATGTTCTAGAATTCTTTTCTAAAGTATTAACTATGGATTTAGCTTCAAAGATTATAAACTTAGAAGACAACACCAAAATGAGCCTGAAACATATGTTTCAGAATTCAATTGATTTATCAATCATGAAAGGAACATTTGTGACTTCTTTGTATACACTTGTATTATCAAATTGTCTTCTCATTGCATTTCCATGGATAGTGAGTAATTGTTTCGGTTTGGCTAGTACTTTTTGGTGCTATATGATTTTTGGAACGATTTGTTTTTTAGCTATTGGGAAATTGTTGATGGTGTATTTGGAATGGAGTGCTATTTGGGATATGAGCATTGTGATTTCAGTGGTGGAGGGTATTTATGGGATTGGAGCTTTGAGAGTTTCTTATTACTTCAGCAGTGGTAATCATAAGAGAGGACTTGTTTTGATGCTTGTTTTCTTTGTTTTTGGAGGCTTTTTAAGGTTGGTTTGTATCTACTTTGAATGCTATAAAGGTGGTTGTGGAATTTTTCTACAAATTGGGGTTCTTACTGTGGTTAATACATTGAAATGGGTGGCTTGTGTGATTTATTTCAATGATTGCAAAGAGAGAAAAATGGAGAAGAAAGCTTTTGTTTTGAGTAAGGAGAAGAAAGTTGATGATGAAGAAATGGGTAAAGTTGAGATTGAAAGTGGTAATTCATGAAAGGTATAGTTTTGATGTATGATTTAATTGTAAGAGGCTAAGATCTTTGATTAATGAATAAGACATATGTTCATAAATTATAATGTGTCAAATATTGACGTGTGTCAAATATAGAGTGGTAATGATCTATGTTAAATACATGAACTTTATATATTTATCTATTTTTTATATTTTTTGAATGGTTCATTGGAAGAAGAAGTCTATGTTACTCAACCATCAGAATTTGACATCAAAGGGCAGGAGTCGAAGGTGTATAGATTAAAGAAGGATTTTTATGGTTTAAAGAAACCTCCTCGAGCTTGAAATAAAAGAATAGATAGCTTCCTGATCGAAGTAAGTTTCACAAAGTGTGTCTCTGAACACGAAGTGTATGTAAATGATGTCGACAGTATAAGTCGAATCATTTTATGCCTCTATGTAGATGACTTACTCATTACCGGGGCCGACGGAGCTGAGATAATGAAAGTCAAGTCGAAGCTAATGCAAGAATTCGAAATGTATGACTTAGGGAATCTCTCATATTTCTTAGGGGTGGAATTCAAAAATACTAATTCTTGCATCAGACTAAGTATGCTCAAGATATTTTAAAGAGATTCAACATGAGCAATTGTAATGAAGCAGTCACATCGTTAGAGACAGGAGCAAAGCTGGAGAAGGAATCAAATGATGAGTTTGTAAATTTGACATTGTACAAACAAATCATTGGATCCCTGAGATATCTTTGCAATACAAAACCAGATATATGCCAAAGTGTAGGATTGTTGAGCAGATTTATGAAGAAACCTCAAGAATGTCATCTCATCGCAGTAAAGAGGGTGTTGAGATACATCAAGGTAACTATCGATCATGGCGTGTTATTGCCTAGGGAGTTCAAGGAAATCACAAGTGTCAAAGTTCATGGATACACTGATTCAGATTTTAGTGGAGATCGGGACGAAAAGAAAAGCACTGCATGCTACATTTTCATGATCGAAGGTGCTCCGATCTCCTGGAGTTCGAAGAAAGAAAGCATGGTGGTGTTGTCATCTTGTGAAGCAGAATATGTAGCTGCATCATATGTTGTCTGCCAAGCAGCATGGATTGAAATGTTACTTGAAGAACTCAAGATAATGGAGCCTAAGGAGATAAAGCTATTTGTCGACAATAAATCATCAATTAACCTGGCGAATCACCCTGTGTGTCACGGTCGAAGCAAACACATAGAAAGAAGGTATCATTTTCTGAGAGATCAAGTCAACAAAGGGAAGCTGGAAATAAAGCAGTGCAAGACTGAAGTTCAACTAGCTGACATATTCACAAAACCTTTGAAGAAAGTTAGATTCGAAGAGTTAAAGAGAAGCATCGGGATGAGAAGTCTCGAGAATATGAATTAGGGAGTGTTTTAGATAGTGTAATTCCTATTCTTTCGATTAAGTCGAATTAATTTTGTGTGTGTTGGTCAAAATAGCTAGTTGGTCGAACTAGACAGATTTTCGAACTACATAGAATCATAGTGTTGCAGTGTGTCGAAATCTTTTGGGCCTTGATTGTTTTGGGCTTTAGTTTAGTTTTTCTTTTGGTCTGTGAAACGTGTCTATATAAGGAGCATTTCTTTGTAATCATAAATACAATCAATAACAGTAATGTTCATACAGTTTTAGATAATCATTCTCTCTCTCAATTTCATTACTCTTCTTTTCTTCTTCACAAAACTATCTTTCTTGAAAACCCTTTGTTCCAACAGTATTATCTTGTAATTGTGTTGGGCTCATGTTTTTTCCATTGTTTCTAATTTGAACTTTTTTTTCACTTCAAAGGTTGCAGAGGAAGATATTTTCAAATGACAAATTATAGAGAGCAGATGGACATCTTTCTAAATTTCGAACTACACACAAAAATAAGACTATTATTGAAGGGTTCTGGTTTCGATAAGTTATTTGATCAAGTAGTTAAGCACCATAAAGATCGAGGGGTCAAATATTGTCAGCCTCTTATCGATGCACTTCGAGAATGTTTTGACAGTGAACACAACACATTCAACCTAGGCCCAACAAAAATCTATTTTGGCCTAGAAGATGTGTTGATGATAACTGGTTTACCTATTGATGGTGAATCAGTTACGGTGCATGAAAAAATCACCAGGGAAGAGTGTCGAGAGCTTATTGGGATAAATCCATACAGTGACAACATCTCCAATACAGATTTGGACTAGTTACAATTTATTTTACTACTGATTGATAAATTATATATAAGTTTTTTTTCTTTTCAAATAATCTGGAGGCCCTATCGTGATGTCAAAGTTCGCAAACCTTATTCATCACAAATAGATATAGCAAAATCACTTACATATGTGATTGCAGGAAGCGAATATTTACTTCATCGTCCAGATTTAGTCTCTCAATAATGGTTTGAAAGAGAGTTTGGCCTGGAACTCATTGAAAATTTGGTTAATCTCATTAGTGCATCAAACAGCTTTGTATCAATTATGTCTATTTATATACAATTAACTTTTTATACGTAACAAACCCTAATTAACTTTGACTTGAGCTGCATAATTTGGATTATGTCAGAACAACACACACTTTATATAATGGAACAATTATAACAATCCACTATTTTTTAGGGGTAAGATGCAAGGAGCTATTGGATGTATCTGACCCTGGATCTTCTATACTTTTCATGTGATAATTTCTCTACATTGCGAGTAGTTAAGCGAGTCATTGTTTTCTCTTAATGATCGTCGATGGTCATTCTGCCAGCTAAAACAATGTCATTGTCTTTTTAGTCTAAATTTTTTCTTCATTTAGGTATAATTTTGGTGTCCAACTCATCTAAATAGAAAATTTATTTAAATTATTTTTTAATAAAAAAATCAATATATAAAAGAATGATAATACTAATAAAGTACCCAAATTTTAAAAAACAATCTAATACAATTTTAAAAAAAATTATTAAAAAAAAAAAACTGAATTTAATGGTTAGTAGCAATGCAGAGCCACACAAAAGAAAGAGTAAGAGTGATGAATAAAGTGATGATGAAGATGAATGATTAATGGTTAATAAACATCTCAATGGCTTCTACTCTCACTCACACTCTCTCCTTCACTCCCTCCACTTCCCATTCCTATCTCTCTCAAACCAAACACAGTTTTCCATATCCAACTACTATTAACTTACCTTCTTTCAACATTAACCATAATAGCCACCGTCTCTTCTTCAAGTCCAAACTCTCAGCCTCATCTTCTTCTTCTTCTTCTTTTCAAGCTCTCATATTTGACTGCGACGGTGTCATCTTGGAATCCGAACACTTACATCGTCAAGCTTACAACGATGCTTTTCTTCACTTCAATGTCCATTCTCCCTCTTCTTCTTCTCAACCACTCAACTGGGATATTCAATTCTATGATCAACTCCAGAACCAAATCGGTGGCGGCAAACCCAAAATGCGATGGTTCTTTTCCACTTTCTTTTTATTCTACCAACTTTGCTTCTTACTATTATCTTATGTTATGCTATCTTACGTTGTTTTTAAGGTACTTTAAGGAACATGGGTGGCCTTCGTCAACCTTGTTCCAAACTCCTCCAGCTAATGATGAGGAACAAGCCAAGTTAATTGACACTCTTCAGGTCTTTTATGCTTTTCTTACTTTCGGTTTTGTCACGTAGTAGACACTACACTGACACTGATACGCATCTGGTTGATTCCATTTCATTGGTTATGTAGGATTGGAAGACAGAGAGATACAAAGATATAATCAAGTCTGGCTCGGTAAGCATTATATTTTTATATATTTCCTCACCTAATTTTCTGTAATCCTTGATTTGTGAATGTGGTTGGTATTTTTGTTAATAAACTACTGTTAAATTACATGTACATTCTGCTCAGGTAAAACCTAGACCGGGAGTTTTGAGATTGATGGACGAGGCCAGAGACGCCGTAAGATCACATTGTTTACCGGTTTATTTATATTTTTGTAATGCTGTGATCTCTAGCTTTTGTTTTGTTGCACAAAGTATACTTTACTTTTGTCCAATTTTTTTGCAGGGGAAATTGCTAGCTGTTTGTTCTGCAGCAACTAAAAGTTCAGTTATTCTTTGCCTTGAAAACCTTATCGGAATCGTATGTCCACTTTCGTAAATGTTCTCACTATTGACAGTAGGATTATTTTTATTAATATGCGTTCAGCCGTGTTATTTTTTCTGTTGTAGGAGCGCTTTCAAGGCCTTGATTGCTTCCTTGCTGGTATGTTCAGCCACCTCAATTTTATATCTAAATATTGGTTATATTACATTGAAGCTATGTTTCCTGCATAAGAGTTTTGAACTAAAACTTTTTGTTTAAACTTTAAACTTTCAGGTGATGACGTGAAGGAAAAGAAGCCTGATCCATCCATATATCTGACAGCTTCTAAGGTTTTTATATGACAATACCACCTTCAGGAACTTAGAAAAGTGACATTGTGAGTTTTTCTATGCCAACTGACCGAATGTGAGTTATATATTATGCATTGCAGAAGCTTGGTGTATCAGAGAAAAACTGCTTGGTGGTAGAGGATAGTGTTATTGGTTTACAGGTAAAACTTCCCATGTCTTTTATCATGGAGAATTCTTGATATGTTGTTTGATTTAGTAGTTTGCAGTAAATGAAATTTCAATTGACAAATCTTCATTTTGTTCCTTATCTCGCCAAATTGCTTTTGATAATGTTACGATTACTGTTATCTTGATTTTGTTAACTGTGGTGGAAATTGAAATGCATTCATTGTATAAGGTATAAGAGAGGATTTTTAGACTTGGATGTTTGCTGCATTGACTTTAAAAGGAGAGACAAGTATTTATGTTTTTGGTATAAAACAAGTGTCGATTCTCACTTACAAATCATACCTTTCTCGGCCTTTTGGCTAAGATCAAGTGTAGTATCTGTTCTTATCAGTTTAACGTCTGATATATGGGTCAATGGCCCACACGATATTAAATTTATTTCTTGAGGGGGAGAGTCCACCACAGTAGCTTGCTATTGGGTCTCAAGCGTGTCGCTTTGTCTTGCACTATTGCATTGGCCCCTGGCGCACCCCACCAATAAAGTCTAGTATCTTGTTTTTGATTAGGCTTCTTATTGTCTTTCTTTATTGTACTCAATTATGTTATCTAACTAAAAAAACCTCAAACTATATTTATAAACCCTACAGGCTGCAACAAAAGCAGGAATGTCCTGCGTGGTTACCTACACGTCTTCCACGGCTGATCAGGTTAGGACCCTTCAGATTAAGTTATCGACAAAATATTAACCGGAGTTTGAGTGGAAAAACTATCTGCATGATTACTTAACTAGTTGTTTTGGATCTTATGTAGGATTTCAAAGAGGCCATAGCAATCTACCCTGACTTGAGTAACATAAGGTATAACTATAGACAAACATTGCTGAAATACCTAAATATATATAGGTATTTCAATTTAGACTCGGCTACTAAAATGTTATGAACAATTATGCAGCTTGAAAGATTTGGAGTTACTATTTCAAGATATTGTAGCTGCTAAGTAGAAGAAAGGTTGAGGTTTATAACAAGGTTAAGATCCTGTATATTCTTTGTATGCAGATTTATACACGGAGATTATGTGTATTCAATTCATTGCAATGTGTAATAAGATTTATAATCTATTGTTTATATATTGAATGTTTCCCTTAGATTTCATTTCACACTTCATCAGATTGATTGTATGAAAGTTGAGATGTTTTTATTTCATCAATTTTCATATGATTTGTTTCTTTTCTTAAGATGCTTAAGAATGAGCCTAATCAGCAATGAACTTTATAATTCTTTACTCAAATTGTCTATTTAAAAATGGTGAGACCTAAATACATATAGAGAGACTAATTTATTCGATTAAATGTATATTCTTTTGAGCTGGTGATTAAATATAATATTTAAGAACATCAAATTTCATTTTCATCAAGGAAATAACAAGGCTAATCTTTATCTAATTAATGTAACAAAACTCTAAACTCAGTCAGGCTAAGTCAGCTATCCTACATGACATACTCTCAATATATATTTACTCACTCGTATGACATAAATGTCGCCAACTGAAAAAATAGGGAAAGCTCTTGGGTGCATTTGAGTTTGCATAGGGAAGTTGAAGGCTAGTGTAACTTTGCAGGTCAGCAGGGACATGTGCTTGAGAGTCTTGGTTGAAACAATGATAGCACATTGCACTATGTGACCAAACTTAAAAGCAACAAACGTTGCATATTATTGAATCTGACATGGCCACACGACCACCACAACCACCATAACCGAATCCGACACAAACTTCATTTTTCTAAACAAATCTGTGTAATAATTTATAGAACAAAAATGTTAACAACAATGGGGTGGTGGCGCAGTTGGCTAGCGCGTAGGTCTCATAGCTACTGAGTGATCCTGAGGTCGAGAGTTCGAGCCTCTCTCACCCCATGTTAATGCTTTTTTCTTATTACACAATTCCATAGCCAGCAGTTGTTAGAATGAAACTCAAAATACTCATTGTTATCGTTACCAAATTTAGAGATTGAAATTAGATTCCTAGTGATGCTAGGAACATAGCATAGAGTTTGACACATTTTTAGACCTAACGTTGGAGAAAACTACAGACTTGGATTTTGGTGGATAACTTTGGTGAAAACCACAGAGATTGAGTTATGCTTATATTGAGTATTCTTAGATTTTCAGGTAAATTAAAACTCCTAATTGGGAAAGGGAAAGAATGAAATAAAGACGTTTTTAGTATGCTTGAACAATGAGAATATTAGTAAAGAGATAAAGTATGTTGATGATATGGTAGGAGAAGGTGATGACATTGACCTGGATAAAAGTAAAGTGCTCACATCTCATTTTTTAAACAACTAAGGAGTAAGGACTAACAAGAGTTTATTGCAATAAAAAGCTAAATCATATGTAGAGGTGATAGCAATACTCCATATTTAATTATTGTTTGCAAAATAAGTATAGTAAAAATAACTTGTTGTCTCTAAAGGTCAATGGTAATTGGATGTTATGGCTTGCATGTTGTCTTTTCAGTCCCTTGCAGAAGATTATTTTTATTGAGATATGAAAGAAAAATAATTTAGAGTGGTTTTCACAGAGTCAGAATTTTAAAGAAGACATTCACATTAGATCTTTATGGTTGTAACCAATTTTGATTATAGTGGATTATTGTGAGAATGCAGAATCACCTTAACGGATGGACTGAAGGTAATTTTGTTAACAACGATAAAAATATTGTGTTTATTATTTTTATTCTAAGTTATTTGCTTATTGTTTTGGGTGACGAAGAAATTTTAATCTAGAAACCCAATTCAACTCTCCCTTCGTGTGTTTTCTTAACTTTCAAGTAACATTAGAGCTCAGATTCTAGTATTAATCGTTTATGAAACACTTTACCGTGTCAGATAAAGGTATAGATTCTTTTTGAAACACAATGATAGGAGTCCCTCCACCAGATGGATCTGTTGTTAATGAAAAATATCACTATAGTGTCAAACCTCGTGTTTCTTATGGAGAAAAGTTTGATTATTGAAAAATAGAATTGAAAATTTCTTTCTTAATTATAATTATAATGTAGATCTATGGGATATAGTACTTGATAGCTACATACATCCGGTTGATGGCTAGTGGTAATAAGTTCGAAAGAAGATCGATAACCATCACAAAGTTAAAATTATTTTTTTTGAATGTTATATCATATATACTGAGTATGAATATATCCCAAACTTGAGTATGAATATATCCCAAACAGAGATAATCAAAGTCTATATTTGACTCATAAAGGAAATATGAAGACTTTAAATATATAAAAATATTTAATATTTTTTTAAATAATAAATTTATGAGTTACTAAGAAAATCATGCATTTCTAAGAAAATGGAAACGGTTTACAAATCATGGATAACCTATTGTTCAATGGTCTAGATGCGTTCTAGCATTTTCCTAAATTTATATATAATAATAATATAATATTTATCATTTCTATATTTTTAATTTTAAAAATATTATAACATAAAATATATTTGATAAACTTATATAAATTCGTTTATATCTCTGTATTTTTCTGCTCAACTCTTCTCTTTTTTTCAAACCATTCCCCCTTTAAGAGAACCTTAAAATCTTTATTCAATACACTACTACATCATCTATTTTGATCTCGTGTTCTTTTTATTCTTACATAAAAAATACATTCTCACTGTAAACTTACAGTGAGTCAATCAATGAATTATGTAGATAAAATTCTAGAGAGAATGTGAAAATCAGTAAATCGTGCAGACAAACTTAAAATTAAACTGTTTGTTTCCTCAGATGATTTCCTAAATGAATAATAGCAGCAAAAAAAATGGAAATGGTGTTATAAAAAATACAAATGGTATAACTGTAACAATGGGAATCAGTTTTGAAATTGGGTTATCATGATTTTTTAATTTTTGTTTTTCAAAATGGAGCGTGAAAGCTCATTGCATGGGAAAGGCAAATATATACTCCCTTAAACATAATACAAAACCCCATTGAAACACTTGAAGGCCTTGTGTAACAAGAAAAAACTTGCAGACCTAAATCATGTTTACAAGTTCCCCAAAACAATCTTGTACCTTCCTAATGATTATAAACTAAAATCCTAACCAACAGGGGAGGGTACCAATTTAGCACCAGATTATATGAACAAGTTAGTTACATGTTGAAGGTCTTGGTTTTGGTGGCATATAATACGAATTACCACAATCAATTGGTGTTTGCATAAGCAAATTCGATCTGTCAAATATTATGCGGCCACCTCTGCCAATTCTTCCACGAAATGTATATGGTGGTTGTGCTGACACCCCATTTTTTGCAACAGAATCGGGTGGCAAAATACCTGCCACTGCCAACTTACCAGGAAGTAACGGCTTTGTGAACAATAAAACTGGTTCAAGTGGATCCTGCATAGAGGCCCATACCACAAAACTCATCAACACTCACACTGAGTATGAAAATAAAAAGGAAATTTTAACACGCAAATCTTCTTTTCAAGATACAAGAATATGTTAAGGGAAAAGACCTTGCTAAAGATTAGCAAAATCTATGTCGATTTATTTACCAGTTTATGTGGCCATCCATGTGGAACATGTATCCTCTTTAACTCTTGCTTTGCGCTGACTGTAGGAACCATGGGCAGGTTAGTGTCATAGGGATGTAAATTCTGTACAGTAGATCGTGAACGAGGAAGAAGGCTGGTCATGACATCATCTGAATCAAAATACTCCTCTTCACTTGAAACAATCTTGGAAGAGAAGGGAGTAAATCCAGACATTGCCAAGTTGTCTTCCAAAAATTCTGTTTCATGCTGAAATATATAACTCTACATCAGTTCACGAGTTTCAAAATAGTTTATAATTCACTCTTCGGAAAAACATACAAATTCCAGAGTCCACAGCATATGTGCTCATTGGTAGGATATACTGAACCATAAAAAACTAGAGAATAGAGATTTCTCAATACACAACTGTTTAGCACAACCAAAACAAGAGAAATTTCAACAAAGAGCAATCTACCATTGTCTTCACTGTGTTCAAGAGGTCTCAAATATCATTGAATATGTTTTGCATACTTAAACGATTGTGAATGGTAGAAGCATGGGTCAAGACTCCACAGGAATTAATGATCATAATCAGCTCTAAGTATCAACAGATTCAAACACAAATAACATATGAAATGATACTCCCGTACCTTGTACTTCATTTGCATCCTCTGTAGTGTAACTTCACTCTCTATTACTTCTCTTTTTTTCTCTTCTCGCTGGTTATATGTTTGTATATCAACACAATAAGTAAGAATACAAAAGGGTAAAAATTGGGTAAAACACCCTTAGACAGCTTGAAAGTCACACCTTGATCAAAGCTTCCAACAAGCTCTTGGCTTGGTCAAGGTTGCGCCTAACCTGTTCATGCAGAGAGCTTAAAATAAATTCTCAGGTAATATACATTTCATCAGAAAGATTACAATTTGAATGGTTTTTTTCAACCATACATTTCTTTAAACAGGAGACATGAACAAGGAAAAAGCTAGATGTACGATAAAGCGACAAATTGAAGTCAACTGTTGGATTTGATTCTGGTTTAAATTTATTGCCTTTGACTTATTTCAAAAATATAGCCCACTGTCTGGGTGAATTCGTAGCAATTCGTGATTTACATTCTTCATATCATATAGCAACTCTGAAGAATTTCTGACTACACACCCTCAAAAATCATACTATTTAATTGGTCGCTTCTACATTATAACAGTTATGATAACACAAAAGAAGCCGGAAATGGATACAAATCAAATCATTTTAGGTTAAAACAACAACTACAGGCAGAATAGCAGCACCATCTATTACATAAGCAACATTGAACTTAAGAACCATGACCTAACCACCAAAATATGTATGTTTTTTACTTTCAATACTAATTGATTTGATTTAATGTATTTACTAGCAAGCAGTCTTATTATCAGCCAAACGGAAAGATCTAAAGCATGTCAGCAAAAGAAAATTTATGATATATTACACTCCATCAAGGTGAGTGCTTTGATTTACCATTTTCTGTCTTTCAAACAATTTCCAGCACACGAACCATTTAAGGAATTTACATAATGTGCAATGTTCATTATTCTCATTGAGTCATTGGTCAAATTACGAACAGCCTTCAGGTCCACAAACTTGTTAGTTCGTTTGTGCTAGAGGATGACATAGTCATACTTACAGTCCCAAAACAGCTAATTGTTTCCAATCAAATGATTTTTACATTATTTTTTTAATAAAAAAATGGTGTTGTTGATAGTGAACGACATAAGATACCATAAAAACAATGATCATGACAATAAAAATGATGTCTTTTTACTAAATTTTAGGGCGAGGAAATATTATTTGCACTCAATACATATATACAATACAGTTATAGCAAGTAAAAACACAGATTTTTGTATGTAAGAAACTTGGTTAGAAATATACAAATATGGATCAAAATATATTTCAAGAAACTCAGTATTCCCCGTAATAATGAACAAAGAAATAGATTTCTATCAATATTTTCAAAATTTGTACATTCACTTACAGTTACAGATAAATAACAATTCAGTGCAAGGATAAACCACAAGGTGATAAACCTTTTACCCCACAATCACACTGAACACCAGGCACTCAAACGGGAAGAGAAGCGTCAAGCCCAATTTTAACAAGCACAACAGAAGTCATAGAATCAGAATTAATTAACAGCAGCTAACCTGACGAAGCTTTTCAAACGACTGCACATTGTTTTCTCTTCTTTGCATCTGAACAGAAAAATGATGGGCTTACTCAACCAAACGTACTACTTACATTTTCATAAATTGATACCTTGGAGGTAAATGCATTTTCCCAAAACCAAAGTATATCTACAACAAGATAACTGTTCCACTTACCCTTCTTGTGTGAAGCCTGTGGGCCTTCTCCCTTGGACGAAAAACATTATATGGGTTGGTGTCATTAACAGCTGGAGCTGGCTGCATGGATAATTCATTACATCTTGTCAAAGCTCTTCATAATGAGCTTGCAAAGCATACTACTTATGAAAAACAAGTAACTATAGCCAACCCAACAGAAGACAAAAATCGAATAACTCTAACTACTGTGACTTGCAGCAAACTTCTTAAGATAAAATTCAAATAGAAGACTTCGAAAAGAGTAGTTGATCTATTAATGAAAAAAACTAGATTATGAATAAGAAAACTAGTAAACAAAAGAGGATAATGAATGCACCTATAATCCTGTAACACAATTGGACATCATGTCATGTCTATTCATGCAGAACTAGAAATAGAAGCTAAATAAGAAAACTAAAAATCTCTAAACAAAACCGTAGAAGGCCGGCTAAATTGGGTAATAGAACAGATGAATCTTATATCAAATACATAAGAACTGAACTTAAACACATATATTAATATATCAAAGACAAAATGTATTAAATGTAAGGTTTGAAAGCCAACCTGCAAACGTCGCAAAATAGGCTTTAACCACTGTATTCGCTGCCAAAAACATGCAAATATGGGGTAAGACTTATAACTTGGGTAAAAACTGACTAATAGAAGCATACAAAAAGGAATGATCTAGATTCATAGCACAGCTTCAGTGCCTTAGATAGATCTATCATAATAAGTTACAAAGAAATAGACATAAATCATAAGATTCAAGCTAGCTGGGTTATTGTAGAGATAGGGTGTTGCTGTTATTTGAGATCAAAAGGTTCCTTTTAAACTCAAGAAAATTTTACAACAAAGCCATAGTGATGCTTTATGGCACTAAATCTTGGGTGGTAACAATAAGAGCATAGGCTGAGAATGGCAAAAATAAAAATGTCATTGTGGGTGAGCAGAAATAGAAGACAAGATTGGAAATAAATGTGAGAAGAGAAGTGGGGATAACAATTCTCCAATAGTTAAGGTAGAAGGAAGCCCGAGAAAATGTCTTAGTGAAATAATTAAAAAGAACATTATATCATACATCTAAATAGACTATTGAAAACCTTGTTTATTAAATAATACAGCGACCTTTTTTTATCCATGCAGCCAACCGCATCTAGTAGGAGGTGGGGAACCTATTGTTGCTGTGGGTTAAGTTAAGCATAAAATTATAAGAGGAAACACCAGTATAGATAAGTGAAAGATGGTTTAAATTCACTAGTGTCATCCAACTTCTTAATGACACTTTATTATAATCCCCCCCTTGACTAAGCTAGTGAAGTCTGAGCCCTGGGGTATACTCTAAGAGTCTTAATGCACCCCTCCACCGATTAGCATCTATATTGTCATGTGAATATTCATAAATACCAAGTGCTGGTATCTAGATCTCAAATGAATACGATTGAAATAAATTCAGAAAGTTAACGTGATAAATAAAGGAGGCATACCCCTCAAAAGAGGCAAACTACATACCTTTTCTTTCCAATAATCATACACAGACTCGAGAATTGTGTATTTGACATTTAGAGATTGTAAGGTCTGAAATTTAAAAAGATAAATTTCAATAAGCTCAATAGGATTCATATCCAAAACATATGCAAGGTAATGTTTGTACTGCAAGACATATGAAATGCACTGTGAAACTTCAAAGACACTCCTACTGCCTCAAGAACAATAAATAATAGCCTATATAATGAACTTTTTGGAGAAAAAGAAACCAATAGTAGATTGACACTGCCATTTAGCAAAAGAATGCACAATATTCAGTGTTTTTCATCAAGCAAAGAAACTGTAAATAGATATCCATGAATCAACAGTTAAACAACACATTAGTTCATCATAGGCAAAAAAATGTTCAATTCTGCACTCAAACCCTTAAAAAAGCTTGAATTCCTTTAGGCTAGTGTTGTGATTTTTGGTTTTATAATCAATGAGCAACTCTCTTACAAGAAGAATCTTGTCACTTATCATGTCTGCTTTCTCAATGCTACGTATCCATTACATTTAGAAGACTAAAAAATGTTGACCTAAAGTTCACTGCGCTGTGCATCCACATAACAGCTCAAAATATTTTGTTCTTGACAAGGCTTTAAACCATAATCAACAAGTGGTCAAGAGATAGATAGACCATTGCCATAACTATGTTTCTTAATTCAATAAAATTTTAGCGCAAAGTATGGTAGGTCTAGCTGTTATATGACTCTTGCATGAGGGTGTGTTCCAACTGCCAATGATAAAAACCATTATTAGACAGGTTCGACGGAAACTATTTTGGTTCGAACTAGGGAAACCAAGCAGCAGTGCCAGCACTTTTCAAAGTATTGTCCTTCTAGGTTGAATTACATAGTATTCTTTCAAAATATCACCCTTGTTATCTCGCAAATTTGATTTGAGGTTTAATGATAAGTCAACCAAATGAGGTTCTCTTTATGCACATTTGCAAAAGAACATTTAGAAGAGTCTAATTAACACTGTTAACGCCATCATCTCCATAATACTTGGAGGCCACTTTCTTATTATATTACAACTAGGTCCTAGCTTATACACTAATGAATAACCCTTCAATGGTTTAATTAACACTGTTAAAGCCATCATCCCCATAATACTTGGAGGTCATTGTCTTAGCATACTACAACTAGGTCTTAACTTATACACTAATAAATAATCCATCAAGAACCAGAGGTAAAGTTCTTGTTCTTAGTACGAAGCACAAAATAGTTGGGTGATATTTCTTTTCAGAAAAATACAACAGCCAAACCAATCAACACAGAATAAAATTGATTCAAGATAGATTCTTAACACATAAAATTCTTAACACATAAAATTCTTAACACATAAAGACCCTAAAAGAGTATGACCTCCATGGCAGTTTCAAAGCGTAGTAACACAGGAATTGGCGAGCCAAGAGTGGCTGTTAAAAGGCCAGCTCTTTCCCGAGCTTTATGATCCAACACCTCCAACTTGAAAAGAAGACTCTCAAACCTATCCATTAAAGTAGTATATATATAAAAAAACTGGAAGAAAGAGAAAACTGATATATAATACATAACTTATAAACTGAATTTACAGGATCATGTGAAAAGACTAGTATCATACAACCAAAAACTCGATAGAATATAATGTTGATTCAAACTATATGAAAAATCCTTGTTGAGTGAAATCACAAGATTTCAGGTAAGTCACACGTCAGGCAAGAAAACAAAGCTAAAGATGAGCCACATCATAACAAACACTTATTACACGGCCATTTTGTTAAATTCTAAACAAACAACCATTGTCTAAGAGTAGGATTTATATTGAGTTGCTTTTCGTGAAAACAGTGATATTTTGTTCAATAATCAAAATCCATTTATTAATAATTTCTATAGAAAAAAAAAACAGCACTGGTGGAACAGAAATGATAGTTAAATATCATTAAACTTAATAATTTATTTAATATATATTTGCCATTAAAAAATAATAGACCTAATAATTGTTGTTACTTTTTCTAATGTTGTCAATATATACCCTTATTGAAAATTGTGAGATATTAAGGAGGGAATTAAGGACCGGAGGGAGTAATTAAAACAAACCACAATGAATACGGCCCTTAGATATCAAGCACTCTACACACAAATAACTGAAAATCATTGAACAAAGTCAGAATTCAGTCTAAAAAGTTACATTTCAGGTGCGAGAATATCCCTTTCTTCATTAAACTCAGAAAGCCAATCCTCATCTTCATTGTCTAAGTCATACTCAACAAACTCTCCAATCTCGGCCCTAGCTGTAACAAAATAAAACAACTTTCAGCACACAAAGTGGAATTTACAAAAGAGCCTTCTAAAATCATTTCATATATAATTCAATTATCTTATCTAGTAGCATTACCTCCTCTCGCCCGCAAATAGGAAGTTGGTTGAACGAAAGTAGAAGAATAATCCCTTTCATATGTATCCACATAAACAAACTGAGGAGTGGGTATTTCAGAGGCCAATTTTTTGCTGGGAGGTTGTTGCACATGTGGCTAAGAAAAATAAATAGAGATAGTCATGAACAAATTACAAAACAGAATAACTGAAAAACATGGTGCAGTAACATAGCATTACAAGGCTCCTAACCTCATGTTCGACCTCAGGAACAATGCGTAGCAATTGGGAATTACGCGTAGAAGCGGGTGTCTCGTCGTCTTCAAAGTCCTTAAAGGACTTGAGAATGGGGAGCTTCTTGTGAATGTCAAGTGGTCGAGGTCTGAAAGATAACCTACTCATTTCTACTCATCTATTCATTCCCCTTAAAAATTACACAGTTTTGAATCTTTTCAATGCCACCAATGTCCTCAACTGCTGTGGATTAAACCCTAAAGGAGTGATTTACCACACCATCAAATTGATGAACCCTAAATAGTACAATTAGGGAATCAGAAACAAACCCTAAAACAGAAGAAAACAGAATCAGTAATCGAAAAAAAAGATTGTGAAAGTAAATAGGATTATGGCGGTGTTGGTGTACAGTGGGAATTGATTGGAGATCTAGATGCGGTGGTTGAAATACTTATGGCGGCAATTTGTGGCGGAAACCTAGCAATTAGGGTTCGAATTTGGTTCTGTGTTTTTTTTCACGGGAATAATAATACGATGCGATCTATTAGGTTTTTTTTCAGCTCCAACAGTAATTACTAATAATTTCTCAACTCAATTAGACAAACACAGGTATAAAAGGTTTACTCAAAAACTTTTCATCAATTGGGGTGGTGGCGCAGTTGGCTAGCGCGTAGGTCTCATAGCTACTGAGTAATCCTGAGGTCGAGAGTTCGAGCCTCTCTCACCCCAAAGAGAATATTTTTGTTTTTCACAAAATAACTATTTATAATATGTATATTTGGTATATATAATATTTGATTTACAACAAACTCAACAACCGACCTTAGCTCAGTTGGTAGAGCGGAGGACTGTAGTTGGTTTCAACAGGTAATCCTTAGGTCACTGGTTCGAATCCGGTAGGTCGGATTTTTTTCCTATCTTTATTTTTATTTTTTTCATTACTTTTGCAACAGTCAAGCATATTTTTGCGAGCGCGTAGTGAAACTGTGATAGCACTAACACTAAGCATATTTTTGCGAGCGCGTAGTGAAACTGTGATAGCACTAACACTAAGCATAGACATGAGTAATCAATCATCCTCCTCATTTATTTGTCTAGATTTTAAGAGTAAAATTTTGACTATAATTTTTTATATGTTTTGTTATGCTAGATTTTAAGAGTAAAATTTTGACTATAATTTTTTATATGTTTTGTTATGCTAGATTTTAAGAGTAAATGTTTGACAAAATAATTTTTTATATGTTTTATCATTAGTTTAATATATATAAAAAGTTTTATTATTTTGCTTTAAAAAATTTAATTGAATACTTCATAAATAAATAAAATAACATTAAAAAAATGTACTAAAAGTAACATTAAAAAGTCATGTAGTTTTTCAATAATGTAAAATATGTGAATTTAAAAATAAAAATTTAATCAACCTCTTAATTATCAAATTATTTTTGAAAAATAAAACTTCCTTAATTAACTTATTGGTGATGGTTGAACCAATCTCAAATTTATAAGAAACTATGGAAATTATTTTTGAAAAATAAAACTTCCTTAATTAACTTATTGGTGATGGTTGAACCAATCTCAAATTTATAAGAAATTATGGATGAATACGGAAGAAGAATAAAATTAGTTTTAAATAAATAAATATATATATATATATATATATATATATATATATAGAGAGAGAGACGGTATCAAAGGGGGTTTTACTGGGCCACGACCCACCTCAAAAGATTTTTTTTTTTAATTATATAAATCTAATATTATATTAACTCAAAAAAATTATTATAGGAAAATAAAACTTTTTATTTTCCTGTTTCTCTCTCTCTCTCTTTTCTACAGGTATAGTAAAAATACTCTTTTTATCACTATTAGCATCTTCTCTTCTCTCTTACTGGCAGCCACCGCTTTAAAACACGAAGCATCGAAATCTCCGCTCTGGCTCTATGAAATGCGACACCATCATCCCCTTCCTCTTGTTATTAATACAGTTTACCGGCAGGGACAATCATTAATTTTATATGAATGATTTTGTTATTGGAAATTTTGTGAAATATTGTGAAGCAATTTTAAAATAGGCAATTTGATATTGAGAAACACATTTGAGGTTAAATTGATTACAATCTGTGAAAAATATTATTCTTTAAGAATTGATTGTTGTTGATATTGTTCTTATAATTTTGTTGATTATTGTTCTTAAAAATATGAGATTAAAATTTGTGCTGACACTGACAGTGTTTTTGATTGTGATTCTTAGTTATTAACTTGTAAAGTGTTTTTTTCCAGTTTGTTATAACTTATAACAACAATTTTGATTATGATTATTGTTGCCTTGTGCTTTTATTGTTATAAAAACAATTTTTCCGATTTAGTTATTAACTTGTGCTTGTAAGGTATTTTTGATTGTGATTTATGTTGATTTCTTGTAAAACAGAAGAAATAAAGATGAAAATGGAAAAATTAATCATTTTTTTAAGAGAAAAGCTTTTGAGAATGTTTCTACGTCCGAACCTGTTAAAGTTTCAAGAATCGAAGAAGTGATAACTTCTATGCCTCAACCAATTGAAGTTCCACCAATTGAAGAAGTGACAACTATTACCCCTTAATAAGTTGAAGTTCCATCAATTGAAGAAGTGACAACAGCTATCCCTCAACGAGTTAAAGTTTCAAATGATATTTGAATTCTTTAGAATGTGATCCTAGAAAGCGTATTCCAATATGGAAATATTCACCAAATCAAGTCTATCAAATACGAAGAGCTTATATGAAATGGGGTCCATATCAATTCCGTTTAGAAAAATATCCTTTGTCCGGTAAAGAGGATCATCCAAGACGGTTTCAAGAAACTTCGTTTGAAATCTTTTATTCATGACTAGAATATTCACCTTCAAAGGATGCCGCATATTGTTTTCCATGTTATCTTTTTAACAAAGGACCAAGTGGAAATTTTGGATCCGATGCCTTTATTACTACAAGTTTTAGAGGTTGGAAAAGAGTGAGAGATGGAAAGAATTATGCTTTTCTTAAGCATATAGGGAATGATCTTTGCTCGGCACACAACAATGCAATGGAAGCTTATCAAGACTTTTTGAATAAAGAGGCACATATTGTGAATGTTTTCCAAAAACAAAGCTCAAGTCAAAGAAAGAAGAATTGACTATGTCTCAAGGCTTCCATTGACACTGTTCGTTGGTTGACACTTCAAGTTTGTTCTTTTAGGGACCATGATGAATCCAGCGAGTCAAAAAATCAAGGTAATTTTCTTGAGTTGGTAAAACTTTTGGCATCTTATAATGACGAAGTAGCAAAAGTTGTGTTGGATAATGCTCTACAAAATGGCAAATATACTTCACATAAAATTCAAAAAGAGCTTTTGGGAATTATTGCTAGTAGGGTTAGAAAGCATATTCGCGAAGAAATTGGTGATTCCAAATTTTGTATCCTTGTAGATGAAGCTCGTGATGAGTCAAACAAGGAACAAATGGCTCTTGTTTTAAGATTTGTTGATAAATTTGGTTTAATACAATAGCGGTTTTTTGATGTTGCACATGTGAGTGACACGACGACATTAACTCTTAAGAAAAAAAGCATGTGATATACTTTCTCGACATAACCTTGATGTTTCTAACCTTCGTGGCCAAGGGTATGATGGTGCAAGCAATATGAGAGGAGAATGGAATGGTTTACAAACACTATTTATGAAGGATTGTCCTTATGCATACTACGTCCATTGTTTTGCTCATCGGTTGCAACTTGCTTTAGTTACTGCTTCAAGAGAAATCAAACCAATAAATAAATTCTTTGAAAAGCTAACTTTTATGGTTAATGTTGTTTGTTCTTCACCAAAGCGACATGATGAGTTACAAGAAGCCCAATTAAAAGAAATTGAACATTTGTTGGAAATTGATGAGATCACTACGAGTAAAGGTGAAAATCAAATTGGTACTTCAAAACGAGTTGAGACTACTCGTTGGGGATCACATTTTAATTCTATTTGTAGCTTGATGAATATGTATGAAGCAACATGTCGTGTTTTACAAACATTATCAAAGGAAGGAGAAAATTATAGTACACGTGGGGATGGTGATAGTAGTTACAATTACTTGAAGGAATTTGATTTTATATTGATCTTGCATTTGATGAAAGAAATTATGGGGATAACAAATGTGTTTTGTCAAGCTTTACAATAACAATCTCATGATGTGGTTAATGCTATGGTTTTAGTTCGTGCAACAAAAACTATAATTCAAGAGCTGGGAGAAAATGGTTGGGATAAGTTGTATGCTAACGTGACGTCTTATTGTGTGAGACATGATATTGAGATTCCTAATCTTGATGATACTCATTCAACAACAAGATATGGACGCTCTCGCCTTGTAGAGAATCAGGTCACACTAGAACATTACTTTAAAGTTGAATTTTTTTGCTATTATTGATCAACAATTACAAGAGTTGAATAGTAGATTTAGTGAGCAAACAAAGGATTTGTTAACTCTAAGTTGTGCTTTGAATCCTAACGATAATTATAAAGCTTTTGACATTTATACTATTTGCATTTTAGTAGAAAAATATTATCCTATGGATTTCAATGAGCAAGAGAAGATTACTTTGCAATTCCAACTTTGACAGTTTCTTGTTGATGTCCGTCTATCAGCAAATTTGAAGAATTTATCAACCATTCAGAAATTATGTTATTGTTTGGTTGCAACTAACAAGAATAAAATTTACTTTTTGATTGATAGACTACTTCGTCTTATCCTGACTCTTCAAGTTTCTACTGCCACGACTGAGAGATCTTTTTCGGAAATGAAAATTATCAAGACTAAGTTGCGAAACAAGATGAAAGGTCGGTTTCTAGCAGATAGCATGACTGTTTACATTGAAAGAGAAATTAGTGCATGTATTAGTTCAGATTCTATTATTGATGATTTCAAGTCACTCAATACACGTAGAATCTTATTTTAAGGCATGCAGTTTGTTTTTATATTAATCAACTTTGTGCTTATTACGCCTTTATTTTATATATATAGCAATGAACACTGTGTATAATATTATTTTAGATGTATAATCTACGGGATTGTTACATTTATCCCATTAAAACTTATTATTAAATAAAAGTTTATTGAAACACTTATCTATTTTTAAAAAATAGTGTGAACTATCGATAGTTTGTACCGAAATAAATAATATGAACATATTATTTATTAAAATATTATAATAATTATTTATGTAAAAGTTACATACTTTTATCTACTTCCCACATAATAGGTTGACAAATTAAAAGAGTGACTAATTTTTTGTAATTAACTAGGGGCACAAAGATCAAATATCACAATTAAAGTAAATAAATATTAACTTATAATAATTTAATAAAATGAGGATGATATAATTATGCATAAAGTAATTTATTGAATAATTGTAATAAAAGTCACTAAGTACAAATTCTAATATTTATATAAAGTATTTAGATGTTTCATATTTGATAATAATAACTAAAGATGTGTATAAGGGTTGCCTCCAAATAATAAAGTTTGTTTGTTAATTGTAAAGTGTGTATATTAATGGAATCCAAATTTAGATTGATATATAAATGCGTGCAGATGATTAATGATTAAATGACACCATTTTTTGTAGATAGATTCCACTTTAAATTTTATTTCAAATTTGACACAAACTTATTTTTTATATTTGTTGTTGTGAGAATCTTGTTAGAGGAATAATATGTAACTGATGACCTTTATATCTTTGTTTTTTAATGTATAAAGATTTTCCTAACCATGGTGAGCAACTGAGACCTAACTTAATCTAAATCATTTATAATCAAAACTATTGATATCATTTTTATTATGTAAAATTGGGGATTACAAAAGTTATATTTTTGTATCTAAAAATTGTTGAAGATACCTTAATATTTAACAATTATAATTGATCTAAGTATCTTCATATGTTAAAAGATTACAATATATTTTTCTATAAATTTATAATTCATAAAATATACCATAATCTATATGTGATATAGTACAATTTTAAATACATAGACATAGATCAGAGAGGAAATGATTTTTTTTTTTTTAATTTCACCCAAAAACCCACTACATTCTCTTTTGAAGCAAGAATACCATTTTCTTATAATTTATTAAAAAATATTTTACTATATTTTTTCTTAAAATAAACAATTAACAAATTTTGGAAAATAGTTTGGATTATTTTTCTTAACATACACTAGCAATACAAATACAAATATTTTTATAACATATATTTATTTGTATGAATTTTCACTACTCGGTTTGTAAGGAGATGAAGAAAAATTCAATATTGATGTGGAAGCAAAATATTAAAACATCCTATTATTAGCTATAAAATATAGTTAAAAGAATGAGATTAATTGACTCCAATTAATAAGTTAAGATCTATTTCTAAGGGTTTATTTCCTATTTATAAGTTTTGTTTATTAGTGATAGCCAAGTGTTTATATATTAAACAATGTGAATAAGTCACTAGGTATCTCCTATTTATAATTCTCGCATTTACTAAAAATATCCAAACATGCGTACAAATAACAAATGGTGGATCACTCATTATATATATGTCATATATTATTGTTTTACATATTTTCAAAATCATAACCAAAACTCTAGGTTTGAACTTGTGAAGGAATAAATCAAGGATGCAATGACGAAATACGAAATAGGAGAGAACAATATAGAAAGTTTAGATGATAATGATGAAAGTCATTGGAATAACCAATATGAAAGCGAAAGGGAATATTTTATAATGGTTGGACAACATGCAATGTTTAACATTCCTTGTTGTACTACATGCTCTACGTACTTAGAAGTTGCTCCAATAAAAAAATTAGGAACTTTCAATATCTTTCATCCTAAGGTATCTTTCTTCCTAACACAATAGTTACTACTAGACTATTTACCTATTTTTGTTGGTATATTTACTAAGAATTAGTCTTTACTATAAATAGAAATGATAAATTAGTTAAGTTTAATAATAGGATAAGTTGAATAAATTTTATTGGTTATTATAGCTTTATTCCTTTTTATTATCTGAGGTTTGTATTGAAACTATAAGGCTTATATAAAGCCATTGTATTTCATTTTGTAAGAATAAGAAGTTATCACACTTATTAATATTACTAAAGTTATTACTACTTCTTCATTTGGTATCAGAGCTCCATCACGGAGCCTGATATAGTGTGTAAACAAGAGTGTTTGAGAGGAAAAACACTAGAGTGACTGAACGACATGAAATGGCTGAATCGAGCAATTTCAACGCACTAAGTGTGCCTAAGTTTGATGGAGACTATAATCATTGGAGTTTGATCATGGAGAATTTACTTCGATCCAAGGAGTACTGGAGTGTTATTGAATCTGGAATAAAGGAATCAAAGGAGAATGAAGAGATAACTGCAGCACAACAAAAGGCATTGGATGAAGAAAAACTCAGATCTGAAAGCAAAGAACTATTTATTTCAGGCCATTGACAAATCCATTTTAAAAACTATTACCCATAAAGAAACAGCTAAACAATTGTGGGAATCCATGAAAGCCAAGTACAAAGGAAGCACTAGAGTAAAACGTGCGCAACTGCAAAGGCTTCGACGGACATTCGAAACCTTAGAGATGAAGACAGGTGAATCAATGAATGATTATTTTGGAAGAGTGATGGAAATAGCAAATGACATGAGTAATTGCAGAGAGAATATGAATGATGTGAAAATAGTTGAGAAGATACTAAGATCTTTGACAGAAAACTTCAACTTTGTGGTATGCTCAATTGAAGAGTCTAAGGACATTGATCTTCTAACTGTGGATGAGCTGCAAAGTTCACTACTTGTTCATGAACAAAAGGTAAGAGAGAAATGGAGTGAAGAACAAGTTCTGCAAGTTGAGTATGGCACACGTTATGGACGTGGGAGAGGAAGAATCAATTTTCAAAGAGGAGGTAGCAGCTATGTTAGGGGACGGGGGAGGGCAAAACCATTTATAAACAGGAGTGTTATTATATGTTATCGATGTTATAAACAAGGACACTACCAATATGAATGTCCAAGTTTAGAAAAAGAAGCAAACTATGCTGAGTTTGACGAGGAAGAGGAGTTACTCCTAATGGCTCATGCCGAAGTTCGAGATATTAAAGACAAAGGGGTATTGTTTCTTGATTCTGGTTGCTCAAATCACATGACAGGAAATAAAAAGTGGTTTGTAGAACTAGATGAAAATTTTAGTTGTACTGTTAGATTGGGAAACAATTCAAGAATGTCTGTGATGGGAAAAGGAAGTGTCAGGTTTGAAGTGGATGAAATCATTCTAACTGTGAGTGATGTTTATTTTGTACCTGACTTAACCAATAATTTGTTAAGTATAGGACAACTTCAAGAAAGACGCCTGGTAATAATTATAAAAGAAAGTGTATGCAAAATTTATCATCCTCAAAGAGGAAAAATTATAGACAACAACATGACTCTGAATCGGATGTTTGTAATTCATGCTACATTAAAACCGCTTCCACGAAAATGCTTAAAGGTTGAGGAGGAGAACTTGGAGAATCTATGGCATAGAAGGTACGGGCATGTAAATCATAATTTTATTGTTGCTATGCAGAAGAAACAAATGGTAAAGGGCCTACCAAAGCTCAAGGAAACTGCAGAGGTTTGTGAAGTGTGTGTAATATTGGCAAGCAACACCGAGACAAAATACCAAAGAAAAGTAATTAGAGAGCATCAGAAAAACTTGAATTGGTACATGCAGATCTGTGTGGTCCAATCACTCCAATTTCTCATAGTGGTAAGAGATATTTGCTTGTGTTTATAGATGACTACTCTCGCAAAACTTGGATTTATTTTCTTGGGGAAAAAGGTGAAACATTTGAGACATTCAAATGCTTCAAGAATCTGGTTGAGAAAGAAGCTCAGAAACATATATGTTGTTTACAAACAGACATGGGAGAAGAATTCACCTCAAACAAGTTTAATCAGTTCTGCCTAGAGAATGGAATTAAACGGCAATTAACAGCCGCTTTCACACCACAACAAAATGGGGTAGCCGAACGAAGAAATCGAACAATTATGAATATGGTGCGCTGCTTACTTATGGAGAAAGAGATTCCAAAGACCTTATGGGCAGAAGCTGCAAAGTGGACAAATAATGTAATTAACAGAAGCCTTACCAAAGCAGTAAAAGAAATGGTACCAGAAGAAAGATGGAGTGGACTGAAACCTAGAGTTGACTATTTTAGGGTGTTCAGATCCATTGCACATGTGCATATACCTGAGCATAAGAAAACTAAACTTGATAATAGAAGTCATAAATGTATCTTAATTGGTGTGAGTGACGAATCAAAGGCTTGCCGATTGTATGATCCAATATTAAAGAAAATAACAGTAAGCAGGGATGTCATATTTGAAGAAGGAGAAAGATGGAATTAGAACCTAAATTCAGAAGAGGAAAAAGAAATTACTCTTGATTAGGGTAACGATGGTAGTGACATGGAGGATACTGATGAAGAATCAGATATAGAAACAAAGGTGAGTAATGCCGGAAACCAGGTGAGTAATATTGGAAACCTTGAGCATACATTACAAAATGTGGGACAACAACATGAAGAGCAACAACATAAGGAACGACCAATAAGAGAGAGAAGAGCACCTAGTAGGCTGCAAGATTACAAAAGTGGTGAGGGTCTCTCTGAAGAAGAACAAGAGGTCGAAATGGTTTTATTCACGTCAAATGATGATCCCACAAATTATAAAGAAGCTATGAATGATGTAAAATGGATAGAAGCCATGAAACGTGAAATAGATGCCATCGAGAAGAATAAAACATGGGAGTTAGTGAATCTACCAACACAAGCTAAGAAAATTGGAGTGAAATGGATTTACAAAACCAAATTAAATGAAGAAGGCAAGGTTGACAATTACAAAGCAAGACTTGTTGCAAAAGGGTATACACAAACATAAGGGGTGGACTATAATGAAGTATATGCTCCCGTTGCACGATGGGATACAATTTGAATTTTATTGGTTGTGTGTTCGCGTTAAAAAGTGACGCGCTAGAGAATCGAATCTGAATTCGAATTCTCTGGCTCGAAACGATTTACTCTTTTGATTTGTTTATAAAGATGCCGCGAGCATCAAGCTTTATTATTTTCAACACAAGAAAAATGATTATGAAAAAGGGGAAAGTTGCAATACCCTCAATTGATATGATATGCATTACGACTAGCGCGAACTAGACGTAACGCATTTGGGGAGATTCCGGGTAAGGGGGTTTGTTATACAAAGGGAATAGATGGAGCACCCTAAATATATATAGTTATCTATAGCTTTATATATGAATATGTTTGATATGTTTATGTGTTTTAATTGCTATTTCTATGATTGGGAAAGTTTCTCCTTTGGACTTTAAGAAAGGGTAGGTTATGTGGGATCCTAGGTTTTGTTATTATTGTGCTCGCAAAGATCATTGGATCTTCTGCATACATATCCCTTAATGGGAATCAGAGCATTTGTAGCTCGGATCTAAAGGGATCTATGGTTTGTTTGGTTTGAGGGAGAAAGAAATTTGCTCGCCAAGGATAAGACCTTGTGCCTACGTATTCTCAAAGGGATGTTGAGAAAGTCAGAGCAATCGTAGTTCCCACTCATGCTAGTGGAAGCAACGGAAGTTATTTAAGAGACACAGACAAATGTCATCTTAACGAAAAATGTATCTAATCTATTTCATCACATACATTTTGAAAGGTTGATTGATTAAAATCTTTCATCGTAAGTTATAGGTGTTTTGCTTGAGTGTACAAGTGTTACCACTTACGAGTTTTTAGAAAGATGATTGAAAAAAGATGATTGAATCTTTTAATTGTAAGCATTGGGTGTTTTGCTTGAGTGTACAAGCGTTACCACTTACGATTAAGAGATGTTTTTGTTTGAAAAGAGTTTGAAAAGTTTTTTTTGATTGTATGTGATGTGATAGATGAGATACTTCTTCCATAGAGATGATAAATGTCTAAATCTCGAGGAGAAATTGATTGGATGGGGATGCTTTTAAAGCCCATGGGTCCTTGTATTGTAAGCCCAAAGAAGGCATTCCGAGGGTCATCGAGGGTCCTTGTCTGGCTCAAGAGGAAGCTATAGGGTATTGGCTTTAAAAAAGGATTTCACCGGAAACCATCCTTTTAGGATTAAGAGCAATTTCACCGGAAATTATACTGGTTCTATTCTAACGCTGGTGATTCTTTGTATTGGAAGCCCAATAGAGGTCTTAAGAGATTTCTGGTCTCTTTCTTGTTTGATGCCCAAGAGAAGGCTAAACTCAATGAGGAGTTCTTTTGAACGAAGCCCAAGAGGAGGCTGACTCAACAGGGGAGTATTGTCTTATATGAAGCCTAAGCGGAGGCTAAACTCAGATGAATGAGTTTTCTTATATGAAGCCTAAGAGGAGGCTGAATTTAGATGAAATGAGTTACCTTGTACAAAGCCCAAGAGGAGGCTATCTTTGTGGGGAACCTAGTGGTTAGACTAGTTGTTATGTTATGACTAGACAGTTATATAAACAAGCGTATGAAATTTATTCACAGGAGTTTATGAAGGAAATATAAACAATGCGTGTAAAATTTATTTACAAGAGTTTTATGAAGGAAATATAAACAAGTGTGTGTAAAACGGACGTTTAAAACGAGCGCAACTTGATTATTTATAAGTTTGAATTGTGTACAAGGAAGTAAATATGTACACGAACGAGTATTTATTTACAGGAGGATGTGGATGTACATAGGAGGGTTGGGACTTACACCGTAAGGGAGGCCCATTGGTTTAAAAGAAGTTTCACCGGGAATAATGCTCCTTTTAATACCAATGGTATTCAGTGTATATACGATTGAAACGAAAACAAACGATCGAAGTTTGTCTGTACTTGAGTATTTACAAAAGTATATGTATTATGTACAGGTAAGATTGGTATGTACATAAAAGAATTGGATATGTACAAGAAAATAATTATGTACATAAAAAGAATTTTGGGACTTACACCGTGAGGGAGGCCCATGATCGATTAAGAAATTCGAGGAGAAACGAAATCGGTTTTATCGTCAAATCGGATCGATCATGGAAAAAAAGATGTAAGTTTGATAAAAAGTTTTGAAAAAATGATCTTGAAAGTGTTTTTGAAAGATGAAATTTACTTACAAGAAGTTTGGAAAAGAATCGGGCTTCGAAAGTTTGAAAAAAAACACCTTTGAAAGTGCTTTAAAAAGTACTCAAATGTATCGTTTTCGGCTCAATAAAAATATAATCAGATGAAAATTTTTCTAAATTTTTTTGACACTGACATAAAATAGATATGTTAATTGACATGTGTACAAAAAATCACCTCAAAATGAGGAGTTTTGATTGGGTTTTGAAAAAGTCAAAGTTTGCAAAAAATATAAAGAAAAATTACAAAGTTTGGCAAAAAATGGTCCCAAGGCTACTCGAACCCGGGACCATTAGGCAAGGCGTGGCAAGAATGACTTAAGAGTGAGCTGGAAACCGCTGGGGCGGCTATACATCCGTGTATTGAAATCAAACCATGTAATTATATTATAAACTAGATTTTTGAATTTGAAAAAACGCGCGCAGTGTTCTTCTTCTTCCTCCAATATTCAATCAGCCATGGATTCTTCATTTCTCCATGAAATTGCTCGATGTAAACATCAAACTTGATCGTTTTAAGCCCAGGAACATGATGATGTCATTTAATTCCATTTATTTTAAGCTTAACATGATTAAATTTCCAGAAATCACGAAGAACCCTAATTCTGAAAATTCTAATTGAAATCGTGTATGGTGAAGGAATTAATCAATTGATTGAGGGTTATTGATCAGTGATGGTGCAAAAACAAAACGGCCAAGAGCTTTTTGGACTGGAAGCAAGAAATCAAGGAGTTTGAAGTTCGTGTTCTTACCTCTTGAAGCTGAGATCGAAGTTGTTAATGGAGTGTTTCCAGAACTGTTTTGATGACTCCTATAGCACCAACGGACTTCAAGGATTGTGTGAGGATGGTCTGCTCACTCTGAATTAGCCTGGATCATTCCAACCAAGTCCACCTACATAAGCTTCAAAGTGAAACTTGAATTCGATGTTAGAGGTGTTACAGGTTGAAGTTAATGGTCTGCACCATCCATATGGAGTATGTTGATGATGTTTGAGTGAAAAAATCACAACTTGCTCGAGCCAATGATCAAATTCGATGGTTAAGGCAGTTTTGGCAAGTTTGGAATTTTGAAATGCAACTTTGAGTTTTAATGATTCTTGTGTTGATTTTAAGTTACAAACCAATTACATATGATGTTTATGACATGTTAGACACCAAATCTTTCATGTTTCTTCACAAGTTTTGAAAAATACAAGTATTCTCAAATTACACTATGTTACTTGAATTTTAAGAAAGAAATGAGAAAGCTTGTTTTGGCATAGCTTTGGTGTGGTTTCAAATGGCCAACATGACCTCTATTTATAGGTCAAAAGTTCTGAATGGTAAGTGAAGAAGATTGGCTTTGGTATTTACAAGTTGCCTTAGAGGGCAAGGAAGTCATTTTTGCAATAAATGCAAAAGGAAGCTTCCTTTTAACCATGGTTAATTATTCAACTTGATCTTATCCCATCATAATTACTCTCCATCTAATTTTTTATCAGCTCTATCCCTCTTTGCTAGGTGGCATGACTTCTAGAAGAAAAAACTCAAAAATGACCTATAATTTTGAAAGTTGTACTTGAAAATCAAGGATTTTGGAGCTCTATGTTTCAAAATCAAAAGTATAGCTAGACTCCATGGATTTGAGAGTTATTGGAAATTTTGGAAAGCTTGTTTCAAGGGCTACAACTTTCATGTTTTGAGTTTTTCCTAATTCCAAATGGAACTATGTGAAAAATTGCCATGAAGTTTGGAAAAAATGTGAAATTTTAACACTTGAAAAATTTTCTAAGTGTTGAAAATTTTGACTTTTTGTTGACTTTTCCAAATTTCTTGATTTTTTATGATCATGATGGATCATTTGAAGTATTTTGATGATGACAAAAAGTTTTGTCTTGAAAAAGTTGACCAAAAGTCAAAGTTTGACTTTTCAGTGCAGATGAAATTTCATCAGATGATTCAGAAATTGACTGATGAATTCTGTGAACTTCTGTGATGTTTTGAATCCAGAAATTAGGTCAACATGTTGTATTTAGGATATGAAGATCAATCTCCAATCAAAAAAGTCTTTCATTGATCAGAAAATCAGTAATTGCTTGTCCTCGATGGAAACCCTAATTGGTCGATCCTCGATAGATCATGAGGAAAATTTTTGATATCTGAAGACCAGAGGTTGATGATTGACCAAGATATATCAATTTAGGTGAGTGAAACTCAAACCCTAATTGATTACCTCTTAAATCAGATGAAAATTTGATGAAACCCTAATTTTGACCTGTAGAAGCTACACCCGATTAATTCTGTTCTGAACTGTTAGTGATGCAATGATGCAGATGTAAGGTGGTATATTAGGTCAAAAATTGGGGTATGACACTGTGGCAGCACAAAAAGAATGGAATGTGTACCAACTGGATGTGAAAAGTTCCTTATTATATGGAGAATTGAAGGAAGAGGTATATGTGGATCAACCTGAGGGCTTCATTAAACACGGAGAGGAAGAAAAGGTATATAGGCTAAACAAAGCCTTATATGGCCTAAAGCAGGCGCCAAGAACATGGTTTAGCAGAATCGATAGTTACTTCCAGCGAGAAGGATTTACAAAGAGTAAACATGATCATACTTTATTCATTAAGAGAAGAGAGGAAAAAGTAATCATGGTAAGTATTTATGTTGATGACTTGATATATATTGGGAATAATGAAGAACTGTGTGCAATATTTAAGCAGTCCATGATGAAAGAGTTTGAAATGATGGACCTTGGTAAAATGAGATCCTTCCTTGGAGTTGAAGTAAGTCAAAATGAAAATGGAATTCACTTATGCCAAAAGAAATATGCAAGAGAAGTTTTGGAAAGATTCAATATGTGGAATTGTAACTCTGTCAAAAATCCAATAGTTCCTGGAACTGTGTTGTCAAAAGAAGGTGGAAAAGCTGTTGATTCAACTTTGTATAAGCAATTGGTAGATAGTCTAATATATCTTACAGCTACACGCCCAGATATGATGTACGTAGTGTGTTTGATTTCACGTTACATGGCTAATCCAAAGGAGGAACACATGTTGATTGCTAAAAGAGCATTGAGGTACTTAAGAGGTACTTTGGAATTTGGCTTATTTTATAGAAGAAGGATTGCCTCGAAGCTTTTGGCATATACTGACAGTGATTATGCAAGAGATGTTGATGATAGAAAGAGTACTTCAGGGTATGTGTTTCTATTAAGTGAGGCAGCGGTTTGTTGGAGCTCGAAGAAGCAAGCCATTGTTACCTTATCCTCTATTGAAGCTGAATATGTTGCGGCAACCTCATGTGCTTGTCATTGTGTTTGGATGATAGGGGTTCTTGAACAAATTAGCAATGAAAATTGTGAATGTATTGATATTCTTTGTGAAAACAGTTCATCAATCAAGCTCTCTAAGAACCCAATGATGCATCGGAGGACTAAACACATTGACGTCAGATATCATTATTTACGCGATCTTTCAAATCAAGGAGTGGTAAAATTGGTTTTCTGTGGAACAAAAGAACAAATTGCAGACATTATGACAAAGCCATTGAAATTTGACCAGTTTGTGAAACTTAGGAGGCTACTCGAAGTACAACCACTTGAAAATTAAACTGTATGCTCAATGAGCATTTCAGTTTAAGGGGAGAAATTTGTTGGCATATTTACTAAGAATTAGTCTTTACTATAAATATAAATGATAAATTAGCTAAGTTTAATAATAGGATAAGTTGAATAAGTTTCATTGGTTATTATAACTTTATTCCTTTTTATTATCTGAGGTTTGTATTGAAAGTGTAAGGCTTATTTAAAGCTATTGTATTTCATTTTGTAAGAATAAGAAGTTATCACACTTATTAATATTACTAAAGTTATTACTACTTCTTCAATTTTTAAGTTTAATAAAATATTGATTTCTTGATTTCACGAGGTAGACTTTTTCTTCTTTAAAAAATATAATTTGTAGATATTTGATTGAATATTTGTGTTTCTTGAGTACACAAATAATTTTTATAATTGTACATAATTATATTTATAAAGTTTTCAATCATAATAAAAAATGTGTATTCTTAGTAGTTTATCTTATATGTTCATGGTTGATATTATTTTCATATTACTAATCAAATATTTGTTTATGTTTATGAATGTTTACAGTTCCACAATAATCTTTTTGGAGAGCACAAAAGTTTTTTGGAAATAATGTTTTTCCTGCTCTTCATGTATTTCCATAGCTATGAACCCTCACACTAAAGTTGCACAATAAATGATTTTTTTATATATATTTTCATAGGTTGCAATATTTGTGATCCATCATTTTTCTTCCGAATATATGTAAACAAGGTATAATTTTTTTATTTAATTATAAAATATTTCAACATCAATTACTCAATTTTTTGTCCGCTTTGTTTTTTAAAAGTTTTGAAACGTTACTTTTTCATTAATTATTTGTAGGAAAATAAATGTATTTTTAAAATTGAAAAATGACGATGACACTTATTTTACTTAGAAGCATAAATGGTCTTGTGTATTTCTTTAACATTCTTTTACACATAATTATAAGTATTCATTTTGGATTAAATTTATACAGATCCATCTATTTATAAAATTATGCCATATTAATTTATCTTTTTTTAAATGAAAAAAGAATTATGTCATATTAATAACAACCAAAGTCTTTTTCTTTATGGAGAGATTAACTTTTTCCTTTCAGGAATCAATGTTAATAAGAGACAATTTAAGTGTAAACTAGTAACAAACTCGTGCTATCGCACGGGTCTCGTCTGGATTCACATTACATTTATAAATTATTAAATTATTAAGTATGTTACCATGTTTTCAGTTGAGTATATGTCTCATGTAAACCATGTTGGCATTTAACTCCATATTTGTAGCAAGCGTCGGTCCTATCAACAAATCACGTCATGAAACAAATAGGAAAAATTATATACTTGAAATACATGGAAAATGTACATACTATATATTTTAATTCAAAATAGATTTTTAATTTGAATCGTAAAGTATAAGATATAAAGTATACCAACTATCAAAGTGCTTGAAAGACTTCCTTGTACACAACATTAGTAGTAGTAGAACACGGTACATTCTCCTTGTCATGAATTAGGATTTTTAGCCCACTTTTGCTCTTAACTCTTGAAATTGCAACATATAATTGACCATGACTAAACACATGAGTAGACAAATACAATCCAACACTATCAAGAGATTGACCTTGTGACTTATTAATTGTCATTGCATAGGAGACAATAATCGGAAATTGTCTCCTAATCAACTTGAATGGCCAAGGTGAATCATAAGGTGAGATAGACATTCGTGGAATGTAAAAAATGTTACCTATGTTCTTTCCAGACATGATTTTTGCCTCAATGACATGATTTGCAAATCTTGTAACAGTTAATCTTGTTCCGTTGCACAACCCATCGGCTTGGTCCAAATTTCTCATTAGCATAATAGGTGTACCAACCTTTAATTTGATCCTATGATTGGGAAGCCCTGACGTTCTTAATTTACTGAGAAATTCAGGAGTTAGAACTTCATATGCTTCAGTATAACTTGAATCTGTTCTATCAGTGGAATCAAAACTCAAATACTCTTTCTCTTCTCCTAAAAAAGTTTAAAAGCAAAACATAAATAAATTAGTAAAACTATGTTCTTAAATATATATATATATATATATATATATATATATATATATATATATATATATATATATATATATATATATATATTATGAATGTAATAATACAGAAATATAAAACACATGCACCTGGTATCAAGTCTAATACATAATGATTGATTTTGTCCACAACTTCAATGGTTGAAGCAAGAATAGCCTTTCCTTGTAAGAATTCAACATCTTGATATTTTTCCAACAAATTGGGATATGTGTTTTCAACAATTGCTCTTATAGGATCATCAAAATTTGATATTAATAGCTCTTGAGGAATTTCAATATCAACCAAACCATCATTGGGTTCACAAATCTTACCATCACCCACATTTAAAATCCATTTTGAAAATTCCACTAGTTCATTAGAACTTGTGTTGTCTCTTCCCTCTTGAAGTCTCATATTTTTTGATAGTGTTAAAACCTGGCAATGATCCCATACATAAGATGAACTAATTGATGCATGAACAATATCAGAACTCCCAGCTCTTGGAACAACAGGAAGAATCTGTCTAAAATCTCCTCCAAATACAACAACTTTTCCACCAAAAATAGTATTCTCAACACCCTTTTTGCTCATTACATCTTTAAGGGTTTTATCCAATGCTTCGAAGCAGTTCTTGTGAGACATAGGTGCCTCATCCCATATTATCACATTCGTTGCTTCAAATAATTGAGAATGTTCGGTGTCTTTGTCGATGTTGCAAGTTGAGTTGTCAAGCGTTGGCACAGGTATTTTGAACTTTGAGTGTGTTGTTCTTCCACCCGGCAATAATAACGAAGCTATCCCACTTGAAGCAACAGAAGAACAATTTTTTTTGAGAACGGTGCACTTGATAGTGTTCTCCACATGAAAGTTTTACCACCCTCCGTAACCATGCAAGAAAAATACCCTCCACTGCTTGTTAACAACATCCATGATTTTCTCAAATATCAAACGTTGTTCATCTATAAAATACAAACCAAGAATTATAAGTGCAAGGACAATAAAAATCATTTTGTAATTCATAGTATAAAGAAAATAAATCACTGTAAAGGCATGAAAAGTTCTTGAATTTCGCTTCTATCGGCATCGTAATTAAGTTCGTCATAAATAAGCCTATTGCCAACATGTTTTGTGATGTATGAATCGATACGGCATACATTTAAATTCATGCAAACTTCTTCGATTCGATTGCATCATGTTCTCAATCTCAATTAGTGTGAGATTCTTTAACTCATTGTCCGATAGTTGCAATTCTGTTAAAAAAATTTCATTAGTTTTCTATATAATTACATATGTATGATGCAACTGCTGTCGTGATGTTGAAATAAATTGAACATAAATCAAATTTGATGTTATGCGTGAAATTAAATGGAACCAAAGACATTACCGCAAGTTAAGAAAATAACTTACATACATGACAAATGACAAATATGAAAATGTTTCTTACGTAAATGGACATACCTTATGAAACATATTAAATAAGAGACATATGGATGAAGAATAATTATATTTTAAAGTAAGTTCATATCATTATATTTTGTAATAAAAAAAGATACAGCTTGCATTCGGAAAATAATATTTGTTGACTTAAAAAAGTTTAATAAAGTGTTCATACCTCTTCTATTTGTTTTTTGCCTTTGTTGGTAGAGAATACCATCAGATAACGTCCTCCAAGTTTTTTCCCAAACATGTCGTGGTCTATTGACAGTACCGGATAGTAACATAGTGACAAATAACTTTCGTAAAAAATGCCCGGAACCCCAATTCTTTGCTTCGTCGATGGCTGCAACATATTCCTTGTCATCGTTAAGAAAGCCCATTTCGAAGCATGCATCCCTAAAAGAATCCTGAACTTTTCCACCCACAAATTCTATATCCTCATAGCAAGTTGGACCTTTGACGGCTGTTAGCATCATTCTCAAGAAATATAACTCACCCGTATTGAGGGACCCAAATAAGTCCGCCAATTGTATTTCCTCTTTACGGTCTCCATCGACGGTATCTTTTATCATAAACAAATTTGGAAAGAAATTGTGAGTACGTCAAATTCTTTGCCTCTGGGTATGCTTTGTTTGCTTCCATCCATGCCGTAAACATAGATTCTTTCACAGTTGGTTTGTCAAGCACCTTATCTATCAATTCATAATCGGTATAATAAACAGAGTTGTCTCCTTCAAGATGAAAGAACAACCTTTCAACTGCGGGTGATCTACCATGAATAGGAAATGAAAAAGTCTCCAACATGCCTCACTTGGTGAGATATATCTGCAATCAAGATATTGCTTGATTTCGTCAACCATTCTGACCGAGGGAGATCCATCACCGTCAGTTTGGACAACAGCAGCAGTAATTCTATCATACCCCTTGTTAATATACTTAAATAAGTATTTAACTTAAGTACTTTGATTACACCACTCCATATTGATGTGTGCTTGGAATTTCTTCAACAAATATGGATTGTAAGGAACTACATATCATTATCAAGTTGAACGTGTTTTTTCAAAGATTGATTACGTTTCTTCTTCTACACGGGATATCCATCCTGATCAACAATGGTTTCGGTTTGATATTTCTTTGGAAAGTATTTTGAGCACTTTCCATTTTTCATGCAAGTTGAATTCGCATTTGCTAAACCACATGGGCCATGAATCATATGTGTCTTGACCAAATGGTAGAGTTGCCTATCATCTTCTTCCGTTGGTATCTCTGCTGAAATGATCTTGTTTATATCATCTGGAGTCGGATACTTGCTTGAAGGATTCAAGAATAATAGTATATGGGCGTGTGGTAAACCCCGCTTTTGGAATTCAATGGTGTATATATCTGAAATTAAGTAAGTTTAAACTTAGTAAAACGATGCATATTACATATTTAATAAGATTAATGTCAAAAAATATAACTCGAAGGGGTATTAAATTGACTTACATGCAATCACTCTCCTAACACGTGCTTTTTGTTAGATCACACAACAACTCATCAAACTTAATTTTGAAGACTCTTGAGATGATATCTGGACGGTCTTGAGAATTCAAGTTAATTTTGCTAAGCAACCTTTGGATTCCAGGCCAGTTGGGATTGCAAGTAAATGTGATAAAAAGATCTGGAAGTCCAACTTGGCTACAAATTGCCATTCCATCAAAATAGAGTTGTTCCATAAACCTCCGACTTCCAACATAAGTTGAAGGTAAAACCACTCTTTTACCTTTGTTTGATCCTTGAGTGTTTGCATTCTGTTCAGATGAGCTCAAATTGCAATATTTAGAAACACGCAACTTTTTCTGATGTTTTCGAATATAATTCAATCTTTGTGACTCCATCATAGTAAATCCATCAACCAAAAATTGTTGAAACAACCTTCTTGACCGCAATATAGTTTGTGCCTCGTTATGTCTGCATTGAATCCTAAAAGCAAGCCATTCTCTAATGGTAAGCTTATTCCTCTTCATTTATTTTTGGTATTAGTTTCTCTAAGAAGAACTCCAAGTCTAAAACCATCTTCCCCATAAGGAAACAAAAGTGGATATTGATATGCCAGATAACTTGAATGAAACTCACTTATTCTTTTTAGCCTTCCGCTCTTTCTTTCAAGAAGAATATCCCTCTTAGAACCCGTATCAACATCACCAACTATTAGGGCGGCTACCTCCGAAACAGTAGGTTGGTTATAAATCCTTCCATCTGTTGATCTATTAGATATTAGCTTAAGCTTGAGATCAGGCAAAGGACAATCCTTTAATCTATCTGCTGCCATCCTAAAAGATTTGGCATGTGTGTTGAACTCATCTAACATGTCCTTCAATCTACTAACTGTTTCTGGAATAATATTGGGGTTGTTCCTGCATATAAAAGGAAATACTATGATGCAGCAATGAAAAATATTTAATATGTTGTAAAGAAAACAAAGTTTGGTAAAATTACCCAATTCCTTTAATTCTATGTTGAATCTCATTGTCGGTGTCGTAAACATACAGTTGAGCAAATTTTGGAGATTGTCCAGTTAAATGTAACATGCTCCCAATTCGATGGCAAGTCTGTCCATGAATTCTTATGTTAGGTGGTCCACTTCCAGCTAAAAATCTGTTGTCGAATTTCATTCCCGGAGACGTAAAAGCAAACATCATGTTGTACATTCTACAAAATTGTTGATAATTTCATTGCCTATCTCACTATTATCAAACAAAAGACGTTGTAGTAATAGTGGTGGTGTTTTCGTATGGCAACACAACTTTCCCTTTCCACAACATAGTTGAAACTTAGGAACTGCACTATGTTTTCGCTTGTCAGTTTTTTCTTGATACCACATAAGTGCCCCACATTGTGTGCATTCAACTATAGGATCACCAATATCAGAATAACCTATTTAAATGAAACGTAGTTGAGCAATTGGTTTATATTAAATAATAAAATTATAACTAAAATCGTTCATATTAAATAATAAAATTATAACTAAAATCCACATTAAATCATAGCAGGTATCAAAGTGCAACATGTAATGGACAACGTCAAATTGATATGTATAATGAATTTAAAGAAGAAATAAAGTTGGTTTTAATGATAAATACCAATATTTAAAGAATCAAATGATGTAGAATTGGAGTCATAGACATCTTCGTCATCATAGCTGGAACTTGAGTCATAATTTGCATCTGTGGCATTGAATTCACATGAGCTATCACTGAGAGAATCATTTGTTACCGTCTCATCACCAGAGTAATCACTCTCAATGTTAACATCTGGAGTTGAAGTGAATGTTGTGGGTTCTTGTATAGGAATATTGCTTGTGGATGAAAAAGCCAGATTATGATTCTCATTTCCAAAATAATTGAAGAGTTTGACCGTCATGGATTGAATAACACCTACATTCAACTGTTTTTTTGATTTATGAACATAACTACTTGGATGTTCATGAGGTTCCATATTTCTTTGATTAGAAAATGAGGAAGTTATATCAGAAAGAGGTGTAACAATGGTTTTTTTGATTTTTGAATAGAACAACTTGGCGGTGCATGAGGTTTTATGTTTCTTTGGTTAGAACATGAGGAAGCTATATCAGAAAATGGTGTTTTGAAATGCGAAAAGGATGGAGAATTTATCCTGAAAGGACCCCACTGTTATTGCTAAGGTTGTTATGAAGTTTGTAAGATTGGGGCATCTTACCTTCCATAATACTTTTCCTCCGCTGTCGTGCTGAAGCAGCCAGTTGATTTGTAGAAACAATATTGAAACTCTTCATTGTACTTGAGTTGCTTGATGCAGATGCTGGTGAAGGTGAACTCATATTTCTTTCATTAAAGATTGATGAAGTTAAATCAGATAGTGGTGTTCTGATATTAACCATGGTTGGAACATAATACCTTTGAGAGTTTTCAATGGGATTGATTGTGTTTTCATCAGTTCTTCCTTTTTTCAATCTTTTATCTTTAAGAATCTGCTTCCTTTTACGTCTTGCCATTGCTGCAACTTGTGGTTCCATAGTGTTGGTTAGGTGATGCAAAAATGAATGGGTAGAAAATCACTTTGATTGTATGGTTGTCATTCAATTTTTTTTGTTAACCACATAAAATGATTGTAGACATAAAATGAATAAAGTTTTTGGTTATATGATAATAAATATAATTGTTAATACAACATTCACGGTTCCAAGATTTTGAAGTAAAATCAAGTCAAGAATACCAAGTGATTATTTTTGTGAACCATTTTAATTATTAATAATAATAATTAATAATAATAATAGCGTTAAATAGTGTTAAGTGTTATTTCAAAATTTAATTAAAAATGTTATAATTATGGACAATCAAGTACCAATAAGAAAAGGTAACTTTCCAGATTCTAACCATTCTGCCAATTAATCTTGAATTGAAAAGAAAAGCAATGGTCAGAAAAAATCATTATAGTTTCACTTTGGAAACCGAAAATGAAGTGCATCATGAATAGTAACTACTCAAGCATGCATTTGATAGGCTTGAAACGTTTTTTGATATAGCCATACCATATTGATTGTATCTCACTCCAAAATCAAATTAAACGTATCATTTTAACTGATATTGGAAATGTGCGGTTACAATTTTGTCAGTTGGCGGGTTGTTGAATCTTCGAGATAAAATGGGCGAAGCCATTGGCGGGTTGTTGAATCTTCGAGATGAAGCGGAAATGTGCGGTTACAGAGATGTGGAGGTTATGTGGAACATGCTAAGCTTAAGCCTCACACATGATTCAACTAAAAGCCTCACACAGACTCGAATTAAAGGGTGGTTTTAAAATCTTGGATTTAAAATCTCCTTGCTTGATCTTTAATTTTGATGCGAAGTGGATAATTGGAAAGGGTGGTTTTGGAGTTGTTTATAAAGGGTTTCTCAGGAATGGAATGAATGTGGCAGTGAAAAGAAGTGAGCCAGGATCAGGTTAAGGACTTCCTGAATTTCAAGCTGAGATAATGGTTTTGTCCAACATTCAAATTTTCTACTTTTAATATTGTATGCCACTGAGTGTTAATTTTGGTTGGTGTGGTGAATATTTAAAAAACGATGGCAAGACATTTGGACCAGTTTGTTGGACTGGTAGCCAGAGTCTACTCGCATCGAATAAGTGGTATGGTTTGCAGATATGGAGCATTTCTAAGGCAAGAAATGGAAAACTTTTTAATAGGCGTAGGCTTCGAGCAGTGCTGGCTCGGGAAGTGCAGCATTGGTGGAAATGTTGCAAAATTTCAGAAACATTTAATGTGGATGAAACTAAATGGTAGTAGGAATGATATATTAAAAGAAAGACACAAAGCTCAAACAATTATGCGAAAGCATGTTTACATGAACATGTTTCTATTGTACCCAAACAACGAAAGTAATAGGAAACAATGCAATTGTTTTAAAACATAAAATAAACCAAAACTAATACTTAGCATAGTAAAATTAAGTTGTTTCCATGATAAACTAAATATTAATAAACAGCAGTTTGTGTTCTATCTTTATATCAAATTTTCCTCCTTGATTGGTTTTGTCATCTTTGTTGAGGAAAGTTGAACACTTTCAACATCTTCTGCTACGTCGGTTATTCTTCTCTTCGACAGTGTCAGCCCCGAATTCGCAACAGAAGGATCATAATCTGCAGATGCGGACAATGGTTCCTGCAATATTTTAAGAAACATTGATTAATGATAATATGCAGCAAGCAATGTTGTACTTAATATAATCAAAGACAAAAGTATATACTTACAGAAAAACTCCTCAAATCCTCTTGCGAGGAAGGCTCCGATACACCAAGCTTCGATGCTACCTGTCAGGACATAATTGAATCAGAAAAACGATTTATTATACCAAAGTTGTTTCAGCGGCATAATTAATTTAGTCTTCAAACAAAACATACCTCTTCAGATTTGAAATTGTCCCGTATTTTCTTACGTGTTTCTTCATCGTCTTTGAACCCAATAACTGAGAGTCTTCCAAACTTTGGCTGAAAAACATCTCTAATAGCTAATTCCTTTTTCAATAAAGCATCAAGTTCATATGGGAATTCCCAAGGATTGTCTTCACCTTCCTAAATTAATTCATCCAAAGGAAATATAAAATTAATAGCTAAAATTGATTAACAGTTGGAGAAATGATAAAATTATAACTAAAATAATAAAAGTGCAACATGTAATGGACAACGTCAAATTGTAACTAAAATCCACGGTTGGAGAAATGATTCAAATGAATAATACCTCTATCAATTCAGTCTTAATTTGCAAAGCAGACTTTCCGATTAATTTCACACAGTCGCTGTCCCAAAAGATGAATCGGGCCTTGAATTTCCCATCAATTCCCATAATATCAAGCTTGTATCTATAAGAATTAAAGTAGGTAATTAAACAATATTACATAGTGAACAACAATGAACTACATTATTCAAACAGGTACAGAACATAATGTTTTAACTCACACCTCGGTACGGTTTCAGTCGTTATATGATTCGCATAACACTTCAAATTTCCTTCCTTCAGAGACACACTTTTAGTACAGACACCACAACCATCGTAATACCACCCCGCCTGGCCAGCCTCAAATTTGTCCAATGTCGCAACGGTCACACAGGTTGTCTCCTATGGAATAAAGAATGCGAAATAAATATATCATATACAAAGTTATGAGATAAATAAAATATTTACTTAATTTAAGCTTACATATTGAAGACTTGAGATTTCAGCCAGACTAAGAATTTCTGCCTTCCATATAAACTTATCAAATTCAGTATACTGTGAGTTTTGGGTGGTTTCAACTTGCAAGGTAGACTGCGATAACTTTGGCAAATCATTTTGAAGACTGTGATGTATAACACATTGAAAAAAACAATACATAAAATGTTATTAGCGGTTATAATGGATATCAAAATTGTATACAGGAACAGGATTTGACCAACAAAAAATTAACTACCTTTCTTTCAGCTTACTAATTTCAACGACGCTAACATCATTGATAGTTAACTTAGTGCCATTCCATGCGTTGGATACATTCAAAGGGAAACCACCTTTGATATATAAAAAAACAATACCGTAAGCACGTGATCAATCCACATATTACTTCAATGGAGATGATTTAATTTGTAATCAATTTAATACATCAGTAAATAAATATTATGCAGCCCAATTAACACTACCTTGGGCGCCCTTTATCCTTGCATTCTGCAATAGAACAACAACATTTCCTTCTTCATTATGAGTCTTGTAATATTCATAAAACTGCAAAGCCAGCTGTCCCCATAAAGTACACTGAACGAAAGATTTGCTGCCAGGAAAACAGATCCAATAAAAATGAAGTCAAAGAATAAAATTGCACAGTATGTAAAAAAAACTATAACCATACCTCATATCGGTTATTATAAACACAACCTTGCTTTTGTTATTATCAGCATTGATTTGAGTTTGCACAATCTCAGTAACTCCTCCAACAACATCTAAGCAAGATCAAATTTCAAAAGTTATCAAACATCCAAGGAATCAACGAAATAAGGTAATATAAAGATATGAATAAACGTACCAACCAACAAATTAGACTGAAACTTTTCATCAACAATGGTGTCCAACCCAATAATGTTTAAAAAATTTACAGGAATGTCTGGTAATTCTGTTTTCCTAATAAAAGTTGAACCACAAAAGACCAACTTGAAACCATGAGTACTTGATTTGAATGAGAAATCATTATTCGAGACTTTGAAATTCTGCATTATGTATGACCCTCCAATAGCAAGTTCAGCCAAGTATCTTGACACCAAAGGCGGTGGGACAATGGCTTGAATCATATCCAGCTGCAAAATGTAAAATTAGCCGTGGGAAATTAGAACGATTAATTTAAACCTCCAACATCATATATTAACAAAAAAAAACCCTAATATTTATACATTTGAATCGACCAAAATGAGTTCCAAGTGTTGTTTGTTGGATGAACTTGTCACAGTCCACATATGTTTACAACGAACAACAATCTTCCACAAATCCTTTGAGTCGTTGATGTCTTTCACAGCTTCAATCGGTCGCGCCATTGATGTTACTATTTAGACCCTGTTACAAAATCTGTATTAAAATGGACACAGAGAATCAAAATATGGGAATGAAGAAGAATTGGAAAATAATACGTAACCTTTTGAAAGAGTAAGGGTTTAGAATGGCTATATATAGGGTTTAGAATGCATGGGAAGTTGTGATATCTTGGAATATCAAAATAATCCATTCTAATTCCAATAATATACATTTAATCTTGTAGTGTAATGATAAATAGTGGAAATTTTTAAATCATGCAATGAATAATATTCCATTTAATTATAATAGATCTAATTTGGCCATTCCAATTCCTTCCTCATTAACCGTGAGTCAAACATTAGAATTCAAATTCTGTCAAAAAAAATATTGGAATTCAAATATAAATAAATTAACCGTGAATGAAACATTGGAATTGGAATTCAAATATAAATAAAATTCAAATATAAATAAAATAAATTAATAAATCAAATAAATAAAAAATAGTGTAAAATTATGATAGATTGACATGTCAGCAAAATTAAATGCCAAATGAATATGGTAACAACATAGTGTTGATTAGTCTATTATACCCTTGGAATAAGAAAAGTTATAACATTTAATCAAAAGGTTAGACTTGGAATTTCCAGGTACTTTACTTTTAATAGATTGATAATAGATACCTCTAATGTTTTATCTTATAATTTTTCTTAGCCCCTCTCTGCTTTCTAAGAAAAAATGGGTCATGTTCAAAATTTTAAACATGGTTGTAAGTGATATTAATAAATATTCATGATTCAATGATTCATTAACTCTACTATATTGCTATTTTGCAGTTTACGTTGACATACGTTTCACGAGAATCTAGGATAATAGGTGCTGGAGATTAAATTTAAGTCCTAGAAAAATGGCTCTTAATTACTTTTTAAGAGTTATTTTTTCTTCGACTTATTTGTTGTATTACATCTTCCTCAGGTATATATCCTTCTTTATCTCAATTTTCTTAAACTTGTTGGCACATTTGATTTATTTAATTCCTTTTTTCCTTCCATATTACGGCATTACTGTATCAATGTATTAATAAAGAGTTGGTGGATTTCAACAAGTGCTTGAGAACATGTATATGTAAAGGAAGGAAAAAATATTTTCATATTCGCTTCAAAATCTTTGACTTAAGATATTCAATATTTGCAGATAATTAAAATGTTTGTCCGACGGACTTCCTTGGGGTCACAAGATGAAAAGTATATTACAAATCTTCCATACCTAGTAAATCTTGTACAACATATTCACAAACTAGTAGAAGACCCGTGCGTCCGCACGGGTGTTGTTCGTTCCTAAGATGAACAAAATATTCGTAACACAATAGAAATATTTAATTTTGTGGTTAATGAATGTTTACATTAGAATGACATTAAGGTATTTTAGTAATGATCATAAGAATGACACTGTTAATAATATAAATAATAAAAAAGAATAAATTAAATACTAAGGCCATGATTAATAACTGTAATAATAGCTATGTATTATGGGTTGCTATAGAACATTTAAGTCAGCAGTTATATGTCAGGTAGACTAATAATAGTTATTGTTACATGGAGCTGTTTCTAATGATATAACTGTAACGTATATAGTTATTACACGAATATGGAAAAGTTTGAGGTTGGACAATATTGTTGAGAGTAATTCATATTCAGAACTTCTGAGGGTCAGTCTGAAGTTCTGATGCTCAGAAGCAGAAGCTTATGATATTTTGTCAGAAGGAATTGAACTTCTGGAGGATAATTTAGTATTTGTTTTCTTAGAGATAACTTAAGTGTGAAGTTATCAAACAAAGAAGAAGCAAAAATATCCAGAGGAGATTTAGATGATGAACTTGTGCTATTGGTGGCTTATGAATCTGACGAGGAACCTGTGAGGTTGTCATTTTCTGAATCTGAAGGGGATGGAGATGACTCTGAATATTCTGATTCAGAAGGAGTGTTTCTTTATGAATTTGAGTCTGAAAATGACATTGAAGAGTCAGAAGTTGAAACTTCTGAAAAAGAGTTAGAAGTTGAAACTTTTGAAGAAGAGTCAGAAGTTGAAACTTCTGAAGATGAGTCAGAACTTGAAGATGACTCTGAATATTCTGATTCTGAAGGAGTGTTTCTTTATAAGTTAGAGTCAGAAAATGACATAGAAGATTCTGAAGATGAGTTAGAATCTGAGATTTGTGAAGAAGAGTCAGAAGTTGAAATTTCTGAAGAAGAGTCAGAAGTTGAAACTTCTGAAGAAGAGTCAAAAGTTGAAACCTCTGAAGAAGAATCAGAAGATGAGTTAGAATCTCAAGGAGATTCTGCTTCTGAAGATGAGTCAGAACATGAAGGTTCTAAAGATGAGTCAGGACTTGAAAGTTCTGAAGAAGAGTTAGAGTCAGAATCTGGTGGTGATCATGCTTCTAAAAGGGAAAACTCTGAAGACGTAGGTTCCGGAGGACAAGCTTCTGGAGGAAAAGCTTCTGGAGGACAAGCTTCTGGAGATGATCATGATTTTGGTGGTAATCATGACTCTAAAGGTTGATCGTATGAAGGAGGAGCTTCTAAAGGCAGTTCAGCCTCTTATGATGGTCATGATTTTGAAGGAGGAACTTTTGAAGGTGATGGTTCTGGACAAGGTCCAGAAGTTAACAAAGGTAGAACTTCTGGTGGAAGTAAACTTCTGAAGAAAGTCTAGAAGGTGATATGGTTCGAGAATTAGAAGGAGATTCTGAACAAATAGGTATTGGAGAAGTTCTCAAGAAGAAAGTCCATGTAAGCCAACCAAATAAATTATTTAGTAACCAATTTTTTATAAGGAACCATATTGAAGTAGTAATCATAAAATTTATTCTGTAACCAAACTGATTCTGCAGATATATGGTTGTCCTCAAAAGTTATCAATGTCTGCTCTCTTTCACTAATTTATGATAAAACCTGTACTATACAGTATGGAAAGTGTATTGTAAATATGCAAGAAGTAGTAGCACGTAAATCGAAGACAAGCTGTTATTTTGAAAAACAAATAAACCTGTCACATTGGGTTTATGTGTCATAGGTAGAAAGTATTATTAAGTTCATATAATAGTACAATGCACATTGTAATGGGGCTTAATAAATTGCAGAGGCCATGTAGGTTAAGGTGTAGGTAAGTGATTGATAGAAAAAGTTACAATTGATATTGGTCTGTATATTTGTTTGTTCCATCATGGATAAAAGGTAGGGATATGGCATTATATTTTGTATTGTAAGCAACTGGAACTTGTGGTGTACAAAGTTGAGTAAAAGATATTTTAAAAAATTCATAATGGAATAAAAGGTAGGGATATGACATTATATTTTGTATTGTAAGCAACTGGAACTTGTGGTGTACAAAGTTGAGTATATCTTAAAAAATTCATAATGGAAAACGAATTCATAATGGAAAACGATTGGCACGTTTAAAAGGCACTTAGGAATTTGTGAGTCAATCTTTCATAATATAATCACACTGGCAGAATTATCAAATTAATTAGGAAAATAAGACTTTTAGCAACTACCATCCATAAATTAAACTTAGTCAATGGCGCAAAAATAAATACGAGTTCATAAAAAAGATGAAACCTTAAACCACAACTTTCTTCAAGTATGTTATGATTTTGTAAATGTACTATTAGTGTTGATGTTTATATATCAGTAGAAGTCCCATTTTCTAGGAATGATGCTCTTATGAGAGTTATGAATTAAACTTAGTTTCAATTGACAACAAAATTCTTCAAACACATCAGTTAATAGTATGAATAGACAGTGCAAAATCATATAAAAAACTTCCAAGAAATTTAATAAGCATTAATCAAAATGAGGACATAGCATTCTGCAGTGTTACAAGATGAATTGATTACTTGTCAAATATAATCTGAAAATAGACCTAAAGCATTGTTCAAAATATAAAATTACTACAACTCAAGAATATAAAACAACATCTCTAATAAAAAGATTCTCCACATCTTTAAGAATTAATCAACAACAACTTGTGTTGTAAAAGAGACAATGGAGATCCCAAAAAGTGCAACCAACTCTGATCATTTGTCTTTGTTTTGCCTTCCAGACTTGGTCCTTGCAGTCTTAGTGGCAGACAACTTAGGCGATAACAAATCAGGGATCTATAGATGTTGACCTTCATCGGATGGAGACTGCCTCTTTGAAGGGAATTGTTATAGCTGGTATCGGGGCTCCAGTTCTGTGTTACATATGTGGTAGTCTGCATTGTTGTAAGTTGTAAATTTTGGTGTCCTAAAAAATAAAGTTGCTTAGGAAATAAGATATCAACAACAAAATGAAATTTCTTAAGTTTTACTTTGGAAAGAGTAGGTTTAATTTCTGAGTCCACTACATTGTTGTTTCCATTGGGGATAATGGTGTTTGCCTTAACACATTCATCTTCATTGGAGATGGTTACAGAAGCCTGAAAAGAGGTCGGTGTTAATATACAAATTGTTAGTGTGTAAAATAAAATCAAATCAATGTGAATTAAGTAACCTGAGACATGTTAAAGGCACTGCTGTCTTCAAGGTATACTTTTTCCTTTCCTTTAGCAGAAGCATTGGTGTTGGGGATGCTTAAGCCATTCTTATCCATCGCAATTGTACATACGAAACAAATATAATAAGAAATAGTAATATTCAAGGTCTAACAATCAATATCTCAAAATAACAAGCACTTGTATGATTTGATCCATATGCCACCTTGACAACGGTTTCACCAGCCAAAGAAGCTATGGCTCGAGGTCGTGGTTGTGGCTCATAAACTAATTTCACAAAGCTATTTTTGGAATTATACTGCACAAGCACATGCAACATTATGTAAATTCTTCTTGCAACACTACAAATGTATGTTACCATGAGAAAAAAAGTTAATCATGTAAATTCACTTAGCGCATGAGATGAAGATATGTATAGAAATGATGCTTAGTATCAGGACAATAATAAGAGTGCAACAGAAACATCATATAAACATTATATCATAGAAACATTATATCAAACATGTGGAGGACACAAAAGTAATAAAAATAAACTAATTTATAAACATAAATTGATTTTACCTTAGTTATTTTTCTCTGTCTAGCAGATAGAAAATCCAGCCAACATATGATCCACAACACAAAACCTGTTAGAATACACAACTAAGAAAGCACAAGTTTGATATAAAAAATCTGTTTAAGCACACCAAATATCAGATAAAATACCAGATAGAAAGGCTGACCTACATATGAACCAAAACACAAGATCTGTTAGAATACAAATCCAACAAATCACAAAGCTCACACCCAAAATGAAGAAAACATCACAAGTGAGAAATCAAAGAAACACGAACAAAAAGAAGAGGATAAAAGTGGAAAATCATTCAATACCTGTGTACGATGATTACACTATTTTCCCTCTTCTTATTTTATTCTGCTCACATCAATAAACAAATAAAAATAGAAAGTAACTATAGGGTGTTTACTGTAATAATATTTTTGTTTAAGGGTAAAATAAGGTGTCTAGTGTTCTGAGGTCGCTTACTCCTCAGAAGATGATATTGAAGAGTCAGAAGTTGAAACTTCTGAAGATGAGTTAGAAGTTGAAACTTCTGAAGATGAGTCAGAAGTTGAAACTTCTGAAGATGAGTCAGAAGTTGAAACTTCTGAAGATGAGTCAGAAGTTGAAACTTCTGAAGATGAGTCAGAACTTGAAGATGACTCTGAATATTCTGATTCTGAAGGAGTGTTTCTTTATGAGTCTGAGTCAGAAAATGACATAGAAGATTCTGAAGATGAGTCAGAATCTGAGGTTTATGAAAAAGAGTCAAAAGTTTACACTTCTGAAGAAGAATTAGAAGATTAGTTAGAATCTCAAGGAGATTCTACTTTTGAAGATGAGTCAGAACATGAAGGTTCTGAAGATGAGTCAGGACTTGAAAGTTCTAGAGAAGAGTTAGAGTCAGAAGATGAAGAATCTTCTGGAGACTCTAAGGATGAGTCAGATGGTGAATCTGAAAGGGAAAACTCTGAAGATGTAGGTTCTTGAGGACAAGCTTCTGTAGATGATCATGCTTTTGGTGGTAATCATGACTCTAAAGGTGGATCTTATAAAGGATGAGCTTCTAAAGACATTCCAGCTTCTTATGATGGTCATGATGCTGAAGGAGGAACTTTTGAAGGTGATGGTTCTGGACAAGGTCCAGAAGTTAACAAAGGTGGAACTTCTGGTGGAAGTAAAACTTCTGAACAAAGTCTAGATGGTGATATTCTATGACTCTACTATATTGCTATTTTGCAGTTTAGGTTGACATACGTTTCACGAGAATCTAGGATAATAGGTGTTGGAGATTAAATTAAAGTCCTAGAAAAATGGCTCTTAATTACTTTTTAAGAGTTATTTTTTCTTCGACTTATTTGTTGTATTACATCTTCCTCAGGTATATATCCTTCTTTGTCTCAATTTTCTTAACCTTTTTGACACATTTGATTTATTTAATTCCTTTTTTCCTTCCATATTACGGTATTACTGTATCAATGTATTAATAAAGAGTTGGTGGATTTCAAAAAGTGCTTGAAAACATGTATATGTAAAGGAAGGAAAAGTATTTTCTTAAAAACACATTGTATTTTATATTCGCTTCAAAATCTTTGACTTAAGATATTCAATATTTGCAGATAATGAAAATGTTTGTCCGACGGACTTCCTTGGGGTCACAAGATGAAAAACATATTACAAATGTTCCATACCTAGTAAACCTTGTACAACATATTCACAAATTGTTCTGATTTTTGTCTCTACTAATCGATATGTCTCCACCCAAAATCATATTTGAGTTAGCCTAGGAAATTTTTTGTACAAATATTCTCTTTCATTTTCTATGTGGTAATTTGTGAATTCTAACTTGAGAAGGAACATGTGTATGATGAATGTGTCTTTATTTTAAGCATATAATGTAATTCATGTTATGTTTATGGTTGTTAATTTCCCACTACCAATCAACTATTTGTAAGAACCTAAATGAGTGTATATATAATATAAAATAATTCAAGAAATAAACCTTTTAAATAATACAAGGCAATGAAACTTAAAATGATGTATTGATCAAAAACTTTTTTTTATAGAAGCTCCATTTATATTCCCTAGGGTTAATACCTATTTTCACCCCTGACATATGGGGTGTATTTGAAAAATCCCCCTGCCAAAAAAAAAGTTCCAATAGTTACCTTGACAAATTTTAAAAGTTTCATTTTTTACCTTTAGGATGCCACATCACCTAAAAGGCTGATGTGGCTTATTTTTGTGTTAAATTTGTATTTTTTGGTTATTCCACATCACATAATTCTCAAGCAAATGACCAGAATGCCCTTAGCTTCATCCTTGCAAAGTGGTCACAGCTTCATCTCAAGGAAATGGTTCAACCTCTTCTCTTGTTTCTTCACCACCTTCTCCATCCCTCCTCTCCTCCCAATCATCCGCTACGACCTCAACCTCACAGGTGACATAGGCAGAGCAGGCTCCGCTTCTTTCGCAGGCTCCATCCTCTCCCGCCTACTCATGGGTCCAATCTGCGACCTCGTGGGTCCCCGTAGAGCCTCTGGTATTCTCTCTCTCATAACCGCACCTGTCATCCTCCTCACCTCTATTGCCTATACTCCCGGTCAGTTCATCGCCGTTCGTTTCCTGGTGGGTTTCTCTCTCGCCAACTTCGTAGCGAACCAGATCTGGATGAGCTCCATGTTCGCTGAATCCGGAGATTACAGAGGATGGATATTGGGGTTAGTTTATGGATTCTCGTTTGGGGTTGAAATGACAACAGATAACATAATAGCACAATATTTTTATGACTGATTTGGGGTGAAGCTACAAACAGCAGGAACAATAGCAGCATGTTTTGGGATGACGAATTTGTTTGCAAGACCAATGGGAGGGTTTGTTTCAGACAAAATGGGGAAAACTTTTGGTGTCAGAGGGAGATTGTGGGGTTTGTGGATTGTTCAAACGGTGGCGGGTTTGCTGTGTGTGGATGAAGATGAAGAAAGCAAACCCTAATCGTAGGGTCTGAATTGAAACATGGAGAATGCAAAATAATTTTGGATTTTAAGATAAATGGAGTTAAGGGCATTCTGGTCATTTGCTTGGGAATTATGTGATGTGGAATAACCAAAAAATACAAATTTAACAAAATAATAAGCCACATCAGCCTTTTAGGTGATGTGGCATCCTAAAGGTAAAAAATGAAACTTTTAAAATTTGTCAAGGTAACTATTGAAACTTTTTTTTTGGCAGGGGAATTTTTCAAATACACCCCATATGTCAGGGGTGAAAATAGGTATTAACCCTATTCCCTATCTTCCCAGTACAAAAGAAAAACATAAATCGAATTTTTAACAACACTAGTGGGGAACAATAGAAGATGTTTAACGATTTTTACAAAATTAAATTAAGATTTTATGCATGATTTATATTATTTTAACACACAAATTGAAGATCTAATTTTGATATCAATTTAGTGATAATATCTAACTTATATTTGTCAATAATGGTCTGTCTAGTTCTTATAGTGATCAAGAAAATCAACTTAAAGTATACTTTGAGAAGACTCTTGTTTTGAAGAAGCATTTTGCATGAAAAAGACGAGATAAAATGGCATAGTAATGGATATATGAACGGGAAAAATTTCATAAAAATTCCAATATGAAACAAACTAGAAAATTATCTCCTTGATAATGAATAATATAGTCATAAATGACCCTACTAACATAGAAGACCAAGTTATCAATCATTTTACACTTTTTTCTCCCTCAGAATCAAGATAATGGCTTGATTAAGATGGTCATCCCTTCTCTATTGAATAAAAACCTCAACAATATGCTCATTATGATGGCATCTTGAGATGAATTAAGTGGAATGTTTTCCTTGAACAATGATAGTCCACGTGGTATAGATGGTTTGGGTGGATTCTTCTTCCAATATTATTAATATATGATAAAAGATGATGTATATAATGTTGTTCGAGAGTTTTTTTCTACCAACAAGATTTTGCCTAATATGAATGCTTGATATTTTGCACATATATTTAATTACTATAACACCCAATGTGAATGCTTGATATATCATTATACAAATTTGGAACCGGACCAAATAATTTTTTTTACAATGTAACAACCTAACTAATATGTCATCTATTAGACATAATCTTCTACACAGTCTATCAAGTCCTCAATACGGCGTCTTCAACTGTTAACTCAATCCAACAACTTGCTTACTTGAAAAATAATATAACAATATCAGATGAGACATTAATTCTAAGTGAGTTCCTTATCTAAACCATTGAATCTCTCACTACCTGAACATCTGTGTCAAGGAATACTTGAATAGTCCTTCAAACTAACTCTCATCTCAACTACTAATAAGACATTTATATATATCCAAAAAGATTACCATGACAAATGGATATCCAATAATTTTGGAGAAGTTCTGATGTTATATGTATCCTGACTCAATAAATCATGCATTGAAACCCACTAATCCTCTATAATCTAAAGAGATGTCAGCAATTACATAATTTTTGTATAATCAACATAGATTAGGACAACCCAGTGCACTCTTATAAGCTTAACATTTAAATTCAGCCTATCCTACGTCCAAAGTCACCCACAAGATATGGGTTATGCATAGAACCCTACATCTTAGAGAGAGTCAGGAGTGTAACAATCTCTTGTAGTTTGTAAGTCATGAGCTAGACATATAATATTGAACTATTAAGTATGGCATACTGATCATTGATCATCCTACTCTATCTTATGAGAACTCCAATCTCGTTATATCCAAACATACATCAAGAGTCATGTGTTGTGACTAGGTCTATAGTGAATGGTTATAAACTTATATCGTTATATAATGCAATTGTAAGATTTTATTTCAAATATGACAACGACTTGTTTTTTAGTATTCCTTGTTGTGAGGATTTCATTAGAGGAATAATATATAGTTAAGGATCCTTATAACTTTGTTTTTTTTAATGTTTAAGGTTTTTCATAACCCAAGACCAAATTCAATCTAAGTCTTTTGTATAAAAAATTATTAATATCATTTTATTAAGTACAAATTTAGAGATTACAAAAATGATTGAATTATATATCTAAGAATAGAAGAAACCTCAACATTTTAGATTTATAAAAGATCTGAGTATCTTCATATATTAAATAATCGTAAAAAAATTTCTTATAATTCTATGAAATATTTCACAATATTTAAATGTTATCATACAATTTAAAATGTAGAGACAAAGATTAGAGAGATATTTTTATTTTTGTATGTATTTTATTCAAAAATATCCTACATTCTCTTTTGAATCACGACAACCATTTCAATATAATTTTTTAAATACCATTTTATTACATTTTATTTTTATAAAAATAAACAATTAACAACTATTTTACTTAAAAGTTGGAAAATAGCTTAGATTTCTTTTTTAAACATACAATAGCAATACAAATATTTTTATAATATGATATTCTATTTGAATGAGTTTTCATTAGTCAGTTTGTAAAGAGAGGAACACAAATTCAATATTTATGTGGTGGCAAGACACTAAAACACATTATTATTATTATTATTATAACAATAATAATAATAATAATAATAATAATTATAATAATAATTATAATAATAATTATAATAATAATAATAATAATTATTATTATTATTATAATTATAATTATAATAATAATAATAATTATTATTATTATAATTATAATTATAATAATAATAATAATAATAATTATTATTATAATTATAATTATAATTATAATTATAATTATAATTATAATTATTATTATAATTATAATTATAATTATAATTGTGAGATATTGGGTCGAACTCTATTGTGTCGAAGGATGCTAGGGTTGTTAGCATCGAATTGGGCCTGTTTGCTATGTCCAATTGGTTAAGTTAGCTTGTACCCTAAGTTAGCTTGTAATGGGTATTTGTGATAAAAGCCCATTAGTTTAGTATGTTAGGTTTATTATAAATAGCATACTAGTCTCTCATCATTGTATACTGCAAATCCTAATTTAGGGTGAGAGGGTTATTTGTTATTCTTGTATACTTGTAATCTTGTTTTGGAGAGAAAGGAAAGAATAGCAGTTAATAACCAATCCTTGTGTTCATCGTGTTCTTCATTCTTTTTCCCTACAAGCTTATATATATTTGTTTCAAGGCATCCGATTCACAACAAATTGGTGCGGTGAGCGTGGAGAAGATGCCTTCGACAAAGTATGAGATTGAAAAGTTCACCGGAGTGAACGATTTCGGTCTGTGGCGTTTGAAGATGAAAGCCCTACTGGTTCAGCAGGGTTGTTTGGAAGCGTTGAGGGGAGAGTCAGCCATGAACGAAGAGTTGACGGCAGCTGAGAAGAAGGCAATGATAGAGGCCACAGCGCAATTTTGTTGAGCCTTGGTGATAAGGTTCTTCGACAGGTATCAAAGGAGACGACGGCGGTAGGGTTATGGGTGAAACTTGAAAGTTTGTACATGACTAAATCGTTGGTGAATCGACTCTACCTGAAGCAAGCTTTGTATTCATTCAAGATGATTGAAGACAAAGTGTTGGTGAGGATATGTTCAACAAGTCGATTCTTGATCTTGAAAATATTGATGTGAAGATTGATGATGAAGATGCACTGTCATTGCGGGTTGCCCGATCACATGCCCACTTCAAAGAAACTCTCTTGTATGGAAGGGAGTCCCTGACCTTTGAAGAGGTTCAATCAGCCTTGTATTCGAAGGACTTGAATGAACGAAAGGAGCATAAACCTTCGACGGTTGGTGAAGGTTTGGCCGTTAAAGGAAAATTCTTGCGAAAGGATAATAAGTTCGACAAGAAGAAAGGTAAAAGTCAGCAGAAGTTTTACAGTGGTGAAGCATCTGGTATTCGATGCTATCATTGTAAGAAGGAGGGTCACACAAGAAAAGTGTGCCCTGAACGCCTGAAAGATCATGGAGGAAAGGATAATGGCAATGCAGCTATTGTTCAAGATGATTTCGACTCATCTGATGTTCTTGTGGTTTCAAGCAGCAACTCGTCGAAGGAATGGATTATGGATTCTGGGTGCACTTGGCACATGACTCCAAACAAAGACTTGTTCGAGGAATTATGTGATCAAGATGGTGGATCTGTATTGCTGGGAAACAACAAAGCTTGCAAGATTGCAGGTATTGGATCTGTGAGATTCAAACTCCATGATGAGTCAATAAGGTTATTGACTGAAGTCAGGTATGTACCTGATTTGAAGAGAAATTTGATTTCTCTTGGTGAATTCGACAAGAAAGGATATATTTTTCAAGGAGAGAAAAGTATCCTAAGAGTCATGAAGGGGTCGAAGGAAGTCTTGAGAGGCGTGAAGAAACAAGGCTTGTATACCCTTGTGGCTGAAGTTGTAAGTGGTTCGACAAATGTTGCATCCACGAAACCGTTGTCGAAGACAGAAATCTAGCACATGAGATTAGGCCATGTCAGTGAAAGGGGTCTGGTCGAATTGGGGAAACAAAATTTGCTTGGTGGAGACAAAGTCGAAAAGCTGAAGTTTTGTGAACCCTGTGTACTTGGAAAATCTTGTAGAGTGAAGTTCAACAAAGGCAAACAAAGAACACATGGATCCCTTGATTACATCCATGCTGATCTTTGGGGGCCTGCAAGGTGTCCATCACATTCAGGAGCAAGGTATTTTCTATCCATAGTAGATGACTATTCCAGAAAGTTATGGGTATTCATTCGTAAGACTAAGGATGAAACTTTGAGAATTTCAAAGGTTGGAAGACTCGGTCGAAAACCAAACCGCAAAGGTCAAGAGGTTCGTAGCATAATGGTCTTGAATTTTGCAATGAGGCATTCGACAACTTTTGTGCTGCCTGGTATTGCAAGGCACGTAACTCATCGCAGCACTCCACAACAAAATGGTTTGGTGAAAGGTTTAATCGAACCATCTTGGAGAGAGTTAGATGCATGTTGACTAGTCTTGGCTTAAAGAAGGTGTTTTGAATGAGGTTTCGACAAGAACATATCCGATAAATAGATGTCCTTCGATCGCGTTAGATATGAAGACACCGAAGAAGTTTGGTCGACATCCACCAAATCTCGACAAACTGAGAGTATTTGGCTCGAGCCTATGCTCACATTAGGCAAGACAAGGTCGAACCTAGAGCTCTTAAATGCATGTTCGGATACCCGAGGAGTCAAAGCTTATAGGCTATGGTGCCTAGAGTCAGTCACGTATGATTATCACCACGAGATGTTGTTTTCAATGAAGTGAAATGGCTTTCAAGAAAACGGATGATGTTGGTCGTGCGAAGTATCGACGAAGAGTGGAACAGTAGATATTCCCGTTGAGGTGGAGCATGTTGATCTGAATTGCATATCCCGATAAAGTCGAAGATGATGCTGATGAAGTTGAGGAAACTGTTGATGACTATCTATTGGCAAGAGATAGGACACGAAGAGTCATCAAACCACCTCAAAGGTTTGGGTATGCAGATCTTATAGCTTATGCCTTAATCTCTGCAAGTGAGGTTCTGGACGAAGAACCAAGAGACCATAAGGAAGTTATGAGGAGTCGAAATAAGACTGAATGGCTGAAGGCCATGGATGATGAGATGAAGTCTCTTCATGATAACAACACTTGGGAATTGATCAAGAAACCTGCTAGAGCCAGGTTAGTCAGCTGTAAATGGATTTTCAAAGTTAAGGAAGGAATCGAAGGAGTGGCATCGAAAAGATACAAGGCAAGGTTGGTTGCAAGGGGTTTCACTCAGAAAGAAGGTATAGATTTCAATGATGTGTTTTCTCCTGTTGTGAAGCATAGGTCCATTCGAATGTTGCTTGCCATGGTGGCACAGTTCGATCTTGAACTGGAACAGATGGATGTGAAGACTGCGTTCTTGTATGGTGATCTAGATGAAACAATCCTGATGAGGCAGCCTGAAGGGTATGTCGAAAAGGGAAAGGAAGATTATGTGTGCAAGTTGAATAGATCCTTATATGGGCTGAAACAATCTCCTCGACAATGGAATAGGAGATTCGACAAATTCATGACACGCATAAGTTTCGTTAGAAGTCAGTTCGACCACTGTGTTTACTTCAGATTTCGTCCTGGTAATTCATTTGTTATTTTGTTGCTTTATGTTGATGATATTCTCATAGCAAGTAACAATGTCGAAGAGGTATTGAGGGTGAAGGCTGAACTCAATAAGGAGTTCGAAATGAAGGATCTAGGAGCAGCTTCCAGGATTCTTGGAATTGACATTCGAAGAGATAGAAAGCAGTCGAAGTTATGCTTATCTCAAGAGGCATATTTACGAAAGATTCTCGAAAAGTTTGGTATGTCGAATTCGAAGCCTGTTGTGACTCCAACAAACCCTCAATTCAAGTTGAGTATTGATCAATGTCCCAGTACTGAGGTCGAAAGAACGTATATGAATAGCATTCCATATGCTAATGTAGTAGGTTCTTTGATGTATGCTATGGTTTGTACTAGACCCGACATAGCATATGCAGAAGTCTTGTAGTACATGGCGAATCTCGAAAGGCTCACCGGCAAGCATTGAAGTGGATTCTAAGGTACATAAATGGGTCTCTGCAGTCTTAATTTATGGTGGAGCCTTTGGTGAAGATAGTAAAGAATCGAAGGATATGTCGACTCGATTATGCAGGTTGTATGGATTCCGAAAATCTATTTCGGATATGTTTTCACTATGTTTGGTACAACTATTAGTTGGAAAGCAACACTTGAAGGTTGTTGCATTATCAACCACCGCGGAATATATTGCTTTAAGCGTCGTGAAAGAAGCATTGTGGCTTGAAGGTTTTGCTAAGGAGCTGAAAATTCAAGGGAAGTTATCAACGTTAAATGTGATAGTTAAAGTGCAATACACCGTCAAGAATTCAACTATCATGAGCGAACCAAACACATTGATGTGAGGTTGCATTTCGCGGAGGGTAATCGAGCGGAGAAGTCCAAGTGTGAAGGTTTCGACAGATCATAATGCCGATATGATCACCAAGACATTGCCTAGTTGCAAGTTTTTCCACCGTATGCTTGATAAAGTCGCATGAAGAAAACTAATTCGTTAGTTGATAATAGAGTTTGTTCCAAGGTGGAGATTTGTGAGATATTGGGTCGAACTCTATTGTGTCGAAGGATGCTAGGGTTGTTAGCATCGAATTGGGCCTGTTTGCTATGTCCAATTGGTTAAGTTAGCTTGTACCCTAAGTTAGCTTGTAATGGGTATTTGTGATAAAAGCCCATTAGTTTAGTATGTTAGGTTTATTATAAATAGCATACTAGTCTCTCATCATTGTATACTGCAAATCCTAATTTAGGGTGAGAGGGTTATTTGTTATTCTTGTATACTTGTAATCTTGTTTTGGAGAGAAAGGAAAGAATAGCAGTTAATAACCAATCCTTGTGTTCATCGTGTTCTTCATTCTTTTTCCCTACAAGCTTATATATATTTGTTTCAAGGCATCCGATTCACAACAATAATAATAATAATTATTATTATTATTATTATTATTATCATTATTATTATTATTATTATTATTATTATTATTATTATTATTATTATTATTATTATTATTATTAGATAAAATATAGTTAAGATGTGGGGTTAGTTGAAACTAATTAACAATGAAATATCTCTCTCTAAGTGTGTGCATCTTCTATTTATAAGTATTATTTAAGAGTAATAGCAAACATTCATATAATGTATAAAGGATGGATCACTCAGTGTATATACGTTTTTTATAACTTTTGTGTTTACTAAAAATATCCAAGCATTCACACAAATAATAAAGGGTAGATCAGTTAGTGTATATGTGTCAAATCTTGATATTTTTCCTATTTTGCAAAATCATAAAGAAAACTTGTGGCCTCAAACTTGTGAAGGTATATGTCAAGGATGACAATGACAAAAAACAAATTGGAGAGAACAGGATAACAAATTTAGACTACATGATGAAAATTATTGTAATAACATACATTAAAGTGAAAATGGACACTTCTTAATGGTTGGAGAACGTGGAATGTTCAATATTCTAAATTGTATCAAATTCTTTACACATGTTTTACGTACTTAAGCATTCACCGGGAGAAAAAAAATCAAGAACATCATTTATATTTGATCCTAAGGTATCATTCTTCCTATCACAATAGACATTATTAGACTATCATTTATTTGTAAATTTAAAGAAATAGTTAATTTCTAGATTTTACGAGGATGATTTTTCTTCTCTAAAATATGATTTGTAGATATTTGATATAAGAGGTGCTTGCCAGAGAAAATACTTTGATTATTGTGGGAAGTCAGTGACCCGTGTCTTAGTCAATGTGAGAGATGCCTATCATAGAAAGACATTCCTCGTTAAGCAGAATTCGCGAACCGTATTTATTTTCCCATACGTTGGATATACGTTGGATATGTAATGCCCGGAAATTTAATTAATTATTTAATTAAATTATATAAGAAATTATTTATTGGAATTAGTCGAAGTTGGGAATTATCAGAATTATTATAAGACGCGTTAATTGGATTAATTGTTGATTAGCCGATAGATAATAATAATAATAAATAATAATAATAATAATAATAATAATAATAATAATAATAATAATAATAATAATAATAATAAGTATTAGTAATAATAATAAAATTAGAATAATTTGTTGGGCTTAGATGGTTGAAATTAGTAGAAAGGGAGGTGTAGAGAAATAAGTCCAATAAGAGAAATATAATTATTAGTTATTATAAATAATAAGAAATTAGGTTTTTGGAGAGGTTGTTAGAAAACAAGGAGAAGAAAAGGAAAAAAGAATAGTATACGTGAAAAGAGGAAGAAAAAGGAATAGACTTGGGAGAAAACCGTCATGAGAAAATTGTAGACCGAAGGCAAACCGAATTCAACCGGAACTCCGTAGAGCGACCTTCAATTCAAGGTAAGGGTGGGGTTCTGACTTTCTAATGAGTTGTATGATGAGTAGTATATGAAAATTAGGATAATGGAGAATTTTGCTATGTATTTATGATTGTTCTATTTGGTGAGAAATTATTTGATGTCAGTGTGTTGAAATTATTCTTGAATATGATGAAATTTGTCTTGAGTTTTAAGTTGCTAAATTGATTTTGTAGGTTGAATATGTATATATTATTTCGTTATAATATGTTATAATTTTTATATATGTGTAGTGTATAACCATGTTTATCCACATATGTACCGAAACTTTATCAAATATATTTATATGCACGGTATCGTAACTTTTCATTAATTTAATCATTTTGGTAGACATCACAATTGGGTAGATAATTGAGAGTATCACGTTACAGTACCAGTATATTAGAGTAAGCCGAAAATCTAAGTTAATGTTTCATACATTGTAGCATTAGTTTATTTGATTGGTTAATGTTTGATAAAGTCTAACCTTAGAATTGTTAATCTACAATTTTAATATATTGATAACATAAAGTTTTGTTTATGAGAATAATATTAGCTATTTAACTATTAGCTTTTATAATTATAATAGTTTTAGTATTATTAATATGATAAATTAAGAGTTTTGAGTAAGAGACGATTATTTGGTTAATTGATTAATTTAAATTATTTCGATTCTATTAGAGTTATTAAAGTTGTCAATAGAGTTGTTAGAATTGTCAATAAAATTATCATAGTTGTTTTGAGTTATTAAGAGTCATACTTTAATGGTTTTGGGTGATTCTGACATGTCTAGAGTTGTCAGCATTGTTTTCGAGTTGTTTAAAATTAAACCTAATAAGCCGTAGAATTAAAGGTAAATGTATTTGCCCCTTTAGAGTTGTTTTACTATTACTTGAGTCAGACCAATAACCAATTATTTTCATAAATATTATTTTACATACAAGAGTTGTCGGTAGAGAAATTTTGAGCACCTTAGAGTTATTTTAGAATTGTAGGGATCGTGGTAGAGTGATTTATAATTTATTGAGAATTATGTCAAGTTATAATTATATATTATTATGATATTTTTATGAGTTAAGAGTATAGAATAAGTTATATATTTGCAGGTGATAAATTGTGTCGTGTTGTTTCCGTTGAATTGTTGTTGTTGTTTGGTGGTATTGATGTTGTTAATAATTGCGAAGTTGTAAATGGTGTAGTAATTGTTATTGTTTGTTAGTATTGATGTTGTTAATAAATTGCGAAGTTGTAGATTGTGATGAAATTGGTTGTTGTTTGCTCGTATTAATTCTATTGATAAACTATTATTGTTGTTGATACGTTGATGAAGTTGTAGTTCGTATGACCAATGTTGATAAGTTGTTTTGCAGTTGATGAAGATGTAGGCCTATGGTCAATGTTGAATAAGTTGAATTGTTCTAATTTATGGACATGCTTGAGTTGTAGGTCGAATGACCAGTGTTGATCTAGTTGTTGTTGTTGTATGTTGTTGTTGTTGTTGCATCGTTGTGTATTTGTTGTTGAAGTTGAGGTCGCATGGCATACATTGCATGATTAAGTTGGCCTGGATTGGCATCACGTTGAAAGTTGAAGGCTTATGCCTTGGCCTTGATGGCACCACGTTGAAGGCTTATGCCTTGTTGAATGCCTCGATAACCTGACATGATTTTAAGTTGGAAGTTCTGCTCCAAATGGTACCACATGCATTTGCATAGTTGAGTCACATATTGAGTCGCGTGTTAAAGTTGTTGGTATTATTCGTTATTTGTTGATTGTCATTGTGATGTTGTTATAAGTTGTTGTTGCTATGAGTTGTTATTGTTGTGAGTTATTGTTATTATAAGCTGTTGTTGCTATAAGTTTCCGTTGTTATAAGTTGTTGTGGTTATAAGTTTCTGTTGTTATAAGTTGATGTTTTTATTAGGTTGTGTTGATTTAAGTTGTTACGTTGATTAAATAAAATGTCTTCTTGTTATTATTTAGTTGTTTGTTGGTTGTATGAATAATTACTGAAGCATTGATTTACCTTATCTGAATTCTAATATATTATTTATCATACGATTTATTAGATTGTTAGATATCTCACCCTTCTGTTGTGATGTTGCCTCTACGTGGGTAACGTGCAGGTAATGAAGAACAAAGGTTTAGTTGCTGTTAGTTCGAGTCGGGTTGTCGCTCTGATACGTAACACTCGGGGGGATGAACGCTAGTTGTTTTGCTATTTTGATTTTGTTGTTGAATAACTATGTTGATATATGAAAAGTAATTGTTGACTTTAAATTGTTTTAAGTTGAAAATATGCTATGACATCCAAGTTGATTAATGTAGTTCCGCTGCTTAATATTAATAAAGTTGATTCATGTTGTTTCGTTTCATCCGAGTTTAGGTGTTATGTATTTGTGTTAGCGTGTTGTTGTTTTAGTTGAATTGTAATACTCCAATTGTTTGTTGAAAAGAATTTTATAACTCTGATTTTCATAATAATTACCGGGGTAGAATTGGGGTGTTACAAAGTGGTATCAGAGCAGGTCGGTCTGTCCGGCCAGTGTTGTCTAACGTTGTTTACTTCCTTCGTACGCAACATGTGTGTGGAACACTGTTGGTACTTGTTGCTTTTTGATTGACTGTTTGTAGGAATTAAGTTGAAGCTAAGTGGGGGAGAAGCTTTGCTTCTCTGATGTGTTTGGTTGAGAGATATCATATTAGTATGCTACTAATGGATACAGTGCAAACGTTGTAGGAGCCTTGCAGTTTCTTGAATTCGAAAGTAATACAGATTTAGTATTTTGGTTGTTTGACAAGTTGGATCGTATTGGAAAAGAATAATTGCTATGAGATAGAATTTAGTAAGTTGTTGTTTAAGTAGACCATGCTGTAGAATTATTGGGATTGTTTTTAAAAATTGTAGAAGTTGTTGGAGTCGTTGGGATCTTTGAACTGTGAGTGGAAGTTGGAAAAAGGATTCTATTAATGTTACTGACGACGGTTTAATCTCTATTATGGTTGTCGGCTATCTATTGACAAATTGAGGAACTGATCACCCTTAATCTCTTGTTGATAGTAGACGAGCTCATGTTGGATGATATAAAATTGTTTTCTATCCTAATGGTAAGTAAGTAGTGGGTTCTACGACGAGAATGTTGTTAAGTGAGGATACCATGTTGTATAAGAAATTAAGCGAGTTGTAGTTACTATTTTGTAAGATATTTTTTCAAAGTATTGCTAAAATGGTTGGCGAGATAGTAATGATTCTGTTTCAAGAGTATTGGAAGATTAACGTTTGCGTATTGGATTTAACCATGTTGAGTTGTTGTTATATCGGAAAGATAGTAGTCGGAGTGTTACCAAACGCAACTGAGGATCAAAGAGTTGGAAGCGAAGTTGAGGATGCTTGTGTCAGATAGATTTTCGAGGACAAAAATATTCTAAGTGGGGGAGAGTTGTAACGCCCGGAAATTTAATTAATTATTTAATTAAATTATATAAGAAATTATTTATTGGAATTAGTCGAAGTTGGGAATTATCGGAATTATTATAAGACGCGTTAATTGGATTAATTGTTGATTAGCCGATAGATAATAATAATAATAATAAATAATAATAATAATAATAATAATAATAATAATAATAATAATAATAATAATAATAGTTGAGTATTAGTAATAATAATAAAATTAGAATAATTTGTTGGGCTTAGATGGTTGAAATTAGTAGAAAGGGAGGTGTAGAGAAATAAGTCCAATAAGAGAAATATAATTATTAGTTATTATAAATAATAAGAAATTAGGTTTTTGGAGAGGTTGTTAGAAAACAAGGAGAAGAAAAGGGAAAAGAATAGTATACGTGAAAGAGGAAGAAAAAGGAATAGACTTGGGAGAAAAACTGCCGTCGCGAGAAAATTGTAGACCGAAAGGCAAACCGAAATTCAACCGGAACTCCGTAGAGCGACCTTCAATTCAAGGTAAGGGTGGGGTTCTGACTTTCTAATGAGTTGTATGATGAGTAGTATATGGAAATTAGGATAATGGAGAATTTTGCTATGTATTTATGATTGTTCTATTTGGTGAGAAATTATTTGATGTCGTTGTGAAATTATTCTTGAATATGATGAAATTTGTCTTGAGTTTTAAGTTGCTAAATTGATTTTGTAGGTTGAATATGTATATATTATTTCGTTATAATATGTTATAATATTTATATATCTGTAGTGTATAACCATGTTTATCCACATATGTACCGAAACTTTATCAAATATATTTATATGCACGGTATCGTAACTTTTCATTAATTTAATCATTTTGGTAGACATCACAATTGGGTAGATAATTGAGAGTATCACGTTCAGATATATTAGTAAGTCGAAAATCTAAGTTAATGTTTCATACATTGTAGCATTAGTTTATTTGATTGGTTAATGTTTGATAAAGTCTAACCTTAGAATTGTTAATCTACAATTTTAATATATTGATAACATAAAGTTTTGTTTATGAGAATAATATTAGCTATTTAACTATTAGCTTTTATAATTATAATAGTTTTAGTATTATTAATATGATAAATTAAGAGTTTTGAGTAAGAGACGATTATTTGGTTAATTGATTAATTTAAATTATTTCGATTCTATTAGAGTTATTAAAGTTGTCAATAGAGTTGTTAGAATTGTCAATAAAATTATCATAGTTGTTTTGAGTTATTAAGAGTCACACTTTAATGGTTTTGGGTGATTCTGACATGTCTAGAGTTGTCAGCATTGTTTTCGAGTTGTTTAAAATTAAACCTAATAAGCCGTAGAATTAAAGGTAAAGGTATTTGCCCCTTTAGAGTTGTTTTACTATTACTTGAGTCAAACCAGTAACCAATTATTTTCATAAATATTATTTTACATACAAGAGTTGTCGGTAGAGAAATTTTGAGCACCTTAGAGTTATTTTAGAATTGTAGGGATCGTGGTAGAGTGATTTATAATTTATTGAGAATTATGTCAAGTTATAATTATATATTATTATGATATTTTTATGAGTTAAGAGTATAGAATAAGTTATATATTTGCAGGTGATAAATTGTGTCGTGTTGTTTCCGTTGAATTGTTGTTGTTGTTTGGTGGTATTGATGTTGTTAATAATTGCGAAGTTGTAAATGGTGTAGTAATTGTTATTGTTTGTTAGTATTGATGTTGTTAATAAATTGAAGTTGTAGATTGTGATGAAATTGGTTGTTGTTTGCTCGTATTAATTCTATTGATAAACTATTATTGTTGTTGATACGTTGATGAAGTTGTAGTTCGTATGACCAATGTTGATAAGTTGTTTTGCAGTTGATGAAGATGTAGGCCTATGGTCAATGTTGAATAAGTTGAATTGTTCTAATTTATGGACATGCTTGAGTTGTAGGTCGAATGACCAGTGTTGATCTAGTTGTTGTTGTTGTATGTTGTTGTTGTTGTTGCATCGTTGTGTATTTGTTGTTGAAGTTGAGGTCGCATGGCATACATTGCATGATTAAGTTGGCCTGGATTGGCATCACGTTGAAAGTTGAAGGCTTATGCCTTGGCCTTGATGGCACCACGTTGAAGGCTTATGCCTTGTTGAATGCCTCGATAACCTGACATGATTTTAAGTTGGAAGTTCTGCTCCAAATGGTACCACATGCATTTGCATAGTTGAGTCACATATTGAGTCGCGTGTTAAAGTTGTTGGTATTATTCGTTATTTGTTGATTGTCATTGTGATGTTGTTATAAGTTGTTGTTGCTATGAGTTGTTATTGTTGTGAGTTATTGTTATTATAAGCTGTTGTTGCTATAAGTTTCCGTTGTTATAAGTTGTTGTGGTTATAAGTTTCTGTTGTTATAAGTTGATGTTTTTATTAGGTTGTGTTGATTTAAGTTGTTACGTTGATTAAATAAAATGTCTTCTTGTTATTATTTAGTTGTTTGTTGGTTGTATGAATAATTACTGAAGCATTGATTTACCTTATCTGAATTCTAATATATTATTTATCATACGATTTATTAGATTGTTAGATATCTCACCCTTCTGTTGTGATGTTGCCTCTACGTGGGTAACGTGCAGGTAATGAAGAACAAAGGTTTAGTTGCTGTTAGTTCGAGTCGGGTTGTCGCTCTGATACGTAACACTCGGGGGGATGAACGCTAGTTGTTTTGCTATTTTGATTTTGTTGTTGAATAACTATGTTGATATATGAAAAGTAATTGTTGACTTTAAATTGTTTTAAGTTGAAAATATGCTATGACATCCAAGTTGATTAATGTAGTTCCGCTGCTTAATATTAATAAAGTTGATTCATGTTGTTTCGTTTCATCCGAGTTTAGGTGTTATGTATTTGTGTTAGCGTGTTGTTGTTTTAGTTGAATTGTAATACTCCAATTGTTTGTTGAAAAGAATTTTATAACTCTGATTTTCATAATAATTACCGGGGTAGAATTGGGGTGTTACAGGATAGGCCAGGGAAATATGTCCCACATGATAGAGATTTGTGACCTATGTTTATAGTCCAATACGTTGGATCGGTCGGAAAAGGATACTTAAGTTATTTGTACAGAATTCATTTGTTTCTGTACGAAGCAAAATCCCATACATAATCAAGCTTTTAATCTATCGTGTGAATGTTTAAATGTAGGATAAAATTGAGTTATTTAAGTTAAGGTATCGTATAGTAACCCTTTAGAGCCGATGAGACTCATAAGATAATAAGATAGGAGAATCAATTGAGATTATTATCTTACCCCAATTATATTTTTGAATTTTTCAAGTAACTCAAGGCGGAAAAAAGATATAGATAAAGTTGTGTGAAGATATTTCAAAGATCTGATGCTTTTAGATAGTTTCTATTGTATATATCTTAACATTTGTTTAGACACTCATGTATACCATGTGCAGTTATAATGTGTGTGTATATATATATATATATATATATATATATATATATATATATATATATATATATATATATATATATATATATATATATATATATATGCTATATAGGGCCTTTCGAAAAAACCCCTGTAAAATAAAAGTCACATGAATTCCTCTAATATTTGAAGATTCTCTCATTTTAAACCTTCCTCACATCCAATCATCCAAAAAACTTATGTGGCACGTTATTTTTTTTCGAACACACCAAATTAAGGCATTACCACTAGGCTAGATGGTATTCCATGTCATTTGTATGAATTTAATAGGTCATATAGCAATGATAAACTTACTTCGTTGTATTATAACATTTAAATATCAATGTTATCTTTTAATATTTATAACATTTTTTTATTTAAATTTTCTGTTTATTTTTATTCTTCTTGATTTATTATGTAATCTTTTTACTATTTAATTTTTTTTTTTTTTTTTTGATTTTTATTGTAATCTTTTCATTAATATATCTTTTAAATATTTATTTTCATTTCAATCATTTATTATTTACATTTTTAATATTTAATGAAACGTATTTTTTAATATTTACTATTTGATTTTAATATTTACTAAAATGTATTTTTAAAATGTATTTAAAATATATTTTAAAACTGTATTCGTTTAATAAGTTTAAATATTAAATAAAAACATATTTAAATAATTAATAAAAAAATTAAATATGTAAATAAATAATTAAAACGTATTAAATAAAAATTAGTTTAAATAAATTATAAAATGTATTAATAAAATGTATTTTTAAAATATATTTATTAATAATAAAAACTTATTAAGTAAAACATATTTAAATATTTAAATAAATAATAAAAATGTATTAAATATAAACGTATTTAAATATTTAAAACTTATTAAATTAATACATTTCAAATATATATTTTAATAAATTTTAAAATAGGTTTTATTTAATACATTTTATAATTTATTTAAATATTTAATCAATTTTAATTTAGTACGTTTTAATTATTTATTTACATATTTAAATATTTTTATTAATTATTTAAATATTTAAATATGTTTTTATTTAATATTTAAACTTATTAAACGAATACAGTTTTAAAATATATTTTAAATACATTTTAGTAAATATTAAAATCAAATAGTAAATATTAAAAAATATATTTCAGTAAATATTAAAAATTAAATAATAAATGATTGAAATGAAAATAAATATTTAAAAAATATATATAATAAAAAGATTACAATAAAAGTCAAAAAAAGAAAATAAAATAAAAATTAAATACTAAAAAGATTACAGAAAAAATCCAAAAGAAAAAAGAAAACAGAAAAATTAAAAAAAAAAATATTATAAATATTAAATAGATAACATTAATATTTATATATTATAATACAATGAAGTAACTTATCATGCTACATGAACTATTAAAATCATACAAATGACATGAAATATCATCTAACTTAATGGTAATGCTTTAGCTTCTCAAAGTGAAGGTGGGATTGTTCAAAACCCACCTGAATCTTCAAATGTTGGTAGTTCTTGTAATTATGTTTTGCATATAACCCACCTGAATCTTCAAATGTTGATAGTTTTTGTAATTATGTCTGACATATAAACCAAGCATGAAGCATTTGGGCTCCAATGGTAGATGAACTTCTCTGCTAAAGATACAATCTGGATCGGCACAATCTGAATTACAAGTACCGTATTCCCTTGAGAAAGAGAGTGCGAAAGAATAAACAATATGACCAATGTAATGAGCAAAACAGTGTATCCAAATGTTATATCTTTATTCAAACAACATATCTGTTAAATTTATGTGTTATAGCCTATGTCGCTTCTCCTCCTATTCTATGTCCATTCTTTTTCTTTCCCTTTTCCAAATGTATCCAAATAAAACAAAATGATATGCAAATGCCGAAGACCAGCAATGTTTGCAATACATATACGGACACTATTAAGTGTGGAAATAATTACAACAGCTCATGATATGTCCATATTACATGTGTATTGTGTAATCTCTGTTGCAGTGTCTCTGAGTTTGCTGTGGTGGATCCCTAAAATTTTCTTTCTGGTGCTCATCTACATCCACACTTTTACGTAGTCTTTCTCTTTTCACAACCATCTTTACAAGCTTCACCAACCCTATCCCATGCAAGAAAAAACACAACATGGCTGTTTACTATGTCATAAAAAAATAGATACACAAACATTGCATTTACACCGAATCTCTATAATTTCGATAAGTTGATCCCACTAATCCAGTTTGGAACCATTACTGTGGTTTTCTTGCATTGATGGAGTAACGGAATCTATGAGGAATGATTTTAAAATCCTATACAGTTTCTTGGGTTTCTCCAAGTTGATTGCATGCCCTGCATTCTTAACAACAGCTAGTTGTGCATTCTCTCCCAGATGCCTACACACCAGAAGAAAGAGTTCAATGTAAAGTTATATCGATCAAGTGCAAAACATGACGAAAATGATGGGGATGAATCGTAGAGGCGTTTTGAAGAAAACGTTAAAAGTGTGCAAAATTACCTTTTCAGTCTGTGAGCTAATTCCAGCGGGAATACCTGGTCCTGTTCTCCCCAGATTATCAGTGTAGGCTGCAATATTGCAAGACTGTACCTCTTAAGAAGTGATCATTCAAGAGATATAAAAACTTATCGTGTGTTTGGTTCTGCGTGAAAATATTTGACTATGAGTGAATTGATTCTGTAAAATTGACTCTGACTAAAGTGAGTTGAACGTAAAGTGATTTATGTGGATAAATTCTTTCAAAAGTGAGTTGAACAGTAAATTTTAGTGTAAAAATCATGTTAAGACTCGAAAACTAAAAGACCTAACTTCAAATACAATTAATTCTAGAAAGCAGAACCAGTTTTACTCGAGAGTCGAGATCAACCTAACACGTCAAAACCAATTCTACACATCAAGAATCCATTCTAATGCTCTAAGCATGAAACCAAACATACACTAAGTGAGTCATAAAGTAAGGTCAGGCAAGAAGAGAGAAACCTGGGAAATCTTAGGAAGATTAGACAGTTTCCTATCCTTATATAATGTCTCAATTAATTCTTTCTTCTCCTGTCGGTATTCGGTGCACATCACCTACAAGAAAAACCAGTTTCAGAAACAAATTTTGTAGATTTCAAATATAGGATAGAAACCACTCACTCACATCAATGAAATCAGTGAGAACACAAGTTGGCATAACATTAACAGGTTTAACAAACGCAAGTTGAACAAGCTGCTTCATTTTCTCAGGAGTCTGTGGAATCAAAATAGTAGCAGCTTCATCAATACTCTTAACCCTAAACAACCCTTCCTCCATATCCTTATCTTCCAAACAAACCCCCGCACAGCACATCACTACTTTCCCCACACGCTCCGGAAACTGCACCGCCAAACTATACCCTACAAACCCACCGTAACTGATACCCACCAAGTTCATTGACCGAACACCGTGAGCCTCCATTAAAGCAGCAACGCACTGCGCCTGAAAAGATTCTGACCGATCGGGCTGTGTTGTGTATGACTCCCCGAAGAAAAGTAGGTCCGGGACGTAGACGTTGAACCGACGGGTGAGCGGTGAAACGAAGTCGTTCCATTGCCACATTGCGTTGGCTCCCATGCCGTGGAGGAGGAGGAGAGAAGGTTTGGAGGTTTTGTGGGTTTTGGGGATCCAGCAGTGCATGATTGTGCCGTGGCCGAGGTCCGTGGTGGTTGATTTGAGGCCGGCGTTGGAGAAGGAGAAGCGGTAGCAGCGGTCACGGTGAGCAGTGAAGCTAAAACAGCTCGCCATGGAGGACTGACTCTCTGTTGGAGCAGTTGTGTGTGGTCTCAATTATTGCTTTTTTTAATTGATTAAAAGTCAATTTAGTTGTTCAACTATAATTGTTTTAGTAAATCTCGATTTTTTTTTTAATAACCATGTTTTTTTTTTTAAAAATAAAAAATAATCAAGTTTTTAGAAAAATTGCAGAAATGATCATTTTTTAACAAAAATTACACTATGTCGCCACTCTAAGTGGTGACTACACTACAATTAGACACAAGTCGCCACTTCAAATGGCGAGTTCTCATTGAGCAAGGAGCCAGTCGCCACTCCTAGTGGCGACTTCTCATTGGGCAGGGAGCAAGTTGCCACTTGGAGTGACAACTTCTTTGAAAAATTAATTTTTTTGTTCTATAAATAGCAGTGCAACCCATACCCTAATCCATGCATCAGGTTTATCAGTTTCTCCATATATTTGTGGTAATGGCATCCCATAGACCTCCATCATGGCAGCGAACCTCAACAAAGCGACCCGATCCTGAACCAGTTATTTTAAGAAGGGATGGAAAAGTTATTTTCTCTCCTATCAAACCCCCCTTGCAGATGAAATTTTGGAACATCCATTCGTTGGAGCAACTGAAAAGAGAGCTCATGTCTTGGTTAGAGGGGGAATATAAACCTGGTGAAGTCATCAGAAGGATTCAAAGGCTTAGAACAAGGACCTCACTTGAAACCGGAGAAACGGTACATTGGTGGGATAAAGTTGAAAACAACATCGATGTCATCCAAATGATGCATGGATCAGATGACATAGTGTTAAATGTTGTAATTTCGTAGATTTTAAAGGTTGTTTGTGTTGTTGTTTTAGTATTTATGTTGTTGTAATTTTGTTGTTCTTATATTTTAGTCTTGTTCTTGTTCTTATTGTTTAATTATTGTAGGCGTCTGTGTTGTTGTTGTTCTTATATTTGGAATTAAAAAGTACTTTTCATTGATGAAAAAAATTACAAAGACTTGTGAATCTAAAATCTATCTAGTGGAACTAGAGCCACGGTGTGGGCACTTCTTTTTATTATGCCCGACCTGACGACATACGCTACACTTCCTCTGCATTTTATCAGTGGCGTTCATTTCGGTTCTGATGCGCTTGTTGTTTGATCGACCTTTTTTATTTCGCCATATCAAATCGTTGTGCCAAACAATTTCCCCGTCATACTCTGGCCAATATGCCTTCATTGCTACCACTGGAAAGTTGTTGTTGTATACATTGAGCAATATTTCAACCTTGTATATAGGAGATACTAGTGAGAATGCATCAAAGTAGGAATGTGAGCATGCTGCAATGACATGGGAGCAAGGCATACGGTAGGCTTGAAATTAGTCGCAGCCGCACCAACGATCAGGTATTATGACCCGATACTCTTGCCTTGCCAGCCCTGGTTGTGGTCAATTGTTTCTTTGACATTAAAAGTGTGGCCATGGTGGTCGAATTTTGTAACCCGATGGCTGTTGGCTTTGGCAGATTCATGCTGCAGAAATTTCATGCACATATCGTTGTACATCTGTTGTGTCTATAACACTGCATTCCAACGTTTACCTCTTGTTGCGAATAACGTTGCCATCCGAAAATAGGTTGCATTCACCATAACGGTTATAGGCAGGTTTCATAGGCCCTTGAAGACGTTGTTAATTGATTCCACAAGATTTGTTGTCATGTGGCCCCACCTCACCCATTGTTGTATGATCTAGTCCACTTTTCTCTGTCAAGATTATCAATCCACCTCCTTGCATCTGGATTTGACTCAAATATTTCATGACGGTAGTAGTGGAATCCTGGTTGGTTTAATGCATACCCCGCGTCCATGAGCTTGATCTTTAAAAATTTATCTTTGATCTCCCGCATAAAATTTTGAGCAATATGCCTAACGCAGTAGACATGCGTAGATGGGGGGTCGTTCCAACCATTTGATGGATTGTTGTATGCACTTATAATGGAAGTGTGCCTGTCAGAAATCAAACAAAGTCCAAGTTGTGGAGCCACATAAGTTCAAATATTTTTGAGAAAGAAACTCCAAGCAGCAGCTGTTTCCCCTTCTTATGGGGAAAATATTACTATTTCCATCTTGTGCAACTGCCATCGGTAATGTTCCCTTGTATTTGTTGTACAATTAAGTTCTATCAATCAGAATAATCGATTTGCAATAATCAAATTCGATGATGCAAGGACGAAACGCCCAAAAAAGTCTATGGAATATTCCATTACCTTCGAGAGGGTTCCGTTTGGGGATTGTGCCGGCAAGGTCTCCATTATAACAACTTTCCCGGGTGAATATAATTTTAGGGCAGCCAAGTAGCGCGGAAGTTGTTCGTAGGATTCCTCCCAGTTACCGTATACCACTTCAATAGCCTTGGTTTTCGCTAACCAAGCCTTTATGTATGAAGGTTTATATTTGAACACAGAAACGCAATGGGAGATAATCGTCTTGACCTTAAGTGACGGGTCAGCTTCTACGAGAGGTAAAATGCCGTGACATATCATATCATGGCTTAGTTTGCTATGATCTTGCACCATGTTTGTGTTAACACAAGTGTGGGCTTGACTAATGGATCCTATCACTCGGGCATTATGTTTCTTCTTAAATGATGCCATCATCCTGTAACCACACTCTGGGTTTTTGCACAAAATGACGTACCTTTTTGGATTCGACCGATCAACTTTAAAATCAACACAGTTTGATAAGTGCCAATTGTTTATTGCTAGCATACAATCTTCCTTCGTACGAAACTTGTCACCTTTTTTTAACTCCTCGTCGGACCTCATATAGGGGTTGTAGAACATGTCCGACGAAGGTTCATCCTCGCCCAAGTTAAGGGTAATGAAGTGGACAGGTGGTGAGTAGAGTTTCACCTATGGTATTTGAACGTGTTTTTCATCTTCAGAATCACGGTTAACCAATTCATCAACCACGTCTTCTACATCATCAACCACATCTTCTTCAACTTGATTTTCTGGATCTTGTTCTTCATCAGCAACGGGATCAATAACCTGTGTCTGGATGTTCTGGGATGGCTGAAATTCTTTCAGTATAATGTACAACTCAATATAATCGTAACCAGAATACTCGTGGTTACGAAACATGTTTTGAACCTTAATATCATTTTGAATATGTGACTGATAAAACTTGACTGAGTTATTATTAGGAAAATGGGTATGTTGGTAGAAAATTTGGGATACAGGTTGTCTAAGTTTGGACTCAATCTTTTTTTTCAAATATAAAAAATCGGCTTTTCTATTTAGACAAAATCTAGTGGAACCAGTGTTTCTAAATAGAAATCCGGCTTGATCATATTCGTAAATTTCACCATTTGTGTGAGCATTTATTTTGTATTGTGTTAAGGATGCATGATATGTGAGTATTGTGGGTTTTGAGGATTGATTTTTTGAGCGTAGAAGTGTGAATGAATATGAGTAGTAGTGTGAATGAATTACAAAGAAACATAGCTGCATAAATAGCAAGAACAAATTCATGTAATGCATGCAAAAACAAAAGGAAACAAGACAAGACAACACAATACTATATGCATATGAGAAACATTGACAAGACAATTGCATTCCTCTAACACGTAGGGCTAGGCTTAACTTATGCATGCCACTATGTTTGAAGAATCTCTCATGCACGCCTCTCTCACGCACACCTTCCCAAGTCTGATCAATTATACCTTCTTAAAAGTTAAATTTATTTTATAGTACACTAATTACACTAATAATCAGTAATATTTAATACACTAATATACACTAATTAAATTTAGTACACTAATTACAATTTTAAATTGTCCTATTGTCACAAAATCATATTATTGTCCAAAGGATCCACTAAACTATCCATTGAATGCATGTATGTAAGAGACATTGAATGCATGCATGTAAGAGACATTGAGAAGACAATACAAGACAAAAAATATACTCTTAAGTCACTAAATTATCCATTGAATGCATGCATGTAAGAGACATTGACAAGTAAATACAACATTGCCTATCTATAACACATAGGGCTAGCCTTAACTTATGCATGCATGCCACTTCAAGTCTTCAGTCACGCATGCCACTACAAGGACTGAATTTTTCATATTTATAGTACTAAAGCAAGTCTCCACTTGGAGTGGCGATTACACTCTATGTTTGCACTATGTCTCCATGCTGAGTGGTGACTGAAACAACCGGCTGAACATCATCCGATAATTGTATCAATGAAGTCGCCATCGAACGTTTTTTATCTCGCAAAAGGAGAAAGGTGAACGCATCGCGAAAACCTGAAAGGGATAAGGCACGGTCTTGCGACCGAGAGATAGGGTAAGGGAATCTATTACGCGAAGGGAAGGCATTAGCACCCTACACGCCCGTAGTACTCTACGGTATCCACTTCTACTTTCTATCTAATGGGTGTGTTTAAATCTATTTACTGCTTAATCTCTAATCATGCATGCAAAAGAAAAGAGAAAATAAGAAACCACGGGGAAAAGAAGGAAGTATTTACAAAGTTTGCTCGGTCGAGCCCGTGACAAGATGCCTCGTATTCCGTGCAATGGGAAAGTCGAGGCGCCGTAGTTCGCTCACTTGTTTTGGTGTGTTTTGTGTTTTTATTTGTGAAAAGGTTTTAAACACAAAAAGAAAAGAAAGCGAAAAGAGTTTGTGTTGGTTGGTTGTTTTTACCTTGAGAAAGGAGTTTAAACCATTATTAAGTGTTTTGAGTTTGAAAGGAAAAGCAAGTTTTAGTTTTAATTACATGCAAGGATGCAAATGAAACTAGCAAAGCAAAAGGAAACTAACTAGTACTAGCCCTAATGTTGTCATGCAAAGATTGGACTTATGGTTGAGGATGTAAGGGAATTTCTACCTATGTTAACATGCAAAGGATGTAAATCCTAATGTCTAGGCTCGAAAATCTATCCTAACCGAGCAGCCCTACGGGAAAGCTATCCTATATCCGTCTTGGTTGTGGAACCAAGGGATGCAAGGGGATGAAGCAAGCAAGTGCTTTGGCAAAAGCACGCAAACAATGCAATGCAAACAAACAAATGACACACAAGCGGGAAAGGAGGAAGTCCCATAGCCTCGACGATGTGAGCATACCGTGAGTCAACCGAGCCGACACATCCAATTCTGTTGAAGAGTAAATGATGCGAGTTACGAGAATGAACCCCAAGAAAGCGTGGAGAGTCGAATAGGAACTCTTGCCACTTTTATTGTTGACTCGATAAAAGAAGCAACACGATTCGCGTGTCTTTGACACGGACTAGAACTGTGCGGGGTTCGTTCGACCGCCTTCCGCTTGCCCATATATCAATGACTCGATGAAATGAAATATAAAAAGCGGGACTTTGCTTAGTGGTACCACGTCGGGCGTCCTAACCACTCTGACCTATGCAAGCACAAAATGTAAACACTTACTGAAAGCTACCTCCCTATGCAGATGGAGGATTTAAAACAAACCAAACACAATTAGCACACAGAATTGCCCTAAGCGGGTCCTTAAATAAACCGTAGGGTTCTGAACATGCTCCAACGGAAGCCCCTTCATGCATCTCTATTCCTACTTCTCATGGCAAAGAAAGTAAAGCCCTACTTCTCATGATATCTAGGAAAGCTGTAAGAGAATGCAATAAACAGTATAGCAAGTACCAAACGGATATAGAATCCGAAGCACGCAAGCTAGCGAAATAATCCGGAATACTTCAAGTACTGCAGCCATGCAACAAAAGTAAACCGGTGAGAATTGCTCAAAGCATCAATACAAGCGGAATGCGTGTCGATACGCATCCGAAGCGACAATGCCTGCAAGAACGAGATAATACAAGAAAAACAAGATAGGAATAGTGCACACGTGGGTGTACAAACTCAACCAAAACCTGCAAGAAAAATTAGATGGATATGCATGGAATGCAAATCGAGCGATAAAACCAATGTCCATAGCAAAGTGATGAATGAATATGCGAGGAATGCGAATCGAACGATAAAACCAATGCTAATATCAAAGTAATGAATGAACATGCGAGGAATGAAAATCGAATCGATAAAACCAATGCTCCTATCAAGATGATGCGTGAACATGCGAGGAATGCAAATCGGATCGATAAAACCAATGTTCAAATACATGTAAAAATGCATGAACATGTGAGGAATGCAAATCGAAATGATAATTCCAATATTCAAATTCATGTGAAAATGCATGAACATGTGAGGAATGCAAATCGAAATCGATAAAACCAATGTTCAAATACATGTAAAAATGCATGAACATGTGAGGAATGCAAATCGAAATGATAATTCCAATATTCAAATACATGTGAAAATGCATGAACATGTGAGGAATGCAAATCGAAATCGATAAAACCAATGTTCAAATACATGTGAAAATGCATGAACATGTGAGGAATGCAAATCGAAATCGATAAAACCAATGTTCAAATACATGTAAAAATGCATGAACATGTGAGGAATGCAAATCGAAATGATAATTCCAATATTCATGTAAATGTATTATTTAGAAATGAATTAGAATTAATAAAAGATATTAATAAAAAATATTAAAAAAATGTCAATAATATTCTGATATCCTAAAATGTCAGAATATATTTTTTATGTATTTTTTATGTGTCAAAATAATCAAAATCGAAAGCTAAATTGAACTAAATGTCAAAATTGTAGCATGTGAAGCAGGGGGGTGCAAAGCATAATTCTATTTTGAATTGAATCATGTTTATATGTCATCTTTGGACCTAAAAGGGGTGTCGATAGCAAAAGCTAAGTCCAGTCCGAAATGGTGTTAAGTCCAGTTGCTTTTTTTCTTATAAGTCCAAATAGATTATTATATTTTATAATATTCAGATTTATTTAATAAAATGCTGTCACGTTTTATTAATCTTTTTTTATGTGACATAACATCAATTGGGCAAGCTTAACTTAAGTCATTTTCAGATTTTTATTTTTTTTAAAACAAAAATGATAGACACGTGGCGCAATCTAAGCGGTTGTTATGAAAATTTACATGGGCGAGTGGGATTGCGACACGCAGGACTTACATGATGCAAACAAAATACTCACGGAATAGCTTCTCCGGTCACTCTCACATGACGACGGCCGGGATCCGGGAAAGAAAACTTCTCCATCGAAATCTTCGCAGAATCCGCATATGAACTTGGTTTCTAAGATCCGATCCGACTTCAAATCGTATACGAGTTCGGAGGATTCGAGATTTGAACAAATACTCATTCAAGCAAACTCCATGACGCAAGGTTGAAGATGATGCGAATGAAGCCCTAAGCAGCAGTTATCTTCTCCGATCTTGATGATGATGAAGATTAGAATTCCAGAAACATCAACAAGTTGCGAAATAATAGACTCTGATCTTGCTTGAATCTCTGAAACAGAATCGGATCGGAACGGTGATGAACCTTGCTCCAACGAATCCTTGAATCAATCGTTGGGTTTTCCTTGCTGATGAGTGAGAAATTCAAGCAATACACTCAATTCAATGCTTGAAGATTCTTGAGAGGAAGAGCTTGAATAAAACCGCGGCGATCGTCGTCAACAGCGAGAACGAGCTCTCTTGTACAATATGAAGAGTTAGAGGCGAATGGTGTTCGAATAAAGGAGCAGAGTGAACGAAGGTGACGGTTGTGATGAAGATGGTTGCGGCGTGAGGGAAAGAGAGTGCAGATGAGTGGTGGCTGCGTGAGGGTGTCCGTGAGAGGAAAGTGACGAGGAGAATCGGTTGTGTTTGTTAATGGTGAGATGATGAGAGAAAAGAGATGGCTGTGCAGGAAGCGAGAAGAAAGGAAAGAGTTGTTTAACCGTTTCTGCTATGGATCCAAGAAGATGGTGATGATGAGATGTTTGTTATAGTGTGTTCCAATTTCCTCATGCCATGGCGGTTTGTTAGAATTTGATTATGTTACGGTGAAGGTAGTGAGGGTGAGAGTTTTGTTCATGGTTGTTACAGTGAGAAAAAATAGTTGAGGGTCGTTTATGGTTGGAGAGAAAAAAGGTTATTATGGGAAGAATGAAGAGAAGCAATAGCAGTGGTGAGAATTGTTACGGTTATTGAAAGAAAGAAGAAAAAGATTAGTTATGAAAATGGTGGTTAAGAGAGGGAGTAAGGCGTGAATGGTCGGTGTTGATGATTATGCAGAGAAAGAGAGGGTGGTGTAACTGTTACCATAAGCAAGTTTGTTAGAGAGAAAATGAATGTCAAGAATGGTGATGGAGAGAGTTTTCAAAAAATGATTTTTGTTAGTTTTGTTAAAAAAAAATGGTTGTTGTAAAGAAAGAAAGAAAAAAGCATTCTGTTGATTCCTCCCGAGATAATTATTACTGTGTGAAAAAATAAATAAATAAATGGCATCTGTTAATCTCAATCATCATCCTTTCCGTGCTTTCCTTCCACATTATGCATGCATTATTGTTTTTGCCTAATAAAATCCACTTACGCCAGCAACTTCGGATGCTTCCATCTTGGTGTGTAGCATCGACCGATACAGGGCGTCGACTCGAAGAGCATACTTGGTAGAACAACAATGATGTTGAGCACTCGATGAGGAATCAATTGTGAACTCGCCGTAATTAGCCTCGAAGTCATGCCGACACAAGCTGTTTTGAATACTTGAAATTTTTTCTAAGTGTCAAGTTTAACACTCAATCCATGCACACCGCTTTGCAGCCCCATAATTCCTTCGATATTCGACTGGACGATACAAACCCGGTACTGTTGGAAAGCTCGCGTGACATACAACAACTTTGTAGTTCGACAAAAATCCATACGAAGCTTAAATCTCGGAGAAAAAAGTGTTTGAAAATTGCTATGCGAGTGTTCGATGAAATGCTTGGCTGGCTGGGCAAATCTTGTGCATGATATGCGGCAATTTTCCAACTTCAAGTTACCACTTACGGCGCTCCGTATCTCCCAGCTCCGACGTCCGAAACGAAAAAGTTTCTAAACGGAACTTGTAGAGGACACGGCAGACTTCATCTTTCGTGTTCGGAGTTTTTCCGTGCGGCGATCGGATCGACGAGAAAACAGCTCCGAACATGCGTACACCAACTGTTCGATGAAATGCGTCTCATAGCCATGGCAAAAATGTGCATGCTGTCTTGCAATTTAACAACTTTATGCTGTCACTTACGCGCTCCGTATCTTACAGCTCCGACGTCCGAAATGAAAAAGTTTCTAAACGGAACTTGTAGATGGAATTACGAACTCAAACTTTCGTGTTCGGACTTTCTTCGTGCGGCGACCGAATCATTGACGAAAACAGCCCTGAACATGTGCACAAAAATACTCGAATTTAACAAACATAATGAGTTCTTATTTTCTGAGCTTTATAACATCTGATCCGAGTCCCGAATGAATTCGACTTCTTCAGCAAAGTTTTAGATTGCGGTGAAATGAACAACTTTGCAGTTGAGCATTTTTCGATTCGGAGCCATGAACTATGATAAAATTGACCCTGAAGCTGTCAGCAAAAGCATCGAAACAAACACTTCAAAATATTTCTAAGTGTTGAAATTTTGAGAAATGATAAACTGTAACTTTCGAGCTCCGTAATTTTTTATCCGTTTCCCGAATGGATTCGATTTCTTCAGAAAAGTTGTAGATTGCCATTAAATGAACAACTTTGATGTTGAACTTAATTCGAATCGACGCCTCGAAACACGTGTAAATTTCCTCCGAAGTCAAGCGCTTGAACATATTAAAAACACTCAAAATTTTACTAAAGTGTAAAACTTCAAAAGTTATGAACTTCAAATTTCGGAGCTGTATAACTCGAAATCCGGGCATTTCTGGAAAAAATTTCACAAGGGCAAAGTCGGAGTATGAAATGCGCTCTTTCCAACGACTATCAATTCACAAACTTCTGACCACAGACGGGTAAGATACAGATGCGGCAACATGGCCCCGTGAACACAAAGTACCTTAAAACTTAAAAGAATTTCTAAGTCTAAGATTACTTAAAATGCAAGAAACCTCATTTTCACCCAATTCTTCCGATTCTTCTCAACAAATGATCGTATTTTCTCAAATGTCGACTTTTGACCATAATTTTGACCAGAAATTCCACTCGGTCAAACTTTGACTTTTGTTGACTTTTTGATACACGCGCTCAAACATCATTTTATCTGTTCGTTCTTGATTTTCTGATAAATCGCGTAGATCGATAAGCCAAATACCAATGCTTCACAACTCACGGAAGGCCATAGAATCAGTTCGGGTTCAAATATCCGACCACACACACGCCTGAAATTGTAATCAACATCCACCTGATAGACGATCAGTACCAAAACTTGCAAGATAATAATCAGAAGCTTCTGGACACGCTTGCGTATTGAAATGACGCCCGAATTGACAGAACCTCAAATATTCAACTTTTGAGAAACAAACCTCTTTTTCGAATTGTACAGATTCATACGATTGGGAAATCTCGAACCCATGATCAATGCATGAATGATATGTATGCGATGCAACTATTAATTAAATGTTAGCCAATTATTTATATATAAAAAAATGAAGAGGGTAAATTTTGGGGTACAACAGCTGCCCCTATTCAATCATCCTCTAGCTCAGGAGCGAGATTGGCGTCTGCCTTTCGAGCGACAAGGCATGAGGTGATTGAATATCAAAACGGACCCAGAAATTTACACTTTGAATCCCAAAAGCTACAACAAGAGATAGGTGTGGACATTCCAAAATTCTAAGGAACCTTACTGGAGAAAAGGAGCATGTTGCGCTAGAGCTTAACTGGGCCACAACCAAAGAAAGCACAGAATAAATGCTGAACTCTGTGGCGGTACAAGTGCTAACTGCCTAAGAAGAATGGCCTCTAATTCAATCTGCAATGTCGGGAGGCGACACGTGGCGGAAGCAAAGACTTGATACACGACTAGACTACCACATTACAGGAATAACCGGACGGGTTAGTGATGCAAAGGCTAGAAAGTGCCGAGTAGGCTTTATCGACTCGAACGCTACACTCGAGAAGGAGACAAAAGTGGGTATTTGTTCCCGAAAGGTCTGAATAAATCTTGAACTCTGTGGCGGTACAAGTGCTAACGACCTAAGAAGAATTGGCCTCTACCCAATTCAATCCGCAATGTCGGGGAGGCGACACGTGGCGGAAGCAAAGACTTGATACTGACTAGACTACCACATTACGCCGGGAATAACCGGACGGGTTAGTGATGCAACGGCTAGAAAGTGCCGAGTAGGCTTCTTGACTCGAACACTACACTCGAGAAGGGAGACAAAAGTGGGTATTTGTTCCCGAAAGGCACGAGTAGGACCTCCTAAGAATTGTTGCACCGGGATGTCTTGGCGGTTTCGAAGACCGGAAATCGACCGGGCTTCACACAATCTGAGCAACTTGCATCATGTGTAAGGAAAGAGATAGATGCTCTGACCTTGACCAAGAATTGGTAGCGACTCAACTCTTGTGCAAAAAGAAGAAAGCAAGGGTAGGGCTTGCTGAAGACGTGTTGCACCGGGGTAAGAGCCGGCAATTTCAACACCAAAAGACGTGTTGCACCAGAGAATACTGGCAACTTTAACACCAAAGGAAATGCCCCACACCCAAAAGCTATCCTTGCTGGGATTTCAAAGAGACATTGGAACACCACTAGGGACTGAAGATTCATTGCTCTTGGCTTATAATTTGATGAAAATGCATGAATTCCCTAAAAGGTAATGCAAATGCGATGATGCATGTTTTCAAAAGATGAAATGTGAACGGCGACCAAAAGGTCACAAGATGACCAACTTCAATCTGATAATCCACTGGGGGATAATAATGGAGATCAACCAAGGATACGGTCAAGCTGATAAATCTGGAAGGACCACTTGAAGATACTGAGATCTACCATATGATCCTGCTGAGGAGATGATGTCATAGGAAGCTTGTCAGCTAGACAGAGATCCGCTGGGAAATAAAAGGAACACCTGGAGAAGATCTTCCACCGTTACCCACTACAACTCTAGCTGGGGAGACAAAGATATGCCAACTGCTGGGGATGTCAAGAGATGAGAACCCTCTGGGGGGATCATCTGTGGATAATATGCGACTCATTGGGGAATCAAACTCCCGATCAACAATCCAGATAACACCTCCATAGGGAATATCAGGATACAACACACTTGCGACTTTGGAGAACATCCACTAGGGACTTTCACTGAGACAAATATTGGCAACTCGTACCAGGGATTGGTATCATGTTCTGCAATAAGGATTTGTCGATAACAACATCTGCTAGGGAGATTCACCAAATATGGTATGCTGATGACAAAAGCTACATCTGATTCTTTGCAGAAGTTTCACTCGGGGTTTTCTCGTCCATGCTTACTGAAAACGAGATACTGAATTTCATTGGAGGATGGCGTGAGGGCACCAAGCTGTGAGATACCTGATAATGGAAGAAAAATCCATGAGAGGGAGCATCGTCGGTCAAGGACGAACTCGAGAGAAAGGACACCCGTGCGAGGATGAACTTGTAGGAAAAAGAAGAGGACGTCGGACGAAGACGAACCCGTAAGAAAGAACAAGACAAATATGTGAAACGAACTAATAAGGAAAAGAGAACGTCGGTGTAGACGAACTGCAAGGAAAGAACATCTGCGAGAAGATGAACTTGCAAAGGAAGAAGAACGTCTAGTTAAGACGAACTTGCGGGGGACATCGTGTGAAGATGAACTTGCAAAGGGAAGAAACGTCTAGTTCGACGAACTTGCGGGGGACATCTGTGAAGATGAACTTGCAAAGGGAAGAGAACGTCTAGTTAAGGCGAACTTGCGGGAAGGACATCGTGTGAAGATGAACTTGCAAAGGGAAGAGAACGTCTAGTTCGGGCGAACTTGCGGGAAGGACATCGTGTGAAGATGAACTTGCAAAGGGAAGAGAACGTCTAGTTAAGACGAACTTGCAGGAAGAACATCGTGTGAAGATGAACTTGCAAAGGGAAGAGAACGTCTAGTTAAGACGAACTTGCGGGAAGGACATCCGTGAAGATGAACTTGCAAAGGGAAGAGAACGTCTAGTTAAGACGAACTTGACAAAAGTTCTCAAGGCATGGACACCGAAGAAAGTGTCGCAAGAACTATAATATCCTCGTGCCAAAGGCGGGTATAATTCTTCAAGAGTATCAAGCATTTGGATTACCACACACCGAGTGTGGATACCCAAATGTCGGAAAGGTAATGCAAACACGGGTAAGATAACCGACGGTTTTGCACAAACGAAGCGTCGACTCATTGCGAAAAAGACAAAAGACAACAAGTAAAAGCTTGAATCAAGAAGAACAAATCATCCTGACAAACTTCTAAAGACCCAATTTGGAGACCGTTTCTGTATAGCAGCGGACTCAACGGAGAGGACCCTATATTGAAGAGTATTCTTCAAGATGTAGGAATTTCAATCAAACGAGTAATCAGGCATCTGCCAACTGTCACCCATACGCCACTTTCGAACCCCGAGTGAAACTTGAATAATCAACATGCCCCTGTGTCTCCGAAAGGATTGGCCAACCTTGACAAAGTTGCCCCAGTTTTAATGAGCCCTGAAGGATATAACACCATTTTGAATGCCCCAGATTAAGATGATTCTTTGAAAGGTCGTTCAATAGATTTTCAGACAACCTGCCCCTTGGGACAATCAAGGTATTCATCTGATGTTCATTATGCAAGCTTACTGGATGTTTGAGCACCTGTTCATATGCAAAGAATGTTTTATCCTAAAAATGACAACTCTAATGCAAATCCTATGCTTGTCTTGAAACAAAAAGCTTTTGAAAAGATGTCGAAACATCGCATTTTTGTGCAGAAGATAACAAAAAAAATGGAATGATACCAACTCAAAGGTGTTAGCAAACCTCCTAGGAGTCAGGATACCGCGTTCTCATCACAGCTTAGCTTTCAAATTAACCTCGCAGCTTAGGACTTTTAAGGGTTGTAATGTGGCCTGGTTCACGGTTTTTAGAAAGAAAGATTTTTAGGCTCAAAATATTTGGTACCCACCCCCTTCATGATATTCTCCGAACCTATGTTCAGTTAACTTGATGTGAGCAATCATCTCTCACAAGAGGAAATTGAAAGTTGAGAAACCATTGCAGTTTCTTGGTCGTGCCACTTTGACTTTGTTAAGGACGAGATTTCTTGGACCCGATAGCCACTCACCCTTTCGCTTGGTGCCTGATCAACGACTTTGTTCTTTATTGAGGATGTTCTCGGATTATCCTCGCCTTTACGGCTTGCCAATTTGCTTTTTAACATTTGCCCTTTTATTTTGCCTAAGCGACTTATTTCCAAGTTCGACTTAGCGGGCTTTTTCTTTGCTTTTTTTTGCTTTTTTTTTTTTGAACCAGTCGTTGATCTTCACACTGTCTTTGATTTGCTAGATGTGATTGTGGCGATCCAGATCCCTTGCAGATAAGGAGTTCCCGTTGGGGTATTGTCCTCCTTTGATGCACATTGCTGACAATTAAAACTTGACTTCTACAGTTTCTCAACCTTTGAAGGATAACCATTGTTATATCCTTTTAAATATACTCTTGATGAGTTTTGAGCCCTCAATCGATTAATGAACACTACCCCGGTTTTAAAATGCGGTTTTTTCCGGAAGAAACTCCTACTAAGGCTCAAAGGGGTTGACGAGGTCTAACTCCCTTATATCTCCGGTGTTTGGGGATTTGAAACAAGGCACTACACATCGTCAGTGGGTTTTTATTGAAAGCAATACCGTTTGAAATTCTTGGTATATTTTCGTCATCCTCCCTACGGAGGTTTTGCTTTATTAACAAGAGTTGAATATCAAAAGCGTTTGAAAGCAATTAAAAGTGTATACAAATGGATTAGTTCAAGACAAACATATTCAATGCATTATGATAATCATTCAGAAGATGAAAATGTTCTGCATACAAGCATGTACTAAAGAAACAAGAAAGATTACAAATGAGAATGCAAATGAATCTTGAAATTGCCGTTGAGGAGACTTGACTTGTTGCTTTTGATGATGCATTTTGAAGTCTTGACATTTTTGAGCTAGCGGAGGACCAACATGATCATCCGATGTGAAACGATAGCTTTTGCCTCAATCGATCCTGTACCTTGCACTTGAATGCATGGCAATCTTCAATACTATGCCCTGGTTCCGAATGAAACTCACAAGCATTAGCATCGTAGTTTCGGGCCGTTTATCCAAGGGAGGGGAAATGCAGGCTTGGGAACAACCACTTAAGATCATTCAAACGGACAAACAAATCGCATAGCTCATAGGAATAACATCAAACCTCCTAGAGCACGATTCTCTTGTTGTCTTTGATTCTGCGACGAGGCGCTGATGAGCGGTGGGCGGGCGGTCGATTATCCTCTTCGACGCACAAACTGTTTTGAGGTATAGCAGCAGCATAATCATATCGGCACTGGAGCAAAATTGACTTGTATGCTCAACCCAGAAGTAAACCGGATAATCCCTTTGTCATGGAAATCCTGAACCTCATTTTTCAAGGTCACACAGTCCTCTGTATCATGACAGGGTGCTCCAGAATGGAAATCACACCTAGCCATCACATCGTACTCGAATAAAATCCCTCCAGGCATGGCAAGAGTTTGGAGTTCAACCAATCGAAACTTGAGCAGTTGAGGAAGCAACTGAGCATATGGCACCGGAATAGGATCGAATTGCTTTTCAGAGTGTGGCGACCATGGTTGAAGAGCTCTATCTTCTAGACCTTTCTGAACAATAGGAATTGGACGCGAACAAGGAGACCTCGGAATACAGGGTGATGGAGTAGATGCATGCCCAGCTTTAGGGCTCAAAGAAAAAACTCTGAGTATAAGGAGGAATAACGACTTCTGTTGTTGTAGGAAAATTGGGGTCATCTCCCTTTCTCAACACGGTCCCTAAAATTTCCATCACCAAGCCTAGCTGAGTCTTCAACTGTTGGTTCTCTTCTCTCAAGTCTTGCATGTCCAGCATGAGAAATCCCATCTGTTCTTTCATCTCATCCAGTTCCCCGCGAAGTTGCTTCATCGCTCGGTTTCAAACGCAGAATGGCACGGAGGCAAAGTTCACAATTCTGAGTAGAAAATACCAGATTTGAGTAAGAGAAATCCCAAGTTCAAATGCCTGTTATGCACAATGTATGTATATACATGGTTAATGCACGATGCATGAAATGATCACTTCCAGGACATTCCTGCAATTTGTTATCAAACATCAAATAATAAGATGATAATGACAACAATAATTATCAAGACCAGACACACAATCAGATTGAGAATCAACTGCTCAAGTGCATAGATGAACTAGAGTCATACAAGAGTCCACGATCACAGAGTATTAATACAAACACAATGATGAACGAACCCCATCCGACAAGCCTGGAGGTGATTCGTCGAATCAAATAACATTTGCAACTACTTATTTAGGGGCCACTTGCGCCTTGAGCGTATGGATCTCGGCTACTAGCTTAGCCACATGAATGTCTCGACCCCTCAACATGGTGTATGCTGCATATTCTCCATCTTTAGCATATTGCCACTTAGTCTTCAAATCTTAAACCTCTTTAGAAAGGATAATCATCTGCTCCTGTCGACTTTGGGCTTCAACTTCAAGTTCTTTCCTTCTCTCAAGGGACTCTTTAGCGTTGGATTCTTCCTTGCGGAGTCGCTTCTTTAAAACCCGGATTTCTTCACCATGCTTGGCTTTCAATTTCTCATTAGCTATCTGCATATTCTTCAACTTCTCTTGTACCCTGTCAAACTCTTTGGTCATCTGATCAAAAGAAGAGGAACTACCACCTTTGGCTCTCTTGGTTTCTTCAAGTAAGCCATAGGCCTTCAAAACTTGGTCTTTCTGCTCGATCTCAACAGATAACCTCTTTTTATCTTGAAGAGCAAATGCTAGGTCCATGACTCAAGCTTGTAACTGATCCTTCAAAGCTGAATTCTCCGATTGGAGCTGTTTGTAAACCTCAATACGCACGAAACCTGGAGGAGAGATTACGAATGAAGAATAGGAAGTAGCAAAATCAGGTACCAGACTTTCAACCAAGGAACCAGTTGAGAATACAAAGGTGCTTCCTTTTGTATGGAAGCCGAATCTTGGAGACCCGATCTTTTAACCAATCTGTGTAAGAATCAAACGTATAATTTCCTTTTTGGCCAAAGAAAACCGTGCCCTTTTTGTGAACCGAGCTTCATGCAATGACAATCTGATTTAGCAAAACCGGGTTCTCATCATTTGCAAAGAAGATAGTTTCCGTCAACTGACGAACAGTGGGTACTTCAGTCAAAGGATATCCTAGTTGACAGCGTGCCAATATAGAATTATAACTGATGCAACCTTTAGTTCCCGTTAATGGTACATTTGGAAACTCTCCACAACTAGTACTGATCTCAGAACCGCTCGACATGGTATTCCAAACTATATCATATGAAGTGAGTGCGATGATTCGGCTAGACCACTTCATGGTTTTAGCATAATCAACAAATGCCCCTCTCTTTGGCAAATGTGTGTTGAACCAACGATAAAGTAAAGGCATACAACCCATAACACGCCCTTGACCATGGCGAGTGAATGGCATAATATGTATCACCAAGATGGTAGGAACCGATTGTCATTCATGAAAACAAATCGCAACAACATCCACAAACTTCTCAAAGAGGAAAAATCACCATACCATAGATCATGACGGCTAAGATAGTATTGAAGCTTTTCCAACTACCAACCTTGGCAAATTCATCACTTTGACTAAAAGGAAACCCAACGAAGTCCACAAGTGTGATCTTTCGAACCCAATTGTCCTTACTTCACTAACGCAAAACCAAGGGCTTTAGCAATGGCTTCAAAATCGAGTACCTATTCTTTGACAAAAGGCAAACGCGTGATATCGATACCCAAAGGAAAGAGTACTCCTCAAGAGTAGGTGCTAAGCGATAATCTTGAAAGGTAAAACACCGAGCTCACTTTCATAAAACGGAGTAGAGATTGCATGGCATAGAACTCATAATCCTCCATTAGTAACGGCAATATGTTCCCATGATCTTTTCTGAACTCTCTTTCAATCAGATCCTTCACAAGAATACCTCTGGCTCTTACTTCAGAGATGTCGAATGCACAAAAAAGAGTATGAGGAAGTCTTCCTTAGGGCCTCGGTGTTGATTTGATTGTTGGTATCCATCCTGATGTTGATAGTAAACCACAAGAAGTCCTGGAAATGATATGCATGCGAGGTTAGATAAAATAACATGCTTTTTCTGACATTTCTTTTAAAAATAAACATGCTATGATGCAAATACATTATGCATTGATCATGGGTTTACTACTTCCATGAACACTGATCAAACTGTTGCGCTGTTTATGCTCTGATTGAAGAAAAACCAAAAATCGGACAGAGTAACGGCTAGAAAATGCCACCGAATGATATCATAGTCACCAACAGAGAACATCAGATCATCAATAGAAAATACCAAGTCACCAACAGAACATAGTCACCAACAGAACATAGTCACCATCTGTACCTGTAATAATCATGATCCCGCCCCACTCACAGGGTGATTCTAGACTCAAGGATGTCCCTAATGATATGCGAGTCGACGATCCTTTATCGAGTACTTGACTACACCAGGGGTGTAGGCGAGAGCACCGCCAATCGAATCTCGTCTGATTGGTACTCCATGCCTCCTCACACGCACCACGGATGCGGGATTCGACATGGACATCCGTCTAACCTATATGTCATGGCGGGGTAGTTGGCCTTTACCTCTTGTAACTCCCACCCAAATCGAAATAGATCACAGTGAGCAATGACCAAGATCTGAAAGATAAATATGCCACATAGAATGCAATGCAAGCATACAAAGGATGGTGCGATAAAGCGGTAAATAGATAAACAAATAAATAAACACCCAATAGACATGAAAATAAAAGCTAGGATCGACTCGATCGGACCAAAGACAGTCGATGATCCCTGAAGTCGCCAATGAAACAACCTGAACATCATCCGATAACTGTATCAATGAAGTCGCCATCGAACGTTTTTTATCTCGCAAAAGGAGAAAGGTGAACGCATCGCGAAAACCTGAAAGGGATAAGGCACGGTCTTGCGACCGAGAGATAGGTAAGGAATCTATTACGCGAAGGAAGGTATTAGCACCCTACACGCCCGTAGTACTCTACGGTATCCACTTCTACTTTCTATCTAATGGGTGTGTTTAAATCTATTTACTGCTTAATCTCTAATCATGCATGCAAAAGAAAAGAGAAAATAAGAAACCACGGGGAAAAGAAGGAAGTATTTACAAAGTTTGCTCGGTCGAGCCCCGTGACAAGATGCCTACGTATTCCCGCGTGCAATGGGAAAGTCAGAGCGCCGTAGTTCGGCTCACTTGTTTTGGTGTGTTTTGTGTTTTTTATTTGTGAAAAGGTTTTAAACACAAAAAGAAAAGAAAGCGCGCAAAGGCGAAAAGAGTTTGTGTTGGTTGGTTGTTTTTACCTTGAGAAAGGAGTTTAAACCATTATTAAGTGTTTTGAGTTTGAAAGGAAAAGCAAGTTTTAGTTTTAATTACATGCAAGGATGCAAATGAAACTAGCAAAGCAAAAGGAAACTAACTAGTACTAGCCCTAATGTTGTCATGCAAAGATTGGACTTATGGTTGAGGATGTAAGGGAATTTCTACCTATGTTAACATGCAAAGGATGTAAATCCTAATGTCTAGGCTCGAAAATCTATCCTAACCGAGCAGCCCTACGGGAAAGCTATCCATATCCGTCTTGGTTGTGGAACCAAGGGATGCAAGGGGATGAAGCAAGCAAGTGCTTTGGCAAAAGCACGCAAACAATGCAATGCAAACAAACAAATGACACACAAGCGCAGGAAAAGGAGGAAGTCCCATAGCCTCGACAGTAACGAGCATATCGTGAGTCAACCAGGAGCCGACACATCCAATTCCTGTTGAAGAGTAAATGATGCGAGTTCTGCAGTAAATGCGAATCCCAAGAAAGCGTGGAGAGTCAGAATAGGGAACTCTTGCCACTTTTATTGTTGACTCGATAAAAGAAGCAACACGATTCGCGTGTGCTGAGCTGACACGGACTAGAACTGTGCGGGGGTTCGTTGCTGACCCTGCCTTCCGCTTGCCCATATATCAATGACTCGATGAAATGAAATATAAAAAGCGGGACTTTGCTTAGTGGTACCACGTCGGGCGTCCTAACCACTCTGACCTATGCAAGCACAAAATGTAAACACTTACTGAAAGCTACCTCCCTATGCAGATGGAGGATTTAAAACAAACCAAACACAATTAGCACACAGAATTGCCCTAAACGGGTCCTTAAATAAACCAGAGGGGTTCCTGAACATGCTCCAACTACGGAAGCCCCTTCATGCATCTCTATTCCTACTTCTCATGGCAAAAGAAAGTCAAAGCCCTACTTCTCATGATATCTAGGAAAGTCAGAAGAATGCAATAAACATATAGCAAGTACCAAACGGATATAGAATCAAAACGCAAGCTAGCGAAATAATCCGAATACTTCAAGTACTGCAGCCATGCAACAAAAGTAAACCGTGAGAATTGCTCAAAGCATCAATACAAGCGGAATGCGTGTCGATCATCAAGGCGACAATGCTGCAAGAACGAGATAATACAAGAAAACAAGATAGGAATAGTGCACGGGTGTACAAACTCAACCAAAACCTGCAAGAAAAATCAGATGGATATGCATGGAATGCAAATCGAGCGATAAAACCAATGTCCATAGCAAAGTGATGAATGAATATGCGAGGAATGCGAATCGAACGATAAAACCAATGCTAATATCAAAGTAATGAATGAACATGCGAGGAATGAAAATCGAATCGATAAAACCAATGCTCCTATCAAGATGATGCGTGAACATGCGAGGAATGCAAATCGGATCGATAAAACCAATGTTCAAATACATGTAAAAATGCATGAACATGTGAGGAATGCAAATCGAAATGATAATTCCAATATTCAAATTCATGTGAAAATGCATGAACATGTGAGGAATGCAAATCGAAATCGATAAAACCAATGTTCAAATACATGTAAAAATGCATGAACATGTGAGGAATGCAAATCGAAATGATAATTCCAATATTCAAATACATGTGAAAATGCATGAACATGTGAGGAATGCAAATCGAAATCGATAAAACCAATGTTCAAATACATGTGAAAATGCATGAACATGTGAGGAATGCAAATCGAAATCGATAAAACCAATGTTCAAATACATGTAAAAATGCATGAACATGTGAGGAATGCAAATCGAAATGATAATTCCAATATTCATGTAAATGTATTATTTAGAAATGAATTAGAATTAATAAAAGATATTAATAAAAAATATTAAAAAAATGTCAATAATATTCTGATATCCTAAAATGTCAGAATATATTTTTTATGTATTTTTTATGTGTCAAAATAATCAAAATCGAAAGCTAAATTGAACTAAATGTCAAAATTGTAGCATGTGAAGCAGGGGGGTGCAAAGCATAATTCTATTTTGAATTGAATCATGTTTATATGTCATGCTGGACCTAAAACAGGGGGGTGTGCAGTAGCAAAAGCTAAGTCCAGTCCGAAATGGTGTTAAGTCCAGTTGCTTTTTTTCTTATAAGTCCAAATAGATTATTATATTTTATAATATTCAGATTTATTTAATAAAATGCTGTCACGTTTTATTAATCTTTTTTTATGTGACATAACATCAATTGGGCAAGCTTAACTTAAGTCATTTTCAGATTTTTATTTTTTTTAAAACAAAAATGATAGACACGTGGCGCAATCTAAGCGGTTGTTATGAAAATTTACATGGGCGAGTGGGATTGCGACACGCAGGACTTACATGATGCAAACAAAAATACTCACCGGAATCAGCTTCTCGGTCACTCTCACCGCGGCGGCCAGGATCCGGGAAAGAAAGGAAAACTTCTCCATCGAAATCTTCTGCAGAATCCGATATGAACTTGGTTTCTAAGATCCGATCGACTTCAAATCAGATATCGAGTTCGGAGGATTCGAGATTTGAACAAATACTCATTCAAGCAAACTCCATGACGCAAGGTTGAAGATGATGCGAATGAAGCCCTAAGCAGCAGTTATCTTCTCCGATCTTGATGATGATGAAGATTAGAATTCCAGAAACATCAACAAGTTGCGAAATAATAGACTCGATCTTGCTTGAATCTACAAATGAATCGGATCGAAGCGGTGATGAACCTTGCTCCAACGAATCCTTGAATCAATCGTTGGGTTTTCCTTCGATGAGTGAGAAATTCAAGCAATACACTCAATTCAATGCTTGAAGATTCTTGAGAGGAAGAGCTTGAATAAAACGCGGCGATCGTCGTCAACATGCGAAACGAGCTCTCTTGTACAATATGAAGAGTTAGAGGCGAATGGTGTTCGAATAAAGGAGCGAGTGAGCGAAGGTGACGGTTGTGATGAAGATGGTTGCGTGAGGGAAAGAGAGTGCATGAGTGGTGGCTGCGTGAGGGTGTCCGTGAGAGGAAAGTGACGAGGAGAATCGGTTGTGTTTGTTAATGGTGAGATGATGAGAGAAAGAGATGGGCGTGCGAGCGAGAAGAAAGGAAAGAGTTGTTTAACCGTTTCTGCTATGGATCCAAGAAGATGGTGATGATGAGATGTTTGTTATAGTGTGTTCCAATTTCCTCATGCCATGGCGGTTTGTTAGAATTTGATTATGTTACGGTGAAGGTAGTGAGGGTGAGAGTTTTGTTCATGGTTGTTACAGTGAGAAAAATAGTTGAGGGTCGTTTATGGTTGGAGAGAAAAAAGGTTATTATGGGAAGAATGAAGAGAAGCAATAGCAGTGGTGAGAATTGTTACGGTTATTGAAAGAAAGAAGAAAAAGATTAGTTATGAAAATGGTGGTTAAGAGAGGGAGTAAGGCGTGAATGGTCGGTGTTGATGATTATGCAGAGAAAGAGAGGGTGGTGTAACTGTTACCATAAGCAAGTTTGTTAGAGAGAAAATGAATGTCAAGAATGGTGATGGAGAGAGTTTTCAAAAAATGATTTTTGTTAGTTTTGTTAAAAAAAAATGGTTGTTGTAAAGAAAGAAAGAAAAAAGCATTCTGTTGATTCCTCCCGAGATAATTATTACTGTGTGAAAAAATAAATAAATAAATGGCATCTGTTAATCTCAATCATCATCCTTTCCGTGCTTTCCTTCCACATTATGCATGCATTATTGTTTTTGCCTAATAAAATCCACTTACGCCAGCAACTTCGGATGCTTCCATCTTGGTGTGTAGCAGTCTGACCGATACACCGGGAGCGTCGACTCGAAGAGCATACTTGGTAGAACAACAATGATGTTGAGCACTCGATGAGGAATCAATTGTGAACTCGCCGTAATTAGCCTCGAAGTCATGCCGACACAAGCTGTTTTGAATACTTGAAATTTTTTCTAAGTGTCAAGTTTAACACTCAATCCATGCACACCGCTTTGCAGCCCCATAATTCCTTCGATATTCGACTGGACGATACAAACCCGGTACTGTTGGAAAGCTCGCGTGACATACAACAACTTTGTAGTTCGACAAAATCCATACTGACTTAAATCTCGGAGAAAAAGTGTTTGAAAATTGCTATGCGAGTGTTCGATGAAATGCTTGGCTGGTGGGCAAATCTTGTGCATGATATGCGGCAATTTTCCAACTTCGTTACCACTACGGCTCCGTATCTCCAGCTCCGACGTCCGAAGCGAAAAAGTTTCTAAACGGAACTTGTAGAGGACACGGCAGACTTCATCTTCGTGTTCGGAGTTTTTCCGTGCGGCGATCGGATCGACGAAAAACAGCTCGAACATGCGTACACCAACTTCGATGAAATGCGCCTCATAGCCATGGCAAAAATGTGCATGCTGTCTTGCAATTTAACAACTTTATGCTGTCACTTACGCTCCGTATCTTACAGCTCCGACGTCCGAAACGAAAAAGTTTCTAAACGGAACTTGTAGATGGAATTACGAACTCGAACTTTCGTGTTCGGACTTTCTTCGTCTGACGAATCATTGACGAAAACAGCCCTGAACATGTGCACAAAAATACTCGAATTTAACAAACATAATGAGTTCTTATTTTCGAGCTTTATAACATCTGATCCGAGTCCCGAATGAATTCGACTTCTTCAGCAAAGTTTTAGATTGCGGTGAAATGAACAACTTTGCAGTTGAGCATTTTTCGATTCGAGCCATGAACTATGATAAAATTGACCCGAAGCTGTCAGCAAAAGCATCGAAACAAACACTTCAAAATATTTCTAAGTGTTGAAATTTTGAGAAATGATAAATAACTTCGAGCTCCGTAATTTTTATCCGTTTCCGAATGGATTCGATTTCTTCAAAAGTTGTAGATTGCCATTAAATGAACAACTTTGATGTTGAACTTAATTGAATCGACCTCGAAACACGTGTAAATTTCCTCCGAAGTCAAGCGCTTGAACATATTAAAAACACTCAAAATTTTACTAAAGTGTAAAACTTCAAAAGTTATGAACTTCAAATTTCGGAGCTGTATAACTCGAAATCCGGGCATTTCTGGAAAAAATTTCACCAGGGCAAAGTCGGAGTATGAAATGCGCTCTTTCCAACGACTATCAATTCACAAACTTCTGACCACAGACGGGTAAGATACAGATGCGGCAACATGGCCCCGTGAACACAAAGTACCTTAAAACTTAAAAGAATTTCTAAGTCTAAGATTACTTAAAATGCAAGAAACCTCATTTTCACCCAATTCTTCCGATTCTTCTCAACAAATGATCGTATTTTCTCAAATGTCGACTTTTGACCATAATTTTGACCAGAAATTCCACTCGGTCAAACTTTGACTTTTGTTGACTTTTTGATACACGCGCTCAAACATCATTTTATCTGTTCGTTCTTGATTTTCTGATAAATCGCGTAGATCGATAAGCCAAATACCAATGCTTCACAACTCACGGAAGGCCATAGAATCAGTTCGGGTTCAAATATCCGACCACAACACACCGTAGCCTGAAATTGTAATCAACATCCACCTGATAGACGATCAGAGTACCAAAACTTGCAAGATAATAATCAGAAGCTTCTGGACACGCTTGCGTATTGAAATGACGCCCGAATTGACAGAACCTCAAATATTCAACTTTTGAGAAACAAACCTCTTTTTCGAATTGTACAGATTCATACGATTGGGAAATCTCGAACCCATGATCAATGCATGAATGATATGTATGCGATGCAACTATTAATTAAATGTTAGCCAATTATTTATATATAAAAAAAAATGAAGAGGGTAAATTTTGGGGTACAACAGTGACTTGCTGCCACCTCATAATTCCTCCAATGCATGCAAGGGTCGTGTCAATGAGGAGTGGAAATTAGGTGAGTGGAAAAGTATATAAATACCAAGGACTTTCACATCATTTCCATCATCCACAAACACTTTTCATCAGTGCAATACACACCTTTTGCAGAGAGAATTTATTACTTTCATAATTGCAGTCATGTATCTTCTCACCATAGGTGAATCCCACCGAGGAACTAGGAGGAAGGTTGTCGCGTTTGTAAGTTTTTCTTCTATATATATTCTTTTTAATTTGTGCTTTATATTTAATTTTACATTAATTCATTTATTTTTCATACTCTATTTTAATTACTGTCTATATTATTTTTATAGGATGTCAAAAAGTTTAGGGTTCGTACACATCCTATGGAATCTCCCGACCCATGGATTGTCCCTTTAGTTGAACGTGTCGGCTTCGGAAATGTGATGCATATTGTAAATGCATCTATTGATACGAAGTTCATACTTGCATTGTGTGAATATTGGAGACCTGAGACACACACATTTCATCTACCAATTGGTGAATGTACCGTCACACTTGAGGACGTGTACATGTTGTTGGGTCTCCCAATTAATGGTAAGCCCATGAATGGAAATGTTCAACAACCTAACGACCTATGTCTGCAAATGTTAGGCGTAAATCTCATCGAGGGAACAGAAGCTGCAAAAGGTAGGGGCCAAGGTATTAAACTATCGTCCCTTAAATTCTATTATGACACTCTTATTTTGAACGAGTATTCGTCTGAGGAAGAAAAAATAATAAAAACTAGATTATATATTATGTTATTATTTAGAAACATGCTATTTCCCGAAGCCACAGGAAATAACATCAATTTTATGTACTTGTCTTTGCTTGGGGACATAGATAACATTGGGAAGTATAGTTGGGTGTAACACGGTGGAAGAGCTGACTTTGGATTGTTTTGCGTTTGATCGCAAATGTTATGGATAGCAAGAGTCGCCACCGAATTTTCTTTTATCCAATTAAGGGAAGGTGAAAAGAACAGGAAAAGACCTTCGTTAGATTATGAGTAAGGGAGAAGGTTATGAAAAGGAAAGGTATTAGCACCCTTTCCATCCGTAGTTATCTACAGGCTCTTAATTGCTTTAGCTCACTTTAAAATTTGCTTTTTGTGTGTGCGTTTGAAAATGTTTTAGAAAAGGCATTTCACTTTGACTTCGTAATAATTCACGCTGGAATGTATACGAAGTGTTCGAAAATGTTTCTTTTTGGAAAAGTGTTTTAACTTTGTAAAAGTGTGAGGTGTGAAAAGATGTTTTGATAAAGCAAGCAATTAAGAGTCTATTACCTACTCAGAACGGTCATTTTCGTGTTATTTTACTTTCCTTTAGAATAGTGTTATCCATACCATTAGTTGGTAGGTAACCCTATTCGTTGGATGTAAAGGGACGTTCGAAGGGACATCGGATGGTCATAGAAAGCAACTTGTAGGAGTATCCTAACACATTCGTAGGGACGATCATCACTTTTCGTAGGCAACAATCGAGGGACTAGATCATGTATTTGTAGGCAACATCGAGGGACTATGATCTTTGTATCGAGGGGACTATGATGATATGTTTGTAGGCAACCGTGCTAAGATACCCCTACGTTCGAGGGACTTGACCATTTATTCGAAATGCAACGAGAGAGAATACCCTAAGGTGGGTGCATATGTGAAGAGAGTGTGTCAAGTTCAGATATTTTATCTTGAAATTAGAAGTGATCTACATTTGTTTTTATCTTGCCATACACGCCTAGTTACTAGCAGTTTATATGGGTGCAGAAAGTAAATTGCGGAAAGTAAACCCTACGCTATTACATGGCTTTGGGGCAGTTACATAATATAGTAGTGCGGAAAGTAAATCCTAATTAAGCTATTACATCCCATGAGCAGTTACATAATATTGAAAAAGGATGCGAGAAAATTAAACTAAACTATTACAACCTGGAAGCAGATACATAATAATCAGAAAAATAATCAAATTGCAAATAATAGAAAATACGATAGTGAAAAAGATTTTTGAGTTAGAAGAAGGCCTTTAGGGTTAGTAAACCTTATTAAATGAGAAAGTAATTTTTTGGGGATTTTCTAGATTTGATTTTAACAAAGAAAAATAATTAAAAGTCAATTTTCTGATTAATTAACAATTGATTAAAATATGCATGCAAAAATATAATTTTTTTTATGCTAAAAAATTAAATAAACATTTTTTCTGACCTAAATGCAAAAAGAAAATATTTTTTTGTGATTTTTTAATGTGTTAGAAAAATATTTGAAAAGAAATTAAATTAAATGAAACATATGGAAAAAATAAGGAAAAAGGGTTAGAGTGCTTCTGGATGAAGCTCTCCCAGAAGCTGGAGCTTCTGGGAAACCTCTTGTTGACCATGCCCAGAAGTAAACACTTATGGGGATTCTTGCGCTGGAGGTGCCCAGAAATTGGAATTTCGGGCTTTTATAAGCATTGGGCTGAATATGAGCCTGGAGCTTGGGCGTGGCGTGAATGGGGCCGGAGCTAGAGCTTCTGGGCATGTTGCCTCTGAAGGGGTTTAGAAGCTGGAGCTTCTGGACGTTGTGTCTTCTGGAAAGCTGAAATACACAAAAACAAGTTAAGAAATATGGAAAAGACAGGGTTCGAACCCATGTCTTCTTGGACGAATATGCGCTGCCTTGCCATCTGAGTTGGGTGGACTATCTGTTAACAACATGAAACAAAAACATTACAAAGGGAATGGATTTCTGGGAATCATTGAACCAGAAAACGCGCGCAGGAGGTCATCTTCTCCATTTAAATATTCAAACCTATAGCCACAGTTTTTACTTCTGTAGCTATAAGACCTGCAAAATCAAACCATTCATAATACACAAAATAAATTAGTTTTGAGGACATCAATCGATTGGAAATCCTTTTCTGAGTACGATGGTGGCTCTGGTTTTGGCTAATTTTGTCTTAAACGGAAAGCCCTAATTCAAGCTTGTGAAACCTAGCAATGGTAACTCACGATTCCTGCACTCAAACTCCAATCAAACGATACATGAAGCTTGCAAATAACATCATGAACATGAATATATAATCAAAATACGTTTAAAATGCATGTATCTATGAATTCTATTTCAAGATTTTTGAAGCAAACCGTGATCTGGATTTCACGTTTCTAGATGTCTGGCTGCGTGGGAATGATTTGGTTAGCTTCAGAAAACAACAAGGAATTGATTGGCAACCTTTGTTTGGCTTGAATCGATGCAAATCCTTGGCTGCTAGGTAGCTTGGAACACACAGTTTTTTAAAGCTTGCTAGGGTTCTTTTTGGTCAGAATTTCGTCCTCTGTGCATGTAGTATCATTGTCTATTTATATTGTAAGGAATTAGGTCAAGAATTGTAGGAAAATACCATTCCATTCAATGAAAAAAGATTTGATTTGGAATCAAACCAAATATTTCTTCTCTTCAGCCAATTTTAATTAAATCAATTTTCAATCATGATTTTTTTCGAAATAATCAGATTAAATGGCTTGCTTGGACCTCAAGGATGAGAGAAAATCCATCTTGCAATTAATTTTTGATTTTCTATCTTTTATTTTAATTAAATTGGTTTTAAATGATTAAAAATCCAAAATAAATAAAAAATAAAAGATAAATTCGTGGCCTTGGGCTTGGAGGTTCCAATTCAGCTAAGGAACATGTTTGATTCAAGAAAAGTTAGGCCCATTTGGAAAACTTTTGATTTTCTCAAGTATTTCTCGTTGTGTACCTCCTCAAAAATGCGTAACTTGCACAAGGTGTATCTTGCTCAATTTTTAACATTTTTGGGTGTTCTTGGACTTTTTGGAAATCTCAAGATGTCCTCTAAACATACCTTTTGGTTTCATCTTTCATTTAAGTTTCCATGCTCATGAAAACTTCTTTGCAAAAAGATGACTTTTTGTTGACTTTTAAAATGACCTCTAATGTTTTGATCCATAACTTTCAAATGAAGCATTTTCTGCCCAAGCTTGTGAGACATGAAGTTGTAGAGAATTGAATTATCTTCAAAATGAGCTTTGGTGGAAAAATTTCTGATAAAGTATGTGAAAGTTATGTCTGGTCAAAGTTCTGTTGACTTTTGTCTAAGAAAGCCTAATTTAGAAACTTTGACTTTTGATCAAATCTTGACTTTTCTTGAGAAATCATGATCAACCCTTGATCAAATGATGAATATTACTTCAAAATATTGGTGTTGACCAACAATTGTGAAGTTTGAGTGTATGTTGACCATAGTTGACTTTTTGTCCAATACAACTGATTTTCAACCATCTGAGCAATTGTCTGAGCAAACTTGGCTTGTAAGGCTTGAAACTTGACATGAAGATTCTCTGAAGCATATAATGAGGCATGATGATCACTTGAAATGTTGGATGTCCATCTTGACTTGAGAATGGCAATTCCCTAGTTTGGATTGATTGCTTAGGATAAGGTTTATCTGGTCAACCCTTGTGAAATCCTTGAGTATGGATATGTGAAATGTCTTGAGAAGTGGGAGGGCAAATTTTGGGTATAACTTTCAATCTTCTTGTTTTGGCATGTTTGCCTTCGTGACCGAAAGTAGAAGATGATTGAACACTCGATACTGAAAATTTGCACTCGGTTGATGATGTGCCGGAATGGGCTTATAGACGCCATTTGGAGAAGCTGAGGTTGATTCGTACGTTAGACTTCGTAGGTGTCTCTGAAAATAGAAGAAAACACGGAGATGGGCTTAAGATGCCATCCGGGAGGGACTGATGCTGGGGAATGAGCCGTACGTTAGACTCTGCAGGGGTTGTTTGAGCAGAAGAGGCGACGGAGATGGGCTTAAGATGCCATCTGGGGCGGCTGATATTGAGTTGTACGTTAGACTTCACGCTCGTCTTTGAATGAGGTTATTGGTATGTATTGATTTTTAACCAAATATGCAGCATTCTGAAGGTGGAGAGATATCGGCAAGTAGTCGGAGATGAGCTTAAAGATGCCATCCGGGGCAACTGAGTCGTATGCTAAACTCCGTAGTTGCTGTTGATAATAAGAGAGAGTCCGAATAAACCTTCGTCTTGGCTATTCTCGAGGTGAATATTTGGCAGAATGCGAATATCTTTCCCATCTTGCTTCGGGTGTTAATCTAATGTCTGTTGCCTGGAGACAATTTGTGTGGTCTTTCAGATAGGTTTCCCGTCTTGTTTCGGGCATTAATCTTTGACCTGTTGTCTCGAAATAATTTTCATGGTCGTTTCGATAGTTCTCCCGTCTTGTTTCGGGTATTAATCTTTGACCTTTTCGTTTGGAAAACGGCTTTTACCTGCTAGGGAAATAAATCTTGGCAGGATATGGTTAGTTCTATGCAAATTATGATGCATGTGGATGCATGGCAACGTTCGTGAACGATATATGCCCATGTTATGATTTCTATGAATAATGTATGAATTTAGATGTTGTTGTATTTCAAAACATATCCATCTTGAAGAAGATAGGAACGTTCTGTTGGAGATTTCCAATGTTCGCTTGGGAATAGGATTGTTGCGGAAGATGTTTTTGATTCCTCCGATTCACTATTTGACCAAGTTTCGAGTCTAGATATTAATGCCGTTGGGGAGAAATTGGGAGATATTCCGCTGGGGATCTTGTGCGCAGATCTTGCTGGGGAGTATCCGAATACTGCTTGGAGACTGACATAACGTGGCAAAGCTGATGGGGACGTAAAAGTTGATGAGGTTCGAAGAATCCTTTGAGGCGATGCATCTGAAGTTTGTTGAAACCCCCGACTGGGAGTAAGAAAGATGTAGGTTCCTCCGATGCACTATCTGACCAAGGTTCGAGTCTGGATATTGCGGCTGTCGGGGGGTGATAATCATCGGGAGATATTCTGTTGGGGATAAATATCTCTATGTATATGAGATAAACTGTTACTGCTCGGAGACTGATGTAACGAGATGAAATTGATCAAGATCACTACTCAGGGACTAATGTGATGAAGCATGAAGTGTTGGAACACTTAGTAGAAAGAGGTTGGTACTTCGTCGGAGAAGGTCCGCCTTTTATAAGGAGAGTGATGGCTCTATGGGATTTGAACTCTTGTGAAAGTAACCTGCGGGGGACGTATCAGTGACTTTAGTCGTCATCTCAATTCCTAGAGCTTGTAGTGATTACTTTTTGTTCGTTCGCTTTCATATGTTTGTGAACAGATGTTTATTGTCAAATGCATATAATCATTCAAAGCAATTATTGGACTTTGTGCAAAAAACAATAAAAATTAACACTGTAAAAAAGGAATTTGCATTAATTTTGAAAAGTGGCGTATGGCCAAGCAGTTTGTATACAAGAGACGAATAAAAGTAAAAGCTATGCGGAAATAATCTCGTCAAGTTTCAACTATGCTATTGCAGATTGCTCATATATTTCGAATATCTCATCTCCTTGCTGTCAGTAGAAAGTGAGTGAATTGATTTTCGCCATTTGAACCTTGAATGCTGACAGTAGTAGTCTGTAGGTAGGTGATTTGGACGAGACATAGCCGTACGCTTAAATCCCTAACTTTTGCCTAGACCGCCCTTTCGGGTTTTCAGTCTACTGAGATACCCTTTTTTGCCCAAGCCGCCTTTGCAGGTTTTCAACTTGCCGGGTATACATTTTTGTATATATCCTTAACTTTTGCCCGAACCTTTTGGAATGAAGTATAGTGGAACTCCAAAAAACAATGTAATCCTATATCGCCAACTCTTGGATCATCTACGAGCAGAAGATGTATTACCACTAAACTATTCTTCTTCGAACTTATATTTTACTATAAAGCATTCTCTCTAAATAATATATTTATCTTTTCCATTGCAGTTTGTTTGGAGACCATATTTGGGATTGGAACATGTACCTAACCCCGAAAATGCAGTTGTTTGGACAGCAAAAACGCCTATCATACGGTTCACCACTGTGGAGATGCACCACAGTGACCATGTGAAATTGCAATTCGGCATACATCAAGAAATCCCATGCCCCTCGATGTGTTTGGATCTCTAGCATCTTAAAAAAGTCAGCCACCAGTTGTATCAAAAGAATTGGAAGGCTTACGCCCTAGAGTTCTGTAGAATATGGAAAGAGCGTGCCCATTATATCCTTGACTTCCAGGTTGCACCCAACAAAATGAAACCGACAGCGGGATATATGGATTGGTACAGATCAAATATCAAACCAAAAATGATTGTGTCTGACCCATTCTATTTGCACGACCCCCGTCAGCAACAACCATACTTCCAACACCAACCACCAAATTACCCTCCACCACGACCACTACAACAACATTACGAACAATAACCACCAAATTACCCACCACCACAACAACCACAATATTATCAAGAACAACACCCCCAACCATACCAACACATGACCACCCCCAACACATAGGCATCCCCCAACCATACCAACACATGACCACCCCCCAACCATACCAACACATGTCCAACCCTCAACACATGTCCACCCACCAACCATACCAACATATGTCTACCTCCCAACCATACCAACACTATAATCCACAAACTCAACCCCAATACCAAGACCCTGGTGTTGCGGGCCCATCCATATCACCACATAGCCCCGACACTGGCATATCTGAAGATGATCAACCATACTTCAACACACTGCAACAAACCTTATTTTTTAACCAACCAGGTTCAACCTCCAACTACTAAAGACCACATTTTGAGGGTGCACCAAGCAGGAGAAACTTTGTCCCACCAAGACAAAGCTTTGAGGATGTAGAGGCACCCGCCAATCCTACAGTAGGAATTCTAGAGGTCAAGGTCGACTTACAAATTTTGAAGACTCGGAGTGCGTTGAAGGGAAGTCAACCCAAACACAACAAGAACAAATAAGGGGATGGCGTAGGACTAGGGGTACGACTAGGATATTACCACCATCTCGTGATCCATCTACACGAGTAGTTAGACCTCCGCCTTGCGGGTCGTACCAGAGGCCTCCAAATATGTAAAATATATTTTTGACTGTAAATGGTACTTTTTGTTGTTTATGCAATAAATAGATAATTTATTATGTGTTTATTTTTTATTAATTCAATAATTAAATACTTAAATAATTAAATAATATAATTTTAAAATTAATTCAAATACTATTAATAATTAAATAAAAAGTACTTATATAATATATAAATAATTTTATAAAAAAAGCAAAAAAAAAATAATTTTTCAAAGAAGTCGCCACTTTGAGTGGCGACTTGCTCCCTGCCCAATGAGAAATCGCCACTTGGAGTGGCGGCTTGTGTCTAATTGTAGTGTAGTCGCCACTTGGAGTGGCGACATAGTGTAATTTTTGCTGAAAAATGGTCATTTCTGTAATTTTTCTAAAATAAGTGTGAAGTTTCTGGATTTTTTTAGTAGAATGCCCTACTTATCTTAAGATCCATCTGTAAGGGCTTTATATTTCTTGGTTCAATGAGGGAAGTGATCCTGTCAAGACAGGAAGGTGAACTTCTAATAGACTTTTGTATTGAAGATTTAACTCATGATGTGTTGACTACTTCTTACAAAGAATTATTCATAAAAGGTGAATAAGGTTGTACATAAGGAAGAAATTATAAGGTAACTATTTCTTACCTACTATCTATATAGAAAGGAAGTTTGTATACCATATATGATCTGTAGAATGAGGTACTTTTGTTGACTTGCAAACTTGACATAATGATCAAGTTTGTGATAATGTTGAATAATAGTTCAAAGTTGTTAGAGGAGTTTCTTAAATGGTTGGGAAGATGGCTGCAAGTGTAAAAGGGATATGGTTTTCAAGCTATAACAAGCAAAGAGAAAACTCAAATGACAAAAGGCTGTTTTTTCTTCAAAATGCAAGTTGAATCAAGGATGTCAATCTAAATGTCTCAGCATTGTGCCAGGCATCAGTATTCTCAAGATAAAGGCAAATATTTGCACTGAATATGTCACTTATGCGGTATAGTTGGTTATAACAGGCACTTTGTATCTTTTGTATAGCTATCCCAAAAGTCTAACTCAATAGTGGCTAAGACTCAAGGAAGGTGATAATTGCCTTAATTCTCATACCTTTCTTTGAACTTCAACTAAGAAGACTGGTGTTTTGAACTTGGTTGTTCCAGAATCATTACTAAAGTTAAGAAACTTCTGATGTATTTTGTGTCTAATCCTATCATCTATTCTACCTTGGTGATAATACTAAATGTGTATTTAAGGGTGTTGGAGAACTGAGTTGATGATGGTCTCATTGTTAAAAGTCTAGAGTTTAATACGATTATCATAAGTCACTTATGTTCAAGGTTTGGAGATAAATATCTCTAAGGAAGTTTGGTTGATCACCAATGAGAAGATTGAAGATGTGATAGGCGCGTCTACATGGTTACTATCCAAGAAAGATAAAGTCAATATGTCACACCAGAAGCTGCAACATCTGACTGTTGACATAGTTCTAGAATTTCCTGTTATGAATCTAATTAGGATAATTCAAGGTGATAATCTTTGTGGATAGAGGCATGTCTGTGTTGAAATAATCTGGGTAATCTATAACAAAGAAAAATCAGATATTTTTGAGGTATTCAAAGGTATTTATTAGCCTTTTCAAAGAAAGATAAGTTCCAAATGAGATGAATGGATATACCTGAGTTTCTTAACCATGGACATGTCATATAGATATGTTAACTTAAAATCCAAATTCAATTATTTATTCATTAAGAAAAGTACTAATGTTCAACCAAAAGTTGGAAAATCATCTCAGCAGATTGATACTTCAAAGAACGTGAAAGACTCTAAAGAGCTGGAAGGCACTGAATAAGAAAACTCTCAAGAAAAAAACTATTTAGAGGGAGTTCATTATTTGGAGTTTATTAGAGTTCGTGATCCTTATTAATTTCGAAAATGAAGTATCTAACGATGATGAGTCTTGGAGTAAACATTGTTGGCCAAGTCTAATAAAGATAGTGTTAATGGATGATGGTTTTGTTTAAGAAACAATTGTGTCTCTTGGATCAGAAATAAGTTAATTCTGGTCTACCTTAAGGATAAATACAATGAGTAAAAGAGTATAATGCCAAACATTATGTAATAACATTGTAAATATGACAAGATATTGCAATCAATGTACTTATGGATTTTATTTTGCTTGCAGAACAGAGTCATTGGTACTAATCACCACTGTGTTAGGGGTCTTGCTACAAGAAAATGTTGTTACTCATAAGCTTGGATTGTCTAAGAAACTTCAGGAAGTATTTTTTACCAAGACTTGACATACTACAAATAATGCTTTTCATGACAAAGCTTTCATCTTCGACATGCTAAAAACTTAGAGGATATGTCCTGGGAGTGCAATGTTTTATTTTTTTTAATATGATAAATATTATGTTACGTCGGCGCTATTAAAAACCAAGGTAACAGTGCTATAAGTTAGCGCCTATTTTTTCCATAAAAAAATAATAAACTTGTTATCTCGGTTTTCTTTAAAAACCTGTTATCTCGGTTTTCTTTAAAAACCTGTTATCTCGGTTTTCTTTAAAAACCTGTTATCTCGATTTTCTTTAAAAACGAGGTAATATAGCTATAAGTAACCTTGCTTAGAATCCCAATTAGTGCATATAAAACTTTTTTCAAAGATTTATCACTTGGTGTCTTTTTTTAGTTTAATAAGAATAGGCAATAATAGAATAGAAAAATATTTCATTGATAATAATAATAAAAAACACAAAAAAGAAAAAACTCAACAAATTCAAACTTCTCAGTCCACTCGACTTCAATCTCAATCTCAACCATAACCGTAACACCCCAAGTTCTACCCGGAAGATATAAAGAAAATCAAATTATTTTTAATTTTTCATACAACACATGGGATGCGACATTTCAACTTTAACAACACAAACATATCAGATACATAACACCTTTATTATCAGGGGATCACATAACACTTGCTTCAGTTTTTAAAACAAAACAACCTTTTATTTAATAAGCAGCAGAATCATTAACTTAACTTCATATATCATTTTACAACGGCATGTTCAACTTCAAAATAACTAACCAGTTTTGTTCAACAACATGACTTAATTTTTAACAACACAATAAGAACAACAAGAGTCAATAACGTAAACGATATAAACTAAACATCCCTCCGAGTGCTACGTATCAGAGCAACTAAATCGACTTGGACTAACAACAACTAAATTCTTCATTATCGAATACCTGCACGTTACCAGTATAAAGGCAACGATGAAATAAATGAAAGGGTGAGATATCTACCAATATAATTGAATTCATGATAAATAATATATTAGAATGTAGATCATATAATTCACCGCTTCACGTAATCCAAACAACAATTATATCGACAATACCAACAACGATTACACCAACATATATACTAACAATTAGCAACGACAACAATTATAACAATTATATCACAACAACATTTCCAACACAACATAGCAACTATTTCACAACTTGTGAATAACAATAACAACTTAAATCAATCGACACATCAACATAACAACTATAATTATGCGACTTCAAATGCAACTCAACTGCGCACATGCATATGGTACAATTGGAGTAAAACTCCCAACGTAATCATTTGCCAGTTTACCGAGGCACAAGGCATAAGTCTTCAACGTAATCATTCTGCGCCTAACGGCCAACGTGGTGAGCATTCGCTCCAACATAAAAATTGTCAATCCAGGCCAACATGGTGCCAATCCAGGCCAACTTAATAATGCAATATATGTCATGCGACCTCAACCTCAATCAACAAAATCACGACAACGCAACAACAACACACAACAATGACAACATAACAACTAGTCAACTGCAATTCAACATTGACCATAGGCCTACAACTCAGTACAATTCAACATTGGCTAAAAGCCTACAACGTAATCAACATATCAATGTAATTCTAATTCAACACTGGCCTTAGACCTACAACGTAATCAACATATCAACGTAATCAATGTAATTAACAACAAATCATCATTGGCTAAAAAGCCTACAACTTAATATCAACATATACTACTTTCATCCACTTAATAACCCACTACTAGTAACTTATTCTACAATTCAACTTACAATCATTCGGATTGTTTTTATCTAATTCTAGTTAACTGCTTATCGGTTAGGATTGCTAGTATTTTGATCCTGCACTGCTATCAACAACCATTCCGCTACTGTTCATTCACTATCAAATTAGTATATTGATTATAGTCATTAAGTATACTACTATTCCACAATACTACAACTAACTGACTTTTACTATTTCAACACTACCACAATACCTCGGCTAACCAAAACAACGTATGTTATCTTCAACCATTTTTCTCTTGTCGGTATTCATATAATCTACATAATCCAACTAAACCAACTTAATTTAATAGAACACCATACAACCATATTGTCACTTCATTAATAAAATTTCTACCAATCTAATCACTTATCTTAGTTGATTATAATGGCACACTACTTCAATTCCTTCAAATTCCAATTAATTGGCTATATCGCTTACAACTACCAACATACTAATCAGAACTATTTCCAATCGATTCCAGTATCATTCTATAGCGGCAACAACTGCGAGTATAAGCCATTGAATTGACTTAACTCAAAAATAACAAAAGATTCGCCACCGCACTTTTATTTTATCCAAAGAAATAAGAAAAAGAGCGAATAAAATCCTAAAATATCAGAGATCTGAGATCGGGGGTTAGTTATGCAAAGGGAAGGTTTAGGCACTCAAAGCGTCTGCGGTACTCTGCATGAACCTTTTTTAAAATTTGTATATGTGTGGTAAAAAGAGTTTGTACAAAAGTGTCTGGAGGGTTTACAAGAAAAAAAGTATAATCAAAACAAGGTAGTTCGGCTAAAAAAGGACCAAAATCATGTGTTGGTTGATTTTAAGAAAATATTAATTTGGAAAAGCTACAAAGAGATCAAAAACGGTTTGAATGAGGTTAGGTGTTTTTTAGTCTTAAGAAAAAGGAAGTCAAAGTATTATTAAATGGATTGGAAGTTTATTAAGAAAACAAGTTTGAAAAATTCATGGACCCAAGTCCAAGTTTCTTATAAAAGCGGTTCGAGTTTTGGAAACAAGAATCCTTTGAAAAAGAGGGAAGATTTTGAAAATTAAAGAATGGGGAGGAGATGAAGGGGCTAACCTAAGTGCATAAAGTAAAAGGTAAGGGTAAAGAAAGATATAATCGAGTGAGAAAATTAATACTTGACATCAAAAGCCAATACTACATCCCATCCTTTGGATAGCCCACACAAGCAACAAATAACCAGACAAAAAAATCATGCTTAAGATAATTCCATGTCTTAGATGAATTCTTGTCTATAGAAAAACGGGCAGGGTAACGACTGTATTTTGAGGAAATCCACTCATCATTTGAGTATAACGAAATAACCTGCATACAAAGATAATAACCAGACAAAGACAGAATAACACCAAGAGCACAAAGATATCCCAAGCTGAGGTAAAGGTCCTAATTCTAAGTCCAAAGATCAAGCTCCAAGCACAAGGATAGTAACCAAGTCCAATTAAAAGTTTTTATGTTTAAGTTGAATTATTAAGTATTTTGAAAAGAAAAATAAAGCTCAAGTGAGCAAATTCAAAATAACAAGAAAGTAAAATGCTCAAATGACCAAAAGAAAAAATGACATGAAATATAAATGCTAAAAGTAAAGTGCGTAAAAATAAAGAGCATAAAAATAAATGTGGAAAGTAAAGAGAGGAAAAATAAAGAACAATTAATAAATGTTAGTGAAATTAGTAATTTGTCGTCAGCAAGGTGACCATCTTGAAACGTACGCATGAAGGCTTGCCAGAAGCTTGATAGAATCAACGTGACCACACGACAAGTTTCAATTGTTTTTTGTAAAGTATATCACCGGTTTTGGAATTATCAAATCACTTGATTAAAAATGATTGAGAGTTTTAAATGGCTAAAGTTAGTGAAAACTTGCCAGAAGCTTGATTAGAAATCAACGCGACCATACAACAAGCGCCACAAGTGTTAAACCAAGATCAAAACTCAAGTCATCTTTTGGGGCTTAAGCTTGAACTTTGAAGTTCATGCCACCAATTGATCAATTCTCCGAATTGGGACAAAAGAAAAATAAGATGGAGCAGATGGAATAAATTTCAAGTTTATTTTGCATCAGATGAATTTAATCGATCTAACTTTGTCAAAATCAATCAACTCTCTTGGTGGATTTGGCCAAGAGAGCTATCAACACCCTAATTCCATTGATGTTGAGGAAATTTATGATTTCAAATTAAATTAAAAAATTCAGCAAAATAAAAATAAAATTAAAGAATTAAATAAAATATTGAAATTAGGTTATTTAATTGGATTTTATTGACGAAATACATAAATAATATTTTTTTCATCAAAATAAAATTTCAAGAAAATTACCCAAGGTCAATCAGAGGTCAACAAGTGTTGACAAATTTTTTTAGAATTTTTCTAAGTCAAAAACTATTTTTAAAATAAAAAGAAAATGATGAAATAAACCAAAAATAACAAAAAATAGAAAAAATGAGAAATAAAAATAAAATGAGGTCACCAATATTTGTCAAATGACCATTGGATCCTTCCATAATTTTTTCAAAATTTTTAAATGTTAAAAAATATTTTAAAATAATTAAAAATATCAAATAAAAGGGAAAAATCATTAAAAAATATCAAATCTGAAAATAAAATTATGAAAAAATGAAATTCAGAAAGATAATATTTTTTTTTGTGTGAATTTTTTTCATAATTTTTGGAGTTGAAATGAATTTTATATGAATTTTTGAAGTTTAAAATATAAAATCAGAAAATAAAATAAAAAGCCAAAAAAATGTGGATCATTAGATCATAGTCAAAACACGTTAGTAAGCTGATCCAATGGATCAGACACGCTGTGCTTGATATGGACCCTCCTGATTTTCATACCGGATCAGGAATTAAAATTAAATTAAAACGGAATAATGTGGACCATCAGATAATGTCAAAACACGTTAGTAATCACACCCAATGGACAAGACGCGATGTGCATATCATGGACCTCCTGAAATATCACACGTGATCATTTATTTCAGAAATTTAAAAAAATGCGTGGCGAATTGTCATTGGTTGAGACGAGACATGTCATTGTCTTTAATCTCCAGCCACTCTCAAAATCGTGATTCTAAAACTGTGAAATAAATTCCTCATACCGGTATCATTCGCTTCGTCTCTTCAAGACGATGCTAATGGTACCCTCGCGAAAAATTTATTTCACCTGAGTGAAGAGAATTATTGAAAAAACTCAAATAATAGCGAATAGGATTTTGATGGATTTCTCAGTCAATACTTGATGAAAATGCAAATGGTGAAGATCACAAGGATCAGGGAGATGAGGAGAGTGCAATGATGTTTTATTTTGCAAGGTTTGATGGAGATTTCTACCTGAACAAAGTTCACTTTCAGAGCTTTGAAACTGGACTTGGATAGCACGATTCAGGAAGCTTCAAGGTGTAATTCTTGTTCTCTTAGCTTTAGTGAGGTTCAAGGAAGAAGAATCAAAGGTTAATTTCAAACTAGAAGTGGTTTAAACTTGAATTCGAAGTTGCAAAAAATTTGGTTCGTGAGAGAGTTTGGCAGAGGTTTTATGGCTATCGAATCTTGAGAAAATGAGTGGAATGTGTCCCTTATTTATAGTAAAAGCGAATGGAATCAAAATAGGGGTGGATGATGACATTTGAGTGGAAATCGTGCACACCCATGTTCATGAAGAAAGTGTGACCTTGTGTGCATCAAAACTCAGTCATTCCTTGCGTTTTGATGTGCTAATTAATCCTGGGAAGTTCTTAATCACAATTAGTCATGAAAGCAGGGCTTAATTTGGCTTAAATTGAGTTACATGCACAAATGCACAAACTGGTGGTGAGTTCAAAACAGGATTTTGCACAAACTTTGAACTAAGGGCAAATCCAATTCCCTCGTGCATTTTCTGATTTTCCTTTAGCCAAATGAAGTATTCAAAGAGTAGAACACAATTCAAAAAGAATAAAATCCAATGGATGCTTGAGCTGAGAGATTGAGCCTTTAGGATTCTTGAAAAAACATTGATTTTTCTGGCCAGGCCTTGGTCAAGCATGCTACTTTCTAAAAATGACCTAAAATGTTTCTTTCTCAAAAATGCTTTTCCACTCAAAATTTGCTCTTGATTTCAAAGATGATATGAATTAGAACTCTCAAAAAACATTTGGCAAAAAGAATCACTCAAAAATTCCAAAAATTGAGAAAGTTATGGCCTTGTGAAGTTGATGAAAATTTGTGAAATGACCTATAATCTTTTGATTCTTCTAAGCAATTTCCAAACACTTTCAATCTTCAAGGCTTATATAAAGGTAAAGTAGACATCTTAAAGATTGTTGTGCAAAAATAATGACCTCAAAATGATAAATGATGATCAAGATATGTTCATTTGAATTTTATTGACCAAAGTTGAGGAATTCATCAAGGACTTGTAATCTTTTGACCTCATAGGAAAACCTCCAAGCATTTTATTTTCTCACCAATTGAAATAGTTTTTTTAAACATCCTTAGGTTAATTGTGAAAGAAAAATGAGCTCAAAGAGGCAAGGGATGACCAATATATGATCCTTTGAAGTCATACAAGATAGATGAAGTATCAATATAGAGAGTGGGCAACCATATGTTTTCAAAATAATCTTCTCATGACTTAAATTTCTTGAATCAAAGCATATACATATTAGAAGTCCTTTAAAAATAAAATGATCTTTAATTCATCCACAAACTTCACAAACACATCAAGATATGGTCCTCAGAAGTCCAAAACCCTAATTTTAAAAGAGATGGCCATGGGATGAAGGAATTCTTGAAGTTGATGTCTCTTTCAATCATGGAGTACATATTTAAGATAAGAGAGCATGATTGATGATAAGATGAGTCTTAAATGAGATATAACACTTTCAAAATCTTGAGAAATGATGAGAGAAGGCATGGAATAAACACATGAATCCTACCAACTCTTTGAGGAACGTGTGCACCATTCACCTAAAACATTTTGAGAGCAAGGGATACACATCATGGTTAATCAAATATCAATCATCACACACAAACAATAGTCATCTCTACAAGGTGCTTGGTGATCTCCCAAAGGAAAACCCTAGAGATGAGAGAGAGAGAGAGAGAGAGAGAGAGAGAGAGAGAGAGAACCAACTTGTGATCTTTGTGCAATGCAATTGTATGAAGTATCAAAGAATTTTAGGGGCAAAAATTGGGGTGCAACACATTCCTTATTAATTACTAGCATTATTTTACTCATGAAAGCCTACTCAATGTTCTCTAGTTCAAATACTTAAATTGGGCAAAACTCACAAATTAGAAAATGTGTCCGAAACTAGACAGTACGCGCCGCGACTTTAGTAAGGACTCAGTTCGCGCTGCGTCAACCCGTTGGCGCCGCAAACTAAACAGAACAAAAAGGGGTTTTCTGCGCTGCCAACATCTTCCTCATGTCATTTTTCCTAATTCTTGGCATCCAACACACCCACAAACCAAAAATGAATCATCCTAAGTTACTAGCAACATGGGGAATCAAACAAAGAGAACATTTACCAAATCATTCACCAAATTTCATGGATTTTCAAGCTTCAATTTGAAATTTCAACAACAACAACAAAACACCAAAAACAAGGCAAATCTATAAACCCCATCCCACATATCATCCATCATGTATCTCGTTATAGAGTTAGAACCCCACCCTTACCTCTTTGATGGCAGCTCTAAACCTTGATCAAATTTCCGGAACCTTGGCTCTAGCACTTTCTTTGCTCTTGTCTCCTTCTCCGAAACCGTACCCCTCTTGCTCTTCTCCTCTAATGGTTTCCTTTTCTTTTCTTTTATAAACCCACTAGTAATAATAATAATAATAATAATAATAACAATATTTTATTCAATCTCTTAGTAATCTAAATTGGCCTAAGAGACACACCTCCTTGTTACTTTGCGATACCACAATTAAAGCCCAACTCAATTTAATAAAATAGTCCATTAATAATAATAATAATAATAATAATATTTCTAATATTATTTCTTCAACGTAATCATCTTTATTAATTCTTCAACTAACCGAATAAAATCCGACTTCAACTTAATAATCCAAATACGTTCCCAAAATAATACCGACAAATCTGATTGATTCTCGAACTTTGAGTAAATCCAATAGTCAAATCCTTAAATAATTTAATTAACCAATTAATTTAATTCAGGGCGTTACAATCACCATCCCTAACTTTTAGAAAATTTTATAAAGAACTCTTCCATAAGGTATGAGGAAAGTCCTTTCCTCCCGAAAAGTCTTTATCATTTCCTTCAAGATTCCGGAGGTACAACAAAGAGAGGTTACGGGCACCATGATAATCCATGTGTTGGGTAGAGCCTGCAACACCGGGAACAAACATATGAAGTTGTCTACCACAACCCTTACAGTTTGTCTCACTCACTTAAGTATATGTGTTATCGGAGGCGTGAAAAACACAATAAGGGGGGTTTGAATTGGGTTTTATACTTTGAAAACTTTTGCTCTTAAGAACAATCCTCTTGAATATGCCTTGCTTTGATGAAGATTGAAGGATATGAAAGCAATAAATAACACAATGTTTTTTTCCTAGTTCACTTGAAAGATCAAGCTACTCTAGTCCACCCTTCCGAGGTGATTTTCATCTCTCCACGGAGGGATAAATCCACTATAACCAAACTGATTACACTTGCACGGGAAACCACTGGTGACTAACACCTGCACACATAAAATGTGTGTGACTAACAACCTCTAAGACTAACTGTCCTAGACTTTTTGAGAAGTTGACCCAACTGATCTCTCAAGGAACAATCAAGAAGATGTTTGATAACAAGTTTGTTTACAAATAAATATGCTTCTACACAAGCTGATGTGTAAACAGCTTTTTATGGACAAAATAACTTGAATGAATTTACAGCTTTTTACAAAGAATAAGGAAGTTTATGCGCAAAGAGTTTCCTCATGAATTAGCAGCTGTTTCTTCAAGTATTCAACTCAAGAAGTTGAAAATGGTAAGAGGAAGATTAACTCTCATGTTGTAGGTGAGGAATAATAAGAGTTGTTTGTACTACCAAGTAAGTGTTTCCAAGTATTTCTCACTTAGGCTGAGATTTGCTACTAGAAGTTGAAACCAAAATTTTGCAATTAGGATTAGAGAAGCAAGAATAGAGAGTTTAGTTTGGTTAGCATAAATTCGATGAAGTTGGTTTGAGTAATCATTATTGAATTCATAATATTCAACATAACTACCTGTCTCTTGACAATTGTTGTCATTGCAATCAGTGATGGAGTAATGAAGAAATGATAGTCATTGACATAGGCCTGGATGACTTCGTCATCATAAACTAGGACAACGGAGACATTCATCCAAAACTCTTTAACGAGATTATTGTATATGGGGTCGTTAAGATTGTGAAAGTAACCATTCAACATTTATTAGTTAACAACTTGTCTTAGTTGAAAACGACTGAAATCATTGAAATCAACATACTTTTCATTGATAATGAACAACAGATTTGCATCCATTTATGAAAAGAAAAAAATTACTTTGAAACAAGGAAACAAGATACGGAGAGTTGGTAATTAGACATTTAAATAGCTCAAAATCCTCCTTAATAGTCCAAAATAGACGTTACGACTTGAATATAGGTGATCATTGTTATTCTAGCTAAGTGATATTATTCCAATGAATGAGCGCCATGTATGTGTTCTAAACTCTATTTTAATTATATTTTTTATTGGTAATAAAAATGTTATAACTGTTGAGAATCAAGTGTGAGGAAGAAGTCTCACATTGATTAGAAAAGGGAAGATTGAAAACTATATAAGTGAGAGAATCCACACACCTATTACCTTAAGGTTTTATTTGGATATGTGGTGTATCTCTCACAAAAGTGTGTCCCAAGTAAATGATCCCTCCTAAAAATTGCCCCTAACAGTGGTATTATGAGCCTATGGTTTCGAGGTAGGGACCGACTAATTTGTATCAAAACACTTCCCGCATGCGGTGGGTAGAAGGTGTTCTGTTGGAGAGTGCCAATGGTGATATAAGTGTGTGTGAAAGAGTAAGCTTTCACATGAGGGGGAACATTGCGACTCACACTTGAGGAGGAGTGTTGAGAATCAAGTGTGAGGAAGAAGTCCCACATTGGTTAGAAAAGGTAAAATTGAACACTATATAAGTGAGAGAACCCACACACCTATTACCTTAAGGTTTTAGGTGGATATGTGGTGTATCTCTCACAAAGGTGTATCCCAAGTAAATGCTCCCTCCTCAAAATTTCCCCTAATAATAACCCGCTGATTTTCCATAAAAACCGAGGGAGCATTTTAGCGTTAAAATTAAGTGCTGAAAATGAACCTCTTTTATAATTATAGTTTTTATTTGTAAATTAAATGTTCTAGCCTGTCAGTTATCCTAAAAACCGAGGTAACATTTACCGTAAAAATTGAGACATTTATCAAATTCTTGTAGTCCATTTCATGACTATCATCGATCAAGACATTACCATTAGTGATCCGCGTGAAACATAAATAAATTTCATTATAAAATCATTCTTAAATTATCAAGACATTACCATTAGTGCTTAACTTTATGGTTTAAGGTTTGTGTTCTTAATACTTATTTGAGCTGAAAATCATTTATTTATGTAACCCTTTTTTTTGTGTAACCATTTTTTGTTCATATTAGAAATAAATGCAAGCAAAATCCATAGGGAACATTATGCACCCATCATTCGATCTTCCCTGAAATATTCAACATCATGAAGAGTTTAAGGTTTGCAAGAGTGTTTGCCATGAATATTTTTCTACTATGAATTGTAAGAGCAGAAAACTATTTGAGTTTAAGGTTAGTATTCTTAACTATTTATTTGAGATGAAAATTATTTATTTATCTAACCTTTTTTTTGTCTAACCCTTTTTTTATCTAACCCTTTTTTGTCTAACCCTTTTTTTGTTCATATCAGAAACAAATGCAAGTAAAAGCCATAGAGAATACCCTTTTTTTTGGTTTGGAGAAAAGAGTTTCACATGCATTTGATCTTCTCCAAAATGTCAAGGAATTGAAGATCCAACATATGATCTTCAAGGACAATTAAAATTTCTGTGTAAAAAATGTAATATTCTGGGTAAACATTGTAGTTTGTAAACAAATTATTTTATTAGTATTTTGTGTAAACAATGTAACGAGTTTGATTTGTAAAAACTAATAACCACTCAATTATTTTGATAAACCAAAATAAAAGATATGCTAGTTTTGAAAATAATAAAAGTTGTTGTTGTTGGGGTTCTAATCCATACACTAATAAAATTTTACCTCGTTGTTTTAAACAGCGAGGTGATCATTCTTTACTTTTTATGACGACCTTATTCTCCTCCCATATATTTTTGAGGTAAAATGCATTTCACATTCGAAGTTAGATGTGTTATTTGTAGTAACGTGAGATGTAAATTAGTTTTTGAATATGAGGGGTGATTTGGGTATTTGTGTTGCACCCCAAAATTTACCCTCTTGATTCAGGCTTATGTTTCATCATAAACATCATATTGCATTGCATTCATATCTCATGATAGGATCCAAGCTCTTTGGGTTCTCAAGACTTCCACAAGCTAAGGAGGTTGACTGTGTTAGCATGCCCTTCTGAGGGAATCTCAAGTTGTCATATATGTGGATCTTTCAAGCCACAATGGTGTATTATACCTCAAGACATTCCATTTGTCTCATTGATCCCACAGGAATTGAAGTTTTGTAGAGAATTGGTGAGAAATTCATCTGTGGCACTCATCTGATGAAATTAGGGTTTTGGTCCTCTGTGGAGTTTGAAGCTTGGATGAGTCATTTCTTGAAGTATTACCTTCTTACTATCATGGTTCAAAGAATTGCTCATTACACTCACAAGATTTGAGGTTTTGAAGCTTGATTGGTTACCTCCTAACACATGGAGCAAAATTAGGGTTTTGAGTAAAATCAGGACTTCTTCAGATTTCTCACCCAAACTTGATTTCACTTGTTTCCATATGTTGTTGGACATCTATGAGTGAAATGTTGAGGCTCAATTTGGAGTAGAAGCAAGCCAATTGATCACAAGGGGCAAAATAGTCATTTTGGTCAAAATCAGTCAAAGTCAGGAGTTGACCAAGTGGACTTTTGGTCAACCATCAATTCAAATATCACATTTTCATTTTTCATGACCAAATTCATTATTGAATCAAGAAAGTTGAAGAAATTGGAGTTAACTTATTCTTGAAGTTATTTGAAGTTTTGAAATTTTTTCTAAGTGTCCACCCTTTGGAACTTTGACACATCATAACTCTCAATTTTTATCCAATGGTTGCATTACATACATTTCTGGAAAGCTTGGAAAAAATCCTACAAGATTGCCAATGTGTAAAATTTCTCAAAAAATGCACCATTTGAGAGATATTTGAGTTAGAAGTTTCATGCACAAGTTTTGACCAAGGCTGGGCAAACATGCATTTTCTGGGCATTTCTTTGAGTAATTTTCACAAACAGGTGGTGGGCATAATGTTGAGGCTTATATCTTTTGATTTAAATGGAATTTCTGAAAACCACTTCGTGCATTTTGAAGTATGCCATGAGAGCTTTAAATGGAACTTTGAATCAAATCATTTGGTTCAAAATTGATCAATATACAAGGCTCACAAGTTGAGGTCATGAAGCTGAATACATGCACAACCATGCAGGACAGAACGCGTGCGTGGATGCCCAGAATTTTCCTTGCTTGTGCACATCTTTGAAGGATCATATCTCACTCATTTTTGCTCCATTTTTAGTGAACCAAAGCTTGTTTTAATCCTCATGCAAAGAGCTATTGATGTGTATCAAAAGGCCAAGAAATGCATGAGCCATTTATGAGAAAATTGGAGGAGAAAAAGGTGGTACAAGGCTGATTTTGGATAGTTGTGTTTTTGTGCATTTTTCAAGTTGTTTTACAAGTTTGTTTCAAGCAAGCATGCCAGGATTCGAAGCAGCCAACCAACACACTTTCTTTGCCATAAAAAGCTAAACACTTTTGAGAAAATTTTGCTCACATTATTTCCATGCATATTCTGATTTTTGTATCATTTTGGAAAGGTTGAGGATTAAACCACGTGATAAGAGCTTCCACTACTCATCCAGCTCATCAAAACGCAGCCAAGGCAAACATGAATGAGCACAAAACGCAAGCTATATCAAAGATGCCATTTTTACCATTTTTTTGATCCAACAAATTTTTGAATGAAAGGAATGATGTACCCTCTCTATTTCTCACACATTATAAATAAGAGGTCACACTTGAGCCAAGGAGCTTCCTCTCTCTCGTTTTCCAGATCCAAATCTCTCTGCATTTTCTCACTTTTTCTCACACATGGAAGTTGTTGCAAATCGGTTTTGAAGTGGATTTTCTTCATCATTCAAGCTCCATTGAAGATCTAAGAGCAAGATTGTGGTGTTTTCTCTTCAAATCCAGAGGCATATTTGGATTTATTTTCCAAATCAAGAGGTAACATTCAAACTTTGAATCTGATTTTCTAGCTTGCAATTGATGAATTTGATGATATGTATGTGTGGTTAGCTGGCCAAACACTAGGTTTGATGTATAATTTCATCTGTTTGTGAAGCATATTGCATAGCATGAAGTTACGGAAATCCGGATTTTTGATGATTTATTTTGATTTTCTTGCTCAGATTTCTTGATGTGTGATGGATCATTTGATGTTTTACAAGTTGTGTGTTGTAGCTTGCCATGTGATCTTTATCCTGAACTTTGAATCATTTAATTTGGTTAAGAATTGAGTGAGATACGATTGCTAGAAGTAGCTCGCTTGAAACTGGAAAAAACACGTATATTAGGGCATGCTAGAGGTTGAAGATGATGTGTTGGCGTGATCTGATTGGTCCATGCAATTTTTGAATTTTTATTTTATTATTTCATAATTAGCATTTTGCATTCAAAAATCATCCAAAAATTCCAAAAAAAATACCATAGGCTTAAAATGACTTTAAATATTTTGTGGAATTTTTTCTAATTTTTAAAAAATGTTTTGACCAATCAAATAAATTCTGACTTTAATTAATTGCATTTCAATTGAAAAATTCCTAAAAAATACTTTCCAATGTTAGAAAATTCCATAAAACATATTTTGAGTCCCCTAGAGGATTAATTTTAAGTTTCTGAATTTTATTTGATAATTTTTGCATTTTTTCATAATTAAATAAATTCATGCATTATATTGCATTTCATGCATATTTAAATCATTAAAAAAATACTTTCATGCATACAAAAAATACACAAAAAATATGTTGACCCATTTAAATCATGTACCATACATTTCTGAATTTTATTTCATCATTATTGCATTTTTCCATTTTTAGACAATTTCATGCATTATATTGCATTTCATGCATATTTAAATCATTAAAAAAATACTTTCATGCATATAAAAAATAAATAAAAAATATTCTAGCTCATTTAAACCATTCTTCATGCATTTATGATTTTTATTTTACCATTTTGTCATTTTTGTATAATTAAATTAATTTTAGCATTAAATACACAATTTGCATTATCCATTTTGCATTTTATTTGTTTTTCACCATTTTTCTTGAAAGTAAAAAATGCCAAAAATATTTTTAACCATGTTGAGGATGTTAAGTCACTGTTTCTAATTTTTATAGATTTTTATTCCTGACTTTTATATTTTATACTAATTTTCTCTTGTTATTTGGTCATATGAGCATAAACATTGATAGTGTTGACTTTTTGAATTTTATTTTGACCTTCCCATAGACTTTTGGATTGAGCAAGGATATGTCCCTGACTTGTAAGGGATTTGAGCTTCTTATTTCATTTTTACTTGGATTTTATCCTTCATTTTCCTATTTTTTGTGGAATTTCAAAAGTGAACATACCTTTGCCTAATGTAATTGGGTCTACCTTCAGTTGTGAAGCTTGTGGACATGATTTAAGGCCAAGCTTAGGGTATGTAATAATCATTTGAGTGCTCTAGTGATATGTGACATGTTTTCATTTATTGGAAATCCTATGTTAGTCACTAAGTTTCTACCTTGAGCATAAAGTTTGGTATGGTTCCTAACACCTTATTTTGTTGATGCCTTGTGGTTCTTAAGCTTTATCCTTGTATAGTTTGTACTTCTAATTGATGTTTAGGGGGAATGATAACCTCAAGGATATTCTTCTAAGACTTGAGAGACATTTGACCTCAAAGTATCACTTTGATCTTGAGTTAGAAGTTTGATCTTCATTTCATTAGTTGCATCCTTGTGCATGGATTGTAAGGTGAGGAATGCATTCATGCAATTCTTTAACAATCTACTTCTCACTCCCTTACCTAATCCTCATAGAATATCTAGGGCCTTGATTCCAGTATGATTGATTCATCTAAGCCCCTAATTTGGTCAAGCACATGCAACCTTTGTTGATTAGAATGTTACCAACTTATGCTTATTGTTGTACCACTTGTGTTGTATGCATCAAGCATGGATTTAGAAATCCAATTCCAATTGAACCTTTGATTTTTACTTCTGACCTTGTACATTATGTAATCAATAACTTAATGCTCTTTGATTCATTGACTTGCACTCATTTGTAATGTCATCATGATGACCTAGGAGAGCTAGATTTTCTTTTTCTTCTTCTATTGTGTGGTTGAAACATACCTTGAGGGATTATAGGTTCAGGATTTTTGAGGCATGTCACTTCAATTGACATTACTTTAAGCTCATGACAAGCATATTATGAGGGTTCTATCATCACCCTATGACATACAAGATATCCTTCCCTTCCTACAAATCTTAATCAAGTTTGTTTGATCTAAGATAGGTGGTATTTTGCTTTGGATGATTTTGTTCATTAAATAGGTGACTTGTTTGTGTAAGGAAGCTTCATCTTCTACATTTGGTTGCTCATGAATCATATCTTGAGTTAAAATTATGACACAAGTCACACATGAGTTTAATTTTCCAATTAAAACTACTTTGTTTAAGTCTTTCTTAAGTGCAATGTTTAACTAGTTTAAATGCTTTCAAGCCTTAATCCAATGAACTTGTGTGTGAGAGCTTTTATTTTGTTTGAATTTATTTTGATTATAGTTTACTTAGGTCTTAATCTACTGACCTTGGGTGTTACATTACATTATTATCTTGCCTCTTCACCATGATTGACTCATTCACTTGTTTGTTCATTTACAATTAATTCTAGGGTTTAGAGTCATCCCTTTCCACTAGTAATCTTTGCATTAGGAATGGTTGTGAAGTATGATTTGTTAATTGTTTTGTGTTTATGTGAGCATCATGTTTACATCCTCATAATCCATCTCTTTTGTCCACAACACTTGACATAAACATGTTAGGACACATTCATCCAAGCATATTTCACCACACATTTCTAGATGCATGTTTAAACTTTTCCTAAGTTGCTTTTGTTTGTGCATTGTAAATAATGAACATGCATATGATGATCATGAATCCTTACCATTCTAGCTACTTCCATCCATGTCCCCTCATGCTATGAGTTTCATCATTTTGCATTCATGCATCAATCATGCTTCATTCCATCCTTAGTTGCATTCTAGGTCAAGTTTTTAACTAGTTCTCATATAGATGTTGTATGTGTGCAATTTGAAGCATCTCATGACTTGATAATGTGTAATTTGAATTTCTTTCCATCACATATCATCTCTTATCCCAACACCATTTGACACTTAGCACATGTATGTATTTACGTTAAAAAGAGACGCGCGAGGGAATCGAATCAGAATTCGGATTCTCTGGCTCAAAACGATTTACTCTTTTGATTTGTTATAAAGATTCCGCGAGCATCAAGCTTTATTATTTCCAACACAAGAAAATGATTATGAAAAAGGGGAAAGTTGCAATACCCTCAATTGATATGATATGCATTACGACTAGCGCGAACTAGACGCAACGCATTGGGGAGATTCCGGGCAAGGGGGTTTGTTATATAAAGGGAATAGATGTGGCACCCTAAATATATATAGTTATCTATATCTTTATATATGAATAGTTTGATATGTTTGTGTGTTTTAATTTTCTATTTCTATTGTTGGGAAAGTTTCTCCTTTGGATTTTAAGAAGGGAAGATTATGTGGGATCGTAGGTTTTGTTATTATTGTGCTCGCAAAGATCATTGGGATCTTCTGCATACATATCCCTTAATGGGAATCAAAGCATTTGTAGCTCGGATCTAAAGGGATCTATGGTTTGTTTGGTTTGAGGGAGAAAGAAATTTGCTCGCCAAGGATGAGACCTTGTGCCTGCGTATTCTCAAAGGGATGTTGAGAAAGTCAGAGCAATCGCAGTTCCCACTTATGCTAGTGGAAGCAACGGGATGTTATTAATATACAAAGACAAATGTCATCTTAATGAAAAATGTATCTAATCTATTTCATCACATACATTTTGAAGGGTTGATTGATTGAATCTTTCATCGTAAGTATTAGGTGTTTTGCTTGAGTGTACAAGCGTTACCACTTACGAGTTAAGAAAGATGTTTGAAAAATGATTGAATCTTTTAATTGTAAGCATTGGGTGTTTTGCTTGAGTGTACAAGTGTTACCACTTACGATTAAGAGATGTTTTTGTTTGAAAAGAGTTTGAAAAGTTTTTGATTGTATGTGATATGATAGATGAGATTCTTCTTCCATAGAGATGATAAACGTCTAAATCTCGAGGAGAAATTGATTGGATTAGGGGAATGCTTTTAAGAAGCCCGAGGGTCCTTGTATTGTAAGCCCAAGAGAAGGCATTCCGAGGGTCATCGAGGGTCCTTGTATTGTAAGCCCAAGAGAAGGCATTCCGAGGGTCATCGAGGGTCCTTGTATGAAGCTCAAGAGGAAGCTATAGGGTATGGCTGGCTTTGGCTTTGAGAGTGGTTTCACCGGAAAACCATCCTCTTAGGATTTTAAGAGTGATTTCACCGGGAAATCATCCTCTTAGGGTTCTATCCTAGTGCGGGTGACTCTTTGTATTGGAAGCCCAATAGGAGGCTGTTAAGATATTTCCTGGTCTCTTTCTTGTTTGATGCCCAAGAGAAGGCTAAAATCAACGAGGAGTTCTTTTGAACGAAGCCCAAGAGGAGGCTGACTCAGCAGGGGATTGTTGTCTTATATGAAGCCTAAGCGGAGGCTAAACTCAGTAAATGAGTTTTCTTATATGAAGCCTAAGAGGAAGCTAAACTCAGTAAATGAGTTTTTCTTATATGAAGCCTAAGAGGAGGCTAAAGGGGAACCTAGTTGTTAGGCTAATTGTTATGTTATAACTGAGTAGCTATATGAACAAGTGTGATATGTATTCACAGGAGTTTATGAAGGAAATATAAACAAGTGTATAAAACAAGCGTTCATAGCAAGTGTAACTTGGATTTGAATGTGTACAAGGAAATGAATATGTACACGAAGGGGTGATTATGTACAAGGAAATGAATATGTACACGAAGGGGTGATTATGTACAAGGAAATGAATATGTTCATAGGAGGGTTGGGACTTACACCGTGAGGGAGGCCCATTGATTTAAGAGGAGTTTCACCGGGAATAAGTCTTCTCTTAATACCAATGGAATTGGTGTATAAACAAGTGTATGAAAACAAACGAAAGAAGTTTATTTATGCTTGAATATTTACAAAGATGATTGTATATGTACAAGGAAAATTGAATATGTACATAAAAAGAATTGGGACTTACACCGTGAGGGGGGCCCATGATCAATTAAGAAATTCGAGGAAAAAACTGGTTCGGTTTTATCTTCAAATCGGATCGATCATGGAAAAGGTGTGTAAGTTTGATGAAAAGTTTTGAAAAGGTTTTGAAAAGTGAAGTATATTCGCAAGAAGTTTTGAAAAGATTTGAGTTTTGAAAGTTTGAAAGAAAAACATCTTTGAAAAGTATTAAGAATACTTAAAATGTTTCATTTTTTACTTAATAAAAATATAATCAAAAGAAGATATTTTTGGATTTTTTTGACATAATCATAAAATAGGTATATTAAATGACAAGTGTGCAAAAAATCATCACAAAATGAGAAGTTTTGATTGGTTTTTGAAAATGTTGAACTTTGATAGAAAAGGTGAAGAAAACAAGTGATAAAAATTTGGTTTTGGTCCTAAGGAGGTTTGAACTCATGAACTTTGGCTTGGAATTGAAAAGCTTTACCACTGAGCCAAGTGCTTGTCTTGTTATTTACATGCTTCCAATTAGTTATATTTAAAAACAAGTCTTTGAAATGTTTAAAAATGAAGGAAAGTGAAAAAATGACAAAATGGTCTCAGGGGGATTCGAACCCTGGACCATAGGCAAGACAAGGAACATGAAAAGCGCGCTGTCTACCACTGGGGTGGCTATACATCTGTTCATTTATTTACTTTCATGTTATTATATTATAAAGCAATTATTTGAATTTCTGGAAAACAAGAAAACGCGCGCATTGTTCATCCTCTTCCTCCAATCTTCATTCAATCCTAGATTCTTCGTTTCTTGATGAAATTGAATGATGTAAACATCAAACTTGCTTGTTTTGAACCCAGGAACACGATGATGGTCGTTAATTTCATTTATTTTTATTTTAAAATGATTAATTCTGATCGTGTCCAGATGAACCCTAATTCTAAGTATCAACATGAAATCGTGTATGGATCATGATTTGTTAAATTGATTGAGGGTTAATGATCAGTGAAGGTGCAGACACAAAATGGCCAAACAATTTTTGAACTGGAATGCATGAATCATAGAGTTTGAAGTATGAGTGGCTTACCTCTTCAAACTGAAATCGAAATCCCTTCTAAAGTGTTTCCAGTTGTTGTTTGGTGATGGCTATAGCACCACTGGACCTTATGGAAGGTGTTTGAACACTATGCTTGCTTTGAAATGATCTGGATTATTCTATCCAAGTCCAACTGCATCTCCTTGGTATGAGTTTCGAATTCGAGGTTGGAGGTGTTACAGGTCAGGGATAATGATCTGGATCACTTATATGAAGTATATGGATGATGTTTGAAGTGTTTAACCCTAGCTAGCTCGAGCAAATTAGCAGTTTGGATGTTAAGGCACAAATTGCAAGCTTTTAGTTTTTTGATTATGTTTCTGAGTTTGATCACTTCTTGTGTTGTTTTTAAGTTTTAGACAAGTTCTATTTAGTGCTTAGAACATGTTAGACACCTAATATCTCTCAGATTTTGCAAGATTTGCAAATTGCAAAAATCCCTCGCTTTGAACTATGAAACTTGAAACTTAAGCAAGAAAGAAGGAAAGCTTAATTTGGATAGATTTGGTGTAGTTTGGAAATGAGGAAATGACCTCTATTTATAGGCCAAGAATTCTGAATGATTTGGCAAAGATATCATTGAAGGAAACTTGCAACTTCGTTAAGAGGTAAAATGGAATCTTTTGCATTTAATGCAAAAGTAACTTTCTTAACCATGGTTAAGTTTTTTCTCCTTGATCCAATCCCTTCTCAATCATTCACAACTAATATTTATCAGTTATAATCCACCTCTAAGTGATGACAAGGCTTCTAGAAGGAGAAATTGCAAAAAATGACTTATAATTTTGAAGCATGTACTTGAAATTCCATGGTTTTGGAGCTCTATGTTTCAAAATCAAAAGTATAGCTAGACAAAGTATTTTTGCAAGTTCTTGGACATTTTAGAAATCTTGTAACAAGGGCTACAAATTTCGTGTTTTGAGTTTTTTCTGAATCCAAATGGATCTAGGTGAAAAATGTCCATGAAAGTGATGAAAAATCATGTTTCTTAACACTTGAAAAATTTTCTAACTGTTAGAAATTTTTCAAATCTTGACTTTTTGTTGACTTTTCACATTTCTTGATTTTTTATGATCATGATGGATTATTTGAAATTTTTTTATGATAGAAAAAGTTTGATCTTGAAAAAGTTGACCAAAAGTCAAAGTTTGACTTTTCAGAGCAGATGAATTTTTATCAGACAATTTAGAATTGTCTGATGAAGAAACATGGATTTTTGTGATGTTTTGAATCAATAAATTAGGTCAAGGTGTTGCATTGAAGATGTTAAGATCAATCTCCAAGAAAATAGATCATTCATTGAGCAAAAATTCAATGATTCACTATCCTCGATAAAAACCCTAATTGGTCGATTCATGATAGATCATGAGAAAAAGTTGGGAATCTGAAGATCAAATGTTGATGATTGATTAAGATAGATCAATTGAGGTGAGTGGAAACTCAAACCATAATTGATTAGATCTTGAACAGATGAAATTTTGAAGAAACCCTAATTTTGACTTTTAGAAACCACACACGATCTATTCTATTCTGAAATTATTAGTGATGTCGTGATGCATATGTGAGGTGGTATATTAGGTCAAAATTTGGGGTGTGACAGATGCCCCTATTTAAGTTTCTTTAACCTGAGATATGAAGATGAATATCTTCGTCTCGATAGGTGTGAAGAAACTAAATATCAGAATACGCAAATTTTGGACCTAAGATACCAAAAAAAATGCGAATGATGCAAAATGATTGCAAAAAGTTCACCCAGGAGATATCAAAAAATGATATGTTAGGGGAATGATTATGAGGATGACTCAATCTGTCTAAGAAAGGAGAATCTTGTTTGTTGGGAAACAAGCAATCTGTTTCACTGGGAAAATAGATTCATCATGTAAGTGAATATCTGTTTCGCGAGGAGATTACCTTCTGTCAGCTTTATGACAATGTTTAAGGTAAGTAAAGATGATATTACCAATTATCAGCCTTGTGATAGTTTATGGTAATGAGTTCTGAAGATATTACCAATTATCAGCGAAGTGATAACTATAACAAGGTAATTCTTGAGGAATTTACTGAGTATTCAGCCTTGTGAATAACAGACAATGATGGAAACAAATCTCAAGTGAGTTTCTATTTTCCCAGCTACAATCTTGCCGGGGATCTCTCTCTCGAGAAGATGCGATCATTTTGATTGAAAAGACACATGTTTTCCCTTTTTAGACAGAAAGACAACTGTGGGGATTTTCTTGAATCTTCATGATTTAGACTTGTTGAGAAGAACAATCATATATGACAAGCTTCAAGATGAAAAGAAAGTAAGTGGCTCGGATGACGAGGCTATTGCTTATTGTTTGCAGGTAGATTTTTTTGAAATCTAGTCCTGAGTTGGTCAGAGACGAGGTTCTATCCAGGGAACGAACTGGAAAGAAACAGTCAATCAAGACTTCGTTCCCAATGAGGAATGATCTCAGTTGGGGAACATGATAGAAAAATGTATTTTCTGCTTGGGGATAATCTACTGGAGAGATGACACACCCACACTTGTTTTTAGGGATAAATGCAACCTAAACAAGTGATGTTGAAGCAAACATTTGAGAAATGCAGGAATGCATTAATGATGCTATTATGTATGATGATGAATGTCATGAATGTCATATGCATGCTGACGATACTTGACAAGAAAACAAAAGGGGTACTCGGGAAAAGGACTACGTCACAGTTCAAACAAATACTCAGCAAGATCTGCCGTCATGGTGTAGACATTTACTGATGATTGTAACACGGTGAACTGAATTTGTAGGATTTGTATCGCAAATGTGCGGATAGCAAGAGTCGCCACCGACTTTTATTTTTATCCAATTAAGGGAAGGTAAAAGTACAGAAAAAGACCTTCGTTAGATTCTGAGTTCGGGAGAATGGTTATGAAAAGGGAAGGTATTAGCACCCCTTGCCATCCGTAATTATCTACGGGCTCTTAGTTGCTCTAGATCACCTTTTTAAAAATTGCTTTCTGTGTGTTTGACAAAAATGTTTTGAAAAGGCATTTCGCTTTGACTTTGTAATGACTCACGTAGGAGTGTATACAAAGTGTTCGGAAATGTTTCGTTTTGAAAAGAGTTTGAACTTTGAAAAAGAGTGTGTGGTGTGAAAAGCATTTGGTTTAGAGCAAGCAACTGAAAGACTTATTACCCACTCAGAATTGGTCGTTTTCGTACTTTTACGTTCCTTTAGAATAGCGCTAGCCATACCATTAGTTAGTAGGTAGCTCCATTCGTTGGATGTAAGCGGGACATTCGAAGGGACATCGGATGGTCATAGAAAGCAACTTGTAGGAAGTATCCTAGCACATTCGAAGGGACTATCATCATTTTTCGTAGGCGACAATCGAGGGTCAAGATCATGTATTCGGAGGCGACATCGTGGGTCTTATGATCTTTGTATCGAAGGGACTATGATGATTTATTTGTAGGCAACGGTGCTAGAATACCTCTACGTTCGAGGGACTTGACCATTTGTGATTCGCAAAGGCAACGAGAGAGAATTACCCTAAGGGGTGCGTGTGTGAAAGAAGTGTGTTGATTTCAGATATTTTATCTTGAAAACTAGTGGGCTAAGTTCATTATTATCTTGCCATGCACGCCTAGTTACTAGCAATTGATAGAGTGCAGAAATTAAAATGCGGAATGTAAAGATGCGGAAAGGTAAATCCTACGCTATTACAAGGCTTTGGGGCAGATACATAATTTAAACTTGCGGAAAATAAAAACCTAATTTAAACTATTACATCCCATATACAGTTACATTATTGAAAAATAAACTAAAAACGGTAAAGAAACGTCTGAAGCGGAATAACCTGTGAAACGATGAGAAATTGGAAAATATGATGAAATCGAAATAAGAGAAAATGTTAGAAAAAATACAAATTTTTAATTGGAAAAAATATGACATGCTGGAAATAATATAAATATGCTAAAATAAATTTTTGGGATTTTTTGGATGCAATTTAATAATTTAAAATGAATTAAAAGTGATTTAAATGCAAAATTATAAATAAAAATAAATATGCATGCAAAATTATATTTTTTAATTTATTAAATTAAATAAAGATTTTCTGAAAATAAATGCAAAGGGAAAATAATTTTTGACAATTTTTTTAATGCATAAATAAAATTTGGAAAAGAATTAAAAATAATGCAAAATATTAAAATATATGAAAAACATGAAAATATGCAAAGTTGAGAAAAAGAAACAAAACCAGCCCTGGAGTGGATCGAACAGGGGACCCTTGAGGGTATCTGGCAACAGGAAACGACTTAACCACCACGCCATGTGTCATCTGGTGTTATGGAATGAAAACGTGAGATGATGAGCAACACGCGTCGCCGTTTGGGAAGGTCAAAAACACAGTCAGCCGGTGGGGTCCTTTGACTTATGAATGAGCGAATCGGAACGCGTTCTCCTGCCACGCCAGCTTCCTCGCCGGTCAACACATTCAACGACGCCGGAGCCCTAGCTCTGGTCGTCTTCTCCGATGAGTTCCACGTTCAAACCTGCAAAACAGCGCGAATAACAAGAAAAGGAAGACCTTGTCCACCTAAATCGGACCTTCTAAGTCCATTAATGGCATCAATTTTGACTGAATCGGCCTGTACTTGCCGGTTTGAAGCTTCTCCGTTTAGGAACCCTAAAAATGGCAAATCGTATTTCTAACGTGCAAGCACCAAAACGATGACCCAGATCAAACCAGTGGAACCTCATGAACACATTCAAACCATTAAAAACGATTAACACAAGCAGGACAATCAAATGCAAAAATCAAAAGAAATTGAATATGTAGGGATGTATATGCATCGATTCTGGATGATTTGATCAATGGTAATGATGCATTCTTACTCAAACCTACCCTCTGAGCACGATGGAATGGCTGGAAAAGGCTGAGAGTGGCTGCTTTTTGAAATTCGATTTTTCAAAGTTTTCTTGAAATTTTTTGCAAGAACTAGGGTTTGGCTTGAGCTAGGGTTTCGTGTTGCTGGCTTGTGATCTTGCTGAGCATTTATAGAGAAAGTTTGGATGGCAAAAGGAGTGAAAAAAGATTGCTCCATCAATGTGCAAATATTTTCCATTTAAAACAAATCAAATATTTGAAAAAAAATGATTTTCTCATGAATGCCATGGCTAGCACGAATTTGGTATGAATATTGGGCTTTCTTGGACTTTAAGAAAGATATAAATCCATTCCTTTTGAAAAAATACTTAATTTTCACATTTTATATAATTTATTTTTGAATTAAATGTTATAAAATTCAAATATAAATCATAAAAATAGAAAATTACCAAGGCCAAGCATTTATGGGTCAAAAATATTGTCATGAACAAGTTTGGATCAAAAGATTTTAGGCCCTTTTGGAAAATTTTGCATTTTGACCAAAATGTCCTTTTGTGCAATTGTCCAAAATTGCCCAACTTCTGAATAGTGTATCTTGCTCAATTTTCCACATTTTTGAGTGTTCTTGGACTTTTGGAAAGCTCTAAGAGTCCTCTAACCAACCTTTTGGTCTCATCTAAATTGGAGTTACCATGCTCAATATATCTTCAAAACAAAAGTTGACTTTTGTTGACTTTGAAAATGACACTAATGTTTTGAGCTATACCTCTCAAATGAAGCATTTTTGGACATTCTTGTGAGACACGAAGTTGTAGAGAATTGAATTTCCTTCAAAACAAGAGGTGGTGGAAAATTTAGAAAGTATGAGAAAGTTATGATCGGTCAAAGTTCGGTTGACTTTCACCTAGAAACCCTAATTTAGAAAGTTTGACTTTTGAGCAAATCTTGAGTTTTCTTGATGAATCATGATCAACCCTTGATCAAATGATGAATGTAACTTCAAAATGAGGATGTTGACCAAAATTATGAAGTTTGACTGTATGTTGACTACGCTGACTTTTGTCCAATCTGTTGATTTTCAACCATCGAGCAATTGTCGAGGAAACTTGACTTATGAAGCTTGAAACTTGACATGGAGAATCTTTGAAACATATGTGGAGGCATGAAGACCATTGGAGATGTTGGAAGTCCATCTTGCCCTGAGAGATACCAAACCCTAGTTTGGGTTGATTGTCTAGGAGAGAGTTTGTCTGATCAACTCTTGAGGAATCCTTGAGTATAGATGTATGAAATCTCTTGAGTAGATGGAGGGAAAATTTTGGGGTATGACACTGCCCTGTTCAATCTTCTTGTGGAGGTTAGATTGACACGCTTGTCTTTCGTGACCGGAGGTAGAAGATGATTGAACACCGAGTACACCGAAAATTTGCACTCATGTTGGTGGATGATGCGGGAATGGGCTTAGATGCCATTTGGATACTTATTTGGGGATGAGTCGTCGCTAGACTCGAGAATGTCGATAGGAGAATTGAGGATGAGCTTAAGATGCCATCCGGAAAGATCGATCTTTGAGTGAGCCGTCGCTAGGCTCGTAGTCGCTTCTGGAAGGAGCATGGAGATGGGCTTAAGATGCCATCCGGAGGAGTCATACGTTAGACTTCATGTTCATTTTTGAATGAAGTTATTGGTTTGCATTGATTTTAACCATATATGCAACATGAAAGTGAAGCATGTTGATAAGTAGTCGGAGATGGGCTTAAGATGTCATCCAAGGCAACCGAGTCGCATGACTACGTAGTTCTTGATAATAAGGAATCGAGAATAAATCTTCGTCTTGATTACTCGGGAGATTGTAGTTGGCAAAATGTGGATAGCTTCCTGTTGTGCATCGGTGTTGATCCATTGCTGTTATCGGAGGATAACCGGCGGTCTCGGATAGTTTTCCGTCGATTCGGGCTTAATCTGGACCATTGTCGGAGGACAACCAAGGCGGTCTTCGATAGCTTTCCGTCGATTCGGGCTTAATCTGGACCATCGTTGGAGGACAACCAAGGCGGTCTTCGAGATAGTTTTCCGTCGATTCGGGCTTAATCTCGGACTTTTGCGTCGAAGTGATTACACTTTTGGAAAACAAGAGGAACTTGATAGAATATTGGTTAGTTTTATGCAAAGTATGATGCATGACTGTATATGAATGACATATGCATGAATTATGACTTTATGAGAAATGTATGAATGATAGATGTTGTGGTATTTCAAAACATATCCATCTTGAAGAAGATGCGGATGTTCGGTTGAAGATTCGACTCTGTTTGGGGATTGAGTAGGTGAGAACCCCGCTTTTGAAGGAGAAGAAAGAAATCCTGGATTCCTCCGATGCACTATCTGACCAAGTCTTGGGCCTAGATATTGATGAGGAAGGTAGAGATTTGAGAAGCTCGTTGTTGGAGATCTCATATATAGACCCTGCTGAGGAGAATCTGGGAGGCGATCCGTTGGGGACCTTGTATGTAGATCTGCCGAGGAAATTTAGGAGGCTCTCTTGGGATTAGTGTGATCTCGCTGGAGAGCAATTGGTAGTTGCCGGGAGACCGGGTTGGAAGAGTCAGGAATCCGTTGTAATCCTAGGCTGGGAGATGAAGATGTAGTTTCCTCCGGTGCACTATCTGACCAAGTCTTGAGTCTGGATACCGCCGCTGGGGAAAAAGGAAGGGACTGAGAGATGTCCGTGGGATAAATATCTCGGTCGGGGATGAAATGTTATTTCTTGAGACGATGTAATCCGCTTAGTTAGTTGGATCACGGCTCGGGGACCAACATATACTCCGCTGGGGAGGTTTGTGGTGAGTGACACCTTTGTGGGGGATCATGCTCTGTGGGGGAATGCTTTGGTGACTTTCGTCGTCGTCCCAATTCTGGAGCACTAGTAAGTACTTTTGTATGTTCACTTTTCGTATGTTTGTGATTAGATTCTTATTGTCAAATCGTATAGTCATTCAAAACAAACGTTGGACTTATTGCAAATAACAACAACAGAAATTGTAAAGAGAAAGAAGCTTGCGTTTATTTGAAAGGTGGCGTATGGCCAAGTTGTTTATACACAAGAAAAGTAAAAAAGCTATGCGGAAACAATCTCGTTAAGTTCCAACTATGCTAGTACTCATATATTTCGACTATCTCATCTCCTTCTTTGTCGGTGAAAGTGAGTGGACTGATCTTCGCCATTTGAACCTTGAATGTTGATAGTAGTCAGGCGGGTGATCGGAAGAGACATAGTCGTGCGCTTGAATCCCAACTTTTGCCTAGACCGCCCTTTCGGGTTTTACTGGGATACCCTTTTTTGCCCAAGCCGCCTTTTCAGGTTTTCGACTTGCCGGGTGTACATGTTTTGTATATATCCTTAACTTTTGCCCGAACCTTTTGGTTCGCCAGGATGCCCTTATTTTTGCCTAGGTTCGTCGACCTAGCGGGTCTCTTTATGCGTAGTATTTTTTGACTATGTCTGCGTTCACAGGGTGTGGGAAATCTTCACCATCCATGGTGCTAAGTATCATAGCTCCGCCGGAAAACACTGTTTTGACTACAAATGGTCCCTCATAGGTGGGAGTCCATTTGCCCCTGGGATCACCTTGTGGAAGAATGATGCGCTTGACTACTAAATCACCGACTTGGTAGACTCGGTGCTTGACCTTCTTGTTAAATGCTCTAATCATTCGCTTCTGATAAATCTGTCCATGGCAGATGGACGCGAGTCGTTTCTCATCAATCAAGTTAATCGGTCAAGGCGATGCGGACCCAATCGTCTTCGCCTATCTGCCTCTGGGGGACTACGGTTGAGGGTATCTGAACCTCGATGGGTAAGACGGCTTCCATACCGTATACTAGAGAGAAGGAGTTGCCCTGTGGATGTCCGTCTTTGTAGTCGATAACCATGAAGAGAAAATGGTAACATCTCATGCCAATCCTTGTAAGTCACGATCATCTTCTATAATCTTCTTAATGTTTTTGTTGGCGGCTTCCTGCGCCATTCATTTTAGGCCGATACGGAGAAGAGTTGTGATGTTTGATCTTGAGCTGCGTGCGAGTTCGGTGATCATTTTGTTGAGATTGGAACCATTATACGTGATAATCCTTTCGGAGTGCCATACCGAGATAAGATTATGTTTGATGAATCGAGCCACAACATTCTTGGTAACAGATGCGAACAAGGCGCTACCCACTTGGTGAAATAGTCAATTGCCACAAGGATGAAGCGATGTCCATTGGAAGCGTGGGCTTGATTTCTCCGATCATGTCAATGCCCCATTGCAAAGGCCAAGGAGAAGTTAAAACGTTGGTCTGGAGGTACATGTACTTTATCGGCATAAATCGGCATTTGTGACAAGATCGGCGAAGCGGTGACAATCGACTTCCATGGTGGACCAATAGTAACGTTCTCAAAATCTTCTTAGCCATGGTGTGGCCACTGGAGTGGGTACCAAATGCGCCTTCGTGTAACTCTTCCATGATACGTATTCTTGTTTTTCGATATACAGTAGAGTAAGCACAAGTCGTGGTTGCGCTTGTATAAGATGCCGTTCTTGAGGAAGAATTTGGAGCAAATCTTCTCATGAACTTCTTATCATTGGAGATGCCCTGCTGGGATATTCACGAGTCTCAAGATACCTCTTCACGTCATAGTACCAAGGTTTCTCTTCGTATCAAGCTCATAACAATACGGTTCGTCAAACTTCTTAATGATGATCCAGGGAGCCTCGTTGTCCCATCGACCTTGAACATAGATGACATAGTAGCTAACGCGTCGCCAGATTCTCTTCTCGTGGAATATGATTGAAAGTGATTTCTTGAGTAGGGGATCAAACTCGAACATGCTCGATCTGAATGAGATTCGGATGATTCGTATCCCTCATATGACCGATCACTAAAGTGAGTCTCCATATACTTGCAAGAACTTGATTCTTAAGTCAATAGCGACTTTAAGACCCATGATGCACGCAACTTACTCGGCCATGTTGTTAGTGCAAGCTGAAACATAATCTGGCGGTGAAAGGCGTATGTCCTTGTAGGGGATGTAATGATGGCGCCAATGCCATTGCCAAGTGCGTTTGAGGCTCCATCAAAGACCATGGTCCATCGGGATCCTTGTTCGGGTCCTTAAATGGGGCACAGTTCTTCATAATCTGTAATTAGTAAAACATCTTCATCGAAATTTGAATGCATAGGCGATAGTCATCTACGGCTTGATGAGCCAAATGATCGACTACTATACTTCCTTTGATCGCTTTACGAAGTGTCTTGGATGTCATATTCGGTCAAGATCATTTGCCATCTTGCTATTCTTCCGAGAGAGCTGGTTTCTCAAATATGTATTTTATCGGATCCATCTTGAAATCAACAAGGTAGTGTGAGTCAACATATCTTGTCTTAGTCGTGACTGCCCAAGCCAAAGCGTTGCAAGTTTTCTCATTGTGAGTATCTTGTTTCACGGTCGGTAAACTTTTGCTAAGGTAGTATATTGCATGCTCTTTTCGACCCGGACTCGTCATGTTGCCCCAACACACACCCATTGAGTTCTCTAATCTTCAAGTACATGATGAGAGGTCTTCCTTGGTGGCGGCATCGGGATAGGAGGATTACGAAGGTACTCCTTGATTTTGTCAAAAGCGATCAGCAATCGTCGTTCCATTCTACCACTTGATCTTTCTTAAGTAACTTGAAGATTGGCTCACAAGTAGCGATTAGGTGTGCAATGAACGACAATGTAGTTCAATCGGAGAAACCTCGACTTCCTTCTCGGTGCGGGGTGGCATCTCTTGAATAGCTTTAACTTTGGCGGGATCAACTTCAATACCTTTACCGACAACAAACCCTAAGAGTTTTCGGATCGACTCCAAGGTGCACTTGTTGGGATTAAGTCTCAATCATGCTTCTTCAACAGTCGAGCAGTTTACGCAAATGATCTAGATGTTCTTCTTGATCTGTGACGAGCTATCATGTCGTCGGCGTAGACCTCTATCTCGTGATGAATCATGTCATGAAACAATGTCACCATAGCCTGCTGATAAGTGGCGCCGCGTTCTTCGATCGAGCAGCATAACCTTATAGCGAAAGTGCCCCGCTGCGTAAGTAGTCTTCTCCATGTCTTGAGGCCATTTTGATCGATTATGGCGGAGAAACCATCCATGAAGGAAAAACTTATCTTTGGCGGTGTTGTCAACGGAACATCAATATGAGGAAGTGGAAAATCATCTTTCGGACTTGCTTTGTTCGGATCTCGTAATCCACACATTAGTACCTTGCCATCCTTCTTAGTACGGGTACCACATTTGCAACCCACTGGGGATAAGAGGTGACAGCTAAGAAACCGGTTGAGCGCTTCATGACTTGGCTTTGATTTTCTCGACATCTCGGGACGCATCGACGAACTTTCATTTCAGGGAAAACCTTCTTTTGTTGGCAATCGATGCACTACAATATCAATGTCCAACCACGGCATGTCTTCGTATGACCAAGCAAAAACCTCAATGTAGTCCGTAGTATCTGAACCAACCTTTCTTTAACACTTTGTTCTCAAGATCCGCTCTATCTTGATCTTTTTTGTCTTCGTCGGTACCCAAATTCACAACCTCGACTTGCTCTTCATGTGGGTATAACTCGATCTTCTTCTTAGCGATCGACAAGTTCTCCGGCACTTCACAATCTTCCTCACCTTCGTCTTGACTTGGTAGATCGGATTATCGAAGTCATATTTAGCAATAGCATGCATTGTTATTAACGAGATTCGGAGTGATTACTGCGATGTATCATGTGGGTGTGTGTAAGAACACATAGCTTTTGAAGGGGTGATAAAGTAAAAAAGAAAACAAACAATTGAATGCAAAAGTCCAGCGTTTATTGAATGAAAATACAAACGACGGATAATAACCCTCATAAGCGAGCCATGATGCCGGGCAAGGCACTAGGCTTTCAAAGTTTATTGTTCAAAACATAAAGAAATACGAAAAGCAAAACAAAACAAGCAATTACTCACGGCTAAAGGAGATTGGTATGGCGTCTTGACCTTCCATTCTTGAGCCCATGATGGAGTTGGGAAGATCCACTTCGATGTCGAAGTCGTTGTCGTCGTCTTCTATAGCATGGATTCCATTCGGCGATGCGGAAAGGAAGTTGGCGGCACGTTCGCGGCGTATCATCTTGACCCTTGATGGTGAAGCCTAAACCGGTCTTGTCAAATTTGAAAGGAAGATCGGGGCTGTCCCCAAATAGTACTACCTTCCTCAACACTGCTTGAGCATCTTTCGTGAGGCCATTCTAGGAGGAGCTTGCGTAACTTCGGGGTGGGGAGAGTCAGAGCACGACTGGGGATTGTTTCAAAAGCAGCGGGAGTCTCGAATTCTCCTTCCATCTCAAGGTATCGGAATGATGTAGATGGTGACCATATACTCTTTTCACCACTTTGTAACAACCTTCCCTTTCACGGGTACTTTAGTTTCGATGCAAGGTAGAGTATGGCCTTGCCCATGTATCCAGGCGTCCAAGTAAGCAAGAATAAGTTGGACGGATGTCCATGACAAAGAAAGTGGAGTCAAAGTCGGGAACCGACTTTAGTGATGAGCTCTCCAAGCACTGTCGCTTAGAACCATCAAAGGCTCTTACGATTATATCACGGGTCTCGAACCAACCCTTGACATCAAGTCGATCAAAAGCGATCTTGGAAGGATGTTCAAAGCGAACGGTATCCACCAAAACATGAGACAATGTGTGCCCTTGCATTCAAGAGATGTGCAAGGCTTTGTTGTGTTTCTTTCGGAGTCAAATCGACATCGGAGAAGCCTAGGCCATTGTTGGCGGCCGGGCTAGCAATACAAACTTCAAATTGATCGGTGGTAGTGTCTTGCACATGAGCATTCTTGAAACTTCACCAAGGCATTAGCATGAGCCTCGAGCACAAGAGCGAGCAAGCATGGAGATCTTGGGCGATCTGTCCCAATTGTTCCACAACATTGTAGTCACTCTTCTTGATAATCTTGAAATTTCCTCCATTTCTTGTTTGGAGGTGTCTTGATAACTTCCTTTGGCATACGGTTGAGCGGGATGAGTCCTTTGGTTCTTTCCTCTAGCTTGGGAATGGGTTGGATAGTGGAATGCAATTTGGAGTCGCAATGTCTTTTGGAGGAGAGATATCGGAGAGAACACTCTTAGGTTCGGTCACCTTACTTGATCCGGTGATGTTGTCAATGTCGGGAATGGTAGCTTCAATGTAAGATCTTCAATGGTCGAGAGGGTCTTGCTTGGCGCCATGATAGTAAACATCACTCCATAATTCAAGGGATAGCTTTGTCGGAGGAATATGGGCTGGTCTTGGAGAAGTAATAATGAGAGGTGTCACTCTAGGCATAGGATCGTGGAGGAAATCCTTATAGTGTTTACATCGGTAATCTTAAAATCGTCCCCCATCAGGTTACCTTAACATCTTCAATAGGAATCTTGTAACTATCGGGGATAGTGTACTTCACCATGTAATCATACTTTCCACTTGGCTGCCCCAAGGTATCCCACACAGATGAGTGCACCGTTTGCATTGTCAATCTTCAACTTAGACATTTCTTCACACACACTTGCGGGTGGTTTGAAATAGTATCTCACGGTTATCCATCATGCCTGAACACGTCTTCTCAACCAAGCACAACCATCGGTGCGAGATGGGCACAGCGGCAATTCTTTGGGCATCACGGGTTGACACCTTAGCAAATTCCTCTTACTTGATCATCGGAGGAATGGTCAAGTCATCTATGTTGAAGACATAAGTATCGTCTCCATTGGAACCCTTGTCATGATTAGGCATAGGCGCGTTGATCACATTCGGAGTCTCAGCGGAGGATCAAACTCGATCTGCTTAGCTTCAATCATATCTTGAATCTTGTTCTTGAGCCCAATCATCGATTACTATGTCACGGGCTATTGGAATGGTAAGCACACTTAGCATTAGGATTGTACCGGAGAGGAGGTATTGACATTCGAGGAGGATCCTCAAGGTAATCAGCTCGCTTTCAACATGTGTTGCAAGGCTTGCGACAATGGCATGTTGATCTTAAATGCCATCTTCGTGGCGCGTTCAGTTACGCGTTGTCTCATTGAGGTTGTCTTGATGTAGGATTGGAGATCTGCGCCCCCCAGTTGAGCACGGTCGGTCTTGGCTCGGCTTTTCGACCATACAGCATTAGTTTCTTTCTTACCACCAAAGATCTCTTGCGGCATTTGAAGATGACTCTACTGAATCTTCCCTCTTGATACCACTCAATCGCTCTTTGTCGATGTCATTTCGGTGAATCCGGTGAAGGGTTTCAATCGGATGATTGAAGAAAGGGCTGTCGGTGTTCTCATAAACATATCAACCAACTCCCTATTGGACAAGGGTGGTTGAACTCACTGCTAGATCTCTCCATTTAGAGCATACTCCTTGAACTTCTCATCGACCCATAGACATGCTTTGTAGTTGCATGCGAGTGGGTGTCAATTCACATTGTACTCATCTTGCATGAAAGCATCACCAAGTTACTCCAAGTACTGATCGGTCATTCTCTGGCGATAATACCACTCCAATTGAGTTCGGACAAACTCTCTTGAAAATAGTGCATCCTGACTTTACATCATCGGTGTGGGGTTGATCTTACGGACATAGGACTTCAAATCGACTTAGGGCAAGACATGCCATCATACTTAGCAAAAGTTGGAACTTTGAACTTGGGAGGAATCACACACGGGAACAAGACTCGGATCATCAAAATTCAGCCGACATTTGATTTTCCATAGCATTCAGACGGTCTTCAAGTTGTTTGTACTTGTCATCTTCATTAGTATTGGCCATCATCATAGTTCTTCTCAAGCTCGGTGTTGCCTTCACCATCACCCTTGTTACTTTCCTCGGTATGGACACTTCCTTGAGAGCTCAATCTGGTGACCACCTTAGGACCACCTTTGGCGTCGCCCATGTTGAGAGACCAACAACCTTCTTCTTCTTATTGATGAGCTTCTTCAAATCTTCTTGGCCTTGGACCAAGTGGTGAACATCTGGCCGGCATTACGAGCTTGGAGATCTTTGTGTTGTTCAAGAGCCATTTGCTAAAATAAATAGCGAGCAAATGAGAAAACCAATCTTCAATGTACACTGATGCAATGTTATGCTATGATATGCAATGTTTATCGAATGCAATGCAATGTTTTCAAGGACCTTAGAGATTTAAATTTGTTAAACAAGCAATGAACAAACATTTATTAGTACTCTTCTTATTATTCTTTTTTTTTAAGTACAAAAGATAGTTCAAAACAATAAAAGAAAACATAAACATCCTAAAGCTCTAAGTCTCCCATGGGCGCTTCCTCTTGGTGCCGATGTAAGCGTTGATGTTTCGCTCCTCGTGAAGTAGCTTAGTCAACTCTAGCACTTTCTTCTCGCTTGCGTAACACTGAGCTTCAAAGGTATCCCTCTCTTCCTTGAGCTGAATCCAGGATCTCTTCAAGTCTTCAAAATCAGTAGGCATGTCGGGATGGAGGCGGTATAGGGTCGTCACCTATAGCAGGTTCCATAATTCTTGGTAGAAACAGTGAATGGCATCATGAGGTTTTGAGCTCGAGCTCGCACCATTTGAGGTAAGGTTCCCAAGGAATGGAGTTCGGTGCCCCAAAGTCTTGGTATCAGTCTTCTTTACCATGCCCCAAGCATGTATGAACCTTCGTCGGTAATTCTGGAGATCGTGGTTGTAGTCGAACACAATATCTTGGAGAAGCATATCATGTGGACCATCTCTTTGGGCAAAACCAAGCGGCGTAGAGCTAGAGAAGGGTTGTAAGTAATACCTCCTTATACCAAGGGTGGTACATTAGGGAATTCTCCACAACGCTCGATGAATGTGAAGTCCTTTTGAGAGAAAAGGCTCCAGCGGATATCCGAATGAGAGAGTGACATCAACCTTTGAGACCATCTCAACCTTTGTTCATTCTTCAAAACTGATGGAGGAAGGTGCGAAATAAACCACCTGGAAAGTAACGGTATACAACACATGAGAGTTCCTTGTCTTTTAGCAGTATGAGTGTGGAGAGAATGTGGATGTCTCCAAGTAAAGTAGGCACGGATTACGGGTAAGAAACAACTTGATGGCGTTGACATTTATGAATTGATCCGAGTTAGGAATAGAACCAAACCATAGATTAGTAAGGCCACAATGTCTTGAATGCATGAAACTCATAACTTTGAGGAATTCTCGGGCTTTCTTAATTAGGAACTTGGAAAGTAAACCCTTAACTCCACTCTGGTTTCCCAATTGGCTTCATATCCGGCTTGGTGTAAAAGCGGATGCAATGTCTTCATACTTAGGAACCTTTTCTAGACCGGTGAATGGCATTTGATCAAGAATAGGTATCCCAAGTAGCTTAGAACTCTTCAAGGTAGGAACCAACGATAATCAGGAATGTAAAGCAATGGTGTTTGGATCGAAGAGCTGGAATAGGACATACATCATCTTCTTCAAAATCGGAGATAACCAAATCAAGTAGATAACCATGTCTTTTGATGAGCCAGCATGGTCGGAATTTACGAAACCAATTCTTTGAGTGAGAAGGTATACCCATGAAGTTGATTCGGATAGTCTTTCTAGAAGCCATAATTCCTACAAAATAGAGCAAAGATAAATCCTAGGTCCTTGAAATAGTTAGAAATGATATGCAATGCAAATGATGTCATGATGTCATGTTTAGCACACAACAATTCACACAATGAGCCTAGGTTTAAGGCTTGCATGAGGTATAGGTGATTACCCCACCAAAAGTTTGAGTTGGTTCATCTGTCCTATAATAGTAACGGGTTCTAGGAATCTCATATCATCGATCTTTCTCGTAGGCGCTTATTTCAATACTACCAGTGGTCGATCGAAAATGTCCCAAAGTCGATCTCAATGAGTAGCATCAGTATCAACCAACCTCGGTCTACACCAAAGTCGGCCATCTCACTACCTTCTAATGGCCAAGATGGGTCAATTAAGGTTCTAAAAGTTTAGTTAGCTTGATGACACCACGCAGAAGCCAAATACTATCTTCACTTGGGAATGAAGAGTATCGGGACAACAAAGTGTCACGCTAACGTAGCCATCATGTTGACCGTTTAGTTATCGTCTAGCGGTCGCGATGATTTATTACTACTTACCTAAAAAAACCCGATCCGGTGTAGGATCCCCACAAATATAATACCCAAGCAACCCTTAAAGATAAAGCATACAAGTCAAACAAAAGCAATAAAGGTTATCTAGAAATCCCTAAGGCAATTCTCTCTTTGGTACTACTCCCAGTGAGTCGCCATTCGTAACACGGTGAACCGACTTTGTAGGTTTTGTATCGCAAATGTGCGGATAGCAAGAGTCGCCACCGACTTTTATTTTTATCCAATTAAGGAAGGTAAAAGTACAGAAAAGACCTTCGTTAGATTCGAGTTCGGAGAATGGTTATGAAAAGGGAAGGTATTAGCACCCTTTCCATCCGTAATTATCTACGGCTCTTAGTTGCTCTAGATCACCTTTTAAAATTGCTTTATGTGTTTGACAAAATGTTTTGAAAAGGCATTTCGCTTTGACTTTGTAATGACTCATGTAGGAGTATATACAAAGTGTTCGGAAATTTTCGTTTTGAAAAGAGTTTGAACTTTGAAAAAGAGTGTGTGGTGTGAAAAGCATTTGGTTTAGAGCAAGCAACTAAAGAGACTTATTACCCACTCGAATTGGTCGTTTCGTGCTTTTTACGTTCCTTTAGAATAGCTAGCCGTACCATTAGTTAGTAGGTAGCTCCATTCGTTGGATGTAAGCGGGACATTCGAAGGGACATCGGATGGTCATAGAAAGCAACTTGTAGGAAGTATCCTAGCACATTCAAGGGACTATCATCATTTTCGAGGCGACAATCGAGGGTCAAGATCATGTATTCGGAGGCGACATCGTGGGTCTTATGATCTTTGTATCGAAGGGACTATGATGATTTATTTGTAGGCAACGGTGCTAGAATACCTCTACGTTCGAGGGACTTGACCATTTGTGATTCGCAAAGGCAACGAGAGAGAATTACCCTAAGGGGTGCGTGTGTGAAAGAAGTGTGTTGATTTCAGATATTTTATCTTGAAAACTAGTGGGCTAAGTTCATTATTATCTTGCCATGCACGCCTAGTTACTAGCAATTGATAGAGTGCAGAAATTAAAATGCGGAATGTAAAGATGCGGAAAGGTAAATCCTACGCTATTACAAGGCTTTGGGGCAGATACATAATTTAAACTTGCGGAAAATAAAAACCTAATTTAAACTATTACATCCCATATACAGTTACATTATTGAAAAATAAACTGAAAACGGTAAAGAAACGTCTGAAGCGGAATAACCTGTGAAACGATGAGAAATTGGAAAATATGATGAAATCGAAATAAGAGAAAATGTTAGAAAAAATGCAAATTTTTAATTGGAAAAAATATGACATGCTGGAAATAATATAAATATGCTAAAATAAATTTTTAGGATTTTTTGGATGCAATTTAATAATTTAAAATGAATTAAAAGTGATTTAAATGCAAAATTATAAATAAAAATAAATATGCATGAAAAATTATATTTTTTAATTTATTAAATTAAATAAAGATTTTCTGAAAATAAATGCAAAGGGAAAATAATTTTTGACAATTTTTTTAATGCATAAATAAAATTTGGAAAAGAATTAAAAATAATGCAAAATATTAAAATATATGAAAAACATGAAAATATGCAAAGTTGAGAAAAAGAAACAAAACCAGCCCTGGAGTGGATCGAACAGGGGACCCTTGAGGGTATCTGGCAACAGGAAACGACTTAACCACCACGCCATGTGTCATCTGGTGTTATGGAATGAAAACGTGAGATGATGAGCAACACGCGTCGCCGTTTGGGAAGGTCAAAAACACAGTCAGCCGGTGGGGTCCTTTGACTTATGAATGAGCGAATCGGAACGCGTTCTCCTGCCACGCCAGCTTCCTCGCCGGTCAACACATTCAACGACGCCGGAGCCCTAGCTCTGGTCGTCTTCTCCGATGAGTTCCACGTTCAAACCTGCAAAACAGCGCGAATAACAAGAAAAGGAAGACCTTGTCCACCTAAATCGGACCTTCTAAGTCCATTAATGGCATCAATTTTGACTGAATCGGCCTGTACTTGCCGGTTTGAAGCTTCTCCGTTTAGGAACCCTAAAAATGGCAAATCGTATTTCTAACGTGCAAGCACCAAAACGATGACCCAGATCAAACCAGTGGAACCTCATGAACACATTCAAACCATTAAAAACGATTAACACAAGCAGGACAATCAAATGCAAAAATCAAAAGAAATTGAATATGTAGGGATGTATATGCATCGATTCTGGATGATTTGATCAATGGTAATGATGCATTCTTACTCAAACCTACCCTCTGAGCACGATGGAATGGCTGGAAAAGGCTGAGAGTGGCTGCTTTTTGAAATTCGATTTTTCAAAGTTTTCTTGAAATTTTTTGCAAGAACTAGGGTTTGGCTTGAGCTAGGGTTTCGTGTTGCTGGCTTGTGATCTTGCTGAGCATTTATAGAGAAAGTTTGGATGGCAAAAGGAGTGAAAAAAGATTGCTCCATCAATGTGCAAATATTTTCCATTTAAAACAAATCAAATATTTGAAAAAAAATGATTTTCTCATGAATGCCATGGCTAGCACGAATTTGGTATGAATATTGGGCTTTCTTGGACTTTAAGAAAGATATAAATCCATTCCTTTTGAAAAAATACTTAATTTTCACATTTTATATAATTTATTTTTTGAATTAAATGTTATAAAATTCAAATATAAATCATAAAAATAGAAAATTACCAAGGCCAAGCATTTATGGGTCAAAAATATTGTCATGAACAAGTTTGGATCAAAAGATTTTAGGCCCTTTTGGAAAATTTTGCATTTTGACCAAAATGTCCTTTTGTGCAATTGTCAAAATCGCCCAACTTCGAATAGTGTATCTTGCTCAATTTTCCACATTTTGAGTGTTCTTGGACTTTTGGAAAGCTCTAAGAGTCCTCTAACCAACCTTTTGGTCTCATCTAAATTGGAGTTACCATGCTCAATATATCTTCAAAACAAAAGTTGACTTTTGTTGACTTTGAAAATGACTGAATGTTTTGAGCTATACCTCTCAAATGAAGCATTTTTGGACATTCTTGTGAGACACGAAGTTGTAGAGAATTGAATTTCCTTCAAAACAAGAGGTGGTGGAAAAATTTCGAGAAAGTATGAGAAAGTTATGATCATCAAAGTTCATTGACTTTCACCTAGAAACCCTAATTTAGAAAGTTTGACTTTTGAGCAAATCTTGAGTTTTCTTGATGAATCATGATCAACCCTTGATCAAATGATGAATGTAACTTCAAAATGAGGATGTTGACCAAAAATTATGAAGTTTGGTATGTTGACTAGTTGACTTTTGTCCATCTGTTGATTTTCAACCATCCGAGCAATTATGCGAGGAAACTTGACTTATGGCTTGAAACTTGACATGGAGAATCTTTGAAACATATGTGGAGGCATGAAGACCATTGGAGATGTTGGAAGTCCATCTTGCCCTGAGAGATACCAAACCCTAGTTTGGGTTGATTGTCTAGGAGAGAGTTTGTCTGATCAACTCTTGAGGAATCCTTGAGTATAGATGTATGAAATCTCTTGAGTAGATGGAGGGAAATTTTGGGGTATGACAATGATGAATCTGAGTTGCATGCTTTAAACTTTTCTGAAAAAGGCATATCATTGGCAACCTTATTGGGGATTCTCTTTGGATAAGAATACCGTCCTTTGATGATCTCTTCTGAGGAGAAGAAAACTTCTTAGCAGTTGTTTTATCCTTCAGAGGTCGAAACACTCGTGGAGAAAACTGTTGAAGTTTTTTCTATGTTCATAGTTCAAAGGAAGATTTTGCTTTTATTTCAAAATTTTGAAGTAAAAATTCATTTAAAACTCTTCTTTTTAGTTTCAAAAGTGATTTTCACAATAAAAGTGTTATTTTGCAAAACAGAATAAATCAGGAATTGCAAACAAATGGGCACAAGGCTCAAATTTTATTGATAGAATGGTAATCAGCCAAAGGCGTGATTCCATGAACTATTTACAAGACTTGGAAATGATAATTTATTAGGAAAAGGCTACATTGAAAGCAAATAACCATTATTATCCCTAACAACTTTGAATTCCAACTGTGCTTGTTGCTTTAGAAGATTTGATTGAAGATCCGTTGATGGAAGATTCTTCAGATTGACGAAGTACAGACTGATACAGTTACTTTGTCATTTTTTATCCTTAATTTTTGCCTAGATTGCCTTTTCAGGTTTTCAATCTATCAGGATAATTTCTGTTTATTGTCTCTAATTTTTGCCTGGACCGCCTTTTCAGGTTTTCAGTCCACCGAGACACTCTTTTTTGCCTAAGCCGCCCTTTTCGGGTTTTCGACTTACCGAGCTGTTCTTTTGTTTTTTAGACAAAGTATTTCTTGACTGCATCAACATTCACAGGATGCGGGAGTTCATCACCGTCCATGGTTGTGAGAGTCATAGCACCGCCAAAAAAGCTTCTTTTGACGATGTATGGGCCTTCGTAATTAGGAGTCCATTTGCCCCTAAAATCTGGTTGAAAAGACAGAATCTTTTTAAGCACGAGGTCACCTTCTTGGAATTCACGAGGTCGAACCTTTTTGTCGAAGGCTTTCTTCATCCTTCTTTGATATAGTTGTCCATGACACATAGCGGTCAAACGTTTTTCTTCGATTAAGTTCAGTTGGTCGTATCTGCTTTGACACCATTCGGCCTCAGATAACTTAGTCTCCATGAGAACTCTCATTGACGGAATCTCAACTTCTGCGGGGAGCACTGCTTCCATGCCGTATACTAGAGAAAAAGGAGTTGCCCCCGTTTAAGTACGTACTGAAGTACGATACCCATGTAGAGAAAATGGCAGCATTTCGTGCCAGTCTTTGTAGGTGATGACCATCTTCTGGACGATCTTTTTGATGTTCTTGTTGGCAGCTTCAACGGCGTCGTTCATCTTTGGCCCGGTAAGGAGATGAGTTATGATGCTCGATCTTGAATTCCTCACACAGTTCTTTCATCATTTTGTTGTTCAAGTTTGATCCATTATCTGTAATGATCTTACTTGGAACTCTATATCGGCAAATGAGGTTGTTCTTGATGAATCTTACAACCACTTGTCTCGTAACGTTGGCGTAAGATGCTGCTTCGACCCATTTGGTGAAGTAATCAATAGCCACTAAAATGAAACGATGTCTGTTGGACGCTTTTGGTTCAATCATCCCAATCATATCAATGCCCCACATGGAGAAAGGCCACGGAGAGAAGAGAATGTTGAGTAGAGTCGGTGGCACATGGATCTTATCTGCGTAGATCTAACACTTCTGGTCATTGCATGCCCATTTGAATGGGTTCCAAAGGACCCTTCATGTACTTCGTGAATTATCATGTCTGCCTCATGTTTATCCACGCATCTGAGCAGGACCATGTCGAAGTTTCTTTTGTATAGCACATCTTCATTCAGGAAGAAATTTCTAGAAAGCATCCTTAGAGTTTTCCTATCTTTGTGCGATGCCCCGAGTGGGTACTCTTGAGTTTGAAGGAAGCGTTTGATGTCGTGGAACCACGGTTATCATCGAAAACTGCTTCAGTTGCAAACACATAGGCGGGTCATTCAAGGCGTCTGATACGGATCTTAGGCATATCATTCCAATTGTTGACTTTGAACATGGAAGATAGAGTAGCCAAGGCGTCTGCCATTCGATTCTGATCACGAGGGATATGATGCAATTCAACTTTGTTGAAGAAAGTCAACAATCGTCTTGCATAATCTCTGTAGGGAATCAAACCAAGATGATGAGTTTCATACTTGTCTTTGGTTTGATTGATCACAAGGGCTGAATCTCCATATATGTCAAGGATCTTGATCCTTAAGTCGATGGCTTCTTCGATACCCATGATACAAGCTTCATATTCTGCGATGTTGTTGGTGCAATCAAATAGCAATATGGCGGAAAACGGGATATGAGAACCCTCGGGAGTGATGATGACTGCCCCAATTCCATTGCCAAATACGTTAACTGCTCCATCAAAGATTAAGCCCCATCTAGATTCTGGATCAGGACCTTCTTCAGGTAGAGGTTCGTTACAATCTTTCATCTTTAAGTACATAACATCCTCATCAGGGAAGTCGATCTTGAGAGATTGGTATTCGTTGATTGGTTGATAAGCCAAGTGATCGGTGATAATGCTTCCTTTGACCGCTTTTTGAGCACGGTACTGGATGTCATATTCAGATAATAGCATCTGCCATCGAGTAATTCTTCCTGTTAAGGCAGGATTTTCAAAGACGTACTTGATTTGATCTATTTTGGAGATTAACCAAGTCGTGTGATTGATCATGTACTGGCGGAGACGTTTTGAAGCCCACACCAAAGCACAACATGTTTTCTCGAGCATGGAGTAACGAGTTTCACAGTCTGTGAACTTCTTACTCAAGTAGTAGATGGCATGCTCTTTCTTACCGGTTTCATCTTGCTATCCAAGCACGCAGCCCATGGAATCTTCTAGCACGGTAAGGTACATGATTAATGGTCTTCCTTCGACTGGAGGAATCAATATTGGCGGTTCTGACAGGTATTCCTTGATACTGTCAAATGCTTTTTGGCAATCTTCTGTCCACACAACCTCTTGATTTTTGCGGAGAAGCTTGAATATTGGCCAACAAGTAGCAGTCATTTGAGAGATAAATCTGGAGATGTAATTAAATCGTCCAAGAAATCCTCTTACTTGCTTTTCTGTTTGTGGCGTAGGCATTTCTTGAATAGCCTTGACTTTGTCAGGATCAACTTCAATACCTTTTTGACTGACGATGAAACCTAGGAGTTTTCCGGATCTTACCCCAAAGGTGCATTTGTTAGGATTCAGGCGGAGCTGAAATTTCCTTAGTCGTTGAAACAACTTTAAGAGATATTCTATATGTTCTTCTTCGGTGTCAGACTTTACTATCATGTCGTCTACGTAGACTTCGATCTCTTTGTGCATCATATCATGAAAGAAAGTAGTCATTGCCCTTTGGTAAGTTGCGCCTGCATTCTTTAATCCAAATGGCATTACTTTGTAGCAAAATGTGCCCCATGGCGTGATGAAAGATGTCTTCTCCATGTCTTCGGGAGCCATTCTGATCTGATTGTAGCCAGAGAAACCGTCCATGAAGGAAAAGACGTTGAACTTTGCAGTGGCTATCCACTAGCATGTCGATATGCGGTAGCGGGAAATCATCTTTTGGACTTGCTTTGTTCAAGTCCCGGTAGTCAACACACATTCTGACCTTTCCGTCTTTCTTTGAGACAGGTACAATGTTGGCTAACCATTGAGGATATTCAGAGGTGACGAGGAAACCTACGTCGAGCTGCTTTTGAACTTCCTTTTTGATTTTGTCGGCCATGTCTGGGTGAACTCTTCTCAGTCTTTGTTTAACTGGCGAACACTCCGATTTTAATGGCAAGTGATGCTCCACGATGTTGGTATCTAAACCTGGCATGTCTTGATAGGACCAAGCAAACACATCAACATATTCTTTGAGAAGATCTATCAGCTTGCTCTTGACGTTGTTGTCGAGTAGAGCTTCGATGTTCACTTCTTTTTTGCCTTCCTCGGAACCTAAGTTGATTTCTTCCAAAGGCTCTTTGTGAGGTTGAATGATTCTTTCCTCGTGCTTAAGTAGTCGAGAAATCTCATTCGGGATCTCTTCTTCAACTTCTTCCTTGGCGTCAAACACAGGGAATTCAAAGTCGGGAGAGAGGATAGAGTTATTGCATTCAATGAATTTGTCCATCTGCTAATCTGCATGTTTGATTTATGTTTGATTAATTAACTTTTCTTTTTTTGTTTTCTTTTTTAGAAAAAGTTAATGTGAAAGTGTATGCAAATTATTATTATTTTTTTTTAAGGTTGTTTGTTTTTATTTGGGTTTTTTAGGATTACCATTTCCAAGAAAAGGGTAAAAACGAAAAATAAACACAATATATGGAATCAAAACAACACTTTTATTTATGATTCACAATATGAAATAGGGCCCTAAATACAAACTCATTTGTCTTGGGCAAGACAAAGAGAAATTATTTAAAAACTAAACCCTATAAAACTACTTAGAACTATGAACATCAGTCTGAGCTTTAACAGGCTTCCAATAGTGGCGAACTCCTTGAAAGTCTAGATACTCTGGTAGTTTTCCTTTTGGCTTATTTCTTGTGTAGACTTTGGTCGTTGGTCGAACAGGTTTGGAAGACTCTGGACGGTTGACCTTGCCTTTTGTGCTGCTGAAGCAATCTTCGTATGCTTGATTGGCAGGTTGAGAAGCATAATATGCATCATATGTGCTTTCAAGTGGCATGTATCTTGGATTCTTGGGATGTTCTTTCCAATCTTCTGAGTGGAGAGACTCTTTGTCTACGACGCTTTCCAACTCGTTTCCAGAATTGTCCTCTTGATCTTCGATAATTACGTTGATGTAGTGATAGTTAAGATCTGTCTTAACAAACTCGGCGGGCGTATTGAAGCAGAGATCTTCATTTGGGATTTCAATCTGATGATGAGATCCAGAAGATTTGTATAACTCTTCTGGTTGACTAGGATACTCAAAAGGATCGTCCCATCCAGTTGGTTGGATGTCTTCAATTCTGATTTTTGAGCTTTCAGGTGCAGTGTATTTCACCATGTAGTCAAGCTTTCCACTTGGTTCTCCCAAGGTATCCCAAATTTCAGAAGGGACAGGTGGATTTTCATTCTCATTGTTTTGTAGGGACATGCCTTTGAATTGGTCAGTCGGAGGATATAATGGCGCATATGATTCTTCCTGGGACACATATTCAGAACTAGTAAGATAAGTGCTCCACTCTTCAGATCCGAAGAGATTGTCTTCATCACCTTCATCGGTAAGAACGTTAACCTCTTGAAGAACAGGGTTTAAGAAACCCCCACTGTGGAATACTTCTTTGATTGGGACGAAGTGCTTCATCCCTTTGATTGTCTTTTGGAAATACTGGAGCAAATCCGAGTCCGGTTTTTGTCTCGTTGTTGACAGGTTTGATTACTTGTCCCTAACCTGCGGCATTACCTTCTTTCACTATCTGCGCTGTTTCTTTGTAAGAGGAGATAGATGATCTACTTTTCCTTGTAGATTCACCTTCTAACGAAAGTCCTTGGAACTGTGTCCCTTCAACGTCTTCGGCGGTGATGAAAGAAAAGCTGGACAAATGGCTTACTAGTAAAGCTTGTTCGCCGATGACGGTTACTAGCTTCCCATTTGTTGTGAACTTCAGCTTTTGGTGGAGAGTGGATGTCACTACTCCTGCTTCGTGTATCCATGGTCTTCCTAGCAAACAACTGTAAGCAGCTGGCACGTCCATGACCTGGAAGGTGATTTGGAAGGTATGCGGACCGATCATCATTGGAAGGTCGACTTCCCCAATAACAGATTTCCTTGACCCATCAAAAGCTTTGACCACTATATCGTTGGATTTCATCGGCGCTCCTTTGTAAGATAAACGAGCGAGAGTCGTTTTTGGCATTACATTCAAGGATGAACCGGTGTCTACTAGCACATTGGACAGAGAGTCTGATTGGCAAATCATAGAGATATGCAGAGCAAGATTGTGATCTCTTCCCTTCTCTGGAAGTTCTTCATCACTGAAGCTTAGATTATTGCAAGCTATTATGTTGCCTACAATTCCACCAAATTGATTTGTAGTTACGTCGTGATCTACGTAAGCTTGATCTAGCACTGTGGGCTTCGGAATTCAGAAGTAGAGATAGTATTGAAATCTTGGAGGGAGTCTGCATTAATTGATCCACAAGTCTGTACTCACTTTTCTTGATTAGCCTTAGAATCTCGTTGAAATCTGAGTTGGCGTTGGTTCCATCAGACGGACCAACGTTTATGCTTGTATTACCAATAGGAATCCCCATGGGACTCTCAGGAGGTGTATTAACTGGATTTTGTCCTATAGCGGGAACAACGGGTTGCTTTGGAGGCAACGGGGTGTACACACGTCCACTTCGTGTTACTCGTCCGATTTCAGCGATGTTACCAACGGTTGAAAGAGTTGGTATGGGTTTTCCTTTCCCATCTTCTATCATAGTTGCACTGTATTGATAGGGAATTGCTTTGTCAGAGCTATAAGGAACAGGACCAGGTAGACAGATCACCAAAGGAGATTCTGGAACTTTTGGACCGTTGTACTCGACTTCTACACATTTGGGCACATTGAAGCAGGGGATAATGACGTTTACTTCGGGAATTTCCGAGTTGATATCTGAGACTAAAAGCTCATGCGGATAATGCCCTACCATATTCATGTCATAATCGTTTCTGTTTTTGAAGATCTGAATATCGCCAATGTCTATTAACCGTTGAATGTTTGCTCTCACAGTTGGACATCCTCAAGATCCTCGGCGATTCTACAGTCTGTAGTCATGTAGCTGCGAACATATCCCAATTTTTGACCTAAGATACCACCTTACATTTGCATCATTGCATAACTATGATTCGAGATAGCATTAATCGCATAGCATTCACGGTCAAAATTAGGGTTTCATCGATTTTCATCGATTCAAGAGGAAACCAATTAGGGTTTGAGTTTTTCTCACCTCATTTGATCTATCTTGATCAAATCATCAACTTTCAATCCTCAGATATCCAATTTTCTCACAGAACAATCAAGGATCGACCAATTAGGGTTTTGACAGGGCATAAGTTTTCTCTGACTTTTTGAGCAAGAAATGACTTTTTTGGATAGAGATTGGTCATTATATCTTAGATACAACATCTTGACCTAATTTCTGGATTCAAAACATCACAGAAGTTCACAGATTTCATCAGTCAATTTCAGAAACGTCTGATGAATTTTCATCTGCACAGAAAAGTCAAACTTTGACTTTTGATCAAATTTTTCAAAACAAAACTTTTTCCAACATCAAAATACTTCAAATGATCCATCATGATCATAAAAAATCAAAGAATTTGGAAAAGTCAACAAAAAGTCAAAAGTTTTCATACTTAGAAAATTTTCTAAGTGTTGAAATTTCTTATTTTTTCCAAACTTCATGCCATTTTTTCACCTAGTTCCATTTTGAATTGGAAAAAACTCAAAACATGAAAGTTGTAGCTTGTGAAACAAGCTTTCCAAAATTTCCAAGAACTATCAAATCCATGGAGTCTAGCCATACTTTTGAAATTGAAACATAAGGCTTCATGAAACTTGATTTCCAAAATCCAAAACTTCAATTATAGGTCATTTTTATGTTTTCTTCATCTAGAAGCAATCTAACCTTGCCAAATGGATGATTGAACTGATAAATATCAGTTAGAGGTAATAATTGAGAGGATTGGATCAAATTGTAAAAATGAGCACATGGTGAAAAAAGGAAGTTTCCTTTTTTGGCAAATGTCTTTCTTACCCCTTAAGCTATCCTTGATTTTCCAAAAGCTTGTACCTCTTTGCCTAACATTTAAGAACTTGTTGCCTATAAATAGATCACAAATTCAAGTCCAAAAGGACACCAAAGCAAATGCAAAATCATGCTTTCTCTCTTCTTACTTGAAAATCAAGAAACATAGTCATGTTGGAGAAACTTTGCATTTTTTGAAAAATTGTGAATAAACATAAGATCTTTGGTGTCAAACATGTTTCAATATCACTATCAAACTTGTTCAAAACTTAAAATCAACATAAACTAGGCTAGAAATCAGAATTGTATTTCATGTTTTTTTCAAACTTCCAAAACTGCCTAAAAGCTCGAATTCATGGTTTTAATGGAACAAGTTGTGATTTAATCATCCTAACACCTTCCATGTATCCCATAGACATGATCCAGATCCATTACAGCAATCCGTAACTCCATTAACCACGATTTCCAGTTTTCATTTGAGCTCTATGCAGGTCGACTTGGTCAGAGCAATCCAAGCTATCTCATGAAGTGCAGACCACTCATACACTATCCCTAGAGGCCGCTGGTGCTTGAACAATCATCAAACAGCAACTGGAAGCATCAAAATCCAGAATTCGATCTCCACTTGAACAGGTCAGAGTTTCAACTTCGAACTCTATGATTCCTTGCATCAATTGAAAAAAACTCATGGCCGTTCTCTTTCTGCACCTAACACGATCCTTAACCCTCAATAAAATCAAAGAATCATTAAACATACATCATTTAATTTGAAAAAATCAGTTTTAGGGTTCTTAGCATTTTCCAGAAATCCAAACATGCTAGGCTTAATATAAATGCAATTAACAGTCATATTCATGTTCGTGATGAAAAATCGAGCAAGTTTGGTTTTTGTTTCATTCAATTTCATGGAGAAACGAAGATTATAGCTTGAGTTTTGGATTCTGAAGATCAAAACCACGAAGAACAGCTGCGCGCGTGTTCTTCATTTTCAAATTTTTAAATGTTCCAATCTCATATCAACACGTGCTCTAGTTCACTAAACATCAAAATGCATTTGGCTCAGTGGTAGCTTGCTTGCCTTTAGTTCTTTCTGACACGTGTGTCACCCTTTGGTCATGGGTTCAACTCCCATCAGGACCATTCTTTTTCATAACTTTCCAATTTTTCATGTTTTTTTTATAAAACTTTCACAATTTTTTTTGACCAATCAAAACTCCTCATTTTGAGGTGATTTTTAAACACTTATCAATAAATACATCTATTTTATGATAATGCAAAAAATTTCAGAAAAAACTTTCATCTGATTAAATTTTAATCGAGCCGAAAACGACGTTCTGAACACTTTTTCAAATCTCCTTTTAAGGTGAATTTTTCAAGTTTTCGACTTCCGATTCTTTTCAAAACTTCTCATAAATTAACCTCACATTTCAAAACATTTTCAAAATCATTTTTCAAAACATTTCATCAAACTTACATCTTTTTACCATGATCGATCCGATTTTAAAACCGAATTCGCTTTCTCTCGAATTTCTCAATCGATCATGGGCCACCCTTATGGTGTAAGTCCCAATCCTTTATGTACATATTTAGGTTTAATTGTACATACTCAAATCATCATTGTCAATATTCAAACATAAACAAATTTCTTTCGTTTGTTTTCATTCGTTTGTTTATACACCGATGCCATTGGTATTGAAAGGAGCATTATTCCCTGTGAATCTGCTTTCAAACCAATGGGCCTCCTTCACGGTGTAAGTCCCATAACATTCTTTTATGTATATAATATTTCTTTGTACATATCAAACTTTCTTCAAATACATACAATTTTCATCTGTACATAACACAGATACTTTTTTATACTCAAGTACAGACAAACTTTGATCGTTTGTTTTCACTTCACTTGTGTATACTCAAACCAACATTCTTTATGTACAAACAAAACATTCCTTGTACATATCAATTTCTTTTCATACAAACTCTTATCTGTACATAACACATATACTCTTTGTAAATACTCAAACACAGATAAACTTTGATCAGTCGTTTCTGTTTCATCTGTACATTTTACACTGAATACCATTGGTATTGAAAAGAGCATTATTCTCTGTGAAACTACTTTCAAACCAATGGGCCTCCCTTACGGTGTAAGTCCCAACCCCCCTATGTACATCCATCTTTCTCTGTACATAAATACTCGTTCGTGTACATATTCACTTCCTTGTACACAGTATCAAACTTGTAAATAATCAAGTTACGCTCGTTTTTAAACGTTCGTTTCACAGACACTTGTTTATATTTCCTTCATAAACTCCTGTAAATAAACATCATGCATTGTTTATATTTCCTTCATAAACTCCTGTGAATACAGATCACACACACACACACTTGTTTATACAACTGTCTAATTATAACATAACAATTAGTCTAACCAATAGGTTCCCCACAGTTGTAGCCTCCGCTTGGGCTTCATACAAGATAATTCATCTCCAGCATGAATGTAGCCTCCGCTTGGGCTTTATACAAGATAACTCATCCCCAGTTGAGTTTAGCCTTCTCTTGGGCTTTGTACAAAGAAACTCTCCCACAGAGTTTAGCCTCCGCTTAGGCTTCATATAAGACAACACTCCCTGAGTCGCCTCCTCTGGGCTTCGCTCAAAAGAACTCCTCATTGAGTTTAGCCTTCTCTGGGCATCATACAATGAAAGAGACAAGAAATCTCTTAACAGCCTCCTATTGGGCTTCCAATACAAAGAATCACCCGCTAAGATAGAACCCCGAAGGATGGTTTCGTGAAATCACTTTCAAAATCCCTGAGAGTAAAATTTCCTGAAATTGCTCTTAATTCCAAAAGGATGGTTTCTCGTGAAATCCTTTAACACAAAGCCACCATACCTTATAGCTTCCTCTTGAGCTTCATACAAGGACCTCGATGACCTCGGAATGCCTCCTCTTGGGCTTACAATACAAGGACCCATGGGCTTTTAAAGTATCCCTTTAATCCAATCAATTTCTCCTCAGATTTAGACATCTATCATCTCTATGGAAGAAGTATCTAATCTATCACATCACATACAACAAAAACTTTTCAAACTCTTTTCAAAACTCTTTTCAAACAAAAACATCTCTTAATTGTAAGTGGTAACGCTTGTACACTCAAGCAAAACACCCAATACTTACAGTTAAAAGATTCAATCATCTTTTTTTTTCAAAACATCTTTCTTAAACATGTAAGTGGTAACGCTTGTATACTCAAGCAAAACACCTAATACTTACGATGAAAGATTTTAATCAGTCAAAACTTTTCAAAAATGTATGTGATGAAATAGATTAGATACATTTTTCATTAAGATGACATTTGTTTGTCTCTTACTAACATCCCGTTGCTTTCCACTAGCATAAGTGGGAACTACGATTGCTCTGACTTTCTCAACATCCTTTTGAGAATACGTAGGCACAAGGTCTCATCCTTGCCGAGCAAATTTCTATCTCTCTCAGACCAAACAAACCATAGATCCCTTTAGATCCGAGCTACAAATGCTCTGATTCCCATTAGGGGATATGTATGCAGAAGATCCACAGATCTTTGCGAGCACAATAATAACAAAACACTAGAATCCCACATAATCTATCATTCTTAAAATCCCAAAGGAGAAACTTTCCCAATCATAGAAATAGCAATTAAAAAACACACAAACATATCAAACATATTCATATATAAAGCTATAGATAACTATATATATTTAGGGTGCTCCATCTATTCCCTTTATATAACAATCCTTACTCGATCTCCCCAATGCGTTACGCCTAGTTTGCGCTAGTCGTTCGCATACCAATATCAATTGAGGGTATTTCACTTTCCCTTTTCATAATCATTAAATCATCTTTCTTGTGTTGAAAATAATAAAGCTTGATGCTCATGCATCTTTATAAACAAATCAAAAGATTAAATCGCTTCGAGCCGAGAATCCGAATTCACGTTCGCATCCTCTAGCGCGTCACCTTTTAGAGCGAACAGGCGCCCATTGTATTGTATGTATCATGGAGCTGTACCAAGCTTTCTCTTATCATACTTATGTCAGTGATAAGATATCGATCTGTATTCCTTAGTATCAAATTCACGGTATGTCCACTATGATTGGGAAGTGGATTTGCTTGTACGTTTGGATTTGCATTCCTGAAGGAGAGAATATTAGACCTCACTAACCTTTGTACTTCAACTTTTAGCGCTATGCAGTGTTAAAGATCATGACCCGGTGCCCCTTGATGAAAAGGGCAAGACATATCTGCTTTATACCACCATGGTAATTTGTCTGGTACCGGAGGTGGTGACCTTGTTTGCACAAGATTCCTTTCTATCAATGTAGGATATAATTCCGTGTATGTCATCGGAATTGGATCAAACTGCGAGACCCGAGGTGCATGGTTCTGATTGTTGAATTGTTGAGCCTGTTGTCGAGGCTGTTGAGTTTGCTGGAATTGCGGGGTAATACCCACGTTTGAACTTGCATTAACAACTGGTGCTATTGTGGCTACCTGTTGTCGGCGACTGACATTTTTCCTTGGTTTCCCTGGGATACCATTCCTATGTCATGTTCTTTTTTCTCCAGGAAATTGGCTCCGACCCTCTTGGTTCCGCTTGAAGACCCTATTTCTTTGGTTAGGCGTCCTGTTCGGACTCCTTCTTCTAGTCGCATTCCCATGCTTACCATTTCGGTGAAATCTCCAGGAGCGCTGGCGACCATGCGTTCGTAATAGAATGGGCCAAGAGTGTTCAAGAAAACCTTGGTCATTTCTTTCTCCTCTAACGGCGGATTAACTTGGGCAGCAATTTCCCTCCAACGGTTAGTGTATTCTTTGAACGTCTCTTTTTCCTTTTGAGACATGGAGCGGAGTTGATCTCGATCTGGAGCCATGTCCAAATTAAATTTGTACTGCTGGACAAAGGCTTCGCCTAGGTCATTGAATGTCTGGATATTTGCACTATCTATTCCCATGTACCACTTTAGTGCGGCACCGGTGAGACTGTCTTGGAAATAGTGAATGAGCAATTGGTGATTGTCATTATATGTAGACATCTTCCTAGCGTACATTGTAAGATGACTCTGTGGGCAGGAATTTCCTTTATATTTTTCAAAATTGGGGACTTTGAACTTAGCGGGTATCCTTACACAAGGAACTAGGCATAGATCGTGGGCATTCTTCCCAAACAATTCCTTACCACAGATTGTTTTGATCTCAAGTTACATCTTATGGAATTGTTCCTGGAGATTCTCCATTTGGCCACGAGGATTCATGTTGTCGCCTGGATTATGATAGACTTCTTCGTCCGCAGTAGCGTGAACTATAGAAGCTGAGTTTGTCATGATCGGTTGAAAAACCGTCAGAGTGACTTGTGGAAAGGTTCCCCATGCTGCGGAGTAAATGCTGAGTTATGTGAAGTAGGAACCTCAATCGTGGTTACCTGTACCTCAGAAGTGGGTTGACGAAATCCAATGCCGAAATCGAAAGGCATGCCCCATGGATAACCTTCTGGCATACGAAAGAGAGGATTACTGACTGCAACAGCTGAAACTGGAGTAGTAGTGATCTCTAAAATCGTCGCTTGATTTTGATAGCTCAATGTTGCTTGCTGACTTTGCGTAGTTGCCAATGAACTTACTAAAGAAGTGAGTCTCTCCACCTCTTCCTAAAGTGTTGCCACTGTGCTACGAAGCTCAACATTTTCTTGCTCAAAATATTCCATTGCTTTTCTCCTATTTGCACGAGTATTGTATTTGCGATTTGGCTGTGAATGTAGTCAAGAAACTCTAAGACGCGACAGCTTGACGATCTTTCTCTCTCTGGAAAAAATTCCAAAAGATAAGATTCTAAACAACAAACTCGAAATGCGAAGTATGATGCATGATTATGAATGTAAAGAGAAAATAAATTCCAAAGAATTTATACTAAAAGAGAAATTTCTAGCAAATATTTGGATGGAAAACACTTATTTTATTAATTATTGAAAGAAAATTACAACAACAATTTTTGTTTTTGAGCATAGCTCTTACAATGATGAAATAAATGATAAAGCTAAAGCTAAACTAATTAAACGTCTTCGTCGAATGAAGATCCAAAGGCTTGATGTAGCTTCAACTTCAGGATTTCTTTCCTATAGTAAGCTTTCAGTACAGCTTTCTCGGCTTTAAGCTTGTTGATGACTTTCTTCCACTTGTCAGGAGCAGGATTGCTGGTTGTTATTTCCTCAAGCTTTCTTTTTCTTTCTTTGATGTATCTTTTGATCGCGTTATCTTTCCGACGAATCTTCTCATCTTTCTCTATGAGCCACTCATCTTGGAAGTAGAGCGTCTTTTCATGATCTTTGACCTGTTTCTTAAGCTTCTCGTTTTCGAGGTCAGTCTTAAAGAACTTGTCTTCCAAAGCCTCTTTCTCAAGCCTCATCTTGGCCAAAGCTTCTTGGTATTCTCCCATAGTCTCGACGGGAAAAATTGTTAATTTGGAAGCTGTTGAAAACATGGGTTCTTCATAAGCATAAGGCATTCGGAATTCCTTTGCTCTTTTCTTCACCCAAGAAGTGTAGATTTCCATGGCTACACAATTTCTTGCATTACCCTTTTCTTTCCTTCGGATGTGATGCCAAGCTCTTATCGTTTTGGCTTTCAAACCTTGGGAATCTTCCCCTTCATGATAGAAGTAGCTTTCCACTGTAAAACCAAGGGGTTTACTAGAGTTTGCATGCTCGAGTTGACGTCTTGCCAAGAATGGGTTGTAGTTGATTCCTCCTTTTGTACCGATGAGAGGTACGTTGGCAAATTCTCCACAGAATTCAATGATTTCCATCTCATTTTTTGCCAAGGTATACCAATGGATATCGTCGTTTGTAAGAGACATGAGCCTTCGAGACCAATGCCAATCGTCTTTTTTTCGCGGAAGATAGGAGATTTAGGCAAGTGTGAGATAATCCATTTGAAGAACAGAGGTACAAAACACACAATAGTTCCATCTCCTTGACGATTCCTGTGATGAATGGAGAAATACGTGTCACCAAGCAAAGTGGGAACGGGATTTCCAATCAGAAAGATCCTTATGGCGTTGATATCAACGAAACTTGGGACGTTGGGAAACAACACCAATCCATAGATGAGTAAAGCTAAAATAGCTTCAAAGGCTACCATACTACCGGCTTCATAGAATTTAAGAGCCTTCTCCATTAGGAACTTTGAAGTTAGTCCTAAGAGCTTTCCTTTGGTAGTTAGGTTTTTGTCTATCTCAAATTTCTTTAAGTGAGTCATTGTTGCAATGACTGGTGACTTAGGAATGGCTTCCAAACCATTGAAAGGCACCTTATCTGATACTGAGATACCTAGGATGTGTGCGTACTCTTCCAAAGTAGGCATCAACTGATAGTCAGGGAAAGTGAAACAACGATAAACTGGATCGTAAAACTGAACGAAAGTTTTGAGAAGTCCTTCATCAACGTTAGTGTTCAGAACAGTTAAAAGAGTTCCATAGCATTTTCTGAAATCCGAGGGATCTTCTACCAAGGATGCTAACTCTTTTAACTTTCCTACATCAGGAATTCTAAAACTGTATTTCTTGGTAAATCTTCCTCTGACGTCCATCACTCTAACCTAAAATATTTACAAAGAAAAATCTCTAAATTCTTTGGAAATGGGAAGAGAAATGAAGTTTTTTGAATGAATGCATGAATGCCACAAAGATTCAAACATGATTAGTGGTTATACACACGTTCAAGCGTTTGAAGTCACGAGCATGAGGCCAACGATAAGAACCAAACGTGGGTAAGTTCTAAGGGCTTATTCATCTATGAAACGGGTTCTACTGATAATACAGGTTCAACGCTTCTCTTTGAAATATTATCGGATTTGTTGAATACTCGAAGTCCAATAATATTTTTCAAGAAAAACTCGCCTGATCGTAGTCTCACATGACAACTATTCTAAGCTTACGCCTGTATAGCTTCTGCACTACATCCTAAATGGCCAGGATGGGTTATGTGTTCTACAGCCACTCAGCTTCGTAAGTTCTCTCGAAAGCAAAATGTCTTCGCAAATACTTGCTAAACACAAATACTCCCAAGACAACCTCCACTGAGAGAGGGATCTCAAATTAACTCAGTAAGTAATGAAACTTCCCACAAGTTAATAGGACTATACCCCCATCTAGATCTTAAAATGTTTCTTAAATCCGGGTTAGGATTTCTTTCCATTAGATGAAATCGCGAAAACACACAATAAAGAAAAACAAACATATGCACATATGAAAGCTTAACCCCTTTTTTTTTCTTTTGAAAACAAAAAAAGCTTGGTGCTCTTGAGCAGAGTCACAATTTTTTTGAAAATAAAAAGTTTAGCGTACTCCCCAGCAGAGTCGCAATTTTTTTTGTTCGCGTTAAAAAGTGACGCGCGAGGGAATCGAATCGGAATTCAGATTCTCTGGCTCGAAATAATTTACTCTTTTGATTTGTTATAAAGATGCCGCGAGCATCAAGCTTTATTATTTCCAACACAAGAAAATGATTATGAAAAAGGGGAAAGCTGCAATACCCTCAATTGATATGATATGCATTACGACTAGCGCGAACTAGACGCAACGCATTGGGGAGATTCCGGGCAAGGGGGTTTGTTATATAAAGGGAATAGATGTGGCACCCTAAATATATATAGTTATCTATAGCTTTATATATGAATAGTTTGATATGTTTGTGTGTTTTAATTTGCTATTTCTATTGTTGGGAAAGTTTCTCCTTTGGATTTTAAGAAGGGAAGATTATGTGGGATCCTAGGTTTTGTTATTATTATGCTCGGATCTAAAGGGATCTATGGTTTGTTTGGTTTGAGGGAGAAAGAAATTTGCTCGCCAAGGATGAGACCTTGTGCCTCCGTATTCTCAAAGGGATGTTGAGAAAGTTAGAGCAATCGTAGTTCCCACTTATGCTAGTGGAAGCAACGGGATATTATTAAGAGACAAAGACAAATGTCATCTTAATGAAAAATGTATCTAATCTATTTCATCACATACATTTTGAAGGGTTGATTGATTGAATCTTTCATCGTAAGTATTAGGTGTTTTTCCTTAGTGTACAAGCGTTACCACTTACGAGTTAAGAAAGATGTTTGAAAAATGATTGAATCTTTTAATTGTAAGCATTGGGTGTTTTGCTTGAGTGTACAAGCGTTACCACTTACGATTAAGAGATGTTTTTGTTTGAAAAGAGTTTGAAAAGTTTTTGATTGTATGTGATATGATAGATGAGATACTTCTTCCATAGAGATGATAAACGTCTAAATCTCGAGGAGAAATTGATTGGATTAGGGAAATGCTTTTAAGAAGCCCGGGGGTCCTTGTATTGTAAGCCCAAGAGAAGGCATTCCGAGGGTCATCGAGGGTCCTTGTATTGTAAGCCCAAGAGAAGGCATTCTGAGGGTCATCGAGGGTCCTTGTATGAAGCTCAAGAGGAAGCTATAGGGTATGGTTGGCTTTGGCTTTAAGAGTGGTTTCACCGGAAAACCATCCTCTTAGGATTTTAAGAGTGATTTCACCGAGAAATCATCCTCTTAGGGTTCTATCCTAGCGCGGGTGATTCTTTGTATTGGAAGCCCAATAGGAGGTTGTTAAGAGATTTCCTAGTCTCTTTCTTGTTTGATGCCCAAGAGAAGGCTAAACTCAACGAGGAGTTCTTTTGAACGAAGCCCAAGAGGAGGCTGACTCAGCAGGGGATTGTTGTCTTATATGAAGCCTAAGCGGAGGCTAAACTCAGTAAATGAGTTTTCTTATATGAAGCCTAAGAGGAGGCTAAACTCAGTAAATGAGTTTTTCTTATATGAAGCCTAAGAGAAGGCTAAAGGGGAACCTAGTTGTTAGGCTAATTGTTATGTTATAACTGAGTAGCTATATGAACAAGTGTGACATGTATTCACAGGAGTTTATGAAGGAAATATAAACAAGTGTATAAAACAAGCGTTCATAGCAAGTGTAACTTGGATTTGAATGTGTAAAAGGAAATGAATATGTACACGAAGGGGTGATTATGTACAAGGAAATGAATATGTACATGAAGGGGTGATTATGTACAAGGAAATGAATATGTACATAGGAGGGTTGGGACTTACACCGTGAGGGAGGCCCATTGATTTAAGAGGATTTTCACCAGGAATATTTCTTCTCTTAATACCAATGGAATTGGTGTATAAACAAGTGAATGAAAACAAACAAAAGAAGTTTATTTATGCTTGAATATTTACAAAGATGATTGTATATGTACAAGGAAAATTGAATATGTACATAAAAAGAATTGGGACTTACACCGTGAGGGAGGCCCATGATCAATTAAGAAATTCGAGGAAAAAAACTGGTTCGGTTTTATCTTCAAATCGGATCGATCATGGAAAAGGTGTGTAAGTTTGATGAAAAGTTTTGAAAATGATTTTGAAAAGTGAAGTATATTCACAAGAAGTTTTGAAAAGATTTGAGTTTTGAAAGTTTGAAAGAAAAACATCTTTGAAAAGTATTAAGAATACTTAAAATGTTTCATTTTTGACTTAATAAAAATATAATCAAAAGAAGATATTTTTGGATTTTTTTTACATAATCATAAAATAGGTATATTAAATGACAAGTGTGCAAAAAATCATCTCAAAATGAGAAGTTTTGATTGGTTTTTGAAAATGTTGAAGTTTGATAGAAAAGGTGAAGAAAACAAGCGATAAAAATTTGGTTTTGGTCCTAAGGAGGTTTGAACTCATGACCTTTGGCTTGGAATTGAAAAGCTTTACCACTGAGCCAAGTGCTTGTCTTGTTATTTACACGCTTCCAATTAATTATATTTAAAAAACAAGTCTTTGAAATGTTTAAAAATGAAGGAAAGTGAAAAAATGACAAAATGGTCTCAGGGGGATTCGAACCCTGGACCATAGGAACATGAAAAGCGCGCTGTCTACCACTGGGGTGGCTATACATCCGTTCATTTATTTACTTTCATGTTATTATATTATAAAGCAATTATTTGAATTTCTGGAAAACAAGAATTGTTCATCCTCTTCCTCCAATCTTCATTCAATCCTAGATTCTTCGTTTCTTGATGAAATTGAATGATGTAAACATCAAACTTGCTCGTTTTGAACCCAGGAACATGATGGTGATGGTTAATTTCATTTATTTTTAGTTTAAAATGATTAATTCTGATCGTGTCTAGATGAACCCTAATTCTAAGAATCAACATGAAATCGTGTATGGATCATGATTTGTTAAATTGATTGAGGGTTAATGATCAGTGAAGGTGCAGAAACAAAATGGCCAAGCAATTTTTGAACTGGAATGCATGAATCGTAGAGTTCGTAGTATGAGTGGCTTACCTCTTCAAACTGAAATTGAAATCCCTTATAAAGTGTTTCTAGTTGTTGTTTGATGATGGCTATAGCACCACTGGACCTTATGGAAGGTGTTTGAACACTATGCTTGCTTTGAAATGATCTGGATTATTCCACCCAAGTCCAACTGCATCTCCTTGGTATGAGTTTCGAATTCGAGGTTGAAGGTGTTACGTGTCAAGGATAATGATCTGGATCACTTATATGAAGTATATGGATGATGTTTGAAGTGTTAAACCCTAGCTAGCTCGAGCAAATTAGCAGTTTGGATGTTAAGGCACAAATTGCAAGCTTTTGGTTTTTTGATTATGTTTCTGAGTTTGATCACTTCTTGTGTTGTTTTTAATTTTTAGACAAGTTCTATTTAGTGTTTAGAACATGTTAGACACCTAATTTCTTTCAGATTTTGCAAGATTTGCAAATTGCAAAAATCCCTCACTTTGAACTATGAAACTTGAAACTTAAGCAAGAAAGAAGGAAAGCTTAATTTGGATAGCTTTGGTGTAGTTTGGAAATGAGGAAATGACCTCTATTTATAGGCCAAGAATTCTGAAGATTTTGGCAAAGATATCATTGAAGGAAACTTGCAACTTGGTTAAGAGGTAAAATGGAATCTTTTGCATTTAATGCAAAAGTAACTTTCTTAACCATGGTTAAGTTTTTTCCCCTTGATCAAATCCCTTCTCAATCATTCACAACTGATATTTATCAGTTATAATCCACCTCTAAGTGATGACAAGGCTTCTAGAAGGAGAAATTGCAAAAAATGACTTATAATTTTGAAGCATGTACTTGAAATTCCATGGTTTTGGAGCTCTATGTTTCAAAATCAAAAGTATAGCTAGACAAAGTGTTTTTGCAAGTTCTTGGACATTTTAGAAAGCTTGTAACAAGGGCTAAAACTTTCATGTTTTGAGTGTTTTCTGAATCCAAATGGATCTAGGTGAAAAATGTCCATGAAAGTGATGAAAAATCATGTTTCTTAACACTTGAAAATTTTTCTAAGTGTTAGAAATTTTTCAAATCTTGACTTTTTCACATTTCTTGATTTTTTATGATCATGATGGATTATTTGAAATTTTTTTATGATAGAAAAAGTTTGGTCTTGAAAAAGTTGACCAAAAGTCAAAGTTTGACTTTTTAGAGCAGATGAATTTTTATCAGACAATTCAGAATTGTCTGATGAAGAAACATGGATTTTTGTTATGTTTTGAATCAAGAAATTAGGTCAAGGTGTTTCATTGAATATGTTAAGATCAATCTCCAAGCAAATAGATCATTCATTGAGCAAAAAGTCAATGATTCACTATCCTCGATAAAAATCCTAATTGGTCGATCCATGATAGATCATGAGAAAAAGTTGGGAATCTGAAGATCAAATATTGATGATTGATTAATATAGATCAATTGAGGTGAGTGGAAACTCAAACCCTAATTGATTAGATCTTGAACAGATGAAATTTTGAAGAAACCCTGATTTTGACTTTTAGAAACCACACACGATCTATTCTATTCTAAAATTGTTAGTGATGCAGTGATACATATGTGAGGTGGTATATTAGGTCAAAAATTGGGGTATGACAGTATGCACAAGCACACACACACATGAACGCACATGTCTACTCGCACTTGCACGAATCGAATGCATTTCTCTTGAGTGTTTTGCTTTTGAATTCTTTGTATGCATGTTTGAATGCTTTTGTTGATGGAATAACATGTTTGCTAATGTAACTTGTGTATTTTGATGTATCTTAACTCATTTATCTCCATCTTTGCCTCTCCGTGGCTTCTTTTAGTTTGTAAACACCTCTTAGGTTAAGCATTCCAACTAGTTTTCGCACCCATGTTGTAATTGCATCTTCATGACATTTCTTTTGTGTTTTGATTATTAATTCATTCATGTGATGTAGGTACTGTAACCTCTTCATCTTGACACCTCCTTTTCATGCCATAAACCTCACACACTTAGATGCGCTTCACTACATGCCTTTGTTGCATGTTTGCTCACTTTTGATAGACTTTGGCTCTTGAATCTTTGTGGTTTATTTCGCATGATGTAAATGAGAATTAACATGATTAGCTTCTGACTTGTATGTCATTTTATTCTTTAATTATCCATCATCTAAGTCTAAGTCTAACGCTTCGCACAATTAGCTCTTTGCATATTTTTAGGATTAGTTTCGACCTGGTTTACGAACTAACTTGCTTGTAGGTGTTTATGATGATGTTTGATGTTTGTTATAGCTTTGTATAACTTTGTAAATGAATGTTGTGTCTACTGGCCTCACTTCACATGACACTTTGCATTAGCATAATTCATTCGAATTTCATTGCATTTTCTTCTTTCTTCTTCTTCTTTCTTTTTAGCACTTGTTAGTGCTTGGTTTGTGTGCTTTTGCCAAAGAAATTTACTTGATTCTACCCCTCTTCTCACTTGGTTTCCCAACCAAGATGATTGATTTTATAGGTTTCCCTTAGGTTTTGCTCGATTAAGTTAGTTTTTGAGTTTAGACATTAAGTTAGGCATCCATGCATGATAACTTTAGGTAGATCTTCCCCTTGCTTATACCCTTAACCTAGGATCAACTTTGCATGATAACATTAGAATTTGAAGTAGGTTATTTTCCCTTAGCCATTTTACCTTTATCCTTTTGTATCCTTAAAATTAAAATCTTGTTTTGTCAAGTGCATTAAAACACTCTAATAATCTGAAACTTTTTCTAAAGTAAAAGATACAAACCAATTAGTTTTAGGATGTTTCGTCGTCCGGTTTGTTGTTGATGCTTCGTCATCTTGTTGCTGATGTTTCACCATCTCATCCTCTGATGTTTCGCTATCTCATCCTTTGATGTCTCGTTATCTCATTTGCTGATGTTTCGTCATCCTGTCTCCCGATGTTTCGTCATCCCGTCTGTAGCTGATGTTTCGTCATCATGGAGGTGTTTCGTCATCGTTTTTTGTTTCGTCTGCTAATCTAAAAAACAAAAACCAACCAAAATAAGTGAGCTAAACTACGACGCTCTGACTTTCCCATTGCACGAGGGAATACGTAGGCATCCTGTCGCGGGGCTTGATCGAGCACAACCTTTGTAAATATTTTCTTCTTTTCCCCGTGTTTTCTTTTTCTTCTTTTCTTTTTGCATGCATTATACCATATACAGATATAGTTAGACCTTTACACCCAGTAGGTAGAAAGTAAAAGCGGATACCGTAGAGTACTACGGACATGTGGGGTGCTAATCTCTTCCCCTCGCGTAACAGACTTCCTTACCCGATCTCTCGGTTGCAAGACCGTGATTTCTTCGTTTCAGGTTTACTCGATGTTTACCTTTCCCTCTTGGTGAGATAAAAAATGTTCGATGGCGACTTCATCGATATATAGATATATCCATTGATTTTCGGCCGGGTGTTTCAATTTGCATTGCTGAAAAATTACAATAGTCAGTGTGTGGAAGGTTTGCTACAATGTATCTTCATCTTGTGATACATGCAATTTCAGGAGAAATATTTTTGAATGATATAGAGAATTTCATTTCAAATGTTGTAATATTTTCCAGCAGTTGAAGCTTTGGAAAGAGAGAAAGTGGAACAAGATAGTGTCAATCTCCTATGGTAAGTGGTACATTGAGAATAAAGATAACTATCTCATTGACTAGTCTATCATTTTAGGTAAGGTATATTTATAAACCGGGTAACTCAAGTTTTAATTAATACCTTACTGGTTGTTTCTCCTCACAAGTTCATTTCAACATGAGCAACTCTTCTAAAAGGGTTGATATGAAGAAAGTTAATCTGCTGGAAGTCAAGAAGGATAAGAGCATTGACCTTAAGAAGGATGAGTCTAATGATGATACATATGTTGGAACATCTATTGGATCATCAATTACAGGAAATAAATTTGTAACAATGATGAAGTCTTTCAAGAAGAATGATATTAAGTTACATGATTCAGACACAGATGCCGATGAAGATTGGGTCAATTTCATTGACTCGGGAGGAAGGATTGGGTAGGTGGTGTTTGTTTCTCTTATAAAATAAAGTAAAAAAATAAAGGAAAAATATAAAAACAAAAAAAGTGTGTTTTGTTTATTCTTTTTGAGTTTGTGTTGTTTGGTTTTTGTAGTCTTTTGTTTCCATTTTATTTTTAAATTTTTTTAGCTAGTTGAGTCTATAAGGACTGATTCCTCTACTACTATTTGTTTCCATTTTGTTTTCATCAGTTGTGTGTCTTTCTTTTGTCCCTCTTGAGTTTGTGTGTGTTTCCTTTGTGCTTTTAGATTTATTCTATTGTTTTCTTCAATTTTTGGCTTAAAATGGGGAGTAAAATGTTAGTGAAGTCTAGTCTAGTGTTTGTTAATGTTGTATGTAACTATTTAGGGGAAGCTTGATTGTATGTCTTGTATATCTTGTGTTTTTACTTCTGTTGCTACTTCGAATATAGTTGTGTGCAGAATGTCATACCAGATGTTCTAGCATCCTATTTATTGTGTCTTTTGGCTGTGTTTATAGTAGTTTACGATTCTGGTACTCTGAGTTATGTGTGTTTCTTCTGCAGCGTGTCATTCTAATGTGTGAGCTAAAGTTTATTTTTCCTATGCTTGGGAAAAATTTCTTCTTCCTCTGGAAAAAGTTTCTTCTTCCTCTGGTGATTTGGATTTTCCCTTTGAGGTGAAGTTTTTTATTCTCTATGACAATAATTGGCTCATTGTGCCAGGGGGAGTATTCTTGGATAGATCGGAAACATCATGTTAGTTTGTACAAATTTTACATATTCGCATGTATCTTTTGTTGTGGTTTTATTCCACTCTCCATGATTATTGTGCTTTAGTTGTTTTAGCCAAAATTTTCCAAAGGGGGAGCTTGTTAAATCCATGGTTTTAGGATTGACATCAATTTTGCTAAAACATGATTCATGATAGATCCTAAGCAAGATGTCATAAAATCTAGATCAAATTGATACATTAGAGTGTGAAGTTTGCATTTAAGACATATGTTCTGATAAATGTTATGACATACTGAACCAAAACATCAACATAGGTTATTTTAAATTTTAAAAGATTTTATTTGATTTTGTGATATTTCTTTTGGATATATCTCAATTATTTTCTTAGGTCAAGAAGATTTAATTTGGATGTTGAGACAATATAGGAAACTTGATATTTTGTTCCAAGATTTAAGGATATTGTTTTTGCGTAACTGGTGCAACCCTCAACTTGTGGATCAAGAAATATTTGGGTAAATATTTTGAATCCCATGAACTACTGAGGTGTATTTAAAGAGAAATCTAGACCTAATGTAATTTAACTTTCACAATTGTAAAATTAAGGGAAGTCTAAAGTCTTCGGTTTTAAGAGTTTCTTATGTTTTTGTAATTCACCCGTGTATCTTTTGATATAGGGAGGAAGACAGATTATTGCTTGATTATTTGTCGAGTTATTGTTTTCACTCATAAGCTCTTAAGCAAAGAGTTTAATATTGTTCTTGGTTGAATCTTGTAAGCATAACTGAGTATTATTTATTAGAAGTGTAATCTTCTGGTCTCAAGTATAGTCACAAGGTTTGTGGTTGTAGGTATCACTCAGTGATTAGAAGTGAGAGAGGGATCCCATATTTAGATGGTGATTTCTAGGTAGAAGTTGCACAAAATAGTGATTAGGTGAAAAGTTGTAAACTAGGACTGTTTAGGCTTTGAACTAATATTATCATAGTGATTGGGTCAACATATTTCTTGACACTGTGTTCTGATGATTGGGTCATCAGTATTAACATGTGTTATAGTGCCAAAATTACACTTTTAAATCAAAAGGCTAAGGTACAAGGTCAAAAAAGACTTTTCAAAACTAACCCTAAAGGACCCATTAGACTATGAGTACCTAAATCTAAAAATATTTTTACTGCAGATATGATTAAAGGGAGGAGCAAAGCATCAATCCTAGTACCTAGACAATGACTGCTCACGAAATACTATAGGAGAAAATGATATGTTCTAAACCTTCACTCTAAATGAGGGAGGAAAGTGGTATTTGGAGGAAACCATAAAGGTAAGATCATTGGTATCGGTACTAGTGGTTACTCATTTATCTTTATCGATAATGTTTAGCTTGTAGATGGACTAAAACATAACCTACTTAGCATTTGTCAATTTTGTGATAGTTGTTATAAAGTGGTGTTTAATAAGAACATATGTATAATCATTAATATTTTTGGCAAGTCCATAGTGTTCAAAGTTACGAGGAAAGGCAATGTTTATAAAAACCATTTTTCTAAATTGGATTATCGTAATATGATTTTCCTTCTATCAATGAGTGATAAAAAAATGGCTATGGAACAGAAGTTTAAGACATGATAACTATAGATTAATCTCTAAACTTAGCAAGTTAAAACTTTTAAATGGTTGGCCAAGCCTTAATTATCACTTAGATGCTCTTTGTGGAACATTCTAAGTTGGAAAAATCATTAAAACCTCTTTTAAACCAAAGAACATTGTCTCTACCTCTAGGCCCTTAGAAATGCTTCACATTGATTTTTTTTGACTTGTTAGTACTGCATCAATCAATGGGAAGAAATATGGACTGGTCATAGTTGATGACTACAATAGATGGACTTAGGTTAAATTCCTTAGATCCAAGGATGAGTCATATGATGTGTTTAGCATCATCTACATACAAGTACAAAATTATAAAGGTTCAAAAAACTTGAAGATACGAAGTGAGCGTGGAGGAGAATTTGAAAATGAGACATTTGAAATATTTTGTAAAAAACTTTAAATTCACCATGAGTTCTCTTCTCCTAGAACTCCGTAGGAAAATGTAGTTGTATAGAGGAAGAATGGATCTTTACAAGAATTGTCTAGAAGCACGATCCATGAAAATAACTTACCAAAGTACTTGTGGGCAGAAGTTGTTAACACAACATCATATGAGTTTTCAAGGGAAAAAAACCAAGCGTTTCTTATTTTCTTCAGCTTGGATGTACATGTTACATTTTAAACAACAAACTCTATCATAAGAAATTTTATGCAAAGCCCAAAAGGGTATCTTCTTAGGATACTCTAAACGCTCAAAGGCATACAAGGTGTATAACTATGATACGAGAATGGTTGAAGAGTCAATACATGTAAAATTTAATAACAAAGATCATGGATCTAAAATGTTAGAGCTTATTGAAAGTTTTGCATAATTGTAGGTATCTGAAGATACCCATAACACTGATTGTTCCACATTCTCTCAACATATAGTGGTTAATTGTTAAGAAATTGTTCAACCCTCAGAAGCTATATGCTCAAAAGTTGTTCAACCACCAGAAGATGGTTGTCCAAAAGTTTATCCAACTTCTGAAGCTCATCCAAATGAAGAAACATTGAACAAGATCGTGATGGTTCTAAAGAAGCAACAGAATCCAAGAGATCCTTCAAGTATAAGTCTTCAAATCCATAAGAGTTAATCATTATAAATAAGTATAGTCTTAGGTAGACAAGATTTGCGTTCAGAGGTGAACACTTAATGCTATGACTTATCTCCATGACTAAACTAACCTCTATCGATGAAGCATTATCAGATGATGGATGGATTGTAGCAATGTAATAAGAGATTAACTAGTTTTAGAGTAATGGTGTTTGGGATCTGGTACCCAAACCTCATCAGAAGAACATTATTATAATAAAATGGGTCTTCAAAAAAAATCTCAACGAATAAGGAGAAATGGTAAGTAACAAAGCTTGACTGAAGGCTCAAGGCTACTGTCAGCAAAAAGGTATAAATTTCTCTGAAACCTTTGCAACTGTTGCAAGGTTAGAGGCAATCATACTACTTTTCTTAAGATACTAATTATAATATTATCTTATATTAAATGAATGTCAAAAGTGCATTTTTTAATGGTGTGATTTCTAAAAAAGTGTATATCAAGCAACATCCTGGATTTAAGGATGCTATCCATTCATAATATGTTTTCAAACTTTAAAACCTCTATAGACTCAAAGAAGATCGTAGAGCTTGGCATGTGAGATTGAGCAGTTTTCCATTAGAAAATGGTTTTAAAAATGGTCAAGTGGACACTACACTATTCAGGAAGACATTAAAAAATGAAATCTTGATTGTTCATGTGTATGTAGATGATATTGTTTGTTGGTTCTACTAATGCTACTATTTGTAAGGAATTTTCTAAGACTATGTAGGTTGAATTTAAAATGAGCATGATGGGAAAGCTAAAATTGTTCCATGGGAATCAAATCAACTAATGCAAGGATGGAGTCTATGTTCATCATACCAAATATACAAAGGAACTTCTAAAGAAGTTTAAGATTGATGACTGGAAAATCATGACATCTCCCATGCATACAACTTGTAATTTGAGAAAAGAGGAAAGCAACACCAAAGTTTGTCAAAAGTTGTACAGAGGTATGATTGGTTTCTTACTTTACCTAATAGCTTCTAGGTCTGATATCTTATTCAGTGTCTGTTTCTGTGCAAGGTTTCGGCCATATCCTATAGAAACTCACTTAACTGTTGTTAAGAGAATCTTTAGGTATCTGAAGAGAACAATTAATCTAGGACCACTTTATAAGAAATCCGTAGACTATAAGCTAGTTGGATTCTATGATATTAACTATGTTGGGGATAGAATTGAAAGAAAATCCACTAGTGGAGGTTGTCAATTCATAGGTGAAAATTTTATATCTCGGGCTAGTAAAAGACAAGAAACTATTGCTTTATCCACAACATAAGCAAAATACATCTCAGCTACTAGTTGTTGAACATAACTACTCTAGATGAAATATCAGTTTGAGGAATATAAAATTTGTGGGAGAAGTATGCATATATTCTATGACAATACTGTTTTTATCTGTTTGACAAAGAATCATGTTCAAGATTACAGAACCAAGAACGTTGAAATCAAAAATCATTTTATTAGAGGTTATCTTCAGATGGATGTAATAGATATACAATTCATTGATACTTATCATCAATGGGCTGATATATTTACCAAGCCTCTTACTATTTAAAGTTTTTATTTTATTAAAAAGAATGTAAACATGCGTTTTGTTAAAGATTAGTGTTGGTTACTGAATGAAGGATCGAAGTCTGCTAATGATCAGAAGCTACTGTGATCAAAAGCTCAAAACAAGCTTCTGATGAATAGTAGACTCTGAAGCATATCATCCTTTAATGCTTAGAAATTTATTAATTATTTTTTATAGCATATAAGTGGAAATTATTTTTTATTTGAGCATTTTTTGTCCACTTATGTGTAACTTATCTGAAAAGTCCTTTCACTGTTTTGGTGTTTAATCGGTTAGGTTTTTCTTATCCTTCAGATTATGTCGTTGTTGCTTATACACTAAGCTATATTATATGGGATTTAGTATTTTATTATGTTAAAATAAAACATGACATGCTTCTCCTTAGTAAAAAAAAATTGTTTTTCAATTCTGGCTAAAATGGTTGAGAACTGCTATGAAATATCAAAATAAGTGGTCAAATCAAAGAATGATAACGACTAAGAGAATTTTTATAATAAGTGATGAGAAAAGGATTTGTTTTATTGTTCAAATAAAATGAGTACAAGATTCAAAATCAAATTCCAAAGACAACAAATGCATGACAAAAGGTTACAACCTTCAGACTTGGTCTTCACCATCATAAGTTTTGAGGTAGCCTGTCTAGTGATGATCAACATCTAAGTTGTACTCAACTTCTTCAGCATGATCCTTGTTCTTCTTGGGAATATTCATTGTTGTCTTTGAAGTTCTCCCTATCTTGGAGGCTCCGACAAATGGGCTTGCACCTTTGACTTCTAAGGCCTTTTGATATTTTGAAGCTTCACCAGATCTAATCTTCTCTTCCTTCTCCTGCTTCTTCATGATTTTGCTAACCTCTTTATCAAAATCTATCCTCGAGTTCTTATCATACTTTGGCTTGCTCATATTTCTTGAAAGAGAGAAGTTTGGAATAAGAGAAATGTCATCTTGTTAGTGATGTGAATATTCTTTTTAAAGATAACTTGGGATACCGCTTAGACAACTTTTATTTTTGTGAACCAATGGACGTTGAGAATTTCAATCTGTTTGGGAAAATTCTTGACGACATATGAATACATGGTGTCATTCTCCAAAGTCTGGAATAAGTTTGCATAAAATATTTAAGCCTTCATTTGGCAAATTATCTCTTGAATAGGTTCGATAGTTGAAGCTCCACCAAAAACAGTCGAAGAGCTTAAGCACTTGTGAGTTGAACTACCTCTAGTACCCATCATTAGCCTTAGATATTCATAAGGTTTGTTCTTTTTGAGTTTCTCTAGTTATTCTTATGATAGAAAGGTAGTGGACGTTGGAGGTGGTTTGACAATTGAGGTTGTTCCAAAGGTTTCATTGAATTTTTTTAAATGTTGATTATAATTACCTTTGGGTCTATCTTAGTTTTTCTTCTCTTCAGAAGAGTCAAACATTTCTTCATCCTCATGAGCGTCTTCACCATGATCAAAAATTTCAGTAAAAAAATATTTGTGAGGTTCCCTCTTGATCGGGCATATCCTCTTCAGAAATTACCATTTTCTCACTGATCTAACTCATCACTATCATTATCAGAAAGAGATTGTTGGGAACATTGCACTTATCAGTTAGACTGCGAAGTTATTTATGAACCCCAAAGTGTTGGTCGACTTCGCCAATAAATCCTTTGTTCGATTTGGAATGGACAAAAGAATAACTAGTACCAGCGTCTGGCATAGTGTATTTGATGTTGGATATGAGGTTTCTATAAGGATTCGCCTGTAGAAGAAAGAATTGGGTGAAGAAAAATCGCGATATAAAAACGCAGCAGAAAATCAATTTTCCTTTAGCAATCCTTACAAATGATCATGGTCAGTGATATAATATGTTACCTCTTGTGGTGATTTCGATTTCTGATGTTATGATCACGAATGTTGGTGAAGAACAACGTCTCTACTTAGTCCACACGAATAGATCGCTCCCGTTCACATTGCTAGCTGATCACGAACGGAAGCTTTGAGTGAGTGAGAGAGTGAGTGAAATTTTGGCTAGGGTTTCAAAACCGAATTTTCATCAAGTGAAATGCTTCAGCACAAGGGTCCTATTTATAGAACCACAAGTGTGGGGTGAAAATCTAAAAGCCAAATAAAGGTTGTACGCTAAAAGCCCAATAAAGGTTGTAAGCTAAAAGCCCAATAAAACATACGAATATCATACCTTATGATGTATCCCATATCACTTAAGCGTGTGGTACCTTACCATATTCTGTATTCCACTTAAGTCCACCGTTCCTTATGATGTTCCTCATTTAATTTATCTCTCATTAATTTGTCCTTATGTGTGTGACCCTGTAGGTTTCCGCGATGTTGGCAGTTATGTTAAATCACATTTAACATAATAAACAGTGAGCGATATCTAGCAACACATCACTACTATCCAAGTCACGAAAATGTCATGTGATCTGACAAAACCTTTCCGTAATAATACTTGCGTGTATAATTACCCTTGTTCTCTCATGTCTATATGGAACACAAGACATAGACTGTGTCACCCTTGTCCAAATCAATATTGGACCCTTAGACATTTATCTTGTTACACAGGATGGAAAAATTCCATCTAGGTCACTCATGTCCCTCAACATGCTTTGTGAAGTACCCATCAATTGTCTTTATTGTCATCCAGTTACGAATAATGTTTGAGCAGCAATAAAGCACTTAACTCTACATCTAGGGTCTATAGTGGTTTCAGGTCGAAGGGCGGTATACACCACTTATCACCATGAGAATAACTTATGACACTTTGCATAACATTCTATGTAGTATTCTCATAGCGGTCAATCCAGTATAAATATTACTCATAATATTTATACCAATGTCAAGACTTGATAACTCCTTATCCATGATTCATGAGATATGACCATCAGTCTGTCTACATAATAATCTCAATGCTTTAATGTTATCCCACTTCACATTAAAGCTCAATTACGGATACTTTAAGAATGATGTCTTTATGTTTAATGGGATCTCATGATTAAGTCACACTTAACATTTCATTAAACCGACTAACTATTCTAGGGACTTTATTATTTTGGAAAAGCAAACATAATAAAGAAATGCCTTTTATTATTAATAAATAATTCGATACAAGTACTAAAAGTATTGGCCTCTAGGGCTTACACCAACAATCTTCTACTAGCACTAGATCCAACCAGGCATACCCCTAATACCCATAGATCTAGTATGACCATCATGCTTCTATTGTGCAAGAGGCTTTGTTAGTAGGACAACGACATTGTCAAGTGTTGGTACTCAACATATCTTCACATCACATCTCACCGGTCGATTATCTCTCGAATGAGGTGATAACGTCTAAGTATATGTCCTGATCTTTGGTAAGATATAGGCTCCTTAGCTTGTACGATTGCACCATTTTTATCACAATAGAGATAAATGTGATCTACAATGCTAGGGACTATGCCAAGTTACTAATGAACTTCTTGATCCAAACAACTTCCTTTATGTCGCACCCCAAAATTTCCCCTTCGTTTTACCTCGATATTTCAAGCGTAGATGTGGTTTCAGAGGAGTTTCTACTGGGAAGTTTTTCACGGAAAATTGTGTTGGGAAGGTTTTTATATTATTACCGATTTAATTCAGGAGATTTCAAATGGTTTCGGATCATTGGCACAAAAGGAATTGTTAAGAATTATTTGGCCGAAAGGGATATTTGTTTTAGAATTTGAATTCAAAAAGAAAATCATTATTTATTTTTTGAATTTAAATTTTAAAAAGAAATTATTTGTTATTTGGAGGCATTTGAATTCGGTGAAAAAAGAAACGTTGTTCTTGGTGTTTGAATTACATCCGATCGAAATGCTATGCAGATGATTAGTATTCGTTCATCTCAAGATATACAATGTCGAAAAAAAGGAATTTATTGTTACTATTTCATTGGAATTCAAATTACAATCTTGATTTACAAAGGTTACAAAAAGAAAGAAGTACAAAATGTCACAATTCTACAAGTTTCTAAGGTATCCTAATCTAATGCTACAAATTCTGAAGTTTGTTCGAGCGTATTTGTCCTCCTCCGAATTTCTCTTCACATTCGGGTACTTCCTCTTCACTTTCATGCCGTGCCATCCATTGTCACCTGAAACAAAAAAGAAAACATAGTTAGTAATTACGAAACATGAATAAATTTCATACGAAAACCAAGAGAATTATTGTTTTTTCAGACTCATCACGAGGGTTGTGTTAAGGAATCAGGATTAAAGGTCAGTTGTTTCAAATGACAAAGCCTCAGAACCAAAGTTCCTTCATCGTTGTTATCTACCTCCATTGTAAATCACAACAACTTTCGTTGTTGGTTCACAAAGGGAGGTGTAAAATGGAAATCAGAAGCATCATTTTTCCTAAATAAAGTCAGCCCAACAGTGTCAAAGAGTTCCAAAAACAATTCAGTTCAGCCCAATATAAAAAAAAAGAGAAGGTCAACATACTGCAGCAAGCATAACAGGCAGCAAGAGAGAGACTTTTTTACCCAATTACTTGGTTATTAGCATAATGTACCACAGCAGGATGTGTACACAAAAATGACAAAAATGCCAAGGGTCAGTTTTGAACAACACAGGAAGCATAGCTGAAAGAGGAAGAGTGAGTTTAATTGCAAGCAACCAAATGCCACAGAACATGTTTCCAATGAGGGACAATTGGAATTTGCATTAATAAAAACCAACATCAAGTTCTATTCATAATGAGCATCCTTATCAAGAAAGGTTTAAAAACCAGAGAATGGGCACAATATCCAACAAAATCAAAGGACACAATTCCAAAACCCTATCAAAACCATCTTTTCTTTTAAGAAAAGGTAGCATATTGTTCATTCCAAGAAAGTATGAATCCCATGACAAAGCAAAAGAGAGAGAAATTTCAAAAATCAAACTATCAAACTATCCAAACCAAAACAACCATCAAAACCAAAAGCATCGATCCAATACGAAAACCTAACCCAATCATCATTAATTCAGGTTCCAACCCTCAAGAGTCCAAGAAGCTTGGGTTCCAACCCTTCAAGGTCCAAGAGAGTAAGAGAGAGGGTTTGAGATTTCTGAGTTTCCATCGAGAGGGTCGAGAGATGGAAGGAGAACATGGAGCGAGAGAGAAAACAGATGTGTTTGTATTCCTTTTTTTTCTCTTTTAATTAGTTTAGTTTTAATTAATAGGATTAGTAACTATTATTATTATTATATAATAAATATTATTATTATTATTATTACTTAGTATATATTATTATTATTAGTTTACTTTTTTTATTACTTAATAATTATTATTATTACTATCATAACTATTATTATTATTATTACCAATTATTATTATTTTCTTTAATTGATAATCATTATTATTATATTTTTTTTCTTAACCATTAAAATTATTAGTATACTTCTAAAAAAATATATAAAATAATAATAATAATAATAATAATAATAATAATAATAATAATAATAATAATGTTAAGTTAGCCCATTTTTGCTTAAGTAAGGAGTTTTTAGCGTTCTTTCCTCTATTCGTCCCCGATATACCTGTATTGTCACTACCTCCGTATGCCTTGAGCTTCCGTTTCTCTGATCCGCGACGCATCGCGCTTCATACAAAGTTTTCTGAAGGCTCATTGGGCACTTTATTTGGGCCCAAGAGTATCGTCTCTGGTTTTCTTTTGCACCGCCAACTCGCATAGCTATCTCTAAACCTTCACCTTTTCAATTATTTTATTTTTTCGTAAATTATATTTTGTGCGATGTACTAAGTAATAATTAGTTCTAATAGTTTTTATTTGATAATTTATCGATTAAACTATTAGTCGATTTCTTATCAAATAGGAAAGATCGTTTCTAATAATTATTTAAAGTTTTGATTGTATTGTGTGATGATTATCTGTTTGTTCCGCATTTATTTCACCATTGTACACTTTGCACACAACTAAAGTTAAAATCAATTCGATTCTATCTTGATTGGTTCATATGCCGATTTCCTAAAGGGTCTCATAGTTGGGGATGGGCATGGCCATCCTCATAAGATTGATTAAAGCCCTTGTTGCTTTAATCAATCATAACCCGAAAGCAACATTGGTCTATATACCAATCACCATGCATCAGGGTCTCATGGTTGGGGATAGGAGCACCTATCCTCACGAGGTTAATCAAGTCCATATACTTGATTAATCATAACCCGATTCCATATTTCATCTCAGCACGTATCCCAAAACACTTTCATAAATAACTTACAAACCTCGATCCAATGTCGAGTGCATTTTCAAAACCTTTTTTCATAATAAAATCCAAGTTTTTAAGTCGTTGGACGCTAGGCCAATTGTTTAAAAACTTGTCCCAAATGAACTCTTAGTCTTTAAGTCGTTGCACGTTAGACCAGTTGCTTAAAGACTTCTAAATAACGTGGAACTTGTTTCACCTCACTCTTTTATAAGAAAACCTTTTTGGGTGATAGATGACTCGTCAGAGCATTAGCTCCTCGGGTTTCTAGTATTTGAATCATAAGACGTTAGTCCTATTGTTCAGTACTTTTTCACTCACTTAAAAATAATTCAACTCACTCAAAATCCTTTTCTCGCTCATATGCGATCATCAAACTCTTTTCCGACAAAGAGTGTGCAATAGTCATCTCAAATACGAATAAGGACTTAAGTTTTTCAAACAAACTAAACAAGTCCAAATTCAAGCATTTGAAATGTCTAATGCATGATTTTTCATATAAAATTAATACAACAAACTGAAAACCTTTTTGAGAGGAACTACGGAGTTTTGACTTTCCCATTGCACAAGGGAATACGTAGGCACACGGTTCCGAAACCATGTCAAACTCAAAATAATAATAAACAAATCCTTTTTCTCCTTTTTATTCATAACTTAGCAATAAACACACACACCAACGCGTAAAACTAAAAGGGTCCTATCGAGTACGATGGATGTAAGGGGTGCTAACACCTTCCCCTTACATAACCGAATCCCGATTCCATATTTTTGGTCACGTAGACCGCCTTATCCGCATCTTTGGGGTTTTATCTATATTTTCCCGTTCTTTTTAGAACAAATAAAATTAGGTGGCGATTTCACTAGTTTTCGGAAATTTAAACAATTTTTGAAAATCGAGTTGCTTCACTTTGTTGCATTTGAGGCAACAATATACTCGGCCTCGGTTGTAGAATCAGCAATTGTATCTTGCTTTGAACTCTTTCAGCTCACAAAGCCACTATTTAAGCAAAACACATAACCAGATTGCGATCTAAATTCATCCTTATCAGTATGGAAGCTAGCATTAGTGTATCCAACTGCAACAATCTCTTCTTGACCTCCATATATTAAGAATGAGTCCTTAGTACTTCTCAAGTACTTAAGGATTTTCTTGACAGCCACCCAGTGAGCATCACCAGGATCAGATTGGTACCTACTCGTTGCACTTAAAGCATACGAGACATATGGTCAAGTACATAACATGACATATATGATACCTCCTATTGCAGATGCATATGGAATCTTCTTCTTGCGATCCCTTTCTTCCTTCGTTGAAGGGGATTGTGTTTTTGATAGACACAAGCCATGTTGCATAGGAATGAATCCCTTCTTGGAATCATGCATATTAAAGCGTCTCAGCACTTTATCTATGTACGTAATCTGACTTAGGCCAAGCAGTTTTTGTGATCTATCTCTATAGGTCCTGATTCCTAATATATAGGTTGCTTCACCAAGGTCCTTCATAGAAATGCATTTACCTAGCCAAGTTTTTACTTGTTGCAAGGTAGGGACATCATTTCCAATAAGTAATATGTTATATATATATATATATATATATATATATATATATATATATATATATATAATACTAGGAAGACAATCATGCTCCCACTAACCTTCTTGTAGACACAAGGCTCATCTTCATTCTCGATGAATCCATATTGTTTTACTGTTGCATCAAAACAAAGATTCCAACTTCTGGAAGCTTGCTTCAATCCATAGATTAATCGTTGTAACTTGCATATCTTTTGGGATTCTTCTGGTATGTCAAATCCTTCAGGTTGTGTCATGTACACATCCTCTTGAAGGTTCCCATTTAGGAAAGCAGTTTTGACATCCATCTTCCATATTTCATAATCATGATATGCAACGATTGCAAGTAAAATCCGAACAGATTTAAGCATTGCAATTGGAGAAAAGGTTTCATCATAGTCCACCCCATGAATTTGTTTATAACCTTTTGCAACCAGTCTTGCCTTATAGGTATGTAACTTACCATCCACGTCAGTCTTCTTTTTAAAGACTCACTTGCATCCTATAGGATTAACTCATACAGGTGGCTCTACCAAGTTCCAAACTTTGTTAGTGTACATGGAATCCATTTCAGATTTCATGGCTTCTAGCCACTTCTCAGACTCTGGACTAGTAATGGCCTCTTGGTAGGTTACATGCTCATCTTGATCCATGAGCAATACATTACCTTGACCATTTATGAGATATCCATATCTATCAGGTTGGTGGCGTATACACTGTGACCTACGTTGGTCTTGTTCAACTGGAGCAGGTTGTTCTTCCACAACTACTTGTGTTTCCTGCTCCAATTCCTCCATAGGTGTATCAATGCTTAGTGATTCTTGAATTTTATTAAGCTCTACTTTCCTCCGACTAATTCCTTTGGAAATAAAATCCGTTTCCAAGAAAACTCCAGTTCGAGCGACAAACACTTTTCCTTCAGAAGGATTATAGAAGTAATATCCTCTTGTTTCTTTAGGATAATCCACAAATAAGCATTTGCCAAATTTGGGCTCAAGCTTAACTGAGATATTTCGTTTCACATAAAATTCGCAACCCCATATCTTAATGTAAGACATATGAGGTTTCTTACCACTCCATATATCATATGGTGTTTTCTCAACCTTTTTGGTAGGAACACGATTAAGTGTATAAGCTGCTGTCAATAGAGCATGTCCCCAAAAGGAGTTTGGAAGATCGACGTGACTCATCATGGATCGGACCATGTCCAACAAGGTTCGATTTCTTCTCTCAGATACACCATTCCATTGTGGTGTTCCAGGAGGAGTAAGTTGGGATACAATCCCACACTATTTAGATGGTCATCAAACTCTAGGCTTAAATATTCACCACCTCGATCTGATCGAAGAACTTTAATATTCTTACATAGATGGTTTTGTACTTCATTCTTAAATTCCTTAAACTTTTCAAAGGATTCATATTTTTGTTTCATTAAATACAAATAACCATATCTACTAAAATTTCTAGTAAATGTGATGAAGTATTGAAAACCTCCTCTGGCTGGTATGTTCAGTGGTCCATATACATCAGTATGTATGAGTGCCAAAAGATCATTAGCCCTTTCACCTTTTCTTGTGAATGGGGATTTTTTCATCTTTCCAATTAAACAAGACCTGCATGTCTCATAATATTCATAATCAAAAGAGTCCAAAAGTCCATCTTTATGGAGTTTTGAAATACGCTTCTCATTTATGTGGCCTAAGCGACAATGCCAAATATAACTTGGATTTAACTCATTAGGTTTAATCCTTTTAGTATTAATGTTATAAATTGGCATTTCAAGATCAAGGATATACAATCCATTGTTCATTTGTGCAGTAGCATAGAATATATCATTCAAATAAATAGAGCAACAATTGTTCTTTATTATGAATGAAAAACCAAACTTGTCCAAACAAGAAACGAAAATAATATTCCTGCTAATTGCAGGTGCATAATAACAGTTCTCTAACTGAATTATTAAACCACTAGGTAAAGTTAATACATAAGTTTCAACAGCTAAAGCAACAACCTTTGCTTCATTGCCAACTCGTAGATCAACTTCACCTTTTGCCAACTCTCTACTTCTTTTTAGTCCATGCGTATTGGTACAAATGTGAGAACCGCATCGAATATCTAATACCCATGATGCAAAAGTACATAAATTAATTTCTATAACAAAAATACCTGAATTTGAAGTCTCTACTCAATTTTCTTTATCTTCCAGGTACTTTGGGCAGTTTCTTTTCCAGTGTACGGTCTTACCGCAATGGAAGCAAGTGCCCTCTTTTGATATCCCTCCACTAGGATTCAAAGCATGTGCAATAAGTTTGGATTTGGCAACATCATTGCCTTTCCCTTTACCAACCTCCTTGGCGGCCCTTTTGTTTAGCTTCTTTCCATTACTGATCATCAAAATGGGCTTCCCTTTTGACTTCATATTCTGCTCAGTAGTTCTCAACATACTTAGCAGTTCTGGAAGACTTTTGTCGAAGTCACTCATATTGAAGTTATAGACAAATTGACTGAAGCTATCTGGCAACGATTGCAAGATCAAATCAGTCGCAAGTTCCTTCTCAAGTGGAAACCCTAATCTTTCAAGGTTCTTCATAAACCCAATCATTTTTAGTACATGGGGACCTACAGGGGTTCCCTCAACCAAATTGTTATTAAAAAGGGCCTTTGAAACTTGAAACCTCTCATTCCTTGCCTCTTCTTGATAGAGTATTTTGAGATGTCCGATCATATCGAACACTGCCATGTTCTCATGTTGCTTTTGCAACTCCGGGTTCATGGTGGAAAGCATGAGACAAGCGGTTTCATTGGCATCATCGACATGCTTCTTATGAGCATCTCTTTTAGCCTTAGGTGCCAATCCAAAAAAAATTTCCCAGACAATTTTCCTTATCAAGGATTGATCGCAAAATGTTGTTAGATGATGTGTTTTGAGTCATGGTAATCTACGTAAAAGATATGAAAAATATTAGTATCATTAAAACAACATATTCAATTAGGCCTTTAATCAAATATGCTCCCACTATTTTACTCAAACCAAATGACCCTCACCATTTGATTCGGAAAATTCCGTTGGAAGATTTTCTAGTGGGTCGAGATCCATATTTCACTTCGTTTTAAGTCAGCGTTAGGATGATTACAGTTATTTAGGTAGGAACTCCTTCCAATTGTATCAAATACAATTCTCGAATATCTCAGTTGGGTGAATAACTCTTTATTCTAATCCATCATCTGGATCATTCCCAACTCATGCTTTTAAACACATATAATCTCACTATAATTGTTTAGTTAAGTTTGACCCAGATTTTTAGCAATTGGATATTACACTTATCTCATCGCACCTTACCAATATAGAACATGCATCTCACTTTAGGCGAAACCTACATTGTTTGATACTAGTCTTGATGAGTGCTAAAACTTGGAAAACATAAACTTAATATCTACTTTGAGGGAATTTGTAATTAATTTGATCTCACCAGCTTAACATGCAAATCTTCTCTCACATGCATTAATATACAAACACATGCATCAACATACATATAAAAATATACAGTTATGCCCCTAGCGCAATTTTTCTCTCAAGACAATGAGAGAACCTAAGCTAACCCTAATAACGATCTAAGCTTCTCCAAGCAAGATCTCCAAGGGTATCCTCCTTTGATATTGTAATCTTCTTTTTCTTCATAACATAGCATTACATTACAAAAAGAATACTCATTTTACATACGAGGGAGTGAGATCAAAAAAGAAGTTACATCAAGAGGATTAGAGAAAGGCACGACACGCATGTCGTATTTTTAAAATTCCCCAAAACAAAATAAATAATTCTAAGGCCATAACTAATCACCACAAGAAAACAATAATAAAACACATTTTATTGTTATTACTTTAAAATTCTATTAATTAATAAAATTAAATTAAATTTCGGAGATTGATCACACTACACAGAGTTAGCCAAGGGTTGTTAGGGGCAACTCCCCAATGAAAATTTTAATGAACAGTTCATTTAAATTGACGTCATTTTCGCACAAGTCTTGTGCTATTACAACCCTACCCGTATAACTCTCAGACAACACAACCCTTGTGCCGTCATAAGCCCTAATGCAAATAATTTCATGCCGTCAAACATAACTTGATTGATAATTCAGTATGATCGATCAACATGCCATTGTTTCACCATACTAACATCGAATTTTGAAGCGAATGAGCGATTATCTCTCAAAAGAATAACAATCATCATGTGATTCAATGGAAGAAATTGAAACAGTATATCCAATATACCATCTTTGCATCAGAATTGTTTATATCATATATAAAGTGGATCGATCATATTAGTGTAACTCATAGATGATCGATGTATCGCTGCTTCACCATACTAGTGTTAGATTCCAAAGCACAGTCAACATCGATTCATCTAAATCGTACACACATTGATGCCAAATTTTAATTTAGTCGATTATTTTTTAATTCATTTTGAGTTTTAATCATATAAAAACAGAACGTACAGAAATTAAACAGATATCAAATCCATGGTTTCGTAAGTGGCTCTGATAGCACTAAAGGAAAATCGCGATATAAAAACGCAACAGAAAATCAATTTTCCTTTAGCGATCCTTACGAATGATCATGGTCAATGATAGAATATGTTACCTCTTATGGTGATTTCGATTTCTGATGTTGTGATCACGAACGTTGATGAATAACAACGTCTCTACTCAGCCCACACGAACAGATCGCTCTTGGCCACATTGCTAGCTGATCACGAACGGAAGCTTTGAGTGAAAGAGTGAGCAAAATTTCGGCTAAGGTTTCAAAACCCAATTTTCATCAAGTGCAATGCTTCAGCACAAGGGTCCTATTTATAGAACCACAAGTGTGGGCTGCAATCTAAAATCCCAATAAAGGCTGTAAGCTAAAAGCCCAATAAAGCATACGAATATCATACCTTATGATGTATTGCATATCACTTAAGCGTGTGATATCTTACCACATTCTGTATTCCACTTAAGTCCACCGTTCCTTACGGTGTTCCTCATTTACTTTATCTCTCATTAATCTGTCATTATGTGTGTAACCCTGTAAGTTTCCGCCATGTTGGCAATTATATTAAATCACTTTCAACATAATAAACAGTGAGCAGTATCTAGCAACACATCACTGCTACCCAAGTCACGAAAATGTCATGTGATATGACAAAACCTTTTCGTGATAATACTTGCGTGTATAATTACCCTTTTGCCCTCATGTCTATATTGAACACAAGGCATAAATCGTGTCACCCTTGTCCAGTTTAATATTGGGCCCTTAGACATTTATCATGTTACGCAGGATGGGCAAATTCCATCTAGGTCACTCATGTCCCTCAGTATGCTTTGTGAAGTACCCATCAACTGTCTTTATTGTCATCCAGTTACAGATAACGTTTGAGCTGCAATAAAGCACTTAACTTTACATCTAGGGTCCATAGTGGTTTCAGGTCGAAGGGTGGTATACACCACTTATCACCATGAGAATAACTTATGACAGTTTGCATAACATTCTATGTAGTATTCTCATAGCGAGTCAATCCAGTATAAATATTACTCCTAATATTTATACCTATGTTAAGACTTGATAAATCCTTATCCATTATCCATGAGATATGATCATCAGTCTGTCTACATAATAATCTCAATGCTTTAATGTTATCCCACTTCACATTAAAGCTCGATTACAGACACTTTAAGAATAGTGTCTTTATGTTTAATGGGACCTCATGATTAAGTCACACTTAACATTTCATTAAACCGACTAACTATTCTAGGGACTTTATTATTTTGGAAAAGCAAACATAATAAATAAATGCCTTTTATTATTAATAAATAATTCGATACAAGTACCAAAAGTATTAGCCTCTAGGGCTTACACCAACATTGAATTGTTTAACAATTGGAAAAATAGATATTGTACAAAAATAAAAATATTGAGTTGAAATAGATTATCTTATATGCACCTATACCAGGGCTAGAACTGTCACTTTCAAGGTCATTATGGTTAATGTTTTTCTCCGTCTTAAGATCCTTTTTGACAACTTGAGAAGCAACAGGCATCCAAGTTGTCCCGAAAGCAACAGGGACATCCATGGAAATATTAGGAACCTTTGAAGGGGTTGTCCTTAAAGTATTCTCCTTCTTTTTCCTTTTGGGTTTAGGTGTCTCCAGAGAATAATTCTCGACAATATCTTAATGTTCAAGATCTTTGTTTGTTCCAATTTTATTAAGCATTAAAGGAGTGGTTTGAGGAGCATCTTCGACCTGAAATAATGACAAGGATGTTAGAATAATAAGAAGGTTGAACAAATTATATGTAAAAGAGGATTACTACTACGTGAAAGTGAACATGTGTTTTCCCCTTCGGAAGTATCTTTCACCTCTCGAGCCTTTTTCATAAAATTTTCTTTTAAAGTGACAGCGACATCAAGAATGGTTAAACTAAGATCATATGACATATACACAATTTAGAATTAATGTTGGAAATCTTGGATCTCTTTTATGTGTTTGTCTCTACCTTTCTTGAATCTCATGTGTATGGATAAAATATCATTCATTAAGTGTTGCGACAAAGTTGAAACTTCAAAAAATTCTTCAGAATAGTAAGTTCTCATCCAATCATCAAATTCTTTGGTACATTAAAAGGAGGTGGAAAAGAGAGTGGGGTGAGTTTAGTATATCGGTAGAGTGTCGACCCAAGGGTTTTGATGTATTCACGTTTAGAAAAGTTGACATTACATAGACAAAGTTCATTATTTCAACTGAAGAACCACTTGGGTAAAAGTTGGTTAAGTTCAAACAGTTGAGGCACGAGGTTGCGTTGATAAAATAGATTTTCACACGTTCCTTAGAATGTCCCAGCCTGATCAAAATCAATTTTGGGACAAGAAAAGCCTTCCATATTGAAAAGGATTTTGCCTCTTGATCAACATCGGGAGAATGAAATTCTCGAGTGAATCACTCAAGACCATGGGTTTGATTAGCAAAGGGAGCCATGGATGGAGTGAAGTTGTGGCGTTTGGTGAACATCATAACATATCCTGTGAATTCCTCTTGCAAAGTGCGCCCATTATTAGTAGGAGTCATTATGGCCAATCGAGCACCTTCGACTTTCTTGTTTTTGATGTCTTTGTCATCTTCCTTGGGTTTGTCGATCTGGAATGATGGTTCAAACACAGAATTCAACAATAATTTATGTAGCCAATAAGGGCCATCCAACAAGACGTTGGTTCCAAGTTTGAGGGTTTCTAGAGTGTCGACAGCTGACCCCAAGGTCTTATATAAGGAATCTAATATCATATGGATTAAGCAAATATCTTGACCTTCATGCAATTGATTAGCTAAGGTAAGGAATATTTTCGTCACTTTCAACAATTTGCAACAAAAGGTAGAGCACGACAATTAGAGCACCAAGAAAGCAATGTGCCCTTTTCGGATAATTCATCAATGTCATGGTCGTGATGAGAGACTATGTAGTGACCAAAGCTAGCACGATCATTTTTGAAGTTGATCGTGTCTACATTACTCTCATTTGGTTCGAAAATCTCCTAAGTTAGTCGAAGACTAGTGATGGTCGATATATCGAAAAGCATTGGCGTGATCATGCCCCAAGGAAGTTGGAAGGTATTTGTTATGCTTTCCCAAAATTACAAGGAATCGGCCAACATATTTTGGAAATAGAATTGAACTACTTTCAAAAACTAAATCAAGTAGATCCTTATGTTTTTTTAGGTTTGAACTTTTTTCTTTTCGACTTTCTTTAGCCAAGTGAGGTAATCTTCATGATTTTTGAATTGTGGACAAGAGCGAAACACTCGAAGGGTGTTGCTCATATATCCTAAATTAATGGGATTTTTTTGCTTCAACAACAAATTCATCTTTACAATCTATTGCATCAACAACTAATTTTTTCTTAAGTTTCTTCGTCTCGGCGACAAGTTTAGGCCTAGGCGATTTTGTTTGAACCTCCGATTTGGCGCTGAGTTTATCCATGCTAGCCATTGGATTTTTCAATATAGCAATAGGCTTCACACGATGTTAAGCAGGGAAAATTTCCCTCATTTTCTCAGTATTTGCCTTATGCTCAGGTAATGGACCTATAAGTGCATGAATTTCTCCACACAAAAAATCAATACATGAGATTTATATATGCACAATTTTTCTTCTTGAAGTGGAGGTTCAGGCGCATACTCTTTATTCCCAACAAGGAGTAAACACAAAATCCTATTAGCATGAGATTTAGAGTATTTTGAGCTCTTAGAATCTTCAAAGATTTAGAAGAAAGAGTGTGTTTTTCGTGTTTCTGAGAAGAAAACTCAGAGAGCTAGAAGAAGATTGGAAGTTGAAAGGAAAGGAATGAAAAATAAGAAATGAGAGAAAATGAAGAATTTATAGAAGAAAGAGGGAAACTGTTCAGTTTCTTTATTGACATTTGGATTTAAATCGTGGGACTCGTGTATCCCCGTTTAGAGGTGTAGTCAGATGATTGATTTTCCATGGCCCACATTCTTCTTAGAAATAGGAGCCATGATTGATTTTTCTGAATTTCAAACGTCTCAAAGTTATGTTAGAGAAAGTAGTCGTGATGACCATGACGTCAGTACGATGCTGGTGGAAGTATCAAAGTATTCAAAAATGCCATTTTCTTGCATTTGTCAAAGGTGGAATTTTTGGGGGACATTTTTTAGTTGGGATTTTCGACATACCTCAAATCTTTGCATATCAAGAAGAGGTTCTGAAGAAACACTTGGTAAAATTTGGATAGTTTTATTGATGTTATTTCGACAGACGCGTGGAAAGTTTTCGATGTGTTGTTTTTAGATAAAAGTGTCAAAGTCTCTAAGCACGCAACAATGTTTGGGACTTAGTGATTTTTAAAGCATCATGAAGAGCATTTCGACAGAGGCTGTTGAAATGTGAAGCTTGGCTAAATAACTATATTTTGGCCTTATCTGCGTGAGGGGGAAGAGTGGAAACAAGTTTGAATACGTGTTAAGCAGTGGAGAAAGAACCATTTGCCGTAGTTATTTACAGATTTTAGTATAAATAGGAATTTTAGTGTTAGAATTCGGTGTGTTGAATCTACTACAAAAAACTCAATATATTCAAAGTATCTCAGTGAAGAGAGAAACGAGTTTGATTGAGTACACCATATGTATGCAAACACCATTTTCATTTAAACCAAAGTCTTTTACATTAAAATTACTTTGATATATTTTACTTCCGGTGCTTTCAATGCCAACTACTATCGAAGTCTTTTTACATTTTCAACACCTTTATTTTATCTCTTTTACTTTCAAGATTTTGCGCACGTTGAAATCTTTATCTTTTTACACAAATATTATACAAACTTTAAAAACTTTATACACATATCATAGGATCATCTAGTCGATCCAGCAAATAACATTTTGAAAAACTAGCATTTGTATACTAAATTTTAGGTAAACACCACCATACACAAATTTTCATTTTTCTTCAATTTTAATAAAAATGTAACATATAAATCCGTGTTGGCTCGTTGGAACGAGTTTCTACCCACTACTATACACAACTTTTTAATTCTCTCATTTTAATAAAATTATCACGTAAAATTTGTGTTGGCTTGGTGGAAGGAATCTCTTCCCGTCAAATAATTTTTCATTATAAGAGAATTATAAAAAAAAATAAAAAAAATGTCAAACTCAAGAGTAGAGTCCACATCCACATATCCATAACCAAAAGTACAACCACTTAGTCGCCAGTAATATCATTTCATGCATGAGGGCTAAAAGTTTGGCTATACTTGGTGATGATCGATCTTTTGAGCAACATTATTTATTAAATAAATGTATATTTAGTCCCAAGTTCATTAACTTAATTTATATTTTATTTTAGTCTTTTAATTAACAAAATTACAAATTAGTCTCTAATTTCAATTCGATTATCTTATTTGACCCCTTCTATTAATTTCTGACAAAACATAAATGTATAACAAGATTCAAAGTTTAAAACTGACAACATGTTTATAGTATAAAGTAGGATTTTCACTTAAATAGGAGTTATAAAGGTGGTCATAATAAGACTATATTAAGTGAAAATCCTACTAATATAAATATTGAGTTACATTTAAACTTTAAGTCTTATTCTACATCCACAACACCATAACTTAACGTTTTTTTTTTTTATAAGAAATTGACATAAAGGATCGAATAGAATAATAAAAAAAAGTTAAGAGACCGACTTATAATATTTTTTAGTTAAGAAACTAGTGCAAAATATTGAATTAAGTTAGGGGACTGATAAAAAAATCATGAATTTTTATCTAATTTTAGAAAAACAATATAAAGTCATAGACTTAAAAAGAAATTATGATTTTACATCTACTTTTAAAAAATAATGTAAAATAAATTTTAAAAACAAATTATAATTTTATATCTATTTTTAGAAAATAGGCATAAAATATTATTTCCTCTATTCATTTTCAGTTATCATACTTGTTAAAAAAAATTATTTCTATTTTATTATAATTTTATAAATATAAGATCAATTATATTCTTATTTTTTTAATTAAGTATTATATACTCCCTTTATTTTTATTTATAAGCAAATTTTAATTTTTTAGATTTATTAATTGATCAATGTATTTAACTTACATATAGTCTAAATACATCATTTATTCAATGAATCTAAAAAATCAAAATTTGTTTATAAATAAGAATAAGGAGTATCTCGCAATATAGTAGACTCCTTCTATACTTGTAACACTACTAGAAAAACCGGCATTTCCTGCGGATTTTACTGCGGAAATTCATCCGCAGGAATACCTGCGGATGTTTTAAATATATTAAACTTTCCTGCGAAGCATTATTCCGCAGAAAATACCGCAGGAATATCTGCGGATTTTACTGCGGTTTTCTAATTCCGCAGGAAACATTCTTATTATTTTTATATAAATTTACTAATAATTTTTTTTTTTTTAAATTTTACAAAAATTATTAATTCTTATTTTTCTATTTTATTAATTATTTTGATGGTGTTTTTTATTTAGTTTCCAATTTTTATTTTAATCCTTATTTTTTTCTACTTTATAAATTATTTTTATGATGTTTTCTAATTATTTTTTAATATTAATTTTAATAAAATAAATGGTATGTAAATTTTGATATATTTATTTAATTATAGTAAAAGTTAAATTAAAAATGTATAAAAGGTTAAATAATATGGTCGAAATTGGAGATTATTTAATTATAATAAAGGTTAAATTAAAAAAATATAATTTATTTTTAATATAAATTTAAATCTTAATATTAATAAAATAAATGATATATATTTATTTAGTTATGAAAGTTAAATTAAAAAAAATATAAAAAGATTAAAAAATAAATAATTTTTTTTTTTTAATGTTTATTTTTTTATTAATTATTTTTATGATATTTTTTAAATTAATTCTTAACATATAGAAAATTTTATGATATTTTTTTAATTATTTTAATTATTCTAAATTATTAATTATTTTGATGGTATGTTTTATTTAGTTTTAAATTTTAATTCTTATTTTTATAATTTATTAAATATTGAGGTTTATCCAACTAATTCTGATATTAAAATTTTTTAATTATTAAAATTTATATTAAAATAAAAAATTTTAAATTTACTTTATTACAATAAATATAATTGAGATATTAAAAAAAAAAATTTTACTTAATAATTTATTTTGTTTGTAAGAGTTAAAAATATAAATTTATATTAACTATAAAATTAAATTAAATAATTAATAATTAATAATTTAATATATTTATTTTGTAGTAAAATAAATAATTATTCGTTTGTTTTGAATTTTTAAATGGGTTACAAGGAATACAAAATTTGAGATTAAATTTAATTTGGCCCTTTTTTCCCTTTTAGAATTTTCTTTTCCATTTTTCCATTATTCAGAAACGTGAATCTCTTTCTTCTCCTTGAAAACCCTAGTGCCACCGCTAACCACCCTCTTTCTCTCCCTCCGGCCACCGCACCTTTAATCGAAGGAAGGAGGTTATTATTGTGCTCATCATCACGTGGTGTTCAACTTGAACCAGCTGGATTTTTGTTTTCTCCCCCTTCAATATATATTTCAGTTTGATTTAAAGTTACAGCAAGCATATGATATCATAAAGCTGAGAATGGAGGAATGCTTACCGGTGGTTGAAGCGATGAGGAGAAGAAAATGCAGCTTCCAATCTTGCTCACAAGGTATTCGATAAAATGTCTCACCCAAATTTTTTCTAGAAATTGAACTAGCATTAATTCTAGTATAGATATACATATATTTATATACACTAACTTAGTTTGTTTTCTTATTCTTGTATGTTCCTTTGTTTGAATATCAATATATCTAGATCAACAAGCAGTTTCTTTCTGATCTGGAAGAGGTTGAGGAAGTCAACAAGCAGCTAGATCAAATGTACTATTCTGAAACTCAAAATTTAATATGCTGTGTTCTCTTAGCTCCATTTATTATGTTTCTCTTGCTTGGTAATTGGTATTAGTTCATGAACCCTCGTGTATGTCTTCTGTGAGCAGTAAGCTTATCCAACTTATGAATTAGTAACTACACTTTATGCCAACCAGTAACTTTTAATATGGGTTTTTAGCATTAAACTCTTCACAATAATGTTTTTAAGTTTTCTTTGTTTAGTAAGTATGATTTTTCTATAGGGTTTTCATCTGTTCTTCCATTATTAAAAAAAAATCTAATATATATACTTTTACCATTTATTAATGTAATATATTTCTGTTCTACTTATCAGATGTTGGTTTAATTTTCAACATTCACGAGACTATAAATATATAATTGTTATCTCAATTGGTTATTCAATTTTTAATTTTTTTGAATCCTCGGTGATTGACTATAATTGTCTTAAAAATGATAATGCTTTGAAGTTTTTATATCTAGAATAGCAACAAATCTTTGGAGCTGCAATGGAAAGCGAAATTCCTCATCATCGAACATGGATGTATAATAGGCTTCTCCCTGGCCGAAGCGGACATACATATGAATTTTTAAAAGGTGTTGAAGAGTTTATAAATTTTGCTTGTCAACAAAAAGAGTATTTGAAGGATGGTGTAATAAGATGTCCATGTAAGATGTGCAAAAATGAGGACCACCTCACTCCAGATGAAGCAAACACTCACATTCACCAACATGGGTTTACACCAGAATATTGGAATTGGACTTGCCATGGAGAGATAATCCTTCACATCAATGATAACGACAACGATGATATAGATATGGTTGCGCCTTGCAGTAGTAGTCAACAGTGGAGTTATGAACATGTTCATAGATATCAAGACATGGTGTTTGATGCTGCCGGTTTTAATCGTGAGCAACATTTTGTACAACATGAAGAGGAACCTCCAAACATGGAAGCACAAAAATTTTATGACATGTTGAATTCAACTCAGCAACCACTGTGGCCGGGATGTAAAAACACATCAGAGTTATCTGCTGCTATTAAGTTGTTGAGTTTAAAATCTAAACACAACATGTCACAGGCATGTTTCGATGACATGGTGAAGTTTATGAAGGAATCAAGTCACCCAGAGAATGTAATTCCCTCTAACTTTAGGGAAACAAAAAAACTTGCGGCTGGACTCGGTTTATCGAGGATAAAGATAGATTGTTGCATTGGTGGATGTATGTTGTATTACAAAGAGGACATCAATTTAAAGGAGTGCAAGTTTTGTAATGAGCCTCGATACAAAACATGTATTTTGCGTAAGCGTAACCGAAACTCTAAAGATGTTCCTCGCAAGAGATTGCATTATTTGCCTTTAATCCCCCGCCTTCAAAGATTGTATGCTTCGGCAAGATTTGCAGACCGTATGAGGTGGCACTACGAAAATCGTAGGGAAGAAGGTGTGTTGTGTCATCCTTCAGATGGGGAAGCTTGGAAACACTTTGACCAAGTATATCCTGCATTTGCTTCAGAACCCCGGAATGTTAGGAAATTGTATTATAATTCACCTTCCATAACCTCTCTATTTTTATGTTGATTAATTGTGTATCATTATTATTCTGAACTCCTGGTACCATTTCCCTTCCAACAACTTGTGTATCATTTCTTTGCTTATGGTTTTCTGTTCACAATCGAGTTGCTACTCGGTTCTGTTTTGGTTCGAGTTTGTTGGTTTCGCCTCAGTGCAGAGTTTCACGGTTAAGATTTTGCATTCGAGACTTGAGAAGTTATCTATGAAGAAGCAATTGAAGCTGAAATGCCAAGAAGAACAAAATCTCATTCCTGGCCAAAATCAAGTTATGGTTGGATATGGAGTGGGTGCTGATATTGGCCAGGTCATGAATGTGTTGAAATAGAGCGCTTTGTATTGCCAGGATTAAAGAGCATTGGAGGTAACTATTTCAATCTACTATTGCATTGAGCTATTGCATTGCACTTGATGTTTTTATGCTATCTTACTAATTTGCTAGTTTAATATCTCAGGTTAAGACATGAAAGTGGGTACACATTGTATCCAAGATCATCCTTCAACATTAATTGTACTGGTCAGTTATTATGCCACGCCTTATCAAATAAGGAACTGTTCACACTTCAATAACAGGCCTGGCGCTAGTGAATTCACATATCATGAGAGAGGCCCGGTTCCAAATATGAGAGGATTCCTGCCTTTTAGGCCTGGTGTTAATGAATTCATATCTAGAGCAAATGTTTTATAACTGAAGTTGAGATTACTCAAGCTTTGCACTATAATATTGAATTCATGCTACTGATACCGTTATGATTCTATACTGATCTAATACTTTGTAATATTTCAGGGCGACAAAGGGAACCATTAGAGTGGTCCGCGAGACAGAAAATTGTCAAACTTGCGTGTGCGATATGAGATTAAAACCGTTTCTTCGGTCATACATAGCTGGGTGAAGAGAAATGGTTTTTGTTTCACACACATACTCAATGGAAACAAGTACAAGTACTATAAACACTTTTCAGTTTCATTAAATTCAAATATTTATCATTGTTTTTCTTATTCTCTTTCTCAATGCGATAAAATTGCAGCTATAATGGAACACGAGCTTATGCTCAATCGAAATTGGCGAATATTTTGCATGCTAGAGAAATAGCCAGACAACTCAAGGTTTGTTAGATTAATTAGAAAGAAACTGGAAACTTTATTGTCTCATTTGTGAATGTATATAATCATCATGATGCTATAAGAAAGTGAAAACAAAACTTTCTATGCATTAATGCTTGTTGGTCCCACTAAAAAATTGTTAAAAAGTGTAACATATACATATGATTATAGCTAAGGAATGCTAGAGTAACTATGAATGCAGTTCATCCTGGTATTGTGAAGACAAGAATTATTAACTAGGGCTTAATAACAGGTAAAAGTTACATTAATTTCATTTCAGCAAAAGTTTAATATGGTGACATTTGATAATTCCATGCAGATTCCTTATTTTTCATTGCATCAAAGACTGTACCTTGAAAAAAGTGGATATAAATCCATTGGAACAAGAGCAAACTTGTTAATTGCGGCTACTGCTGGGCTGTCACAACCATTACAACTCAGGTGAGCTAGCATTACTTATATGATAAATCACGGTTACAAATTATTTGTCACTATCTTCAAATATACTATCTATCGATTTGTTCGTTTTTAAAATCATAAGTTACTTTGTATTTAGAAGGCTTGATTTAAGATCAATATAGCTTAATTTTGAAATTTCTTGTGTTATAGTATACAGTGTTTGATCAGCTGAAACAACGAGTACTGACGAATTAACAAAACACTGCTGAGAAAGGAGTATCTCCAGCATCACTGTCTGCGTTTATGGTCTTTCTTTTAGGTGCAATTTCGAAAAGTATTGCTACCAGTCTAACACATCCTGCCATCAGGTGTGTAATTGTTCCTTCCGACTTGTTTTGATCTGCGAACTTAGTTTCAGGGAAAACTGAGAGCTTTTTTTTTCTTCGTGTAGGTGCAAAGTCATCATTCAAACTGCCGAAGCAGATGAAGAAACTTCCGGAAAAAAGATTAAATCACTGAAAACTGTGTCTAGCGTTCTCTACGGAATATGGCAAAGGGAGGGCATTTTGGGCTATTTTAAAGGATTACATGCTCAGATATTGAAAACTAAGAAGAAGAGTTGTGGGAATGGTTATATATCTACTCAATATGAAGTCACTCAACCCCAATCCACCAAACTCCAACATATTCCGCAATAAAGAGACGTCGAAAAATCACATGAAAAAAGAGCATAATAATGAATTTTGATTTGTACTATTTTGTAAAATTATAATTTGGATAGTTTTATTTTTTAAAGTTGGGTAGACAAATGAATATTAGTAGCGGTTGTTTTAGGAATTTTTAGTAATGGGATTGTAAGATTGTAAGAATTTGTTACAATTATAATATTACTTTTTATAGAATTTGTCTTATTTAAGTTCAAAGTATTTCAAATTAATTTTTTTTTATATTATGCTTATTTTAAAATATAATTATAATGTTTTAAAAATTAAAAGTTTTAAGATGAGAAATATATTTCCTGCGGATTTTCCTGCGGTCGGATTTTCCTGCGGATGTTTCTACGGATTTTTCTGCGGGTATTAGCTGGGAACCATAAATCGCAGGAAAATCCGCAGGAAAAGTGTTTCCTGCGGAAATATTGCTCAAATCCGCAGGAAAATCCAGTTTTTCTAGTAGTGTTACAACAATCCTCAACACATGCATACAAATGAGATATACATTCAACGGAATCACCTCAAACTTTCTTGCATTATCATTAACATTGACAGAAGTTTGTCTTAAAACCTATACTAGAGTTATAGAGTACTCATTTGCAACTCTTCTAATGCTTGGCAGTTAATTTTCTGTGCATAATTAATATTTTGTTAGTTTTTTTTTAATTGTCACACTTACTAAAATCTCTATTATTAAGATAATCAAAAAAAGAAAAATATATTTATTTTTTAATTTATTCTTATCTTTATTATTTTTTTTAAATACTTTTCAATTAATATGTCAATTAAAAAAATAAAGGTATAATTGACTTTATATTTATAAAGTGACAATTAAATAAAAACAAATTTTTTTAAAGACGTGACAATTAAAAAAACCTGAGGAAGTAGTAAATTCTTAAGACATTCTTTAAACAAAATTTTATGTCATTCAGATGGACATCTTCATTGCGAAGAACAAAATTGTATGTCATTCAACAACTTAATTTGTTACACAAATTCTCATATTTGCATCAGCTTTATCAAAACTACCACCATCAATTATCAAAAATATAGTATTTTAATTCAAGATATCAGAAACAATTTGCGTTAACAATCGCCTTAAAATCACCACACTCTTAATAAAGGCAATTAATGGGTTGAATTTATTTTAATATTGACGAAATAATTTTTAATATATATATATATATATATATATATATATATATTGGAAAAATACATTGAAAAATTATGAAATCAAAATATTACAATAAATAATATAATTATAAAAAATATAATGGTAAATTTGACAAATAATTTATTTAGATACATATGTGAATTTAAATTGAATTAAGTAATGTTAAAATAAATTGAATGTATAAAGTAATTTTTAAAAAAATTTGTGACATGGTGAAAGAAAAAGAATTTAATTTGAAAATAATGGTAATAATTTGATAGTGGCCCGTAAGATAAAAGTTAGTTGTGTGAATGATATATAATATTATTCAATTTTATAAAATATATTTTTAAATTTATTAAAATTAAATAATATATTAATTAATATTTTCAATGATAATAAACAAATAAAAAAGATAAAATATGTCTTAAAATGTAAGTTTAAGATAAGATATTTAATTGTAAAAGAATCAATTATATTAAAACTCAAATATATTAAATAATCAATGTAAAATAAAAAGAGAAAAGAGAAAGTAGTGTAAGATGAGTTTTTTTTTTTAATTTGGATCAATGAAAAGTTGACAGTTGGTGCATGAAATGAAAAAAATTGAAAATGTTAAGAATTGTTTTGATAGTTATTAAAATATTTAAAATATAGTGCAATTTTTTTTTAAAAAAAAAATATAGTTTAAGTAGTCCGGAAATTTTTTTATTATATGTTGCTTAGTAGACTTGCCACCAACCCCCCACTCTTTTTAAGGTCTCTTCTTTTCTTTTATTTTCTCTTTCAATTGAAACAAAGCATGGAATATTGACAGTACTTTGTTCATCATACATCCACTAGCGCTAAACTTCCCAGGTGTATTAAAGATGTGGAGACCACCTACATGAAAACATGTGCTACAATAGCTACACTAGCCATGCCAGAGAAAAACAAGCAATCATCCTTTTTAGGTTTCAACTTTTTGTGGGATCTAGAATGTTTATCTTTGTCCACAATGAATAATTGTACAAAATCTCTTTTGAACCAACGTCAGTTTCAACTATTGGAACTCAAAGTATAGCAACCCACGTGCCTTTTTACCAAAATGGAAAAGAACTAAAAACCCAAAAACTTAATGGATGTGTCCGTGGTCTGTAATGTGGGAGTGCTCGTTGCGCTTTAAAATCCTGTTTTTTCTTTCTCCTCGTATCTTCCCACGTTTCGCAATAAAAAACACACTGCAGTATTATCCTGAATATCAACAACGGACACTATAATTAGAGCCTAAATCGGTCGCATGCCCAAAAGGCACAAGTCTAATCATCAATTCAAAGTTTTTCCACCAAAGTATTAAAAATACATTATGGTACATTGTTGGGAAGTTTATTAGAGTTGAAAAACATTGCATTTCAATCCAAAATTTTACGGTATTTGATAAATGTGTTTTCTCTTTTATAAATTTAATATTTTAAATATTAATAGATAATGTGGGATTTTAATCACTCACAGTGCACTCAATATTCTCCATCACAAGTGAGTCCTCATATCTTATAATTGGATCTGATATTGAATACAACTCTGTCTCCTCTACTAAGCCGAACCACGACCCTGATATCACTGTTAGAGAGTCTGGGAGAGTTGGGAGCACCAATAAGACCAATGTTCCATGACCACAAGTGAGGGAGACGTTGTAGGAGTAAGCCCTAATAGCCAATCAATATTGGCTTAATATGCTTTTGTATCACTACCTTGATATGTATATTGTTGTTTGTCAATATATGTATACTTATTAGGCTTCGTATTTATTATGTTATTTGTGTACGACATAATAAAGTCTTAGAATAATTAGTCTATTAATGATCTATTAAGTTTGACTTAATCGTGAGAACTCATTAAACATAAGGACGTTATTCTTAAAGTATCCGTAGTTAAGCTTTACTGTCAAATAGGACAACAGTAATACATAGAGACTATTATGTGAGTAGACTGATAATTGTATCTCACAAGTCATGAATATGAGATATCAAGTCTTCATGTAGGTATAAATATTAGGAATGTTGGGAATATGTCTTAAAACCTTTGTTGATGAAGAGAATGAAAACATATTTCGAGATTGCCAAAAATCAGGAAGTCGAAAAATATCAGATTTGGTCGGTTCGGTTTATTGATCCATTCATTAATGTTAGAATATTCTAAATTAATTTGGAGATCATATAAATTAATATAAAAAGATATTATAACATATTTATAATATTTGAGAGATATTATAAGATTATAATAATATCTTTTATTCTAACAATTAAGAAGATATGATTTTGGATTTGTTATGGATTTGGTGGATTTTGTCTATTATAAATATGTATCTCTTCTGTTATTACAGTGTGACAATCTTAGAGTTTGCACCAAAAAAGAGAATAAAGGTTTGAAGACATTGTATAGGGTTTCGACTATTTTCAAGGGAAACCTTAGAAGGCAAAGGTTTTGGAAACATTTGGGATTATCTAAGGTTATTGGGAATTGGGAAACACTTGTTTACACATTGGGTTTGAGTTATTCATATATTGGAGGTTGAAGGGGTTGAGAAACACTTGGGTAGAAAATAGGTAATTCTTGGGCACCTTCAGGGTTGTTCTTTAGAACTTGAAGGTGAAGTTATTTTCTTGTAACTCATCTGTAATCTCTTGTAACAATTTTCTGAGTATAGTGATTTGGAGAACTACTCTCTCTCTCCCACAGTAGATCGTTTGATCGAACTGGATAAACAAACCTTCGTCATTTTTCTCGCCTTATTCTGTTATATTTTCTGTGTAAGAATTATTATTGTTGTAGACCATTTATTTTAGTTGCTACTATTCTTTGCCCCACAATTTGATATTGAATGAGGTTAAAACAACTTACTTGGTTGGTAGAGAATTTTTTCAGAAGAAGAATAGTAAAAACCAAGGAAGAAAACCGGGAGAAACTATAATAGAGAAAACTCAGTTTGAGGTGGAGTTTCCAACTATGGGTGCTAGCAATAGTGAGATAACGGTTACAGAGATCTCAGATTATCATTTGACTCATGATAAGGTAGGGAGGATTATTGTAGCATCTCAAAGGGACGGTTATGCTAGCCTTGGGTATTATGTTTTTAAAGTGGCTGAAGGAGTGCAAAATAAAAGAAGAAAAACCTCCAGGGAGACATTTGAAAACAAGTGGAGTCAAGGGTGGTTGAAAAATCATACTTGTAGGCTTGTTAAATTACCTTGGCAGAAATTGGTAATTGGAAACAAGTGGATGCAAGTGACGAGATCAAGATTCAAGGGTTGCTTGAATTTGATCAAGGTTATTGTCGCACCCCAAAATTTACCCTCCTAAGTTCAGAACTTCGTTTTCAGGATTGACTTTAATTGATTTAAGGGTTATTGCAGTTCCATGAACATTTGGCTATGTTTCATAAGAATTGAAGTTGTTGGTTTGTTATGCATTCCAATCATTTCATAAAAGAAGAAGGTGACTGATGGAATCAAGGTATCTGAGGCCTTTGAGACATTAGGACAAAGTTGAATTATTTGAATATTCTTGAAGTGTTCATTCAAGAATTCTTACAAGTTATGGAAATTTTGTCAAGTTATTTCATTCAAAGTTCAAATCATGAGAACAATTTTATCTACACTTCAAATGACATTCAAACCAATTTCAAACGATTGTTATGTTATTACAAGCATGGAATGGTTGTTACAAATTCATAAGTTTCTAAACCAATTTCTACAATGTCTACAAAAAGTCTTGAAGTTTCTTGGCCTTTTTCTTCGAGTTGCAAGCCTTTCAACGTCGCGGTCATCGTGCTTCCTCTTCATCTTCGCGCCTAACCACTCGACCATTCCACCATCCATCGTTACATGAAACAAGGAAAAAGAACACAGGTTAGCAAGCACAACAAGGTAGAGACAAGCACTTAGCAGCCACAAGCATATATCAACTCATAATGATCAAGACAGCAGTATCAAGCAGCAAAACAGCTAGCAATTTAAGCCACAAAAGTCAATAGAAGTACAAATGATCATCACAGTTAATGCAACAGCATACATTGAGCCAACAGCCAGCCTAACCTAAAGCAATAAGCATACATCACAGGTCAGCAGGTAGCAGCAGGGACAGTTTGAGAAAGCAGAAAGTAAGCCACAAAGTCAAGAGTTCGGAGCAGAGCAGGGCAGAAAGCAGAGCAGCATGGCCAAATGCAGAGCAGAGTATCATGACAGCATGGTTCTTAAACCAAACTACAAGCAACTGGGATAAAGGTTGAAGGGACAGACCAAGACAAGATATATCTGTTCAAGATTATATCATAGAGGCAGAGAGAAAAAAGGATCGGTTCAGAAGTTAAAAACATAACCTTAACCCAAAACCCACAAGGGTGCATCCATTCTTATCATTAAAAGACAGTTCATTCTCAACCAACAAAAAAGAATCCCAGCAAGAGTTAGCATCTGTTCTAGATAACAAAAACTCCAAAACCAAAAAAATATCAAAAGGGGGGGTTGATTCACAAAACCAAAAGAGAGAAAACAAGTGTAGTATCTTGTTTTTCAAACACTAAAATCCCAGAGCACAAACAGAACATACCAAAACCAAAACAATCAAAAAACGTGAACAACAAAAACATGGCATAAATCATCATTTTCACAAACCAACAGCCTTCAGTTTTATCTTTTTTCAGAAATCGTATTCTATCAATTGAGAAAGAAGAAGAGTAAATCGAACGGTCTCACCCGGAACAAGGTTAGGAAGCAAGCCTTCATCGTTGACGCGTCTCCAAGGCAGGTATTTTCGCCGTCGCCGAAATCGCCCAGGCCTAGGGTTTCCTTCCTCCCTTTCCATTCACAGCCTGTACCAAACACAGAAAATAGAAAATCAAAACCCATTCAGAACATCAAAACCCATTCAGAAAATCGAAACATGCAAACGAGATTGAGAGAGAACAGAGAGAGATGAGCCATCGCGAGAGAGGCGATGAGGGTTCGGTCTCAACGAGAGAGACATAAGCCGTTTCGGTGAGTAATCGCGGCGAGAGAGAGAAGAATGAGAGAACAGGGACGATCGCGATGAGTAGCGCGGCGGGTGAGGGTTGAGAGAAACCCAGAAACTGAAGCGCGAGAGAGCGACGAGAGGGTAAGGAGTGCGTGAAAGAGGAGAACGATGAAGAGAGGAAACCAGAGTGTTTTCCTTTTCTTTTTCTTTTTTTGAAACAAAGATAACAAATAATTTTATTTTGTTTTTCATTGTTAATTTAATCTTCAAAAAAAGGGAAAGAAATTATTAATTAGAAAATTTGTAAGTGATACAATAATATGTCACTTGGGCCGGTTGAAGCATTTTTCGAAGAGGAAAGGTCTGACGCACCCAAATCGCGAGCAGATGGTTTTCTTTCCACACCGTCCAGAATCACGGCAATACAGGCTATTTCTGAATTTTGATCTATTTCCATTAAATTATTTTGTGCAAATAATATTGTTGCGATGTACTAAATAATTATTGGATCTGATAGTTTTTGTTTGATGATTTATCGATTAAACTATTAGCCGATTTTTCATCAAACAGAAAAAATCATCTCTAATAATTATTTAAATTTCCGTTTGTATTGCATGGTATTTTGTCTATTTATTTACTCATTCAGTATTTATTCACCAATATACACTTTGCACACAACTAAAATTAAAAATCAATTCGATTTCATCCTGATTGGCTCATATGCCGATTTCTTAAAGGGTCTCATGGTTGGGGATGGGCATGGCCATCCTCACGAGATTGGTTAAAGCCCTTGTTGCTTTAATCGATCATAACCCGAAAACAACATTGGTCTATATACCAATCACCATGCACCAGGGTCTCATGGTTGGGGATAGGAGCACCTATCCTCACGAGGTTAATTGAGTCCATATACTTGATTAATCATAACCCGCTTCCATTTTCTCTCAGCACGCGTATCAGAATGCTTTCATAATTTAAGGTTCCAAACCTCGATCCAACGTCGAGCGCATTTTCAAAATTCTTTCATAAGAAAACTCAAGTGTTTAAGCCGTTGGATGCTAGTCTAATTGTTTAAACATTTGCAAAAAAAATGAACTTTGAATCTTTAAGTCGTTGGATGTTAGACTAATTGCTTAAAGATTCTTAATAACGTGAACCTTGTTTCACTTCACTCTTTCATAAAGAAAAACTTTTGGGATGATAGACGACTCGTTGAGCATTGAGCTCCTCTTGTTTCTAGCATTCAACTCACTCAAACTCTTTTATCGCTCATATGCAATCATAAAAACTCTTTTCCGACAAAGAGTGTGCAATAGTCGTTTCAAATACGAGCGAGGACTTAAGCTTTTCAAACAAACAAAACAAGTCCTAGTTCAAAGCATTTGAAACGTCTAAACGCACGATTTTTCAGATAAAATCAATGCAACCAATTAAAACCTTTTTAAGAGGAACTACAGATTTTTGACTTTCCCATTGCACAAGGGAATATGTAGGCACACGGTTTAGAAACCGTGCCAAACTCAAAATCATAATAAACAAATTCTGTTTCTTTTGGGTATTCATAACTTAGCAATAAACACACACACAAACGCGTAGAATTAAATGGGTCCCATCGAGTACGATGGATGTAAGGGGTGCTAATACCTTCCCCTTACATAACCGACTCCCGATCCCACTTTTTGGTCACGTAGACCGCCTTATCCGCTTGTTTGGGGTTTTATCTATATTTTCCCGTTCTTTTTAGAACAAATAAAATTAGGTGGCGATTTCACTAGTTTTCGAGAATTTAAAAGATTTTTGAAAATCGAGTTGCTTCAGTTATTAATTAGAGTTTCAATCTGGTAGAGAGCAACAATGATGTTGATGGTTAAATTGATCTCAACACGGTTTAAAGTCAAGATGGAGATTGTTGGAAAATGTCATAAAACCTTTGTTGATGAAGAGAGAGAAAATATATTTCGAGATTGTCAAAAATCAGGAAGCCGGAAAATATTAGATTTGATCGGTTCGGTTCATTGATCCATTCATTAATGTTAGAATATTCTATATTAATTTGGAGATCATATAAATTAATATAAAAAGATAATATAAGATATTTATAATATTTGAGAGATATTGTAAGATTATAATAATATCTTTTATTCTAACCATTAAGGAGATATGATTTTGGATTTGTTATGGATTTGGTGGATTTTGGCTATTAAAAATATGTATTTCTTCTGTTATGACAATCTTAGAGCTTGCACCAAAAGGGAGAATAAGGATTTTAAGACATTGTATAGGGTTTCGGCTATTCTCAAGGGAAACCTTAGAAGACAAAGCTTTTGGGAACCTTTGGGGTTATCTAAGGTTATTGGGAATTGGGAAACACTAGTTTACACCTTGAGTTTAAGTTATTCATATATTGAAGGTTGAAGGGGTTGGGAAACACTTGGGAAGAAAATAGGTAATTCTTGCGCACCTTCAGGGTTGTTCTTAGGAACCTGAAGGGGAAGACTATTTTCTTGTAAGTCATTTGTAATCTCTTGTAACAACTTTTTAAGTATAGTGAATTGGAGAGCTGTTCCCTCCCTTAGAGTAGATCGTTTGATCGAACTGGGTAAACATACCTTCGTTATTTTTTTTTGCTTTATTATTTGCACTATGGACCCTAGATGTGGAGTCGAGTACTTTATTGTCAATTCAACGTTATTCATAACAGGGTGACCATAGAGATGGTTGATGGGTACTTTACAAATCATGCTGAGGGACATGAGTGGCCTAGATGGAATTTTCCCCTCCTACATATACGGGAGTAATATCTGTGGGTCCCTTGATAGAGTATGACTGTAAAATGCATGATCGTGCTCAAATAAGTCAATAGGAGATATTGAGCTTATTTGTCGTTATCAAGTATACTTTGTGAACAAGGAATAAAATATTAAACTATACAAGGGTGACACATTCTATGCCTTGTGTTCAATATAGATATAAGGGCAAAAGAGTAATTGTACACATGATCATTATTACATAAAGGTTATGTCAGATCACACGATATTCTCATCACTTGGGTAACAGTGATGTGTTTCTAGATACCGCTCACTGTTTATAATATTAAATAGGTGATTTAATATTATTGTCAATGTTATGAGAACCTATAAGGTCACACGCATAGAGTGCTTATAGTGGAATGGATGATTAAATTAAATACGACTTAATTTAGGTATGTGTTAATTGTATTTGAATTGTTTGATATATTAACACATATAATTTATTTGATTAAATATTATTTAATTAAATAAATGATAATTGACAGTTTATTAAATTATATATGATTTAATTTAATTAATATTTATTTATTTAATTAAAAGAGTTTAGTTAAATATAAATAATATTTATTTAAATGGTTTAATTAAATAAGATTGAGCTTGTTTTGGAAAAGCCCAAAATAAGAGCATTAGGGTTTTAGTATCTATCTCTCTATAAATAGAGAAGCTCACTCCCTTGCAATCTCAATTGTCAATTCTCAAGAGAACAGGAAAACGGCTAGCACCGCCTTCCACTTTGCACTCGCGTGGACTACGTAGAGACGCCAGTATCTTCCGCCGCTCGTGATCGTAAGAGAAAGCATGCTTCAAGAGGTAACTCTTGAACCCTTATTTTGGTGAGTTTTGATTTGTGATTAATGGTTTAATCAAGATCCATTCATCGGGATTGTTCCGCTAAGAGATTAAATTTTTGAAAACCCTTTTTAAAATCCCTTAAGACGCCACATTTCAACTCAAAATCTTAGCGAGTTTCACACTGGATCTTGGCCACACACTATTATTACCACTATTACATACCGCTAGTTCTCATCAGACATCTCACTCAAGATCTAATGTGTTTTATCTTAACCATATGTCATATTATTGCTCACTCTCTTATTGATTTAAGTGTTAGAGTTCGAATCTTGTTGGTTTACAACAATTTCAATTAAATATATTCCAAAGATTCATATCCATTTTCAAACGTAGACAAGCCGATAGATAATTCACCGTGTTACAAACTCTTGTCGTTCATGGATGTGTACTATGATTATAACGACATACCCATGTATGAGTTAGATAGAGAAAAAACAACATTCGTGACTGAATGAGCTAATTACCAATACAACAAGATGTCATTTGACCAAAAGAATACGAGAAACATATAGAGGATGATGAACAACTTCTTCAAGGAAGATATAGGTGAAACACTAGAATTTTATAAGGATTACATGATTGTAAAGTTCACTGAGGAAGAGCTACACGATAAGCATTATACTAGTGTATTCAGAAGAGTTCAATAATATAACACAAGGCTCAATCTGAAAAATGTATCTTTGGGTTAGAGGCAACCATTTTTTAGGGTTTTATTTGACTGAATGATACATAGAAGCAAATTTGGCCATATGTGAGAAATACATCAGGATGGAAGCATTGATGATGAAGAAATAAGTAATTAGGATGAATGAGATATTGATGGCTTTCAACATATTTCTTTCCAAATCGACTCAACATGCATTTTCGTTTTACAAGTTGGTGAGGAAGGAAGCACACTTCAAGTGGACCCCTGAGTGTGAGTACACATTCACGTCCTTAAAGATGATCCTATGAACCCCTCTATTTTTGTCTCGGTCGGTTGCTAGAAAAGTTTTGCACTACAAAAAAAAAAGTTTGCAGCCTCGTGATATTCACGAGGCAAACCTAAAAAGCACGACACAAAACAAATTAGCGTCGTGGTAAAATTACGAGGTAGGAGTGCTTGTGGCAACTTTTTGCCACATGACATTCATGACACAAATTTGTGTCGTGATAATCACGATGCAGACACTTTAACAACCTAAAAATGGATTAGAACGTAGCATATATGTTTGTCACGTGAATTCTATGACACAAATTTGTTTCGTGAATATCATGAGATAAATATTTAAACTGTGCAGAGTTGTTCGGATGGAATCAGATTATACATATTTTGTCCAAAAAAATTCCAATATAGAAAACATGACACAATAGTGAATGCTTTTTAAATAAAAAATAGGCTTAATTACACTTTTGGTCCCCCTATTTTCCCTGTTTTTAACTTTTGGTCCCCTCATTTTAAAATCCTGAGTTTTAGTCCCTTTTTTAGTTTTGTTCTTTACTTTTGGTCCCCTTACCAATTTGACTCCCATTTTTTATGACATGGCAGGTTGACTGATGACATGGCAGGGTCCATGTTGGCAATTTATTTTCCATGTTAAAATTTAATTTCCATGCTGGCAATTTATTTTCCATGTCATTATAATTAAAAAGCCAAATATTAAAAATAGGGAAGAACAAGACTAGGATATGAACCCTAGATCAGTTTGTTCTTCTCTCACGACCGTTTGTTCTTCTTCTTCTCTCACGATCAGTGTCTTGTTCTTCTCTTTCACGATCGTTTGTTCTTCTCCTTCTCTTTCCATTTCGTTTGTAATTAATCTCTTCTTCTCCTTCAAACCATGGATTCCTCAAGGTTTTCTTTTGCCTCTTCAAACCATACGAATTTAAGAAAAAGAGGAAATACATGTTGGTGTAACATAGAATCTCCATTGATGACATCATGGACCTATGAGAATCCTGGAAGAAGGTTTTATGGGTGTGGAGTTTTTAAGGTCATGAGAAAGAAAGGATGTAACCACTTTGAATGGTTTGACGAAGAGATGGGTTTTCGCGCAAAAAAGGTTATTAGATCGTTGAAAAACCGGAATGATGAGCTTATGGAAGCGATGAGCGAAAATAAAAAATTCGAAGAAACGGTGAAGAAGAAGAACAAATATCTGAGATTTGTTTTGGGTTTAACAATTGTGTTTTTACTGTTAGTGATATTTGTACTTGTGTTGAAGTAATTTGTTGTAGTCCCTTAGCATTAAGTAATTTTGTTGTAGTTGTAATGGATTTGTCCGTATTGTCCCATGAATGTAATGGATTTTGTTTGAGATTAATGTAATGGATTTTGTTCAATTAACTGATGTTTGATGCAACTTCAATACCTACATTGTTCTGTCATTGGATTTTTTTGTGGAAGCTTAAGAGTTTTTTTCAGTTGCTAATTTTCTGTTGCTAATTAAGATACATTTTCTGGTGTGGACTGCAATACTTTCTGTTGCTAATTTTCTGGTGTGGACTGCAATACTTTCTGTTGCTAATTTTGCTGCTAATTAAGATACATTTTGGGCTCAGTACTCAACAGGTTCATGAATATGCAGGTATGAATATGAGTGTGTTTTGAGTCCTTTGATTTTGTACATTTTGGTATGAAACATTTCAACAACATTAAACAATTATGATTGATGTCTTGGTTTCTAATTACTTATAGAAATTCTCTGAAGTGAACATTGGATCAAGATCAAAGATCTAGTTTGGTTTGCTCCAATGTTGTCGGTCACGGAAGCGGTTTTTCCAAATTCTGCTATGCTATACATTTTGTACTAAATTGCTTATCAAATAACAAAAGTTGTTTGTTAAAATTCATCTGCAGACATGTAACACATAACTAATTTTGAGCAGACACGCCTAATGTTTCCATCAGATCCTGTCTTGACACCAATTTGGCCCATTTTAACAATTGACTCAACAAAATCAATTTCGAAAAAAGGTCCTGATATTGGAGTGAAGGGACCTAAGTATGATTCCATCACAGCCTTTGTTCTTGCGTCATCGTTAAGTCTTGCATCAGATTCTAACACAGCAAAACCTTGCCTTATCGTGTTCCTTTGGAGGGCACTTTGCCTTAAGTTCTGGGAGGAAACTTGGATTTATAGCAGGGTCTGATCCACCAGATGGAAAAAAGTTGTATAGTCTTTTTGTCATGAAGAAACATGTTGTTGTTCCTATTGTATGTGCAGCTGAATTTATATCAAAGAGTGAACCGTTAGTTACTATGGTTAGAAATTATCACATAATATAATACAAGTTGCAAATGCAATTATAAACAAAAAGTGGTAGATGAATTTTAACAAAAAATTCAATTCTTGAGCAAAAGAGAAATAAATTAGAGCATGAAGTTAGGAATTAGAACCATGAAAATTGCATCTCTTGCTGCCAATGCAACAATATCTGCACAAGAAACCACTCCTGGACAAGATTCTTCCAATTTTTCCTTAGCTTTTTTCTATCACATCAAACCCTCTAAGACCTAAATGTAAGAATGCATCTCTTTCTGCTTTTCCTGGTTCTGGAACAGTATCAATCAAAATGGAACCATCACATCCCTGAATAAAAAAGCATCCAAATCATGTCAAAAAATGTTACTATAACCAAAACATGTAACTGCTTAAGAGACAGAAACACATACCTCAACAAAACAGTCATGAAAAAGAAGCCTAAGCAAACCAGCAGGCACGGTTGGGTCAGAAAGAGAAGCCTCTCTAACAACATCGCGGACAATGGATTCTGCTGGAGGACATGTGTCTGAGTAGAAACTAAGGGAGACATCACTTCAAGTACATTTACAATATGGCATAACTAAATTGCTTATCACATAACTAAATTGCTTATGACATAACTAAATTGCTTATCACATAACACATGTAATTACACCTGCAGACACCAACCTACCACATTTCAGATTCAATGGTCATGTAAGTATTTCAGTCCCACCAACAGTACCTTCAAGTATTGCACAGAGATTCTACAAAGTATACTTTACATTACAAGTATACTTTACATTATGCTACTTTATAAGTATACATAATAAGTATACTTTACATTATGCTACTTTATAAACCAATATAAACGGAAACATGCTTCTTTATATTATGCTTCTTTATAAACCAATATAAACAGAATCTGCTAATTATAAACCAGTATTCTAATAAACCAGATTATAAACCAATTTTCACACAGTGCATTATATAAGCCAGATTCTAAACCAGATTCTAATATACAAGTAATATAAACCAGTGCATTATATAAGGATTGCCTAGTGCATTATAGCATTATAAACCAGTGCATTACATAAGCAGTGCCCAGTATCAAAACAACAGTACAAAATATAGCATAAACTTAAGAAACTAAGCATCTAGTCTTGAGTTTGTTGTGGCGCTTGCGACCCTCCGTCTATAACCACTTCTACAGCCTGTTTTGCAGTCTTCTTAATTTTCTTACTGCCACCTTTTGGAATTGTTCTCTCAGCAGCTCGCTTCCCTTTACATGTGCGCACGTTGTGTCCCATGATCCCACATTTCTTGCATGTAACAGTTTGAAGATTCCTGGGCAATGTATTTTGGTATCTCGGCTCATCACTTGATTTGTTACGATTTTTCTTCGGACGACCAATTGATCTCCTCATGACTGGAGGGTTGATTGGCTGATTAACATCAGTTGGCCATAGATCTGGACCGTTGGTAGGCATGATTATATGGCTATAAGTTGCCAACACAGTACTTTTCCTGCACACAAATACAAGTTGTATTGGTTTAATGTAATTCATATACAATGATTTGTCAACACAACAAAGTAGATTTCCTGGATAATAGATTTACCTATAGTATGATGAAACATACTCTTCCGGGTCTTTTTTGTTAAACCATATGCAAGCGATAGCATGACAACACGGTATTCCCGTTAGATCCCACTTCCTACAAGCACATGTCTTTTGCTTTAAGTTGACAGCATATGTAGATACTCCATTCGAAACCCCAAATATAGCAAAATCATCATCTGCATGCCATGTTGCAATCCATTCTTCTGCAACCCTCTTTGCCTTTTCTAAGATTTTTTGGACTTTTGGACTTACAACACCTTTGTACCTACTGATAACATCCTTTTGAGTGGAAATTCTGACAGTTATGTAATGTTTTATTCCTTCCAACAATGTAATTATTGGCTTGTCCCTATACTCTAAGATTGCTCGATTAAAAGCCTCGCACATGTTGTTAACTTGCAAGTCGCAGTGTGTGTCTGTTTTGAAATGGGACCTACTCCAACATGCAGCAGGTACAAGCCATCATGTCTTTCCATGCAGCAGGTGAAAGCTCCTTCATATGACTCATTGCTCTCTCCCACCCAGGGACTGTTGTAGCCCTTGCTGCCCTCCATAAAGCTTCCTTCAATTGTTCCCCGGGATATTTCTTTCTCCAGTTCCCATATAAATGTTTAACACACAATCTGTGTTCAACATTTTGGCTAGTCTCTAGAATAGCTGGAACCAGACCCTGTAGTAAATGAAATGACAATTCTGTCTAACATTAGTAAGTGAATGACAATTTTGTTCAACAATTCTGTGTAAATGACAATTCTGCTCAACATTATGTGAATGACAATTTTGTGAGAAACATTAGTAAGTGAATGACAATTCTGTTGAGAAATATTAATAAGTAAATACCTTCTATTGATCGGATATAAATCCATACCCCTTAGGTTGAATGGACTGTAAGTCATCAAGTAGTAAGTTGAGAAACCATTGCCACGAATTCTTTGTTTCAGCTTCCACAACCGCATAAGCTATTGGTATCATCTTATTATTTCCATCTTTACCAACAACACCTATCAACTGACCTCCAAACTCCCCCTTTAGAAAACAAGCATCCAAACCAATTAGAGGTCTACAAGTTGTTACAAATGCTGCTTTACATGCTTCCAAGCATACATATATTCGTTCAAACACGGGCCCTCCAACAGAGTTGTCACACTGAATTTTAACGGTGGAATTAGGATTTGACTTTAGCAATTCCTCAGCATAGCTCCTAAGATGTTTGAATTGTTCCCGACCAGCACCGTGAATCATCTCTATTGCTCTTTTCTTGGCTCTATAAGCTTGATTCATTGATAACTTAACCCCCCACTTCTCAATACCTATTGCAATCAACCCCTTAGTTTTCAATGCAGGTGTGTGTCTTAATATATACACAAATTTGTGAGCCAACCAATCCGTTTTTGCTTGTCTATTCGTGATTGTCCTATGACAATTATGTTGATCAGTGAAACTAACAAGTTGCCAAGACTGATTTGCTTTTCTCATGCTAAACCTTAAATGAAATGGACATCCATCCATACACTTAGCAACCATTCTCTTCTTGTCATTTTTCTTGAATACGAGATTCTTCTTATTCTCCAGTGCATATTCTTTTACGGCATCTCTGATCTGCATCTTATCCTTAAACATCATCCCTATTTCAAATTTGGCAGTCTCTTTAAATTTTGGAAACCTTACCATATCACCTTCGTCATCACTAGCAGGTGGTGTATAAAGTTCATCCGAATCACAACTTTCAACATCAGAAATATCATTCTTTCTTGAAATTTTCTCTGCTGAAGCGTTTGGAAGAACAGTCGTCCAATCAACACCAACATCAGGACCTAAGTTACACTCATCACTATCATCACTATCATCACTTTCCTCGTAATCATCTGCATCATCACAATTTTCAACGTCAACATCCTCAAAAGTAACATCTTTGCAATTAGCATCTTCATCATTTACTTCTTCAACATCAACATCCTCAACATTTACATCTTCACAATTCTTCTCTTTATCATTGACTTCTTCAACATTTACTTCTTCAACATCAACATCCTCAACATTTACATCTTCACAATTCTTCTCTTCAACATTGACTTCTTCATCATTTACTTCTTCCACATCAACATCCTCAACATTTACATCTTCACAATTCTTCTCTTCATCATTGACTTCTTCAACACTTACTTCTTCAACATCAACATTCTCAACATTTACATCTTCACAATTAGCTTCTTCAACATTTACTTCTTCAACATCAGAATCCTCAACATTTACTTCTTCAACATCAACATCCTCAAAATAACATCTTCAATATTGACTTTTCAACATTGTGTTCAACATAAACGTCAACAACTTTAAACCCTCTAACATCTTGCACGAACTTTAACACATCTTGATCATTATTCAAAGGCCGAAGTCCAAGAGAAAATGAGAACTTAGGGTCCCGATACCATAAACACCGTATATTGCAATACCCCTCACCTTTAATCAAACCTTCAATATCCATGTAGGACATTAGGTCCACATCCCAATCCCAATTCATTTACAAGTAGTCCCCAACATACGACTTCTCGGATGATAAACCAAACGGCCCCTATGGTGTACTCTAAGTCTAACCAATTGATCCTCAGTTGGCCTATACAAACAAAACAAACATAATCAATGCCAAACCCTAAACAGTGCTAACAATGGGGTTTTTCAACTCTTATCAAAAAACATGAATTGGGGTTTTTCAACTCTTATCAAAAAACATGAATTGGGGTTTTTCAACCAAACCGAAATTAAAACCTAACAAATACCTGCAAACAAAAGAAGGTTTGGCCATGTCAGAAAGCGGCGTTGAAGAAGATGAAGAAGATGAAAGCGGCGTGACGAAGACGAGAAAGTGAAGGACACGGCAAAGCACGAAGCGTCAGTTGTTTTCAGAAGGGAGCTTGTTGATTTGAAATGAAGAACACGGCGTCACTTTTTTCCGGATGAACACGACATAGAGATGAAGAACACGGCATTGTGGATGAAGAACACGGTCACAATTGTTTTTCTGAAGAAGCTTTTGTTTCAATGAAGTAAGGGGACATGGAAATTAAATCATAATGACACTTGTTTTCCTTATTTTTAATATTTTAAATTTAATTATAATGACATGGAAAATAAATTGCCAGCATGGAAATTAAATTTTAACATGGAAAATAAATTGCCAACATGGACCCTGCCATGTCATCAGTCAACCTGCCATGTCATAAAAAATGGGAGTCAAATTGGTAAGGGGACCAAAAGTAAAGAACAAAACTAAAAAAGGGACTAAAACTCAGGATTTTAAAATGAGGGGACCAAAAGTTAAAAACAGGGAAAATAGGGGGACCAAAAGTGTAATTAAACCTAAAAAATATAAAAGAATAAATATATCAATACGAAAATTATCCCTCTCATATAGACATGTTTTGATTTATTAAAATTAGGTTAGTGGAATTTTTTAATATTTATTTTTTTCTTCTTTTTTATATTTATTTTTTATACGTTTTTGTAAATTATTTTATTTTTATTAATATTTTTTATGAATTATTATTTTTACAGACCTTTAACTAAACCCTTTTTTTTTTTCATTGGCTTATATGTGTGACTATTTTATAAACACTAATGTCTTTTTACAACAAATCGACGTGGGACTATCACATATTTTCATTACTGCTACATGTTTTCACAAAACATGCTTTACTGAAGGTGAAGAATAATTGTCCATGCATTCAACTCTAACATTCTGGCTCTCCTCTCTCTTTAGACATAATTTTTGTTGATTAAGGTGAAGTTATGTATGTTATTAAACCACTTTATGTTTGATTTTGTTTGAAAGACAAGTTATGTTGTTGTAGTTGTTCATAGTGATAGAGAGATGAAATGATAAATAATCTATGTTGTTGTTATTGTTCATTAGTCAGCAAGGCCATTATATGCAATAGATATGTGGAAACACCATTATTGGCAAACTTTAATATATATAGTCCGATTTCGGGAATTTTGATCAAATTTTAAATAAATATATTAACAAACTTAATAATTATATACTTAATTATTTATTTTTTACATTTCTTAAAAATAAATGGTTAAAAATAAATGGTGTTTTTACATACAAATATTAAAACACTTAATATTTTTTATGTACAAATATAAACAATTCACATACAATTATATATTTAATATTTTTTATTTTTTACATACAACTATTAAAAAACTTAATAATCATAAACTTAATAATATTTTTTTACACATTCTTAAAAATAAATTGTCTTTTTATATACAACTATTAACCACCCACATAGTGTATATATATATATATATATATATATATATATATATATATATATATATATATATATATATATATATATATATATATATATATATATATATATATATATATATATATGTGGTTTATAAATATAACAATTTTGTTTTTAGTCTTTCAAAATAGTTTTCTAAATTGAATGGATTTATATTGAAATCGTGAGCAAATCATTTATCTTATATATTTCAAGCATTCGAGATTATCTTTAGAATTTCTATGCAGAAATATTCAGGATAATTCAATCTATATTCGAGTTTCCACAAAATAGATGAAAACTCGAATTTAGGAAGCAAAATCTGATATTTTTCTGAAGAAGGTATGTGTTATGTGATGTGATTTATGAATTCGGAATGATTTATCTATAGATCATGTTGGTGTTGTTTCACAAGGTTGCAACCCCTGGTGAAACAACATCCTTTCATCAACACTTTTATCAAAACCTGTATGATTTTGCCTATAACAATATTTTTCAAAAGTTGCATAGTTTTATTCTGTAACACTTCACAAAGTATTGTCTATTTTTTGAATTCAAAATTCAAACTCAAGCAACGAACAAAAAACAAAAGCAACGTCGTCGGAGCTGCGAGTAGTCTGGCTGCTTCATTGCGTCGTGCCTAAGTGCTCAAGTGCCGCCTACAAACTGCCACTAACACCTCTACGCCCACGTCTCCAACGACACCAATAATATGGTGTATGGTGGAGACAAGTGGCATAATGCTTGAGACCACCACATTTGTCCATGTAGAACTTTATCCTCATTTATCTTTTGTGTAGTTAACAAACATAACTCTTTATAAAAGCTTTTAAGGTGAGGGTCACTTATATGTGATTGTTTGCCATGTCACATCATCATCTTTAACATGTGACATGGAAGTGTAGCAACTAATGTGACATACCATGTGGCTGTGTGATACCTCTTATATTACTCTCTCCATCCCATAATAATGAGTGACCAAAAAAGAAGAAAATAGTGTCCCAAAATAAATTATCCATTTTAATTTCTAATACACTTTTTTCAATTCTACCCTCTACTCAATAAAACTTTTACAATTACCGATACATAATTAAGGGCACTATAGTAAAAATAGTATCCTCTCTCTAACTTTTTTATATTTTTTTAATATGTATGAAATATTATACTAGATCACTTATTGTGAGACATAAAGGATATTTAATTAAATAAAGAGTGACAAATTAGACATTAAATCTATTATAAAAAGAGAAAAAGGTTAAGATTCATGACCGAAACTCAAAATATATTACTATAATCGTCTTGAAAAATGAACTTTCATGACAAAAATGCAAAATTCATTATTAAAATTTAAAGTCAATCAGAAAAACAAAAAATAAATAACTCTAAACTATAAATATTTAAAAAAAAAATCATTTTACAAATATGCTAAATAATGAAATTATATTGAAATAGTTTTCAACCCATAGTAGTTTGTTTTTACAAAATCAAAATTGCTTGTGGTATGTTTGTTAGCATGTGGAAAAAGTAGTTTGTTTCTACATAATCAAAATAGCTTGTGCTATGCTTGTTAGCATGTGAAAAAAGTACTCCATTTGTTTATGTATGAATACATGTTTAGTAAATAAAATTTATTTTAAAATAAGTTTCATTTTTTATTTTTTATATTTTTTATATTATATTTTCTAATTAATATTATGATATACTACTTTAAATATATTATATTTTACTTGAATGTATGACTTGGAAAATATATTAATATTTAAATATTAATATATTTTATTTTAATTTGCATTTATTAAAATATATATTTATTTATTATTAATGTATTTTTCACATTCATACATGCAGTAAAATAATATATTATAATATTAATCAAAAAGTATAATAAAAAAATATTGAGCAATGCTACTTTGACACCAAAACTGATATTAGATATTTATATTCACTACTGTTTTTTATAAATAGTGTAACAATACTCGTGAACAATACAAATAAAATTAGTTAATAAAATATAAAAAATTAATTAATAAAATGATAAAATTAGTTAATAAATATTCAGATATTAAAAATAATTTAATTGTAAAATAAAATTGGTTAATTAAAAGTAAAAAAATTAATTAATAAAATGATAAAATTGATTAATAAATACTCATATATTAAAAGTAATTTTCAATAGTAAATAAAATTAATTAATAAAAAATAAAATATTAGTTAATAAAATTATGAAATTGGTTAGTAAAAATTCAAATATTAAAAATAATTTTTAATAATAAATAAAATTGGTTAATTAAATATAAAATGTTAATTAATAAAATTATAAAGTTAATTGATAAACATCCAAATATTAAAACTAACTTTTAATATTAAAGTAAAATTATTTAATGAAAAATAAAATATTATTTAATAAATTTACGAAATTGATTAATCACGTAATCTTATAAATATTTTTTAATTAAATTTTTTTTTTTTTGAAAATCATTTATTATTATAATATTTTATTATTCACTACTAATATATTGATAGAGTGAAATACGTGCAAAAATTAGTATCAAAATAAGATTTTGAAAAATAATATAACTGAAAAATTCATATAGAATTTATGTTCGTTTACTTTGCATATATTATTATATTTTAGACACCCCCATGGTCAAAGATAAAGACATATATTATATTTTAGACTTCAACAAGTAATTTTACTATCATAAATTCTTCCATTTGCATCAATCTCATTGAAACTCCCATCAGTTATCAGAATATTTGTTTTAGTTTTTTACATTATTTAAAAGTTTTGATAATATTTTGATTTAAATGTATTTTTGGTCCCCTAGTTTCAAAATTCTAAAGTTTAAGGTCCCTTAGTTTAAGAATCAGGTGAATTTTTAGTCATGTTATACATTCTAAAATTAAATAATTTGATATTATTCTAAAAACATTAAAATAAAACGTGCTCTAATTTAACATATTTTTTTAATATATTTGATTAAATCTTTTCAAATTTAATATTATATTAGTTTCACTCCCTTATTCTCTATAGAAATAAATTTAATTATTTGATTAAATCTCTATTAGTTTCACTCCCTTATTCTCTATTAGTTTCACTCCCTTTTTTTTCAATTTTTTTTTAAATATTTGATTAAATCTTTTCAAATTTAATATTATATTAATTTCACTCTCTTATTCTCTATAGAAATAAATTTAATTTGAATTGTTAAAAAATTATTAATATAATATATTAATAATCCACTAAAATTATTTAAAAAAATTGAATCCAATTTATTTATTAAAAATAAATTTGATTTGAATTGTCAGTGTTTTATCAAAATAATATATTAATAATCCACGAATTTCTTTTATAAAATTCAATTCAATTTATTTATTAAGAATAATGTCATTCAATCCTATTTTATTTATAAAAAAATCTAAAATATTTTTTTAATATAATTTTATTCTCTTTGTCATACATATATTTCTTGGTTGTTGATTTTTTTCCCCGCATACGCATATTTTTTAAGAATACGATCTATAAATTTAATTTTTGCTAGTATACAAAAGTGAAATTAAATAGAATAAATATTTTTAATGCAGCTAAAAAATTGATTTCAAAATGTTAATTCAAACAAAATAATAGAAAGAAAATTAATATCAAAATGCTAATCCTAACTAAATAAGAAAAAAGTTGATTTCAAAATGCTAACCCTAACTAAATAATAGGAAAAAAATTGATTTCAAAATGTTAACCCTAACTAAATAACACCAAAAAAAATTGATTTCAAAATGCTATTATTATTTTTTATTAGTTATTTTAATATATTTTGCCCCTTCAACCATTCAATTCTGGTTCCGCCACTGTTAGTGAGGACAATATATTGAATTTATATACAAACTTGACATCACTTCTATTTTACTTGCTTTTTTCAATCCAAAGAAAGCATGAAATACTGAGATGCTTTGTTCATCCACTAAACTTCCCTGGCCTGGTGTATTAAAGCTGATGTGAGGACCTAGAAGAAACACGTGCTGCATTAGCTGTACTAGCCATGTGAGAGAAAACCAATCATCGTTTTCAGGTGACAACCTTTTGCCGATTCTGGTTTGTTTATCTTTGTCGGTTGATAATTGTTGTACTCCAGTATATCTTTTTATTTGAACCAAGTCAGTTTCAACTATTGGAACTCAAAAGTATAGAAGGCAAAGTGCCTTTTTACCAAAATGAAAGAGAACTCAAAACCAAAAAATGAGTGGATATGTCCGTAGTCTGAAATGCACTTTAAAATCTTGTTTTTTTCTTTCTCCTCGTATCTTTCCACGTCTACAATATTTCTGTGTGCTGAATTGAATATCAACAACGGCCAAATTACTTTGATACTCTCTCTTTAATTATAAGATTCTTTTCAACTACTCCATCGTCCTAGTTAGAACTATCAAAGTTCATGGACGGATTTATTAGACCTGAAAAAGAAGTTAGAGCCTGAAATTTATTTTTCGAGTCTATTAATTTTTGGTTTTTTTAGTCTGATTTTAAAAATCCTAAGAAAAATAGGTCAGTTTGTATGAGTCATAGGTAGTTCATCGACCCGAAAAAAAATATTTTTTTAAAATACAATTAAAGTTTATCCTTTTCAAATTATAATTGTTATAAAATTTTATAACAATTATTATTATAATTGTTATAATATTATAATTGTCATAAATATTTATAATTTTAAATTTATTTAAATAAGTTATTTATTTTGTGTACTACATTAAATAATTTGTAATGTATTTTAGATAGTTTGAATTAAGTTAATGTTGTTTTATATTTTAATTGTTAACTTATATGAATTATTTAGAAATCTTAATTTTGGATATGAAATTTAATATATATATATATATATATATATATATATATATATATATATATATATATAAGTATTATTGCATGTAATTGTATGGTTATTTATAAAAAGAAAGAGAAAATTTTAATTTTTTTAAAGAAATGAGTCAGTTTAGGATTGGGTAGCCCGCAGTCCAGATAGAATTGGGTCTGGGTATTAAAAATCGGACCCATTTAAATATGGATTTTTTGGGTCTGCTCCTAAAAAGTCCGAGGCCCGTATGAGTCATCCCGTTTAGGACCAAATAACTCATTTTGACAGCTCTAGTCCTAGTGATCCAACACATCATTTCACATATATTAAAAAAAACAAAGATGACTAAATCATTTAATATTATAAGAAAAAGTCAATTATTACTAAATCATTTAATATTGTAATTCCTAATATACCCCTTTATTTCCTTTTCCAATATTTTATTAAATTTAATAAAGATGACATTATAGTAAATTTAATTAATGTTTTTGTCAAAATCTAAAATGTTAACTGCACTTGATTGAATTTCTTAATAAATGTGAAAATTATTTTTGTTGATTATAAATGTGTCCGGAGATTATAGTATCTCTAATCATGTATTGAAAATTATGAAATTTTAATTAATTAGAATGTAGAGTTGAAAAAAGTGTATTGGAAATTCAAATGAGTCATTCATTTTGGGACACCATTTTATTTTAAATGAGTCACTCGTTATGGAACAGAGGGAATATTTCTTCCTCCATTTCAAAATATCTATCGTTTAACGTTTTTCACACAAATTAAGAAATGCAATAATGTTGTCATATGATATTACACTTTTACAAAATTAACCTTATTAATATATTGAAAGTAGTGTCCAAAGTAAAAAAGTAAATGACACAATTGAAAAAATTGCAATCATTAATACACCATGAAAAGTGAAAATAACAAACATTTTAAAACAAATTTTGTTTGTTAAAACGACAGTCATTTTGAAATGGATGAAATGTTAAATTTATCACTCTCGTCGTTGAATTTAAAGTTTTTTTTCAAACAAACAAGAAATGGAAGATGAGGTAGCGCATTTGTGTCTTGTCACAGTGGATTTGTATTTTCGATGCAGTGAAAAGGGTGATGACAAACAAGGTTAGCACTCGCTTAAATCAGTGAGTGAAGTCAAAAGTAATCTATGAGTGAGAATGAATCTGAATACTTTAAAATGAGTGATTTATCTTTATATACTAAAATCTATTAAAATTGCTCATGTGTGTTGCAAGATATTCTGCAGATAGTTACCATATTGGATCAGACAATGATTGTTGCATTGGAGAATGGGATTGCCTACTTCTGGTTATTACGAAAGTATACTTGCTCTGCATGTTTTTTCACTTGGGGTTATGTTAGACAACGCCAATTTATCTAGAGGGTGTGATCCTCGATCAATTATGGTGTCGTTTTCCGTGACAAGTGACCTCGAGGAAGAGGAACTTATAGATTCTCTTCTACTCAAATGAGTCTTTCAATAAGAAGATGTGCAGTCTAATACTGCCCCAAATTGTAAACATTGGTGAACAGTTCATTTTCTCCTATAGTATATATATTGGTTTGAACTTGTTTAAGGCTTTGGAGTATTACAATTCAAGAATTTGTGCTTGCAGTTAAAGTTGCTTAAAGGTTTAAACTTGAATGGCTCTGACCGATAAGAGGGGGGATTGAAGTGTGAGGGGATGAAATGATTATAGAAGTTATGAGGATTGAATCGACTTCTTTGTCTGATCAGGCGACGATTTTCTTACGCGAGTGAGAACAAGTGATCCACCTCAACGGTCAAACTTGCATTAGGATAAATAATTAACTAAGGCGACTTGGGTGTTACCACCGTTGGTACAAAATTAATCGAAGATTAGAATGAAACATGTGTCAATTGCATGAGAGCAACAGTTAGGATACAATAGATTTTCGTGGAACTTCGTGAGAATTAAAAGTCGAATCGCATAGACAACGTCACTGCTCCATGTTGGAACAAGATACCGATGATAGAGTAAAAGAGAGCTTTTGTGATGTCGCGGTATGAGCCTCTGATACAGTGGAACGTGGGTGGACCTACAACGTTAACATTGCGACACTCAATTAAGTGAGGTTAAAGAGTGATGATTGCTAAATTTAAATTGTTGTGAATTTGAGTGTGAATAATTAGCACTCATCAGCTTACATTGTAAATATTATTGAGTTTAATTCTTTTATCCCATTTTTGTAGGTATTCAAGCATTGATATTTAGTCATTGTACATAGAGCCTTGAATATGATTTCCAACGCTTTAAACCGTGCACAAATAGGAGATATGATTCTCAAGTTATGCCAAAAATAATGCTGATTTTTCCAATTTACTGCCAGGCCCGCCAGGATCTCACCAGGCGAAGCAGATGCGGTCCAGATGCGTGGAAATGCACCTAGAAGCGTGAAAACACTATTTTGAACCCCCAGACTCGCTGGGCGAGACAATATGGGTAGAATCTCATTATAAAGGAGCAAAAATAACATTTTTAGGTTATAGGTAGGGTAGTTTTTGATCCCAAACCATCAAAGATCATTTTTGGTAGGAGAAACTAGAAAACAACAATGGAGCTTGCATTGAATGATCCGGAGTCGAATTTCTCAGCAATCGACACTAATAACTCGTGAGATATTTGGTTCATTTCTCTTCTTCTCTATGTATTTTTCTATTTGTTGGGTTATATTTGTATATTTACTTTGAACATATGTATATTTGTTGATCATGATGTTGTATAAAACTTGTTTTACAAATCATTGTTGATGTCTCCATTAATTTTTTAATTTATGTTTGAATTTGGGTTGTTATAGACATATACCTCACAAATCTTGATTAATGATAGATATATATTAGTTTCTAGATACTAGAGATAGATTTAGAGCTAATAATCACCGTAGATATCAGAGCTTAATGTCTCAGTGTTGTTTGTGTTGTAGGTTGTCTCCAACTTTGTGTTGTAGGTTGAAAAGTTTATTTTGAGTAGTGTAAATTCATGCTTGATAAATTTTCTTCTCTGAAAAATGAATTGTTTTTTTGTTAATAACTTTAATTTTCTCATTTACCTTTTATACAAACTAACCCAATTTAACCTCAAACCCATAAATGCGAGAAATTGTCGAATGACAATTCAATAACATTAATCCATGTGAAAATGATATAATAAAACCTATAATAATACTTACTTTTATTTATCAGTTTACCGCTTCATCAAAGAAATAAGTGTAACTTTCAAGAGTGAGAATGAATAAATAATGTATGTTAGTGCACATAACAATTTATAAATAACAATTTATAATTTATAATGGTGGAAGGTAAAAATAATTTTCGCTTGATACAATGTGGATTGTTGGAGACCATATAATCAGATCTAACAATGTTTAATGAACCAATAACTCAGATCAAATACACCTTCTACTGAGATTCTACCTGTTCGCCATCCTTATACAAGGATACTACTCTGTGTTGAACTTTTAGAATTGAGTCGATTTCATTGAATATTCCGTTAGTTCCAAACAATTATATTTTTTAAATTGTGCATAATTTTTTATAAAAAATCATTTTAAAAAAAAGATTAAGATGAGCATTGGACAAAAGTTACCAACGTGTAAAGATATCTTTCCATGTGATTGAACCAAGAATGAATAAAAAAAAAGGAAATAGATTGTGATGTATATTTTCTACAACCAGATATATTGGTCTTGAAAGTACAAACACCCACATGCGAGATATACACATTGATACATTAAATAAGGAAGGATGACTCGGACGTAAATAATGTTAAATATCAACTAAATGAAATACGATACTTGTCGTTTTCATGTATTTGGTCAAAATGTGAACTAAATACATTTTTATTTTATTTTTATATTTTAATATAATGAAGTATATACATTAAATTAAGATACATCTAAGATACATTAAAATTTGTATTGATCAAATAATTAAGATCTATAATTAAATTTATGGTCAATTTGTTTTAACTTTATTTAAAAAGAAATGTTAATTAGTCTCTCTGGAGCACAAGTTAAAAATTTTAAAATATATAATTTGTTTATTAAATAATATATTACAGTGCTTCACACAGAAATATTAAAAATTAAATTATATATTTTTATAATAATTGATATTTAATTTTAATTAGTATCTAAAATTATTTTTGTAGGCGATTTGAATTATACTATTAATTTTTTAATGTGAAATAATAATATAAAATATATTTTATATTTTTGTTTTTGTTTTTCTAAGTTATGTAAGTTATTTTTTAAATTGAGGCTAGGCTATGATTGTCATCATGACAACCTTAAATTTATATTAAGTAGGGGTGAATTTTATTCAAATACAATTTTAAATATTGTTATTATTTCATTTAATATCTATTTTATCTAATTTAGAAGTTATGCATTAATTACTTAAATATTTACATTTTTAGAAATTATGTATTAGTTAAACTTTAATAAATAAAACTAATATCATATATTATATATTATCATTAGTTTTTACAGTTACAACAAAAACTATTTTCATATATCACTTTTGAATATAAAATTTAATAGTAATTAAAGTTACAAATATTATTAATAATATTAACTAGCCGTAACAAAAATTAAAAATAATATTAGTCGGAAGTACTTCAAATTAATTAAGCATCTCTAAGATAAGATTCAGAGGTATGAGAAGTTCGAAAAAAAATGACAAATGTATTTTAGTAATATATTTATTCAAAAACAAATTATTTTAAAAAATAAATTTAAACATGAATAAATAAATTTGTGTCCAAATATTTTTTATATAATAACTTATTAGAAATGTATAACAAATTATATTAAAATTTTATTTTATAAAAAAACAATTTAATAGAGCGATGTACTTCTTATGAAATCAATTTCAATGGTTATTTATATTTGTTAAATAAATTATCTACTTCTTCTATGTTCTTATAAATATATATTTTTTGTTTTATTTATATTTAATTTATTCATATTATTAATATTAATTAAAAATATTTAAGAATTTTTTTTATGTATCAACACCATTAAAAAGATATTTATTTTTTAAGTTTTAATTTAGATATAAAATAGAGTTTATAATTCTTGTACCAACAATATTAGATTATAACAAAACATATATATGTTTCTCCTATATAAATTATAAAATTGAAAAGATTTTAATAAATCTATTTGCACAATTAATTAAATTTTTAATAAAATTAATAATAATAATAATAATAATAATAATAATAATAATAATAATAATAATAATAAAAAATAGATTTATAACATATTTATTATATAGTTCATAGTATTATAATTATTTTATTATACAAATTTGTGTAAAGTAATGTTAATGAAAATGTTTGAAACAATAGCAAAATAGAAAGTAATGAGATGCAATAAAGAGTGACTACCAAATAATTAAAAATAGAAAAAATAGTTATTTAAAAAATAAAATATGTTTTAGAGTTGTTACTTAAATTTGATCGTCTCTTGAGAGTATCTTATAATCATATGAAAACGTGTGTGTATATATATATATATATGGCTAAATTATAATTTTGGTCCTTTTATTTTGCCGTTTTTACGATTTTAGTCACTCTATTTTGTTTTTGAACACTTTTGGTCTCTCATCCTTATTTTGACTACAAAAAACGCCTACGGGTCATTTTTTAAACACTTTTTCAACTGGCAGAACGTTCAAATGAGATCATTAATACATTAATGAATAAAGTTAATGATTTTCAAAAGTAACACATACGCGTTTTTTGTAGCCAAAGTGGAGATGAGAGACCAAAAGTGTTTAAAAACAAAATAGGAGGACTAAAATCGTAAAAACACCAAAATAAGGTGACAAAAATTGTAATTTAGCCTATATATTTTTATTTAATTTTATAATTAAATCGATCAATTTCACTTCAAGACATTTGATATAGATATCACACCATCTATAAATTCCAACTTTGACATATCATATGTTTTAATAAGAAAATAATACTATAATAATTGCAAGTGATATTATTAAAAACTCAAACTACTCTTATATGATATAGTCGAATATTAAATTAATACCTATTAAAATAAAATAATAATAACAAAACATATTTATAAGACCGTGAACTAAGAGATACTGATAAATTTATAAATAAATATTAATTACAAAACTTGTGTAAAAGATCTTAGAAAAAAAATACTGGCACCTCTAATTTTATTATTGATATAATTTTACATATAGTATATTTTATAAGAAAACAAGAGTTATTAGCAAAGTGAGAGGAAATACTTTTGCATGTGTAATTCTTTTAATTTTTTTGAACAACATTGTAATATATTATTAAACTTGTTAATATGATATTACTCATTAGACAAAAGAGTTTAATGTCATATTCAATACATTCTACTTCAAACATGAAGAAATTATAATAGTATTTTTTTTTTCCGTAAAAAATAGTGACATATGTGAGGGCAAGAGTCATGTTTTCATGATGTCAAAATTCTACACTATCCTCAATGACATATAAGCCTAATTGGATAAGCTTGGATCACAAAATTGGGATGAAACTTGCAGGAAATTTAGCATTTGGAAAGAAAATTGAAAGTTGTGTCAACGTAAATCAGGCTCTGGTCGACTCATGTTTTCGTGGAACTCGCGGGTTGTGTTGCTCCGACCCTTTGGTCGACCCAACCTGTGTGTCTTGAAATTTGAAGGTTGCGTCGATGGAGCCCCCTTGTGCGGCAGACACATTCAAGTTTTTTGGCCCTTCTCCTAGGCTTGGGATGTGTTGCGCGACCCTCCCTTCTGGAGCGGTCGACCGCTCACTTAAATGTTGCAGAATTTTCTTTATTTTTTATGTCTTTCAATTCTATTTTCATTAACACATATAAATAGTGGTTTGATTCTTTTTGAGCAGTTAACAAAAACAAAATGAAAGATACACATAGATAGCACTTCATTTTCATCCTCTCTTCTCAAACATCAACTTCTACATATAACCATGGTTGTCGATTCAAGAAAAGTGTAGCGGTGATAACGTTCAAATCGATGATTCGATTCTGATTAGGGTTGTGCTTTGTGGGCTTGTTCTGAATAAAACCGTTAGGGTTTTGTCCTCCAAGATCCAAATCGGTGAGGGTTTTTTATACAAGTCCTTGCTTCAACGGATTCAGCCGAGTGAAAGGGTCGAGAAACAGTGGGTTTGCTCGATCAAGTAACGGTAACCAGAGGATCGTGAAAGAAGATTTTGGGTCAATAAATTTCGACCAAAATCAGCCGAGTGAAAGATTGGTACAACAAATTGTTCGTGCATTCAAGTAACGTTGACTAGAGGTTTGTTCGAAGGGATCGACACTTAGTTTGGCTCGAACCAAGGAAATGGTAGAAGATAGCTTCATCACCAACAATTGGCTTGAGTGTATTGGGAACTATTTCTTCACCTGTTACATTTTGCAATTTAGTACAAACTATCTCAATTCTAGATTCTAGAATTGGGGACAGACATACCCTACGCGAGGACGACAAGGGGAACTGCCTTAATAAATCATGCGTTCTTCTTCTTCGCTCTTTACTTTCTATACTTGCTTGCTATAATTTGTGTGAACTACATTGTCAAACTTGCTTCTATTGAATTTGTGGTGTGTCGAGCTCAATTTACTACATTGGTAATAATCCGTTTGGTTATTACCTAAGAAAACTCACCATCATAATTAGGTAAATTCAAGCCTAGTGCATTGTGCACACAAGGTATTTGACAAATTGGTTCATACACAAATTATTCATTGTGCTTGATTTTATTCTTAAACAAACTCATTGGAAGTATTGCATACTCATTGAGCGCGTTTAAGTGATTGACCAATTAAGTATAAATGTATTGATTCACATTTTCTCATATTATCTCGTATGGTTCACATATCTGATCTTCTCAATAGCAGACCGTTCAGACAATTAAAATTCATGGAGCTTTCACATTAATTTTGAAAAACGCAAAAATTTAAATAAACGATCTATTCAACCCCTTCTAAATCAATCACATCGTCTAACGTGTATGATTGCAAAAAAATGACTACTAAAATAAAATAAAATTTGGAACAAACTAATTAAATAGTCAAATAAAATAAATAGAACAAATATGAAAAGAGTAACTTCAATAAGATGGTCCATCAAATATCTTAATAGGGTATATATATATATATATATATATATATATATATAAAAAAGATTGTAAAGCTTCCTACATAGGATCTTTTGTACATTACCAACAAAATTTTCAAAGTGATTAAAAATAGGCATATTGTATACACAATTAAATTTCCATGTGTTCATTTTTTTAAGATTGGAGAGGTGGAGAACATCTACTTATTTAACTCTTATAAATAATGATTTCAATAGAGACACATATTGAATAGGTTTATTATTGAACCATCAATATTGCGGAGAAAATTCTTACATGATGTGAAGTTGAAATTTACTAATCTAATATTAATAATAATAAGTAAATATTTAATTTATAAAAAATGAAGAAATTGACACCTTTATATCTAAAGTTTTATTGATAGAACAAAGTTCTTACCACAAATAATAATTAACTACAAGTAAATGATGAGAAAGTTTGGACATACTCTACATCCTCATATGTGGAAAATCAAGTATAAGAAATGAAAGGAAATTGAAGATAAATTTTGTTGTTTTTTATTTTTTATTTTTAATTGAAATTTCTTATCTTTTTTATTCTTCCAATTAATTATAACAAAGAAAAATTAACTCAAATAATATAGTAACCAAATTCCTCTTAGACTTTCTCAATCCAATTTTCAATTTTATAATCAAATGATATTTAACAATTCACTTTTTTTTCTTGACAAAATATATGATTCTAATCTGGAAATTAAAATTAAAAAAAAAATAATGAAATTATAATTATTCAAATCACATATATGAGATAACAAAATTAAAGAATATAAATTAAGAAGGAAAAAGAAAATCTTCAAAATTACATAAGTTTCTTATTTTTTCCTTTAATTATATGAAAGAGAACATAAACTAAAATAGTATTATAGAAACTTTTTAGAAATGTGAATAAGAGAGTTTTTGAAAGACAAATGAAAAAAATGAGATTGAAGAATGTTGAAAGTAATTCCTTTTGAAAATATTTTCTTGAGAATGATTAGCTTAAAAAGTTAGTTTAGTATGTGTGTGATTAGTTATATACTTAATAAGAAAGCTCTTATGTTTTTGCAGTAGATTCACTCAATTGTATCGAGGTCGACTTTCATATATTTAAAGACTTGTCAGATACTTCTATTTTTTAAGCACTTGCTTGATATTTACTCTAAGATGATGCTTGATTTATACTCCTTTAAATGTCATCGTCAGATAATCCAACTTATCAAACTCTATTTACCTGGTTTCATCTTTAACTGCTTTATGTTTCACTTTAGTTTTCATCAAAGACTATATGTCATCACCAAAAGTATCTTAGTATTTAATGGAACTTCCTTGATCAAAAGCATGTTCCTGATCAAAAGTATCTTAGTATGCTCCCCCATTTCAAATCATCCAGAACTATGTTTCACACTTATCACACTCTCACACATTCTCTCTAAAACTTTTCTTTTACTCTCTCACTTATATTTAGCCGAGTGCTTTTTTGAAAAAGTTCTTTTGTGAGCAAGGATAAGTTGTAATTTTAGAATGGTAGATTTTTTAGTTTAACAACGAACTTTTATTTATACATTGGTTGAACATTATATCCATTTAGGGATTGTTTGTTTGGGTTTGAAGATAAACCTATAAAAGCTTTAGTTTGGAGATTGTGTGATCAAGCCTTTGCTTAGGTTCAACATTAGCTCGTGGTAAAATCTATTAGGTTCTTTGTTTTCCCATGGTAAAACCAAGATTAGGTTAAAGCTTAGCCTGATATTAAAATCTTGATAAGGTTTGACATTAGTCTGGTATTAAAATCTCTCAAGTTATAGGTTAACCCAAGGTAAAACCAAGGTTTAAGGTTCGTGAGTTCATCCTGTGTTAAAAGCTCATAAATATTATCTACAAGCTTGAAGATTAACCACTCTAATATTCTCATGGAAAAGATACTAACCACTATGATCCTCCTTTAGAAAGGAAGACTCCCAGCCTCACTTCGTTGTCTAGTGTTTGGTTGGAAGTCTACCTAAACTTCAACTTTCTTGTAAAGTACTTGTGATGTTGTAACAAAAGCTTGAAATTGAAGGACAATGTCTTCTTGTAATCTTTCTCTTGTAACATGTATTGACTTATGACTCAAGTGAAATTTGAAATTAAGTTTCACCCTTTTAATAATCAAAAACCCAAATCCTTCTTTATGCTTACATGATCTATCACCATTAATATGAACCTCGTGTATATGTTGGAAGTGAGTTTGGTCATGATACCTTGATCCAATGAAGGATAATTTCTCTTTATGAAACTTTCCAAAGATACATCTTTCTCTAAAATAATTCTTTAATTCTTTCCCTTCTAAATGCTCTTGAATCATGTTCTCCTCAATCTTTGGACCATGGTTCCAAAACCTTTACATGAATTGAATGACATACTGAACCTTAGCATTTTGTCCTTTGAAACCCTAGCACTCTTTAACTTGATATGATTTGAATGAGATCTACATGAGAGTGTAACTTGTGTCATAAGTAATCCAAGTATTCAAATGAAATTCTATCGCACAAAGCACTCATGATCCTAGTTGAATAAGACTCAAGTATCTCCTTATATAAAACCACATCCATGTGCCTTGTGATCCAAGCAATCAATGACCAAATAAAAACCCTTATTCCATGGATAAGATCTTCTTTAATTTTATCCCTCTTATTTTGTAGTTAAACCAAAGGATATTGAGAAGAAGAACTTTAGAGGATGGACTATCAAGCCTTGAGTCCTTATCAAATAATCATTTCTTAATAGACAAACCCTAATCCATGATCCTTGCATATTTAATTGAGAATCTTGCTAAGATCAGTCTTATTGAATAAGAAACCTAATCCTCTTGTGTGCAAAATGATGAAGGAAGTAACTTGAGATGTAGAGATAAAGATATTCAGGATAGCCAACGTACCAAAACTCTAGTTCATCAGATTCACTACTGAAATACTTTGAAGAAACCTTGATAATGGCCTTGTATATTGAGGAGAAGAAGTCCACACAATCCATGAGTCAAAAACCCTAGCTTCAAACCATGATTGTTCGAGAAACAGGTTGAATCCCTTGAATAAAGCTTAAAGCCTCAAAGTCATAAAGAAATCCTAATTCCTCAATACCCTTGATCTCATACTAAATTTATTGATTAATGATGCATTAGGTGTTAAATGACCTAATGGAAAGGTATGTACATGATGATGCATAAGCCATATGATTATATTAAATGGTAGGACAAATTTGGGGTATGACAGATGAGTATGTGTTTTTCTTGTTTGACCAAACCTCTATAATACTCGATTTTCTCTCTTTCCCTTAACTCTTTATTTTTTGCAATTTATATTATGCAATTTGTTTTCCGCAGCTTAATATTTAAATTATTTTCAGAATGATTTTAAACTTTGATTTTAATTCGCGAAGTTTTTAAAAACTATGTTTTTCTGAACCACAACTCACCCCCTTTTATGCATGATGTCTCATGTCCAACAACAACATTCTTGAAATTGTATCCATTCTCTTCAGTCTCGAGAATGATATCTTCACAAGGAAGATTCAAAATCTCTCCAAACACTTATGCTAACTGAGATATCCCATGCCTTTTTACTTCAAAATGAACTACTTCATCAGTGAGGTTGATATTTGAGAAGAACATCTTAACTAGTGATTGCTAAACTTTTTTTAGGGGATGCAGAGAAAAGTGGATAGGTTGATTTCTTCAAAAAAATTAATGACTTCAGATTCTTTAAAATTCGATTGATCAAGGGTGTGAATCCTTATGAGGGATTGGTCGACAAACTCAAATCAAAATATTTCTAGATTGAGTTTCCAATAGATTGGCTAGTGGCTCCAATTGATCGGTTAGTTAGTTATTTTAGGATTTTTTGCGTTCTTCATTGAAACCACCTGGCTGAAATTCCGATTGATAGGGGTATATCAATAGAGTCGCCATCAAACGTCTTTTATCTCGCGACGCAGAAAGGAAAACATCGAGTAAACCTGAAGGGGAGAAATCGCGGTCCTACGACCGAGAGACCGAGAGAATCTAGGTAAGGGAGATAGTTACGCGAGGGGAAGGGATTAGCACCCCACACGCCTATAGCACTCTATGGTATCCGCTTCTAATTTCTAGCTAAAGGGTGTGTTATATCTATCTATTGCTCAATCGCTACAATGCATGTAAAAGAAAAGGAAAATAAAGAAACCATGGGGAAAAGAAGGAAGTATTTACAAGTTATGCTCGACCGAGCCCCGTGACAAGATGCCTACATATTCCCACGTGCAATGGGAAAGTTAGAGCGTCGTAGTTCGGCTCACTTGTTTTGGTGTGTTTTGTGTTTTTTACTTATGAAAAAGGTTTTAAACACAAAAGAAAATGCGCCCGTAGGCGAAAAGAGTTTGTCTTGGTTGGTTGCTTTACCTTGAGAAAGGAGTTCAAACCATTATTAAGTGTTTTGTTTTTGAAATAAAAAGAAAGCAAGTTTTAGTTTTAATTACACGCAAGTATGCAAAAAGAACTAGCAAAACAGAAGGGAGACTAACTAGTATCATCCCTAATGTTATCGTGCAAAGATTGGACCTATGGTTGAGGATGTAAGGGAATCTCTATCTATGTTAACATGAAAAGGGTGAAAATCCTAATGTCTAGGCTCGAGAATCTACCCTAACCGAGCAGTCCTAGGGAAAAGCTATCTTATATCCGTCTTGGTTAAAAAACCAAGGGATGCAAAGGGATGAAGCAATCAAGTGCTTTTGGCAAAACCGCACAAACAATGCAATGCACAAACAAATGTCAAACAATTTGTAGGCATAGCCCACGGAGCAAATGATGCGAGTTCAGCAGTAAATGCGAACCCCGAGAATGAGTGAAGAGTCAGAATAAGGGACTCTAGCCACTTTAGTAACCGACTCGTTGGAATAGTAACACGATTCGTGTGTACCATACAGACACGGACGAGAACTGTGGGGGACGACTGCCGACCCTTTCCACTTGCCCATATATCATTGACTCAATAGCAGGAAATATAAAAAGCGGGACTTTGCTTGGTGGTGCCACGTCGGGTGTCCTAACCACTTCTGACCTATGCAAGCACAATTGTAAACACAATGAAAAGCGCCTCCATATGCACAAATGAGGACTTTAAACAAACCAAACACAATTAGCAAACAGAAGCGCCCTAAATGGGTCTTTAAATAAACCAGAGGGGTTCCTGAACATGCTCCAACTACGGAAGCCCCATCATGCATCTTTATTCCTACTTCTCATGGCAAAATAAAGCTGTAAAGACCTACTTCCCATGACATCTAGGAAAGTTGTAAGAGAATGCGATAAATGGTGTAGGAACTACCACATGGATATAAAATCCAAAGAGCACTGCAAGCTAAAGAAATACTCCTGAAAACTTCAAGTACTGCAACCACACAATAAGAGTAAACCAGTGAGAATAGCTTAAGGTATCAGAAACAAGCGGAATACGCGTTTATGCGTATCCGAAGTAATAACACCTGTAAGAAGGGAGTTAGACCCAAAAAGCAAGCAAAGGAATGTATATGTGGGTATACAAGCGCAAAACATTGAAGAATTATGTCGTACATGTGTACAACACCAGCTCCTGCATCAAATACATCTCAAACCATGCCTAAGAATGTTAGAACATATGAGGTTTGCATTTAGAATTAAGACAGACCAGAAAAATCAGTCCCAGGTCGCGCTAAGCCTACTATCTGGCGCTAAGCGCGACCCAAACAGAAGCTTTGGTGCTTAGTGCACTCCTGGTGGCGCTAAGTGCGACCTACAACACAAAGTCAATAGCTTTGGCGATTAGCGCGCTCCTGGTGGTGCTAAGCGTGGTCTGTAACCTGCAGAATTTCCCTGTTTTTGTTCCGGATCACTTCTCCATGATGTTCTCATGCCGAAAGCTCATCCAAACAGTTAAGCAAAAATTCCAATGCTCATAGATGAGAGTCAATGTGTGAGCATGCATGGAATGCAACTTGAGGCAACAATTCCAATGTTCTAGATGAAATTCAAATGCATTAACATGTGAGGAATGCAAGTTGAAACAATAGTTCCAAGGTTCCTAGATGAGAATCTACGCATGAACACGTGAGGAATGCAAGGTGAAACAATGGTTCCAATGTTCCTAGATGAAAATATATGCATGAACATATGAGAAATGCAAGGTGAAACAATGGTTTCAATGTTCCTAGATGAAAATCTATGCATGAACATGTGAGGAATGCAAGGTGAAACAATGGTTCCAATGTTCCTAGATGAAAATCTATGCATGAACATGTGAGGAATGCAAGTCAATGATTCTAATACTCATGTATGCAAAACTATGCGTGAGCATGTTAAGAATGCAAGGTGAAGCAATTCTAATGTGCATTATGCAAAGTTGTGATGTATGCACATGTTAAGAGTGTGAGTTGAATCAACACTTCTAATGCGCATATGCAAATAACCAATGTAAGTAAGTCATGCCACAAATAAATAATGAAAGATTACGTCAAATCCTAGTTGTGCATTAACACAAATACTTGAGATGCATATGCATGAACTATTTACAATGCACAATGTACCTAATGATCAAGATGCCTTAGAATCTACATGTCGACATTCTTCGAATGCAAATTATGCCCCAAGCCATCATGAATTAATCCAATTCAATCAATCTATATGCTCTCTAATGCATGAGCATATGATAAATGATGCTAGATGCATAAGTTTGTGACCTGGATGCAAGGAAAAAAACAAATGCATGGGTGCTATGTACAAAAATCCTCACACCGACACGAATAACATTGCAAAATCTGATTCAAATCAAAGAATTCGAGAATGAAAGTTCAAGAATCAGAATCTACATGGAATTTGCAAGCAATGACAGAGTTCAATTTCAAGAAAAGCTAAAAGTTAATAATAGCTTAAAATAAGTGCTTAATTGAACTAAACACTTACTTGAACTTGAAGTTTGAATCAAATTGAAGAGGAATTCCTTGTGCTCTTCAAAGAAAATACCAAATCAACACCGATTTGATGATAATCCTTGAAATCAACCTTGAATTCTTAAAGAAAACTTGGAATCCTCAATGTAGAATGGAGGAAGATGAAGAAGAATTGCTTAATTCTTGAAATTAAAGAGAAATCAAGAAGAATTGGCTCCTTCTAGGTCAGATTCGAGTAGAAGAAGGAGAAGAGGAGCAAGATCCTGTGAGGAGAAAGCTTGAATGAGGATAAGAGAGATCGCAGGGCGCTCTTAGCGTGGTGAGCACGCTTAGCGCGGTCTGCGATGGTGGCAGTTGTCAGGCAGAGGTCCGGTGGCGGCCTGTGGTGGTTGCTTTGAGGGAAAGTTAAAATTTAATTTTGTCCCTTTGCTTTGTGTTGAGAGAATTTGGGGTATGATTTGTGGTGAAAATTAAACAAATGATTCTCCTCCCTCAAATTGTGAAGGCAACAATCTATTTATAGTTTTGGGAATGGGCCTAAGAGTGCCTTAGATCCATGATTAAGCCCAAATCCTGATTATTCAAATGATTTTCGTAATTAATCCAAAACATCCAAATTCGTGCGAAATTTGAAGTCGGAATATAAATTAAAAGTGTCCGGAATGTGATTTTGCTTGCGTTTATCAAAATTTTGACTTGATCGGGTGAACGGTCAAGGCTGCATGGATTTTTGAAGTTTCAGCACAGTTTTTAGGCTACTGACACATGCAGAATTTTCAATGCGCTCTTCGAGGAAAATGCCTCGAACGAGGGTCTTGTGATCAAAATATGCAAGTGAGTATTTCTGAGACAATCGAAGCTAATGAAATTATTGAAATTCGTTTCGATAAAAATAAAGTAAGATATGATTTTTCGAAGTTTGTGTATCAGATGAAAATTGCTCGGTTCAGCTCAAAATCAACTCCAAAGAATAAAATTATGGTATTGATTGGTGAGGAATCAACTCTTCATTTGCAAACAAAAGTTATGGAGGGCTTCGGTACGGAATTTTAGAAATTGGTCCCGCTTAATTCCGAGTTTCCAGCAGGGAGATATCAACTATTTAGTGGGAAGAATGCACGGTTCAGCACTAAAACTCAGTTTAATCCACTGGAGAAATCAATTTCTTTAGGGACCTTCCTCACACAATTTACTTCTGACTTTCAAATGAAAGTTGTAGATAAAATTGAGCGGGAATTTCTGGTCAGAAATCAACAGAAAATACCCGACGAGCTGAGAGATACGCCTTCTGGAGTGCCCAAAACACGCCGAAAACCCGACATTCAATTTATTGAGAAATAAGCAAATAAATGCTTTTTGTTTGGCGAAACGGCCTCCAAAGTGATTTGAGATAACCAAAACGTGCCACTTTTCATTACTTGGGATACCTTGAACCCGGTAACCTCATGATCAATTATATGCATGCGACTACACGTATGTTTATGCAATCGAATTATAAGCCAAAAAAATGCGAGAAAGAAGAGGGTAAATTTTGGGGTACAACAATCATCAATGTTAGGATTCAATTTGCTTGGAGCACAAGTTTAGCTAATCTAAAAATATGAGCACCAAGCTTCTCCAATCGATTTCCATAAGGTGATAATCGATAGGTCTTACATCAACGAGCCTCCTTTGTACATTTTGGGCCTTGTGTTGAATTTATTACTTTTCTGCACCCTTATTCAGCCTTACTTGCTCCATTTTTTCTACAAAACACTTGGAGACTCATCCTTTTGGTTGGTAAAAAATAATTTATGAGATGAGAAAAATTAAACACATTATTTTAAGTGATTAATCATATTTTTCCTGATTATTTCAACCTTAATATAGTGTGCTAACTCAAATGTCAAGAGACATTAAAATTTTCCTAAAAGGGAACACCAATCATATTATGATGTGTCATTCTCTATGTATCGTTGGATTCGAGAGTTGGTATAAACAACAAGATGAATAAGTCCATTATAGAAATTTTCACTCAACTAATCACTAAGGATCATAGACCTTAATATATTTTCAACACACTTGCTTTGATTGTTGTGATTGATATCAAACCTTTATGTTAGAACAAGATTTGGTTCTACAATTGTTTCTCTGAGTTTTGATGATAACAAAGAGTATATTTGTATGAAAAAATTTGATACTCTAATGTTTTTTATTGTTTGAGTTAACAAACAGGTTTTTCTTCTGAAGAAAATGCGTTGTCAAAACATTAGAAGAGAGTATGTTCCGCTTTTAGGCTACACAAGTTCTGATGAACAATAGCAAGAAAAACTTCAGAAGGCTCTGAAGTAGTGACTCTAGTATCCGTCTTAGAAACCAAGTTTTTAAGATCTGAAGATAGAAGTTCTAACTGAAGTCCAGATGCTGAAGACTTATGTTTCTGAAGACAGAGGTTCTCAAGACTAAGTGCTGAAGCTTCTAAAGACGAAGTTCTGAAGATTATGTAGACTTGAAGTTCTTGTGATCCTAGTTTCAACAAGGTTTTGAAGACCAATTACTGAAGATTCTAAAGAGGAAGTTCTTAAGATTTTGAAGACTTGAAGTTCTAAAGAACCAAGTGTTATTCTACTTCCTTAAACGCATGCTCAGAAGCCGCTAACGTTTGAAGAAAAGAAGATAACATTTACATGGTACAACGGTACATGGTACAAACAAATTATCTCATTCCACTACCATGAAGGACAGACGTCGAGTATGATCTTGTCCCCCACATGATGGTTTCAAGCTGCCAACTTTATGGAATTTCTAGAAATACTCTCCACTGATTATTATATTTTATTAGGCTATAAAAGGGCTTGAAGACTTAGAGAGAAGGTTGCTCAATTCACTACTCTTTCACGCTTATACACCCATTCACACTTTATGTATATTTTTCTAAATCAATATTCTTGAATATACAGTTTACGTATTTGCTTGTGTAGAAGCACCTTCATTGTAAACAAACTTTGTTCAAATAGTTGTTTGATTTTTCCTTAAGGGACCAGTTGGTATGTATCCTTGAGAAGTCTAAGATTAATGTGTCTTAGATATTGTAAAAGTTAGTCACTTGCAGTTGCTTGTGAATTTTGTATTCACTTTAATTGTTGGGTTAAGACCTCGCTTGAGAGAGGCGAAATCACATGGAAAGATTGACTAGAGTAGCTTGAGGTTATCAAGTGAACTAGTATAAACATCATGTGTATTTTCGTCTTTCCTACTTTCTCTACTATATTATCAAAAGTGAAGTAGTTTTTCAAAGGGAATTGTTTTTCAAAGAAAAGTTCTTAAGGCTTAAAATCCGATTCAAACCCCCAATTTCTTGTATTTTTCGCACCTTCAATTTATGGATAACAAAATTCATACATACTGTATACTTGGAAGTATACTTTTTGCTTTGAACAATTTCGTTGATAATACTCCCTCTGGTCTCATATATAAGCAACTTTACAAAAAATCTCACCCTTTAAGAAAAACGCTTAAATGCAATTAAGTGTTACACTCTTTCTAATTTTACCTCTATTTTTTATCTTTGAAATCGTTAAAAACACAAAAATGTGAAAAAGTAGAGTTATATTTGAAATAATAACATTGAATGTAATAATGATAGGTGACTTTTGCTTATATTTAAGACCATAGAATTTTTTTATGTTGCTTATATTCGAGACCGGAATGAGTATTTTATAGCTTCAAGCTACAAAACATACATACAAAACACTAAGGTTTCACCTTTGGTATCCGAATCTTCTTGGGTATAGGTGCATTATTTTTTCCAGAAGGTCTAGGGTTACCACCTTTAGACCTTTTCAATTTATCAAAATAGAAAGACTCTAAATGGTTGGTTCTTTTGTAGTGTGTGCATTTTTTAATTGGATGATCCTTTTTCTTATGATCTACCTCTTTAGTAGGTCTTTTATCCTTTTTGAATCCTAGACAGTTCTTATTTAAGAAATATTTTTGACTTGATAAATCACATACTTCCTTTTTTAGGTAGACACAAGTCTCACACATTTCTCTTAAGTTTCTAATTTTAGTTGTTTAAAACTTAAACAATTTATAGTTTTCTTTAAGAGATTTTAGAGACTCCTTAAAATTTAAGTCGTGTTATCTAAGTTTATCATTTTATTTAACCAACTCAAGACTAATTCTTAACAATTGCTCATCAGAGGGTTTATTTACCTTAACATTATCTTCCTCATATGATACCTTTAAGCAAACTTCATGTTCTAGTTGGAGGAAGATTCTTCTATATTTCTACCTGAGGTTGATGTTTCTCCTATTCTTTCAAATATTCCACTTGAAGACACATCTTCTTCACAGTTTCTTACATGTGAGATTTCTTCATTTGATGCTGAGTCCTCCTAATAATTTTCAACAACTGAATATATTATTTCAAAGGAGACCGTTAGAGTTTTATGATAAGAGTTTGATGAAGTTGATGATTATTTCTTTTCTAAGATCGTATATTCATATTTGAGTAATTGAATTAACTCTTTAAGTTTCTCTATAGTTTCCTTCATTTTTCCTAAAATTCATGAAGGTTGTCATCTTTTTTGTTTAAGGATTATATTAAATTTCCAATTCTTAACTCTTAGAAATTAGTTAGAGGAACACGATCCAATATAAATTTTGATATTTCAAAATTTGAAAAAAATTTAAGGATGACACCTTCATATTCTTTGCCTCGTGTGTTCATCTCCTAATGCTTGATACTTGGAGAAACCCAATCTACAATTTCAAGAGTATCCCAAATTTTCCTAGCATTTTTACAATGACGCACATAAAATAATTTAGTGTTATCTATAGACATTGTTATAGAACTTTTTGTTTTGAAATCCGTTTCAAATCTTATCCTTTCTTCTTTGGTCCAAGGGGATTCAGGTATATATAATATTACATTATTTACTTGATGAGTAGGGATAAATAAACCATTGATTAATGTTTCCCATGATTCATGATTTATACTTTGAATAAAAATTCTAAATCTAGTTTTCCACAGTTCAAACTTCATACTATTAAAAGGTGGAAGTGTGTTTAGAAAATCTCCCCTTAAAGGTGTGTTGGAAGTCATCTTTCTTATGAGATGATTATTCATAAACGAGATTTAGACTCTGATGTCATTTGTTGGACATGTGACTTCACACAAAAGAGAGGGAAGGGTAAATTGTGTGTTTCAGAAAAATTCGAGTTTGAAATTTTTTTGAGATTAAAATCAGAGTTTGAAAATATATATATATTTTTGCATTAAGTAGTGGAATATATAATTGAAGGTGGTAAAATGCAGAAATATAATGAGTTTAGGGGAAGAGAATTGAACACCAGTAAATATACAAGTTTAGCCAAAAACAACTTACTCATGTCCCAAAGAATTGATCTTAGAGTATTCAATTAAATTTAAGGGCTTTTAGTATGTTGAACTCTCGAATCCCCTTTTACAAGGAAATTGAAGTTTATGGCTATCTTCCAACCAAAAAACAAACAAGGGGCGAAGCAGTGAGTCGGTCTTCTAAACGATGGATTAAAGCAGTTGGTCTCCTTTCTACAAGAAACTTGGAGCGATTAGTCCTCAAGCTTTAAACTAAGATTTTGCACAGGTTGATCTTGAACCTTGGAACACTTTTAACATCGGTCTGAGATCGTTATTTGAAACTTGGTTTTATATCGGGCTAACCAAGAACCTGTGAGATTTACCACCGGGATGATCTCGAATTAAGCCAAGATTTTAACATCTGGATGGGCTTAAACCAGAACTTGATTTTAAATTGGGCTAACTAAGAGCTTGTGAGATTTTACCACCGAGGTGATCTCGAACCAAACCAAGGATGAGCTTAAACCGGAAATTGGATTTTATTTGGCTAACCAAGAACATATGAGATTTTGCCACTGGGCTAATCTCGAACCTAAATAAAGACTTGATTATACAATTCCCAAACGAAAGCTTTTTACAGGTTTAGCTTCGAACCCAAAAAAATAATCCCTAAGGGTTAAATTGTTCAAACAAGGTAAAACAAAACTTCCTTGGTGAACTCATAAAAATACCCGTCTAGAAATACAATTTAGAGAGAGAGTGAGAGGTGAGAAATAAAATCAAGTTTTATGGATATGAAAATATGTGGAAAATAAATTTTTTTTATAGGCTAGAGGTTGACAGAAAAAATAAGCTTTAAGGCCATAATTTTTGTGCCAATCGATTGACATCATGCACAAACATATTAGTTGTCTTCAAATTAATTGATTACTAAGTTAAAAATGGTAAGGAAAGATATATAGTCGTTACCTATCATTAAGATGTTGTACTAATATCTTATGGCACATTTCTTAACTCTCTTAATCAATTGGGATAGGTGATAATTAATTGGCAAAGATAAAACTTTGCCTAAAGCTATTATGACAACTCCCAACTCATCTAGCACGACTTCAAGCCATTTTTGAACAAATTTATTAGAGAAAAATCTGTTTAAAAAGTGATTTTAGCGCGTGTGTTTGTTATTATTCGTATACTTAACGAGAAAGCTCTTATGCTTTTACAATATATTCACTCAGACGTATCGATTTCCGATTTTCATATACTTTAAGACTCGTCAGATGCTTCTATCTTGTAAGCACTTGCTTATTATTTACTTTAAGATGAGGGTTGGGTTATATTCCTTTAAGTGGTATCATTATATAATCCAACTTATCAAGCTTTGTTAACCTAGTTGCATCTTTAATTTCTTTATGCTTGACTTTATTTGTCATCAAAGGTTAATTGTCATCATTAAAAGCATGTTCGTTTTTAATGAATCTTCTTTGATTAGAAACTTTCAAAATAAGGTTACATATGTTCTTGGTACATCGTCAACCAAAGAGATTTTGAAGAAACTTGTAGGGATATATCTAGGAAAATGTATTTCAAATGGGTTGTTGTTGAATGAAAAGTTTTATAGCCTGTGTATGGATGAAAATATGAAAGTATTTGATCATCTAAGTATTTTCAATGGAATTTTTTATGAATTACAAACTATTGGAGCCATGATTAGTGATGAAGATAAAACTTTAACATTTATATGGTCTCTTCCATCTTCCTATGAGCATATTAAACTTCTTTTGATATATGAGAAAAAAATTGAGTTTTGAAGAAGTTGCTAATAAAATTATTTCTAGAGAAAGAAGATTGAAAGATGAGGATAATACTTCTTCAAACTCAGTAGAAGTGTCTTGAGGGGCAGCGTCAGAAAAGGGTTATGAGTCAAATTCTAGCAATGTCTCTCATGCTATGGAAGATGATAATCATTTTTTTATATTTTAGAAGTGTTTCCTTGTGACATTTTTTGTTGCCATGGAAAATGAAGAAGTATCGCTAATAGATTAGCACACTAGTATTGATGTAAAGTATGTTGAAAGATTATGTCGGCGGTTGGAGAGCTTTATGCCAACATGGAAGTCGTACCATAAGTTTCCAACCTAATTTTTAATATGTGGAAATTCTTGAAGTGATTTAGCTTTAAGTGAAGTAAAATCTTCTTTCGGTGGAGAATAATAGTTTTTGAACTATGATTTTCGATGAAGACAGTGTGAAAGTTTTTAGAGTGTTGTAGTTTCAAGTGACTATATTTTTTATGGTGGAGTATAATAGTTCTTTTGAACTTTGATTATCGGGGAAGACAATGAAAGATGATGTATTATTTTCATTTAAGGCTGAGATTCTTGGCATTGGGTGAAACTATACATGTTGAATAAGTCTCACATTGTTTAGTTTTGTAAAAAAAAAAGAGTTTAATGTTATATAATGAATTCAATTTCTTCATTACAAAATGCATCATTTCTTCATTACAAAATGCATCAGTCAAACTTGTTTTAAGATTGTATTTGACTTTGTATATATTCTCTTATACTTTTGTATTAGAATATTGTGGGAGGTAATAAAATATTTACTTAGAAAAATATGTACGTATTAGGGTTTTCTTCCGTCCAAGTCCTTATATGTCTATTTCTTGTTGGCGTTAGTCCCTGACGTTAAAATTCTGTTACAAAACATCTACGTGGCTAACGATGCTGAGTTGACATTTTTTTTTTTTTTTGATATACTCTACATAGACTAATTTATTATTATTTAATTATTTGAGTGTTAAATGTTGAATGCCAAAATTTTTAAAACGACTTTCAAGAGGGTTCAAACCTTGGACTACCATGCATGCTTTTCCACTAAGCCACTTATATTATTTGCTTATACTCCCTCTGGTCTCGAAGGTAAGCAACAACAAAAAATTTCAGTGGTCTTAAATATATACAAAAAAACACAACTATTACATTTAATGTCATTATTCCATATATGTTCCTACTTTTTTTTCTTTTCACATTCTTATGTTTTAATGATTTCTAAAGCAAAAAATAGGAGTAAAATTAGAAATAGTGTAAAACTTAAATGCATTAAATATTTTTCTTAAAGGATGAACTTTTTGTAAAATTGCTTGCATATAAGACCGGAGGGAGTAATTTGCAATGCATATGTATAAAATAGATATTAACTGCAAATATAATTTAAGTCAAATATATATTACATAAGTGCTTTAATATTACCAAAATAGTTTATTAACTAGTTTATTAATAAATGAAATAGTTCATTAATTAATTTATTTAATAATTAGTCTTTTAATTAATGATATTAATATTTTTTTTTGAATAAATGTAATTGTATTAATTTAAAAAAGAGATGAAGTACAAGGTGGTCGTTCGGATCCAACCTCCTCAAAAAACCACAGTAACTAAAAAATCTCTCTGATAAAGACATTATAAGGCTAACAATGTATTCCTTCAATTTCTTATTATACATCCTCTATAAATTATTTTCTCCAATATCGTATCAACTATCTTTGTATTATCCATACTGTTATCGTAACAAATATCATTACGGTACTTTCATACCTCATACACTGTCTCAGTAAAAGTATCCACTCTAGTTCTTCTTCCATTCTTTAGGTTTTCTCTTAATTTGCATCCAATCCAGGACACTGGACCATATTCTACCGAGCTCCTCACACCCAAACAACAGATGGTTCTGAGTTTCTTCCTCTTGACAAAAACAATATTCTGCATTATCAATCATACCAAACTTCTTCAATCTAGCTTTAGTGGCTAGTCTTCCATGGCAAGTTAGCCATAAAGTTATCAAATTTCGTGGCCTAGCAGGATTATGACATAAAAGATTATACCAATAAACTATTGGATCATCGGTACAAAGCTTTCGATACATCTCTTTCATACAGCACCTACTGTTACCCTGAAGTCCCACTCATGTGATGTTGAAATTTTCCAGATTATCACGTTATTTAAAAATATTTTTCACAATCCAAGAATTATGATTCTTAATATTTTATTACTATTTAATAAAATAGTTTAAATATAAAATATTTTATAAAATATTAATATTTAATAAACTATTTAATATTTAAATTACTAATATTAAATAAACTATTTAATTGTTAATTAATAGATGAAACATTTCAACATTAATTTTGAGTTTGGAAAATTTTGGATTAGTATGAAAATTAAGGATGAAGATATGACCACATATTTAGATTTTTTACTTCAATAATCTTGTTGTCCCATATGTTTTATTTTAATTACTAAATAATTCCTAAGTCTTTTATTTACTTTTTGTTTAATTCTTAATTCTAGATTTCATAATTAAAAAAATTAAATTAATGGTGCAACTCCAAAAATTAAACTAATAGTGCAACTCCAAAACTCTTGACTAACATTGAAAATTGAAGTATTTATCTAATAAAAAATTAAACTTTTGACTAACATTGAAAATTGAAACTCTTGACTAACATTGAAAATTAAAGTATTTATCTAATAAAAAATTAAACTTTTGACTAACATTGAAAATTGAAGTATTTATCTAATAAAAAATAAGGTTTGTAAGGTTATGAATATAAAAATGGACAAACATTTATACCATTGAAGAATACAAACAAATGATAAAGATTAAAATAATAATTCAATTGAGAATAATGATCGAAATGATCGAGAAAAATGAATGAAATTGGGCATGATAAAATAGAGATTTGAAAAGATTTTGAAGATGAAAATAACGGAGAATAAGATAGAAATAAATTTAATTTATTATTGACACCCTTATCTAATATATATTTGTGGTTAGTCCAGTGAAAAGAGAGTAGTTTGCCATTGCAAAACTTCATGAACAATTTTTTTTGACATACTAGGCCATGTCGGTAAGTGACGGACCCATAGTCTAGCGAGTCCGGACATGCATCCGGGGCTCAACTCCTATTTTATTTGTATTTTTTAATTTAATAGTCGATTTTTAGATAAAATTAGAGGTAGAATTAATAAAAATAAAGACAAAATTAATAAATACGGATAAAATTATATATTATATCGTATGTAATTTGCAGTTTAAATTTTTGCTTAGACTATCTAAATTTTTTGGCTTCCGTCACTGATGTCGGCCACAAAAATGTTTTCTTAACATAACCAAATTCAAAAACTAGTGGACCAACAAATTATTTAATTACGTCTATATTTAAATTTTATTTATTAATGATTGTGACCTTTCCACATTATCCTTCTTTAAATAAATACATTATAAATTTTAAAAGACAACTTCACATAATTTAAAGTAGAGACAAATGAGGTTAGAAATATAAATATATTTGCTCTTAATTGATAAATAAGTCCGACATGAACAGAAACAAGCAGGATATACAATGCACACATGATTCCAAGATAAATGACATTTGCAATGTGATATGGATAATGTTAGGAAAATCAAGTAAGTTTAACAACCACACGGCACCCAGAGATAGAGAAACAGGCAAGAATAATTTTTCATACAATCATGACGTATAAGATGACGAACCTATTACTATTTCTCACTAAATTTCATAATAAGTGTCTGAATCAGCGCAGTTTTTAAAAAAATAATTATATATATTAATTTTAATGCTAAATTAATATTATTTATTAAAATATATTTATTTATTTATTTATTATAATTAATAGATTAGTTGAAAAGCGAGAAAATTATAAGTAACGTGACAAAATAATAAATGCTATATTAATATTTGAGTTAATAATCATTTTACCTTAAAAAACAATCATGTAAAATAATATAGATTTCATTATGTGATTTGTATATTTTTCAATTTTGCCTTCTCATCGAATTTGATCAACAAAAATGATAATGTGTCGTATTGTGTTTGTTTTTTTTTTTATATTTCTTATTACACGTGGCTGCCAATTGATTTTTTTTTTAATTTAATTTTTTGTAAACAAAATTACTTTTTTTAAAGTTTTTTTTTAAATTATTTATTTTTTTATTTTCATTATTTTTTAAAAAAGTTAAATTAAATTTATTTATTTTCTCATATTTTTTTCGTGTCGACCAATTTTTTTTGTCAAAAACTATAATTTTGAACCCAAGTTCTTAAGGGTAGTGGTAACCCCATTCATCCAGTAACCATTGAATGGTTGTTTGTTAATATTGCCAATAACGTACATATGTTAATAATGGAACAGTATAATTTATTCTTCCAGTTAAGTTATATTCTTCTTATTATAATAAACTGAAGTGGTGAAGCATTTGTTTGGTGAATGTAGTGTCTCGGGTTCAACACTTCTTCTCATAGATCAATTTTTACAATTTTTGTTTTTATACAACATTTAAATACAATGAAGAAAAAAGTCAACGTGAAATAAAAGAAAAAATAATTATAAATTGATCAACATGAGAAAAATATAAGGAAATGTGCAAAAAAAAATTTTTTTTTAAATTAATTTTAAAAAAATTAAATCCAGTTGGCAACCATGTCAACAATAAAAAATATTTAAAAAAACAACACATCACATCATTATTTTTGTTGACCAAATCTAATGAGTAATCAAAATTGGAAAATCTACAAATAACAGCGGCTAAAATAATTATTAACCCTTGATATTTTAAATAGACATTTATTTTAAGACATAGAAAAAATACAAATAAGACTAAGATGGAAGGGGTATTATTATTATTATTATTATTATCATTATTATCATTATTATTATTATCATTATTATTATTATTATTATTATTATACATACTACACTACACGTAATAATACAAATTTTCACAATAATCACATTGTAGTCCAAGTTTTTATTGGGAGAGGACGATATTGTTTCTCCCTCTCCAGATTTCATAGATAGTCTTTGGCTCTCTGCAATGACAATTTTCAAATTTTTTCTCTTTCAACCTTTTTTTCTTGTTTTATTAATTATCTAATTGCATTCTTCTTGCCAGCCCAAGGGGGTCCTCTTTATATCAAGTCACTATAAGATATCATTCAAATTTTTTTTTAGGCACTCCACACTAAAAAAAAGGTGTTATAGGGATTCTGCACCATCACAAAAATAGCATGAGCAATCCGTAATCATACCAAACTGAACCAGTCTGTCTCTTATGGGGAGTCTCCCTTTAAGTGCCATCCAAAGTGTCAACATGGATCTTGAGCTATCATAATTGTTGAGGAGAATTTTCTTCCAAGCGACCTGCTCAAAATCTCCTAGTAAAGTCCTATACATTGTTGTCGTTTTATACTTACCATTTGCAAGCACATATTTCCAACAACCTGTCTCTTTAACAATATCACGGGCTTTCAGAATTTTCTTACATTCCAAGAAATGTTGTTTCTCGATTGCCAAAGCATAACATCCTGGTGTTTGAAAAAATAAGTTACTAGCCATCATATCCATAGCTTATCAGCTTTTGTGTGAATGTTTCAGAGGAGTTTATCAATTGTTGTTGTATTCCACACATGCAAGGAGATAATGTTCAGACCACCTAAAAACATTCTCCCAAGCAATAAGAGCCTTCTTACTCACGCCGTCAGTTACACTCCATAAGAAATTACGACAAATCGCTTCAATCTATCTGATAACATTCTTAAGGTGAAAATTTGCATCATATAGGTTGTAATTGCAAAAAGAATATTGTTTATCAGTTGGAAACGACTTGCATAACTCAACAATCGGGTTGTCTAATGCTTAATCTTTGCAACAAGTTTGTCCATTAAAGGTCTAAAATGGTGGCTATACAACTTCTTGCTATTAAGTGGGATGCCAAGGTATTTGAAAGGTAACTTACCTTATGCAAAACCTGTGTCCTTCATAATTTCCATTATGATATTTCTCGAAACCCCTCCAAAGTAGTTGTTGCATTTCGCAGGATAAGCTTTCAAACTAGTTTCCATGGAGAAATCTCCAATCTTTTTCATCATAATTCAAACAAAATTTGTGTCGCCTCTAGAAAATAGAAGAATATCATTTGCAAAACTCACATTGGTAATATTCATCTTTTCACAACAAGGGTGATAGTTAAAATTAGGCTCAACTTCCAACCCTTGTAGGCACCGATGCAAATACTCCATTATCAACACAAACAACAAAGGGGATATTTGGTCCCCTTGCATGAGCCCGCATTTTGCTTTCAGCAATCTAGTCATTTGACCATTGATGGCATAACGATATGAAACCATTCAGACACATGTCATTATCTAGTTAACAAAGATCATAGGAAAGTTAATTTCTTGCATAATAGTTTCTAGGACATGCCAGTCAACCATTTCATACGCCTTTTGTATATCCATTTGGATAATACATCTGGGCGACACATTCTTATGGTTGTACCCTCTTATCAACTCCTGGGCTAATAAAATGTTATCTTGAATAACCTTACATGGGATAAACGTCGATTGGCTAACGTCAAACACCTTATCAATTATCTTACTAAGTCTATGCGTCAAGATTTTTGAAATAATCTTGTAAATTTTAGTGCAGCACGCAACAGGACGCATCTCCTTCATACTTCTAGCATCAAAAGTCTTTGGAATTAGAGTCACAAAAGCATAATTTACCGCAACAAAATCTTATTATGATCAAAAATCTTTGACACGTGCTCTTGAAGAACTTATAGTTGAATCCATTAATTCTAGTATATTTGGTGTCCCCTATATCCTTCAGCGCATCCCAAATCTCCGTTTCAGATACATGTTGGATGAGGGTGTTCTTGTGATTTTCAAACAGTTGAATTCCTCTTCGAATGGCCACAATGTCAACATGTTACAGGTTGGTAGCAGAGGTTCCAATAAGCTCTCTATAAAATCTCATCACCTTTCCTTTCATGTCCTTAAAATCAGACATCATGTTACCATTACTATCCACCATGTTGTAAATACTATTTTGTTTGTTTCTCCCTTTCACGATGGCATGAAAGTATGGATTGTTTCCATATCCTAGTTTTAGTCAATCCACCTCCACTTTTTTCATCAACATTATTTCTTCTAGCTCAGATGCTTTAAGTAATTTCTCAGTGCAATTCTTCACTTCAACTATTTTCCCTGTGTTGAAGAGGTCATTTGCAAGGTTACTTTGAGCTGTTGAAAGTTGCTGACTAAATAGGTCAATCTACTTAACAGTTTGAGTGCATTTCCTTGTGATCCCCATGATGAGGGGTTGCATATTCTTAAGCTTCCTCTATAAAGTATACATAGGCTTCCCTTGCTCTTCAGTATGCCAATTATTCTTTACAAGGTCAATAAAGTTGGGATTTCAGTCACAATATTACAAATTTTGAAACGAGGTTGTACTCTATGGCTACTTCTAATATGGCCAATCATATTGAATTAAATTGGCGCATAGTCAGAGATGTGAACCTGCAAGATATCTATAACATATTAAAGATATGTAAAAAACCAATCCTTGTTGCATATAGCTCAATCAATCCTTGAGTAAATCAATCCCTTTTTATGCTTGTTAGTCCAAGTGAAGTGTAATCCACGAGTCTCATGTTCAAACAACTGCTTAGTGGTCATCATTTCTTCTATACCTACAAACTCGCTAATTTGAACACGTTTACCTTCGATTTTGTCATTAACACATAAAAATTGTTGTAGTCTCTGACCATTATCCATGAGTACTGGATATTAGAAGAAATTCAACAAATGTCCCTCCATATATTTTTCCCTTGTGCCAAATGATTATGTGCATACAAGACTGTAAGCCGACATAATCTCTTCCCCTGTTTATCTAACATTTCACAATGAATGTATTGGTCAGTACACCCATGTTTTTTTAATCCATCTCAGTATTTTGTCACATAATCCAAATCCTACCATTTAGATAATCACTATAGTTATCACACCAATTCCAATGGTTGCCAAATCTCTGTCTAATTTTTTGTTCATTCTCAACTTTAACTCTAGTTTCTAGTAAAGCAACACTAGGGATTTTCAAAATATTGAGACTAGCTTTAATGTCAACATGCCTTGCAGTTTTATTTAAGCCCCTAATGTTCCAAGTTAAAATCATGGAGGAAACTTCCCTGCATGATCTGTGTCAGCTCCCAAAATGTCAAAGTTATTGCTGCATCCAAAGATACTCTCTATAAGCTGACTTTTGTTGCCTTGTTCATACATGATTCCTTTTCCTCTACTTTTGTTGGACACTGATATCCAATCTACCTTGTTTTCCTCTACCTTCTTAACTTGTATTATAGTTTTGTCCTTGTCAATCTCCATAGGTTTTTTGTAGGTTATTTCTACTTTTCATTCCAGACCTTCTTCCTTTTCTCTATCCTTTTTCCTGCCATAATCATGCCCCACTTTCCTGCATTGTTTTCACAAAGTAGGTTTCCATTTATATTCAACGTTTTGAATGAATTTTGTACCTTATGGATCACAAGTGGTAATAATTTCTCTTAGTTTCGTTATAATATCAATTTCAACAAAAACCCAAGCATATGAGACTCTCAATTTCTTTGTGGTGCATTCATCTGTTATCATTGGTTTACCCAAGGCATTGGAAATTTCCCCCATACACTCTTCCCGTAATACATAAGAGGTAGTTAGTGGAGAAGGATCCATATATTAATGGTTCTAATTGCATCCTCCTAAAATTGGAAGTCCAGTCCGATTTTCACTCATGAAGGAATAGGTGTTTCTGGTAGATTGTGTAAGGGCCTCTCACGAGTATTACATCCCTATCCGTTTTCGATTTGAATCGCACAATGAAGCAACCCTCTTCATTGTAGTATAATTCAGGGAGGGACACAAAGTTCCAGGCAGACATCATGATTTTTTTTACCAAATTCATGGTTAAATCTCCTTTTAGGACGTACATCATTAACACATTTTCCTAGTACTTGAGTTCTGATTGTATATCTTGTTGAGTAAGATGTACCTCAATTTCGCCATTGACGATGGACGGTGGTGTGTAAGCAATGTTCAGACCATTATGTGGATTGTCACGAGTGACGTCCACCTATGACTTTTGATTCTTGTTTGCCTCTTCTTCATTTTCCCTCTCTATTTTTTATTTAGTCATTGATGGTAATCGGCGGGTGTTGGCGGTCTTTTGTGGGGCAGGCTTTGATGGATGGCAGACCCAAAATCCCAACTTAACCCACCATTTTTTAACGGGTATATGGGTCGGCCCGACATACCACGATCCTTTTTGCCACCATTAAATACATTAACGAATTTATAAATTTAATAGTAATGGAAATGTTTTTATGTTATTTGTTTTAGGTTTAATATTTTAATTTGGTATCTCAATTTATTTTGGATTCTTAACTTATTCATATCGATTCTTTAATTTTCAAAATATATTTTGTTATTTTTTTATTAACGATGGATTTAACTATTGATTTTTAAATTTTTTATTATTAATTATAAAAAAAACTATACATTTTAAAAAATTAAGAGATTAATATAATTATTTTTAAGTTAAAAACCAAAATGAACCCATGACTAATATACTGTAAAAAGAATATTAAACCATTTTTAAATATATATGTGTTCCTTTAGCATAGTGGCAAAGCGGCTAAAAACTCATAAAAGTAAAAATAAAAACTCATTTTAAAAAGTGGATTTAACTCTCAGCATTGATTTGCAATATATATAGTAAATATTTTGAACGAAATTTTAAGTAAGCTAAAATACATTAAGATTGGAGCATTAAGTTTTCTCTAATTGAAGCTTTAAATTAAAAAAGATAAATGCAAAAAGAGTGCAATGTTCAAATTTTAGAGACTAAAAATACAGAATAAAGTTGAGGAGTGCTTCCAATTTTATTGCCACTATCAGACCCTATTTTTAATAGGACTTCTTATCATATTCTTCGTCTTAAAAGATTTTTAAAAACTTTTACATTAATTTAACCCAGCTTTTAATCCATTTTAAGAAATAGTTTAATCCAATTTTTACATAGACTTTTGTTATTGGACCTGGCCTATTTCTTTTCATGAGCGACACAATAACCATCATAGATGACCAAATAAATATAAGATAGACTAATATAAAAACATGCAAAGAAAAATAAGAAGAAAAACTTTTTCTTTTGAATTTTTTTTTTTTTTAAAGGCTAGAGTCTATCTCCTAGTTGTGTCGCCTCTCACACCATTTTCCAAAAAGATGTCAATGGTGTTGTAGAGCACTCATTTCCTTTGTATATGAAATACCTTGATATTTAGAAATTTTTTTGAATAATTAATTTTTTAAAAAAAATAATTAATATTTCAAAAAATTAAGAGATGATTATTTTTTAGCCCGATTAACACTTGTCACCATTCTAATTGGCAACTATCCTTATTTAGAGAGCAAGCCGCCACTCTCTTTGACGACTTCTCTTAATTTAAGGGCAAGTCGCCATTTCTATTGACGATTTTTCTTAATTTGAGGGCAAGTCGTCACTCCTATTGGCGACTTGCCCTCCAAATAAGGGTAGCCGTCAATTAAAGTGACGGCATTGTGTTAATCTGACCAAAAAATAACGATTTCTGTAATTTTCTAAAACATTGATTATTTTTTAATTTTTTTAAAAAATTAGTTATTAAAAAAAAATCCTAATATTTAGTGGAACCCATATTCCATCCTTTTCACACAAATTTTTTTATTGAACACATTTTTATTAGCCTTATTTCTTAAATTATAGTTGGTTATAACACAACATTAAAAAAATTAACTTATAAAATGATGATTATTTTTATTTATAATATAAATTTATTATAGATATATGTTTGTTATAAATTATTGGACAATAAGTAGATATTTTTATTTTCAACACTAATGAGTTTGATGCATGAATATAAAAAATAGTCCACCTGATGATAAAATTATGATACAAATGACTCAATGAAATTTAAATAAAGTTTTGATATTTATTTCAACTTATAAATATATAAATATATATTATTTCATATATTTTTTCTGTTTCATATTATTTGTCCCGATTGATTATCTTATATAGATTAAAAATAATAATTAATAAAAATGAGAAAAAAATATTTTTATCAAATTATCATAATTAATCACTAGAGTATTTAAATTAACATTAATATTAAATAAGAAAATAATAAATTAAGAGTATTTATTAAAAAATATAATTAAAAATTGAATATAAAATTATATTGATATTCTAAAGTGATCAATATTTTTAAATATATTTTTTTTAAAATCCGACACTTTTGAAACGGAGGAAATATTGTGTAATATGAAAATTCTTAATTATTGTAATAAGTACTTTATAAAATATAAATAATAAAAATCATAACCAATTAAAAGAAACATATTGTTTAATTGTTGGTTGTTGACGTTTGTGTTTATAAATCATTATCCATAATAAATTAACATAAATAAATTAAGAGAGAGCACATATAAGAATTCATATAAATAGATAGATAAACAATTACTACTTTATAAGATGTTAGCACAATAGTTTTAATTAGGTGAATCAAAATTGTTTTTTTAATTAATTATTTTAATTCTAAATCTATCTTGATCACATGCTGTGCAACAACGTTCACGTAAGTGCCTTAGATTCTTTACTTGATTAGGGGACGCGAATTCTAAGTTCTTTCACAGGCGTATAAACCAGAGATGAAAAGGCAATGAAATAGTGTGCATCAACGTGACGGGAATAGGGTTACTGAGGCGAAGGAAATTAAAAACGAGATTTATGAGCACTTTCGTCGTCAATTTGCAGCAAGAAGAATCAACGCAATTCCGGAAAATCTGAATTTTAAGAAGATTGAAGATGCTGAAGGTGATATCTTAGTGAGTGAATTCACATAAGAAGAAAACAGGAGATTGTCTGGAAATGCAATAGCGACAAAAGTCCAGGACCAAACGGTGTTAATTTTGGTTTTGTGAAAGAATTTTGGGATGAAATTAAACAAGAGTTTCGAAGGGTATTGACTGAATTTCATAATCATGTAAAGATGGTTAAGGGGGCTAATGGCTCCTTTATTGTTTTGATTCCCAAGAAGAAGAATCCTTAGAAGATCTCTGACTAGAGACCGATTACGTTGATAGGTTGATTTCTAAGATTCTTGCAAATAGACTAAAAAAAGTGATTGGTTCGGTAATTTGCAAAGCGCAATCTGGTTTTTTCTCTAATTGATAGATTCTTGATGGAATTTTGATTGCAAACGAGATTGTTGACGAAGCCAAGAGAAAGAAAAAGGAAGTGGTTTTGTTTAAAGTCGATTTCGAGAAAGTTTACGATTCAGTGGACTAGAACTTTCTGGATTGTGTGATGTCTAAGATGGGTTTTCCTGATAAACAGAGGAAGTGGATAGAAGAATGTTTGAAAACAGCGATAATATCTGTTCTCGTCAATGGTAGCCCCACCAGAGAGTTTAGGATGGAGAGAGGCCTTCGGTAAGGTGACCCCTTATCGCCATTTTTACTCCTTATTGTGGCAGAAGGATTTAATTTGTTGATGAAAAAGGCGATTGAGTACGACAAATTCTTCGGGTACAAATTCGATAAAGGCGAAGAGTGATTCTCTCATTTACAATATGCCGACGACACTTTGATTATAGGAGAGAAATGGTGGATGAACTTTAGAATAATCAAAGCAAATTTAATGCTTTTTGAAGCCATGTCATGCCTTAAGGTAAACTTCAACAAGAGCACTTTAGTAGGAATAAACATTCTCGACAACTGGATCGAGGAGGCAGCTAAGGTGCTGAACTGTCAAAAGGGAGTGCTACCGTTCAAATACCTTGGTCTTCCGATCAGAGCCAATTCGAACAGATTATTTACTTGGCAGCCGGCGCTCGAGGCTGTTAGAGCTCGATTACTAAGGTGGAGAAATCTCCACCTTTCCTTTGTCGATCGAGTAGTGTTAATCAAATTAGTCCTGCACGCGCTTTCGGTTTACTTCCTCTTATTTTTCAAGGCTCCGACAGGTATTATTTCTAAACTTGAGTCAATTTTTAAACAGTTCTTATGGAATGGGAGTGAGAACGTTAGAAAAATCAATTGGGTTAAATGGGAAAAGGTTTGCATTCCGATAACGGAAGGGGTTTGGGAATTAGAAATTTGAAAGTCTCTAACAAGGCTTTGCTAGGAAAATGGAAGTGGAAAATCAAATGGGAAAGCCATGGTTTATGGGTTAGAGCTTTGAAAATAGATATGGGGAGGAAGAGGTCATAAGGGGAATTGTTAGTAGAGATGACTCAAATTGGTGGAGAAACATCTGTCAGATAGATATAGGAAATTGGGATAGGTCAGTGTATTACTCGATTAAAGAGGCATACAAGGAGTCGTCTTCTAGTGAGACCAATCAAACCAATCTGATATGGGCCAAGGTGTGGCACAAAGCCATCCCTCCGAAAGTTTCTTGTTTTGTTTGGAGACTTTTCCAAGATAACATTGCTACGAAGAATAATTTAGTTAGAAGGAATATTATCGGGAAAGAGCATAGTGGTTGCGACGGGGATTGCGGGGCTGTAAAATCAGTGTCTCATATTTTCTTTGAGTGTCCTTATTTTTCAGGTATGTGGCATCTCGTAAGCAATTGGCTTAGGACATTCACCGCTTATCACAATGACGAAATGCCACACTTTATGCAATTCGAATGGATGCTTGGTGGCGACAAGGAAACTTCTTCGAAAGTAATGGTGATATGGTTTGCTTGTGTTTGGACCATTTAGAGAGCTAGGAACAACAAACTGTTTAATAACAAAGAGGTTGAAATTGCTAACATGTTCGAAGAGAGTATCGAGACACCGTGGAGATGGTTTTCCATGAAATATCCAGACATGAATTTTAGTTATGCCCATTGGAGAACAAATCCAAGGGACTATTTTGGTATGTCAGAGAGGTAGTTTCTACTGCTGATTTTTTCTGTGGCTAGCGGCTTTGTTCGCAATGTCTTTTCCACTTGACTATATGTTTAGTAGCCAACACGGATTGAGGGTAGAGGTGTTTCAGTTAGCAGTGTTATTGGAGGTTTTGGTTGTGGTGTTCATTAGTATCTTTAGGTGTCTTTTGGCATTTGAGTAGTTTTTGTTCAGTTAGTTGTTTTAAGGTATGTCTGTGCAGACTCAGTCTTTGCTATCAGTACTGGGATCTTTGTAAATATTTTTTGCACTTCTGGTGCTTTTCTCTTAATATATTTGGTTGTTTAAAAAAAATTGGTTACCGTTATTAAAGTTATTTGAAACAAATCTTCATAATACAACTACTCCATTCACAACCTCCCACGTGAGTCTGAGTTCAGGGCACAAACATATCAGAAAATAAAGAAATGTCTTTCCCAGATAACAACCTCTCACATGTAACTGAGTTTGGGTCACGGACTTTTCCCAACAAATTTTTTCCCCCAACCATAACTTCTCATAAGTGTAAGTTTTTGTCGCATAGGTTCACTAGCTAAACAATGTCCTTCTCCAGTCACGATTTCACATAAGCCTGAGTTCAGGTCACAGACTCGAATACAATTCACTCCCGATTATATCAGAAAGTTTTGGACATCTCTAAAGCCCTAATATTAATCACAAGTGAAATTTAGTTTCACTTAATTGAGTGTTTGCAACACATACCTACTAGGGTATCTTTCGTGTCCGAAAATCGCATATTAGCCAATTTAGACCAATAAAGGTTCATACTTTCACAACTTGATCAATAAGGGTTTATAGTTTTATCGACTAACCAACTAGGGTTTCATTCATACATACTAATTTAATCACAATTAGTTAAGAACAAGGCATACAAGCATATTATCACATTACAATTACAAGTCATATCACCTAAGCCTTAGTTAAGAACAAGGCATACAAGTATGTTATCACATTACAAGTCATAGCACATAAGCCACAAAACAAAGAGATAAAAATGAAAAATACCAAAGGTTACAGGATGGGTAATCGGTTACATTAAGGGTGTTATCTATTACGCCAACTTTCTGTCCCAAAAATATGTAGATTTTCATCGTATTAACCGATTACAACTTTGGTGTAATCGGTTATACCCACTCGCTGTTTAAAAAAATGAATTTCCATGGGTGTAACCAAAAGTGTAATCGGTTACACTTGCAGATTTCTTCAAAAACTCATGTTTAAACCCAGTTTTCCAGCAACTAACACACAATCAAATCATTCCAAACACCATCTATCATGTTATTAGGATTAAATAACACCAAAAATCAATGTTTTAAAAATCGGACCAGACATCAAATCGATGAAGATACTGGATCACTAGTTTATTGATCGAACCACTGGGTCACTGGTCGAACCGCATGACTAAATCGGATTAAACCGAATAACTCGGTTGAATAGACCTGTCTTTATAACAAAACTATATAGGTATAAAACTTGTCGAACCGAATGACTCAATCTCTACAAAATATAACTAGGACTTAAATTTTTTAAAAATATCATATCATAAATAAATTCACAATTTGATAATTTAAATTTAAATTTTAAACATTTTGAAAATATCATATCATAAATAAATTTTTAATTTGATAGTTTAAATTTTAATTTTAAATATAGGTATCATATATAATAAAATAATATAAAATTACAAAGTCTAATTGCAACATAATGCAATTGAATAATTTATAACAAAAGAACCTCATTGTCTATTAAATTTAGTTTCAAGGGGTAAAAATTATTTCAATATTGAGATATCCTTCTTCGGTATCAAAACTATATGCAACAAAATTAACCTGTAGAGTTTTTAAAAAATTAAAAAAATTTGAGTAAAAAGAAAATTAAAAAAAAAATTGAACCACCGATTTTAAAAAACTGTCGGTTTTTCTGATTTTTCCGATTTTTCTAGTTTTCAATGGTTCGTGTCGGTTCAACGATATATCTGATACAACAATTGAACTAGACCGATTATCTGGCTGGTTCCCGGTTCGACCGATCGATAAGCCAGTTCGGTCCAGTTTTAAAAACATTGTAAAAAAACAACACATGCAAGGTATCAACATATGATCATATCAAGTTTTATCACGCATTCACACAACACCCATTTTTTATCTATTCTAAGCAAGAATTCAAGCATGCTACATGAATCCTAACATGAATTTGGGTTAGGGGCTAACTAGAACCCCATCTTTTTCACAAAAACCTGAAATCTCCAAGGAGAATGAAGATGTTGATCCAAGGTTTTGAGTTTGAATATTGGAGCTTTTTCTTCAAGACAGAATCTTGATCCTTGAATCTCCTCTCTCTCTCTCTCTCTCTTAATTTGCATCCAAAGTTAGGATCCAAATCGATTTCAGAAAACATTCATATTCATGACTTCAACACTACTACAAAATGTGAATTCAACAACGTCATGGTAATGACATCTCTAAACTAAGACACTATCATATTTTTTTGTTTTTTTATTAAAAATTATTTTACATAACAATGGTTGAAGAACCAACTGTGGTGATACAATCAAATTTTCATGGATTCGAACTTTAGCGCAAAAAAATATTATATTCTAAATATTAAAGTGCATTTTTTATATATTTTATTTTAACACATTTTTATACGATTTTTTATTATTTTTTCTCTACTTTTAAGTTTTAACACTTCAATAGTAATAAATAGTATATTTCAATATAGTATTTACAATAATATATTTGTATATAGATAGTATATACTAGTATAGTGAATTAGAATAAAGTGTGTAAATAACACCGCTCTATATAAATACCAAACATGGCAACACACCTCACTACCTAAACACATAGTTTTCTCCCTCTTACTCTTGTTCATTACCAATGGCTTTTAGCTACGAAACTTCACCTATGGCTTCCAACTACAACAACCACAAAAATTTTCTCAACAATGGCACAAAACTCATTCACCAAACCCAAGTAGTCATAGTTATTGTACCTTTCCCAGCACAAGGCCATCTCAACCAACTTCTCCACCTCTCTCGTCTCATTTCATCCTACAACTTACCAATCCATTTCGTTGGCACAACACAACACAATCGTCAAGCCATTGTTCGTGTCCAAGGTTGGGACCAAAAATCGATTTCCCAAAACATTCACATTCATGACTTCAAAGTTCCAACCTTTACTTCACCTCCTCCTAACCCAAATGCAAAATCTAAATTCCCATCTCATCTTTTTCCTTCTTTTCAAGCTTCTTCTAATCTTCGTGAACATGTAGCTACGCTTTTGCACTCACTTTCTTCCGTAGCTAAAAGGGTTGTTGTCATTTATGACTCCCTTATGGCTTCTTGTGTACAAGATGCTATTCATATAAAAAACTGTGAAACTTACACTTTTCATAGTGTTTCTGCTTTTACCATGTTTTTGTATTTTTGGGATTTGATGGGAAAGCCTGAAGTGAAAAAATCCAAAAGCATCATTCCTGAAAATATCCCTTCTTTAGAAGGATGTTTCACTACCCAATTCTTAGATTTCATTACTTCACAATATGAGTTTCATAAATTCAGCAATGGTATAATCTACAACACAACAAGGGTAATTGAAAAGCCTTATTTGGAGTTAATAGAAAGCATGATTAGTAACAAAACTCATTGGGCTTTAGGCCCATTTAACCCTTTATGTATTGAGAAAAAAAGCAACAATAAAGGTATACACTTTAGCTTGGAGTGGCTTGATAAGCAAAAGGGTAATTCAGTTATTTATGTATCTTTTGGTACCACAACAGCTTTCAAAGAGGAACAAATCATAGAGCTTGCAAAAGGGTTGGAACAAAGTGAACAAAAATTTATTTGGGTTTTAAGAGATGCTGATAGAGGTGATGTTTTCAATGAAGATGGTGTTAGAAGAGTTATTGAGTTACCAAAAGGGTTTGAAGAAAGGGTTGAGATGAAAGGTGTTGGGTTAATTGTGAGGGATTGGGCCCCACAATTGGAGATTCTAAGTCATGATTCAATAGGTGGATTTATGAGTCACTGTGGGTGGAATTCTTGTATGGAGAGTATAACTATGGGGGTGCCAATAGCAACATGGCCTATGCATTCTGACCAACCTAGGAACAGGGTTTTGGTGACTGAAATTCTTAAAGTTGGTTTGGTTGTGAAAGATTGGGCTCATAGAGATGAGTTGGTGAAGGCTTGTGTTGTGGAGAATGTGGTGAGAAAGTTGATGGCAACAAAGGAAGGTGATGAAATGAGGCAAAATGCAATGAATTTGAGAAATGAAATTCTTGAGTCAATGGATGAAAATGGTGTTTCTCGTATGGAATTGGATTCTTTCATTGCCCATGTGACTAGATAAATTGTTGTTTGACCAACCATTCATTCTCACAAGCTTAGTTATGCATGTTGATCAATGTTGAAAGCATGTTGTTTTTAATGAAGCACATGTTTTTTCCTTCCTTTCTTACATCAATCGTACACATTTACTTTTTTTTGTTTATGTATTTCCATTTGATTTTCTTTACAATGACCCGATTGCGACATTCAAATCAATTGTCGTTTTAATTTAACTACTAGATTGACAATAAAATTCATATAAGTAAGTGTCTGTTTGAATCCAACTTAAGTTTAAGGTTCTGTTTTAGTTCACCTCAAATGAGGCAGAGTTTAAGTTCACTTAATTATTTTGATTTGAGTTTAGAGCGAAAAATGAATAATTATCAAAGAGATGAATTTTAAAATGAAGAAGATAAAACCATCTCCTCCGCCATGCCCAATTACCATGCCTACTTTTGAATAAAAGTTTATTGAGTTCATTGTTTTGATATTGGTAATAATTAAGCGATATGTCAATGTTTATAATTTGCGTTTTTATTTCTATTTCTATTACTAAGAGTGTCGTTCTTCTATCGAACAAATTTTATCTTCTAAAGTTTTATGAAAGGCGTGTTCTTTGTTTTTTAACAACATAGATCACATTGGTGTTAAAAAAAAAACATAGATCACACCCACTTTAAATATTAAACGATCAATAAAATATAAGTGGTCACACAAATGCTTAAAAACAATGTTATAAGACAAATAGGAACCAAGTGTTTTCATTAACTCTTAGGCTATGTTTGGTTCCGAAAAGAAATTGAGAAGAGAAAATAAGATGAGAAAGAATAAGAGAAGAGAGTAATAAGTGAGAAATATAGTAGATTTATGATATTGTTTGATTCAAGAGAAAAAAAAGAGAAATAGAAGGAGAGAGAAGTGTATTTAATTTTGAAAAAGACTAAAATATCTTTATGTTAAATATTAAATTAATATTCTTTAAATATTATATTAATTATTAGTTAAATTAATTTTTATATTTTAATTATTAGTTAAATTAATTTTTATATTTTAATGATTAATTAATTAAATATATTAATAAATTTGTTATATAAATAATTATCCACACTTAAATATTTATTTTTCATTTTATTTGAATTAATGATTATAACAGTATTTATGTTATAATTTAAATTAAATGAAGATGACAAAATAATAAATTATGAAGCATTTAGACATCTTCTTGCCTTTCTTCGCTACATTGGAGAGAAGAATAAAAGTGTGGGCTCCATGTTATTTTTGTCTCTCTCTTTAACTTCTCTCCTCTACCAAGCAAAAGAAATACTTTCTTTCTTTTCAAAATCTCTCTCTTACCTCTCTCTCTTTGCTACTTCTATTGTTCAAAGCACATCTTTATTGTCTTTAGTTTTTTTTTCTCCATTTGTGAAGTTTTTCATTGGAATAAAACAACAAACTTACTTTAAAGGTTTTTGGTATGCATTGACAGGTCAAAAATTAATTAGAGAAAAATCAACATAAAAAAACACAATTATAATATAAGAATATAACATCGAAATTTTAAAATCAAATATAATATATAATTATCTACAGTAGACTGAGGACATCCACCCGCATTCTCTAAAAATTAATATTTAATTACATCTCACAACACTATAATATAAGAGTATAGAAAAATTAAATACAAGTTTAAAGTGTTTTTGATTGGTGTCTCTTGTAACGAAGACCTTGAATTTTACATATAACTTTAGATTCCTTCTTTCTTTCATAAAATTAAGTGATGTGAGACTTAAAAGAATTTGAATTATATATATTCTTAAACTCTCTCTTCCTTTCCAAAACTATGCAATGTAAAACTTTTTTAACATGAATATTTTCAACCAACCCCAATAATCTCCAATTTGATTGAAAATAATACATTAACTTTCATTGTCTTCACCAACAATCATACATTATCATAAAGAGGATAGTCACTTGAAGCTACACCAACTGCAAAAAAATTCACATTGTCTTCACCGACAATCATAGTTTTAAAAACTACTATCATACTCTCTCATGAAGAATATATTTCACTTAAAGATAAATCACTTCAAGAATTTCACGTTATCATCACCGACAATCATATACTTTAACATGAAGAATAAATTTGACCAGGGTGGATCCTTTGAATTTGAGTGCCTTTGGTGAATCAAAAGAGTGATGCCCTTATAATTTTTTTAAACAATATATACATAAGGATAATAGAAATAATTGGCTAAAAACATTTTTTCATTTGACATTGTGCAAAAAGAATACAAATATGGATCTTTGAATCAATGTTTATACTACATCAAAACATAAACAATTATAAAGAGACTTATTCTTCTTCTTCTTTTTCTTCTTATTCTTCTTATTCTATTCTTTTTTCCTATAAAAAAAAATTGACCAAATCTTTAAAATTATTTAAATATCATCCTCTTAGCATTTTTTGTTACAAAATCATTAATAATCCGTTCATAATCAAGGTTCTTCAAAAAAATATTTTCAATTGAAATCAACGGAAGAGTATTTAATCTATCTTGTGACATCGTAGATCTCAGATAAGGTTTTAATAATTTAATTTAGAAAAACTTCTTTCGGCAGATGAAACACTAATAGTGTTGGAATATGCCTTAAAACATTTGTTAATGAAGAGAGGAAAAAAACATGTTTAGAAATTGTTAAAAAATCAAAAATCCAAAAAGTAATCTGGTCCGAGCGATTTACGGGTATCGAGTTCAATTCATTTCCATTCATTAATGTTATAATATTTTATATTAATTTGGATATCATATAAATTAATATAAAAAGATATTATAAGATATTTGTAATATTCTAAAAGATATTATAACAGATATATTTATAATACTCTAAGAAATATTATAAGATATTTATAATATTTGAGAGATATTATAAGATTATGATATCTTTTATTCTAACAATTAAGGATATATCTTTTGGGATATGTTATGGATATGTTGGATTTTGGCTATTATAAATATGTATTTATTACAGTGTGACAATCTTAAGAGCTTACATCAACAAGGGAGAGCAAGAGTTTGAAGGTATAACATAGGGTTTTAGCTATTCTCATGGGAAGCTTTAGAAAGGCAGATGTTTTGAAAACCTTTGGGATTATTTAAGGTTATTGTGAATTGGGAAATAATTGTTTACACGTTGAGTTTGAGTTATTCATATATTGAAGGTTGAAGAGGTTGGAAAACACTTGGGTAGAAAATAGGGTAATTCTTGGGCACCTTCAGGGTTGTTTATAGGAATCTGAAGGCGAAGGTTATTTTCTTATAACTTATCTGTAATCTCTTGTAAGAACTTTCTGAGTATAGTAAATTGGAGAGTTGCTCTCCCCCCAGAGTAGACCGTTTGATCAAACTGGATAAACAAACATTCATTTTTTTCTCGTCTTATTATGTTATATTATTTTTGTACAAATTATTATTGTCGAAGACCACTTATTTTGGTTGCTACTATTATTTACCTCACAAATTGATATTGAATTTTGTCGTAATTAACAACAAGATTCACAACAAGTGGTGCGGTGATCGTGGAGCAAAGAGTTATTAAGCACCATGGGCAGATGAGAGATCAAGAATTTTTTCGGTAACAATGACTTCAAGTTGTGGAAAATTAAGATACAATCAATTTTAATTCAAGAGAAATGTATTGATTCTTTGAAGAGTGAAGCATTGATGTTTGTAGGTCTTACACAGGTATAGAAGACCGACATGGCGGGTAAGTCCAGAAGTGTCGTTATCTTGTGCCTCAGGGATAAAGTTATAAGAGAGGTCTCTAGGGAGAAAATTGTAGTTGCTATGTTGGCAAAACTTGAATCATTGTATATGACAAAGTATTTGGCTTACAAGTTGTACCTGAAACAACAACTATATTCATTTTGAATGGTGGAACATAAAGTTGAGCAGCTTACAGAATTTCACAAGATTATTGATGATCTTGAGAATATTGAAATGAAGATTGATGATGAGGACAAGACTTTACTAATATTGAGTTCATTATCTAGATCCTTTTGAGAACTTTAAGGATGTTCTTCTTTATGGTAAGGAAGGTAATATTACTTTGGATGAAGTCTAGAAGGCGGTGAAATCCAAAAAAAAAAATCAAAGTCGAAAGATTTGAAGATTGAAGATAGTGGTAAAGGCTTAAATGTGTAAAGAGGGGGAGGTGAGCATAAAGGGGTGTCAAAATCAAAGAGGTCTGACAAGTTAAAGGTAAAATGTTTTAATTGTAAAAAAATCGGTCACTTTAAAAGGGATTGTCCTAAGAAAAAGGTCAGTGAAGATTCTGTTCAAGCTGTAGTTGCCTTGGGTGAGGAAAGTTATGAGTATGCCGAAGCACTAGTAGTATTTAGTTTAGAAACTGAAGATGTTGAGTAATTGACTCAGGTTGCTCTTATCACATGTGTTCAGGAATCAAATACTTTTAAACTTTGAAGATGGTTTAAGGAGGAATTGTTCTCCTTGGTGATAATAAGGCTTGCAAGGTTCATGGTATAGGTATGGTAAGACTTAAAATGTTTGATGATCATGAACCTCTCATTCACAATGTGAGGTATGTTCCAGAACTCAAGAAAAATTTATTATCTAGAAGTATATTTGATGATCTAGGCTATTGAACTAGAGTAGAATGTAACACCCGTATTTAATTAAACATTTTAATTAAACATTTTAAGTATTTTTCCGGTTATTTGTTGAATATGTTATTTGAGTTGATAAATTGGTTATCGGGTAAATGATTGATTTATCCGAGAGAAATTAATATTAGAAAATAATATTATCTTATTAGAATATTAATTAGAAATAGTTGGTTTTAATTGTATGTGGTAAGTAGAAAAACTGGAATGTTAGTTTTAGGCCCAATTGAAGATTTAACGAGACTCCTAGGGATTTAAAAGAAACAAGTAGTATTTGTAAGTGGATTTATCAAAGTGGCTAGGGTTAGAAGAAATAACAAGTACCTGCTACGTGAGAGAAAGGAACAAAGTTGCTAGTGAAGAGGAAAATAGGAAGAACCAGTCTCAATAATACCAGGTAGCAGTGAATTAATGTCTATTAATTTTAGTAAAAACCATGAAACTTATATTAGTTTATCTGTTGCAGAATTAGGGTCCAGTTAGATTCGAAATTCGACCGAGTAATTTGAGCTACCTTCAATCCAAGGTAATGGTGGGGTTCGAATTTATAACCAGGAGTATGATGGTTAGTATGTGAGATTATGACTATAATCTTGGTACTGTTTACGTTGAATTGGTGTTTAATTGTGATAATTGATTTGTGATTAACTGGAATTTCGATCAATAGATTTGTGTTGAATTTACTGGGTGTATTGTTGTTCTCATTGTGCTTGTATCAGGTTGATATACCTTAAATAGGTGAATTATTTTGTGTTGTGTTTTTAGAAATCAAACTGGAAATTAGAACGAGAAAATAGTGTAGGCACTATGCGTAAAAGAAGCAATTGGAACGAGGGCCCCAAAGTGTGGGATGGGCACCCCACTTTATGAAGCAGAGAACAAAAAAAAAGTATGTATAGGGCAAGGGGCGGACGCCCCAGGGGCTGTGGTGGGCGCCCCACCCTTTAACTTGTGCCTTCTTAGGTGTTGTTTGGATCCTGTTTCTTTTAGTTTGCAGTTTTTAAAAATATGACTATGTATGAAGTATCCTATGCCTATTAGAAATACATAAATAAAAAGGAAACAAATGTGATCCCTGTACATACCAAGGGCGGACACCCCTATGAAAGGGATGGGTGCCCCTCCTTTCTACTTTTCCTCTGCATGTTTAGGTGTATGATTGGCATCAGGTGTGTTAGTGTATTTGAGTAAAACCAGAAGATTTGGCAGAAAACAGAATTAGCCTATAGCGGAGTTTTGTTAGATACAGGAAAATGGTAACAAAAGTTAATTTTGATAACAGGGAATTTGGTAGCAGTAGTTAATAATATCAATGTAATTTAAATAGCATTAAGTAGTTTATAATTGATAGTAATAGCATGAAACAAAAACAATGCCGAAATTAGTCGAATTAGTAAAATAGGCGGTAAATCTAGTTGTTCGGAATTGATTGGAAATTGTCGAGGTAGTTTGTATACGTTGATAGGTAATTGTGGTTGTTCCGTCTTGTCGAAACAGTAGTGAATAGGTTGTTTGCAGGTACAGTTGAATAAGTCGAATTGTCCCGATCCGTGGGCACGTTTAAGTTGTAGGTCGAACGACCATCATTGATTAAGTTGATTCATTTGATGCATGTCTAAGTTGTTGTCGAAGTTGCTGTTATTGTGATTGAAGTTGTTGTTGTTGTTGATATTGTTTCTTGTATGTCATTCATAATGTCGCATACTTTGCATTGATTAATTTGTCCTTGACGGAACCTCATTGAAGTTGGAGGCGTATGCCTTGTTGAAATACCTCGATAACCTGGCATATGTTTAAGTTTGTAGTTCTGCTCCAAATGGTACCACATTCATTTGTATAAGTTGAGTCGCATTTGAGTTGTACTTTTGGAATTATCGTTGTGTTGTGTACCGACTGATTGTTATTTGGTTGTTGTCGCGAAGTGGTGAATTATTATATGATTCTTATTTAATATATTAATCATCATATTTTTGCTTATATTATTCAATATCTCACCCCTTCTGCTGTGAAGTTGCCTCTACGTGGGTAACATGCAGATAATCAAGGAGAGTAGCTGTTTCCTTCAATAGTTCGAGTTTGGTGTCATTTGCTCTGATACGTAGCACTCGGGGGAAATGAACGTTTGTTTTATTTTGTTGTTTTAAGTTGAATTATTTAAGTTGTTATTGAAGAAGTTTAATTTTGATTGTTTCAAGTTAGACAAAGATGCTATAAGTTGAAGTTTAAAGTTGTGAATTTTCCGCTGCTTGGTTTATCACAGTTGAACTGTTTTAAAGACTAATTCATGAGTTTCTCTCTGTTTACATGTGTTATGTATCTGTATAATAAGTTTTTGCGATTAGTTTAAAGTTGAAAAGTGTAATATCCCATGTTTTGGTTGAAATTTTTATACTCTGATTTTAGTTACATTACCGGGTAGAAATGGGATGTTACATTAGTGGTATCAGAGCAGGTCGATTCGTCCGACCAAGTTATTGAGTCGTTTAGAAATCGAGTATTGGTATTTAGTTCTAACTGTTGTTTATGTTGTAGTGATAAGTTGATATGGATGGAAGGAACGATGATGCGATTATTGCTACTTTGGAAGCGATGACTCATGCTTTAGAGAATCAGCCGAATGCTAGCAGGGATGCTGGATCCCGTAGCTTGGCGACTTTCTAGAGGGAGAATACGCCTACCTTCAAGGGCAAGTATGATCCCGATGGAGCTTTGGATTGGTTGAAGGAAATTGAGAGGATCTTTCGTGTGATGGATTGCACTCCAGCGCAGAAGGTTCGATATAGTACTCATATGCTGGCGGTCGAAGTAAATGATTGGTGGCTAGAGACGCGTCCGAGGTTGGAAGCTGCAGGTGAAGAGATCACTTGGGCTGTGGTTCGTATGGAGTTTTTGAGGAAGTATTATCCTGACGATGTTCGAGGTAAGAAATTGAATTCATTGAACTGAAGCAGGGTAATATGTCTGTTACTGAATATGCTGCAAGGTTTGTCGAGCTGGCTAAGTTTTATCCTCATTTTGATGGTGCTAATGCAAAATTTTCAAAGTTCATCATGTTTGAGAACGAGTTGCGCTCTAACATCAAGAAGGAAATTGGGTATCAGAAGATTTGTGTCTTTCCTAATTTGGTTGATAGCTGTAGAATTTATAAGGAAGACAACGATGCTCATTACAAGATTGTTAAGGAGAAAAGAGGAAAGCACCAATAGAACCGTGGTAAGCCGTATGATACTCTAGCTGGTTGTGGTAAACAGAAGGTTGCTGAAGGTCGGAGAACTGGTGGGGGAGGTGCTCCTTCTAATTTGACTTGTTTTAATTGCAGGAAACCTGGCCATAAGAGTATTGCGTGCAATTATGAAGTGAAGAAGTGTTTCCGTTGTGGCAAGATGGGACATGCTATGCCTGATTGTAAGCATAAGGAGATGGTATGTTTCTACTGTGGAGAAGAAGGACACATTGGTGGCCAGTTTCAAAAACCAAAGAAAGCGCAGACCAGTGGAAAAGTGTTCACGTTGGCTGGAACTCAGACAGCTAGTGAGGACAGACTCATTAGAGGTATATGTTTCATTAATAGTACTCCTTTAACCACTATTATTGATACTGGTGGTACTCATTGTTTCATTGTTGCTGATTGTGTTGAAAGATTGGGTCTTGTATTGTCTTTTATGAATGGAGAGATGGTGGTTGAGATTCCTGCTAAAGGATCAATGACTACTTCTCCTGTGTGCTTAAAGTGTCCTTTGTCGATCTTCGACAGAGATTTTGCTGTTGATTTGGTTTGTCCGCCATTGAGTGGGTTGGATGTGATCTTAGGTATGAACTGGTTAGAATATAACTATGTTCATATTAATTGTTATGACAAGTCTGTGAGGTTCTCTTCGCTTGAAGAAGAAGCTGGTTTATTGATTGTCAAACAACTGAATAAGTTAATGATAAGTGAAGCTCAAGTATTCTCGTTGACAGAATCGCTATCTGCTGAGAATCAAGCTATAATTGAGGAGCTGTAGGTGGTGCGAGAGTTCCCTGAAGTTTTCCCTGACAAAATTCCTGATGTGCCGCCAGAAAGAGAAGTTGAATTTGGTATTAATCTTATACCTAGTACCAAACCTGTTTCTATGGCACCGTACAAGATGTTTGCATCTGAGTTAGCAGAATTAAAGAAGCAATTAGAAGAGCTACTCAAGAAGAAGTTTGTATGACCAAGTGTGTCACCGTGGGGAGCTCCAGTGATGTTAGTAAAGAAGAAAGATGGAAGCATGAGACTATGTGTAAATTATAGATAGTTGAATAAAGTGACGATTAAAAATAAGTATTTGCTTCAAAGAATATATGACTTGATGGATCAATTGGTGGGTGCTAGTGGGTTGAGTAAGATTGATTTGCGATCGGGTTGTCACCAGATTAAACTAAAATATGAAGATACTCAGAAGACAACTTTCAAAATGCGTTATGGACACTACGAGTATTATGTGATGCCTTTCGGTGTTACCAATGTGCCGGGAGTATTCATGGAGTATATGAACCATATCTTTCATGCTTATTTGGATCGATTTGTGGTGGTCTTCATTGATGATATTTTGATTTATTCTAAGTCGGAAGAAGAGCATGCGGAGCATTTGAAGACAGTATTGCAGATTTTGAAACAAAGGAAATTGTATGCGAAGCTTTCCAAATGCGAATTCTGGTTGAAAGAGGTTAGTTTTCTCGTCCATGTCATTTCGAGTAGTGGCATCGCTGTGGATCCGTCTAAAGTAGACGTGGTGTTGCAATGGGAAACTCCGAAGTCAGCGACCGAGATTAGGAGCTTTTTGGGGTTGGATGGTTATTACAGAAGGTTTATCGAAGGTTTTTCGAAGTTGGCACTTCCGTTAACTAAGTTGACCTGTAAAGGTAAGGCTTTTGTGTGGGATGTGCAATGTGAAGAAAGTTTTACCGAATTGGAGAAGAGGTTGACGTCGGCTCCAATTTTGACATTACTGAAGCGGGAGGAACCTTTCATAGTATATTGTGATGCTTATAAGATGAGATTAGGTGGAGTGTTGATGCAGAATGATAAGGTTGTTTCTTGTGCGTCAAGACAGTTGAGAATTCATAAGAAGAATTATCCTACGCATGATTTAGAACTTGTTGCAGTGGTTTTGTGCTGAACATTTGGAGACATTATTTGTATGGTTCTAGATTTGAAGTGTTTAGTGACCATAAGAGTTTGAAGTATTTGTTCGACCAGAAAGAGTTGAATATGAGACAACAAAGATGGTTGGAGCTATTAAAATATTATGATTTTGGTTTGAATTATCATCCAGGTAAGGCTAATGTGGTGGCTGATGTGTTGAGTCAGAAGACTTTGCATATGTCATCAATGATGGTTAAAGAGATGGAATTAATTGAATAGATTAGAGATATGAGTCTAGTTTGTGAGACGACACCGCAGAGTGTTATGCTAGGAATGTTGAAGATTAACAATGATTTTGCTGGATAAGATCAAAGAGGCTCAAAAGTTGGATGTGAAACTGGTGGATTCGATGGTTGGGATTGATCAGTCTGAAAATAGTGAATTTAATTTGAATGCGCAAGGTGTGTTGAGATTCCGTGATTGGATTTATATTCCTGATGATACGGAGCTGAAAAGGTTAATTCTTGAAGAGGGCCATAGAAGTAAGTTGAGCATTCATCCGAGAGCTACTAAAATGTATCATGACTTGAAAAAAATATTTTGGTGGGCTGGGATGAAGCGTGACGTTGCGCAGTTTGTGTATGCATGTTTAACTTATCAGAAGTCGAAAGTTGAACATCAGAAGCCTGCATGGTTGATGCAACCGTTGGAAATCCCATAATGGAAGTGGGATAGTATTTCGATGTATTTCATAACGGGATTACCTAACACTGTACGAGGACATAATTCAATTTGGGTGATTGTTGATAGGCTTACGAAGTCAGCTCATTTTATACCTATTGACATCAGTTTTCCTGTACCGAAGCTTGCAGAGATTTATACTAATGTGATTGTTAAGCTGCATGGTGTTCCTTTATGTATTGTGTCTGATAGAGATCTAAGGTTCACATATGATGTTTGGCAGAGTTTGCAAGATGTGTTGGGCTCTAAGTTAAGGTTGAGTTCGGTGTATCATCCTCAGACGGATGGTCAGACAGAAAGGACGAATCAGTCATTGGAAGATTTGTTGCGAGCATGTGTTCTTGAAGAAAAGGGATCGTGGGACACTTGTCTTCCATTGATAGAATTCACATACAATAAAAGTTAATATTCTAGTATCGGGATGGCACCTTTTGAAGCATTGTATGGTCGGAGATGTAAAACTCTGTTGTGTTGGTATGAGACGGGAGAGAGTGTAGTACTTAGACCTGAACTTGTTCGAGAGACTACCGAAAAGGTGAAGTTTATTCGGGAAAAGATGAAAGTTTCCCAGAGTAGACAAAATAGTTATCATGACAAGCGGAGGAAAATTTTAGAATTTCAAGAAGGTGATCGTGTGTTCTTGAGAGTCACGTCAGTGACCGGTGTTGGACGAGCATTGAAATCGAAGAAACTTACTCCTTGCTTTATTGGTCCGTATCAGATACCGGCCAGAGTTGGAAAGGTTGCTTATAGGTGGCGTTACCGTCGAATCTTTCGAATTTGCATGATGTATTCCATGTGTTGCAATTTCGGAAGTATATACAGGACTCATCTCACGAGATTTGTATGGATGATGTGCAAGTACGAGATAATCTTACTGTAGAGACGATGCCGATGCGGATTGCAGATCGTGAAATGAAGACTTTAAGAGGCAAGGAGATTGCATTGGTGAAAGTTGTCTGGTTGGGAGCTGCCAGAGAAAACATGTCGTGGGAATTAGAGAGCAAGATGTGAGACTCCTATCTCGAGTTATTTGATTGAGGTAAGATTTTCGAGGACGAAAATATTCTAAGTGGGGGAGAGTTGTAACACCAGTATTTAATTAATCGTTTTAATTAAATATTTTAAGTATTTTTCCGGTTATTCGTTGAATATGTTGTTTAAGTTGATAAGTTGGTTATCGGGTAAATGGTTGATTTAGCCAAGAGAAATTAATGTTAGAAAATAATATTAGCTTATTAGAATATTAATTACAAATAGTTGGGTTTAATTATATGTGGCAAGTAGAAAAAGTGGGATGTTAGTTTTAGGCCAATTGAAGATTTAACGAGACTGTTAGGGATTTAAAACAAACAAGTAGTATTTATAAGTGGCTTTATCAAATTGGCTAGGGTTAGAAGAAATAACAAGTGTCTGCTACGTGAGAGAAAGGAACAAAGCTGCTAGAGGAGAGGAAAATAGGAAGAACCAGTCTCAATTATACCAGGTAGTAGTGAATTAATGTCGATTAATTTTAGTAAAAACCAAAAAATTTATATTAGTTTATTTGTTGCAGAATTAGGGTCCGGTTAGATTCGTGAAATTCGACTGAGTAATTCGAGTTGCCTTCAATCCAAGGTAAGGGTGGGGTTCAAATTTTATAATCGGGAGTATGATGGTTAATATGTGGGATTAGGACTATAATCTTGGTACTATTTGCGTTGAATTGGTGTTTGATTGTGATAATTGATTTATGATTAACTGGAAGTTCGATCGATAGATTTGTGTTGAATTTACTGGGTGTATTGTTGTTCTCATTGTGCTTGTATCAGTTTGATATACCTTAAATAGGTGAATTATTATGTGTTGTGTTTCTAGAAATCAAATTGAAAATTAGAATGAGAAAACAGAGTAAGCACTATGCGTAAAAGAATCAATTGGAATGGGGGCCCCAAAGTGTGGGACTCGGGCACCCCACTTTATGAAGTAGAGAACAAAAAAAAAGAAGAAAATATGTATGTATAGGGAAAGGGGCGGACGCACCAGGGGCTGTGGTGGGCACCCCACCCTTTAATTTGTGCCTTATTGGGTGTTGTTTGGATCTTGTTTCTTTTAGTTTGCAGTTTTTGAAAATATGGCTACGTATGGAGTATCCTATACCTATTAGAAATACAGAAATAAAAAGGAAACAAATGTGACCCCTGTACATACCAAGGGCGGACTCCCCTATGAGAGGGATGAGCGTCCCTTCTTTCTACTTTTCCTCTGCATGTTTGGGTGTAGTAGTTTAGGTACTAGTTTTCTGATTTAGCAATTTTGGTTTTGTAACTTTGACTGAGTATATACAACAATATTAATTAAAAATAATAGCATCGTAAATTGGTTATAATAATTGTACTATATGGTGTATGTTTGGTATCAGGTGTGATAGTGTATTTGGGTAAAACCAGAAGATTTAGCAGAAAACAGAATTAGCCTATAGCAGAGTTTTGTTAGATGCAGGAAAATGGTAAAAGAGGTTAATTTTGATAACAGGGAATTTGGTAGCAGTAGTTAATAATATCAGTGTAATTTAAATAGCAGTAAGTAGTTTATAATTGATAGTAATAGCATGAAACAAAAATAGTGCCGAAATTAGACGAATTAGTAAAATAAGCGGTAAATCTAGTTGCTCAGAATTGATTGGAAATTGTCGAGGTAGTTTGTATACGTTGATAGGTAATTGTGGTTGTTTCATCTTGTCGAAACAGTAGTGAATAGGTTGTTTGCAGGTACAGTTGAATAAGTTGAATTGTCCCGATTCGTGGGCATGTTTAAGTTGTAGGTCGAATGACCATCATTAATTAAGTTGATGCATTTGATGCATGTCTAAATTGTTGTCAAAGTTGTTGTTATTGTGATTGAAGTTGTTGTTGTTGTTGATATTGTTGATTGTATGTCATTCATAATGTTGCATACATTGCATTGATGGCCTCTGACCTCGTTGAAGGCACCCAAATGCCACATGCATTTGTATAAGTTGAGTCGCATTTGAGTTGTATTTCTGGAATTATCGTTGTGTTGTGTACTGAATTATTGTTATTTGGTTGCTGTCGCGGAGTGGTGAGTTATTATAGGATTTTTATCTAATATGTTAATCATCACATTTTTGCTTATATTATTCGATATCTCACCCCTTCTGCTGTGTCGTTGCCTCTACGTGAGTAACGTGCAGGTAATCAAGGAGAGTAGCTGTTTTCGTCAATAGTTCGAGTTTGGTGTCATTTGCTCTAATATGTAGCACTCGTGGGGAAATGAACGCTTGTTTTGTTTTGTTGTTTTAAGTTGAATTATTTAAGTTGTTATTTAAGTTTAATTTTGATTGTTTCAAGTTAGACAAAGATGTTATAAGTTGAAGTTTAAAGTTGTGAATTTTCCGTCGCTTGGTTTATCAAAGTTGAATTGTTTTAAAGACTAATTACCGGTCATGAGTTTCTCTCCGTTTACATGTGCTATGTATCTGTATAATAAGTTTTTGCGGTTAGTTTAAAGTTGAAAAGTGTAATATCCCATGTTTGGTTGAAATTTTTATACTCTTATTTTATTTACGTTACCGGGTAGAAATGAGGTGTTACATATAAGATGAAGTGTTGAAGATTTCACGGCATGAATTGATCATTGCTAAGGGTCTAAAATATGTGGTCTATATATTTTAGAAGGTTTAAATGTTGTTATTAATTCATCAGTAACTAGTGGAAGATTTCATGAGAAGGAAGAACTATGAGATTTAGTTTCAGAGGAGTATAATGAATTTTGCAGAAATCAAGGTATAAAAGTGCATGTTAACACTGAGTTGTTATTGATTTTTTTGGGAAAAGGTGAGGTTAAAATAACTTACTTGGTTGGTAGAGAATTTCTTCAGAAGAAGAATAGTGAAAACTAATGGAGAAAACCAATAAAAACTATAACGGAGAAAACTCAGTTTGAGGTGGAGTTTCCTACTATGAATGCTAGCAGTAGTGAGAGAACAATTACAAAGATCTCTGATTATCATTTGACTCATGATAAGGTAAAGAGATTTATTGTAGTATCTCAAAGGGTTGATTATGCTAGCCTTGAATATATATTTTTAATGTGGCTGAAGAACTGCAAAATAAAAGAAGAAAAACCTTCAGGGAGGCATTTGAAAATAGACGGGATCAAGGGTGGTTGAAAAATCATACTTGTAGGATTGTTAAATTACTTAGGCAAAAAAGGGTAATTGAAGACAAGTGGATGTAAGTTGCAAGATCAAGATTTAAGGGTTGCTTAACTTTTATTAAGATTATTGATTAAAGTTTCAACCGGGTAGGGAGCAACAATGTTGTTGGTGGTTAAATTGGTACAAATACGGTTTAAAGTCAAGGTAAATATTGTCGGAGTATGCCTTAAAACCTGTAGATAAAGAGAAAGAAAATATGTTTATAGATTATTAAAAAAATCAGAAAGCCGAAAATTTTTTTGGTCCGAGCGATTTACGGGTATCGAGTTCGGTCGGTTTGGTTCATTGATTCATTCATTAATGTTAGAATATTTTATATTAATTTGGAGATCATATAAATTAATATAAAAAATATTAGGGTTAAATAATGTTTTGGTCCCTATAAATATTGCAGTTTCATTTTTAGTCTCTCCTGAGTTTTTGGCAACGGTTTTAGTTGGGTTTGACAATGGTTTTTTTGTAAAAACCGTTGCCTAAAGGCAGAAATGGACTAAAAATGAAAACTGCAATATTTATAGGGATCAAAAACTTATTTAACCCAAAATATTATAAGATATTTATAATATTCTAAAAGATATTATAAGAGATATATTTATAATACTCTAAGAGATATTATAAGATTATAATAATATCTTTTATTCTAACAATTAAGGAGATATCTTTTGGGATTTGTTGGATTTTGACTATTATAAATATGTATCTCTTATTTTATGACAATGTGACAATCTTAGAGCTTACATCAACAAGGGAGAGCAAGCGTTTAAAGGCGTAGCATAGAGTTTTGACTATTCTCAAAGAAAAACTTAGAAAAGTAGAGGTTTTGGAAACTTTTGGGATTATCTAAGGTTATTTGGAATTGGGAAAAACTTGTTTACACGTTGAGTTTGAGTTATTCATATATTGAAGATTGAAGAGGTTGAGAAACACTTAAGTAGAAAATAGGGTAATTTTTGGGCAACTTCAGGATTGTTCTTGTGAACCTGAAGGCAAATACTATATTCTTGTAACTCATTGTAATCTCTTGTAACAACTTTCTGACTATAGTGAATTGGAGAGTTGCTCTCTCCCCCAGAGTAGATAGTTTGATCGAACTGGATAAATAAACCTTCGTCTTTTTCTCGCTTTATTCTGTTATATTATTTGTGTACGAATTATTATTGTTGAAGACCATTTATTTTGACTTTTCAATGATTCATATTTCCTACTCCCTCCGGTCTCGAATGTAAGCAACAACAAAAAAAAATCATGGTCTTAAATATAAGCAAAAATATATATATAATTATTACATTCAATGTTATTATTTCAAATATAACCCTACTTTTTTCATATTTTTAGGTTTTTAACAATTTCCAAAATAAAAAGTAGGGGTAAAATTAGAAAAGTTGTAAGACTTAAATGCATTTAAATATTTTTCTTGAAGAGTGAGTTTTTTTTGTAAATTTGCTTATATATGAGACCGGAGGGAGTATATCATTATTTTAGTTTTAGTGTCCCAATTAGATTTTTTTAGCAGCTAAAGTTATAGATATATTAATTGATTTTAATATAGGGGAATTAATTCATTTTATTTTACTATAATTTTATTTAAGGGAAATTACCTTCATTTATTAATTTTGACTTTGTAGTGCCCATATAGTTTTGTTAGTTAGTATTTTTCAAAAAAAAAAAATCTAGCAAGTATTTTCACTTGATGTTATGGTGCCCTTGGCTTCAGCCCCATGAGCCCGTGCTCAGGGCCACCCCTAAATTTCATTTGAAGTTGGATCATTTTAAGAATTTCACGTGTTAAAAATTAGGATGAAAATTTAAGGTGCAACTTTTATGTTAGTATGAAACTCTTCAATTTCTGGCATAATCTCACACCTTGTATAAACTTAATTATATCAACACATCTTTGACTTGAACTTTTCACAAGTCAAAAATAATTCTTCCATCACTTTTCTCTAACCCAAACTGCATAACATAACTTGTGACTGCAACTTAACAACTCTTTCACAATATTACCCTTCTTCTATGATGTGGAGGGCTGGAGGCTCAAACAATGCTTCAACCACATAATATACTAAGAATTCTTATCCCCAGATCGAACCACAATCTATGATACCAATTGTCACAAAAAACCGGCACAAAGCAAAAAATAGGAACACAATCATAACACATGAACATAACGTTGAAATTCCAAAACCGGAGAAAAACTATGATTGATGTCAAATGAAGAGAATATCACTATGTGAAAATGTTTACAACACATAATATATCCTCAACTAAAAGAAATTAAATGTATTGCATTAGTTGAAGAAATATCTATCTTATAAACAACACTAATTGTTCCTAATGAGTTAGAACTGAGAATGTTTTACAAATGTTAGAAAAGTAAAAAATTACTTATAAAGTTATGAAATTAATATGTCCAGATTTTTAACAATTACAAAGTTAATTATTGAAAAGTAAAAAATTAGTTATAAAGTTATGAAATCAGTTAATCAAATAATTTTATTTTTGGACTCCCTTAATCTAAAAAAAAGTAAAATAAAATATTTGTTTATAAAAATACATTATTATTATTATTATTATTATTATATTTCATTGCTAATTGTATATGTGAGGAGTAAAATACAGTATACATGTAAAAAATAATGTAAAAATAACATTTTTCTAATATTTATACTTAATACTATTCACCATATTTATACAGTAAATTATATTTTTATAAATCAATTTATTTATATTTATAAACAATGTGAATAGTGAAAAATTATTATAATAATTACTTTTTTTTATTATAAATTTTTATTTTTTAAGTTTGTTTAGGTTTTAAGATATCAATATAAAATTATATTATTAATCAATCTCATAATTTTATTAATTAATATTTTAAATTTCGTTAATTATTTTATTTTACTATTAAAAATTATTTTCATCTTTTTGGATCACTTTTTTAATCACTTTTTATATTTTATTACTGTTTATTGTTTCTATTTATTATTTCTATGTTCTAGATGATGTTCAATCCCAAACCGGCATACATGAAAGGATGTTAAGAGTCCACCATCGAACCGATTTTATATTGAAGCTTTGTTAAGCTTTGACGTTCTAAGAAATCAATAGATAAAAAATTGTCATTCTTTTCTTTCTTCTTTTGACAATGATTGTCATTCTTTTAGTAAGCATCATATTGGATAGCTTCAGGGTGATGAATTATGTCTCCATTGCATGAGATCTTCATTTTTCGATATTTTGATTCACTAATTACTTATATGTATTCAATGTCCACTAAATTTTCTTGGGAATGCATGCACTGCCATCATGTGTAGTCCATAAAAAAATCAATTGCAAACCACACATTTGGCTTAATTCCTGAAAAACAAGGAAACAACAAAAGTCCAAGTTAAGATTCCTGCATGGGAGTACAAATGTACAATCAAATCACCAAATTAAGATGTTTCCAATGAAGGTGAAACTAGTGGCCACGACACAAACAATGATTGGTCAGAAGTGAAACCTCATAATCTAGATGACAATTAAATTCATTATATATCGTTCATCTAAATACAAATTTATACAACCATCCAATACTTAGATGAAATCTTTTATTCATTTAAACAATGAAATTTTTAAGTCAATGGATGAAAATGGTGTTTCTCCTATGGAATTGGATTCTTCTATTGCCCATGTGACTAGATAGATTGTTGTTTGACCAATCACTCATTCTCACAAGCTTAATTAAGCATGTTGATCAATGTTGAAAGCATGTTGTTTTTAATGAAGCACATGTCGTTTTTTACATGCGTTTTTTTCTTCCTATCTCACATCAATCTTACACATTTTCTCACCTTTTATTTATGTTTTCCCATTTTGATATTCTTTGCTACGACTGGATAGTACATTCAAATGAATTGTCATTTTAATCCAACTACTAACTAGTACCAGTCAAAACAACAAAATAAGTAGGTTGTTTGAATCCTTTTCAAGATCCGCTATATATAAATTCAAGTTTCTTTATTCCAAAAAAATGAAAATAAGAAGAAAAATATATCACTAATATTTATTTTAAATCCGTCCTTGAATCACTTGATTGATGATTTTGATGATTTTTATAAGGATTAAATAATTTTTTAGTCCCGTAAATTAATGGATTTTTGAATATATCTAACTTTCTTGATTGTGTTAGTCCATAATATTAGAAGTCCTTTAAAAAAAAATATTGAGATGTCTAATGTCGCTGACGTGGAAATTAATTTATAATTTCTCTTGTATAATAAATTGCACACGTGGAATACTTAGTGGAGGGAGTTATATAGGAGGACTAAATTCAAAAAATTATAATATTTGCATCATCTTCTTCCTCTATTCAAATTAATTTCTGCGAATTATTCCTCTCCATACAACATTATTGTTAAGGTCAGTGCACATTCATCCATGACAACATCATCAATAGGTAATTGCTCTCAGTCTCAAATCCCAGTTTGTGCAAATTACAATAGAACTGTGAGGATGTTCATCTCAAATTCAATTGAAAACCCTAAAAGACAATTATGGAAATGTTCAAATTTGGGTGTAATGTCAAATTACAAGCTATTCATTTGGGATGATGAACTAAAGCACAACACATCAAATGAATCCAAATTTTCAATTGATTGCAATTGTATAAATAGTGCATGAATTAGCTTGCGTCATTAAAGACCTTGAAGCAAAGAAAAAAGAGAAGATGAAATTAAAGTTGGAAAACAAAAGGAAGAAGACCAATTTGTTTAAACTTTTGTTGGTTCTATCATGGTGTATGTTCTTTGCTTACCATAAATGGTAGTGAGCTTGTGCTTCATGGTGCCTGTATTTTTTATTTTTTTAATCCCTAGAAGAAGGATAATTGTCTAATGTTGTCCCTGTAATATTTGATTATTGAATCGATAAGAATCTTTGAAATAAATGAAGTTTGTCTCGTTATGTTTGTGGCATTTTGGTTTCCATCCCATTTTCATTATTATGTGTTTTATTTCATCCATGTTTCATAATGATTTGTTTGTATGCTACCTCTGTATGTTTGTGATTTGTTTGCATAATATTATAGTAAAATTATGCATATAGATAACATAATGATAGGTCATGTCTTAAAATAACATAAAACCAATAGGCATACAAATTTGTCTCAAAATACAACAAAATGAGCTTCATAACAAAGTACTAAACTATAACCCTAACATAACCCTAACAAAGTATCAAACTATAACCATGACATAACCATAACAAAATACACCATGACAGAACCATAAGAAAATGTTTAATTTCTACACATTCATAGGTTGTGATGGACCATTTCCTTCTCCTTTGAGATTTTCAACCAGCATAGCGTTTGTGTAGAATTCACGAACCAAATCAAAGTTGAGCTCAGTAGGAGAAGTCAACAAAGTATCCCATTTTTGCTTCCTAACATCCTTCACAAAATAAATATAGTTCCCTTGTGGATTCAGAGTGAAAACCTTTTCCGGCCAGATTTAACGCTCAACTAAGTGGTCAAAACGAGCTTCTTGAAGGGGCCCGATGAACCTAGTGTTGTCAAACTCCACACTCTCAATGTCAGCCCTATGTTGAGAATGGGATGATGAGCTTTTAGTGTAACGAGACCTCTTTGGTTGCTTTCCCCGAGAACTCATCTACACACAAAAACACAAAGAACAAACAAGCTAAACACTATTAAATTTTTTCGAAAAATTCCCAAAAATCCTGATAAAATAACATTGCATCACAGCTAGAACAAAAAAATAAAAAAGAAATTTTATTCTAATTTTAGTAGGATGTGCTAAGCTGGATGAGGCCGCTTAGCGCGCCTACGAATTATGCAGTTCACAGTTTTGCTTCTGCCATGGCAACAACTTGTCAGAAACATCACCACACACCTTAAATTACCTTTCTAACACAGTGGGTCATTACTTCATCTTATAACAGCTACCTATTATGTCATAATAACAATTATCTAAGCCTAAAAATTCAAAATTCTAACCTAAATTTGTACAAATCTACGAACATTTCAACTACTCTTACACTAAGCTTGAATCAATAATGAAATTTGTACATGCAACCCTAAATCTATGAATAAACAAAAATTCAATAATTAAACACTTACCTTGATGATTGATGGAAAGAGATGAAAGAAGATATGCTCAATAGGATTTAAAAACAACTTGAAATCCCACAAATGAAGAAAGTTGCATGAAAGAAAGAGACGAAGCTTGAAAATGTTATGAAAATCACTTTTCTGCCCTAGTTGTTCTATGAGGGCGCTTAGTAGGCGTTGGGACCATGTCATGCCCCTCTGACCCACACAATTTTTTTTTTAACAAAAAGAACCGCGCTAAGCGGGCTCGAGGCCGCGTAGCGGCAAATGAAATTTTGCTAAAAGCAGAGCAGACAACATGACCGCTGCTACTATTCTGATTTCTTCTACATCATACATACCAGAATTAAACATAGGTAGGAATACTTACAATGTTGGGATGCCTCCCAACAAGCGCTTATTTTAACATCGCTTATTTTAACTTAGGAAGCACGCTTGTTACCTGATTTACCTCACCTCCGAGATATATTTTTAACCTTTGTCCATTCACGGTCCATGTTTCTCTTGAAATCAGATCCTCCACAACAACCGCACCGTAATTCTTCACATCTTTGATCAGAAACGGTCCCGACCATTTAGAATTTAAATTTTAACCAACTTATAGAAATGGTAAGCATCACTACGCATTTCCATTAAACCCTGCAATTGCACTTTTCTTTTCTCTCCAACTAAGTTAGAATCAAAATTTAAAAATTTCAAAGGCCAAAGAGCTTTATGTTATAACTCAACCGACAAATGACAAGTCTTACCATATACCATTTAAAACGGTGTAAAACCAATCAGAGCCTTGTAAGCGGTACGGTACGCCCACAAAGTCTCGTCTAACTTACAAGAGCAATATTTCCGCTAATTTGAAACAGTTTTTTTCAAAACTTTTTAAGAGGTGCATTGCAAAATTGTGATCCACCATCACTAATTAACACTCCCAGAGTACCAAAATGGGAAAAATATTTTTCTTTAAAAATTTGATAACTGTTTTTCCATCCGCATTTTGACAAGCAATCTCTTTCATCCATTTGGAAACATAATCCACTGCGACAAGGATATATTCATTCGAGAAAGAAGAATGAAATGGTCCAATGACGATGCCCTAACAATTAAAAACTTCCACTTCCAACATGGTATTTAAAGAAATCTCATCAGGTTTACCAATCCCTCTACTCCTTTGGAATTTGTCACAATTCATAGCATGCAAGTACGCATCTTTAAACAAAGATGGCCAATAAAGGCCGATTAAAGGACTTTCATCGTCGTACGCAAACCATTAAAATGACCTCTATATAGAGAGTTGTGACAATGCCAAAGGATACTTTTAGATTCTTCGAAAGTAACACACCTTCTCAAGATATTATCACTTCCAAGCCTAAAAAGATAAGGCTCATCCCACACATAGAATTTCGCATCCGCCAAATTTTTTCTCTTTTGATCACAATTTAACTCACCCGGTATCAATTTGTAAGCTTTGTGATTCGCCAAATTGGCAATCCACAGCCTTTCCTGAATCATCATTAATGGTTCATCCGAAAATGACTCCTCAACTTCTTTATCTTTTTTCGGTTACCTCATTGTTCACTAACCTTGATAAGTGATCCGCTACCAAATTTTTCGTCCCCTTTTTGTCTCGAATCTCAAGGTCTAACTCTTGCAATAACAAGATCCACCAATTAGCCTTTGTTTGGAATCCGAATTGGTAAGCAAATACTTCAAAGTTGCATGGGCAGTGTAAACAACAACTTTCGAACCAATTAAATAAGGCCTAAAATTTTCCAATGCATATACTATAGGTAACAATTCTTTTTCAGTTATGGCATAGTTAATTTGTGCCCCATTAAGAACCTTGCTAGCATAAGAGTAGTTGAAATGCTCATAGAATTGTACAAATTTAGGTTAGAATTTTGAATTGTTAGGGTTAGATAATTGTTATTATTGCATAATAGGTAGTTGTTCTAAGATTAAGTAGTGGTCCACTGTGTTAGAAAGGTGATTTAGGATGTGGAGTGATGTTTTTGACAAGATGTTGTCATGGCAGGAGCGAAACTGTGAACTGCAGAATTCGTAGGCGCGCTAAGCGGCCTCATCCGGCTTAATGCGGCTTACTGAAAGTGGAAAAAATTTCTTTTTATTTTTTTTCTGGCTGTGATGCAATGTTATTTTATCATGACTTTTGGGAATTTTTAGGAATTTTCCGAATAATATTTAATGGTGTTTGCCTTGTTTGTTCTTTGTTTTTTGTGTAGATGAATTCTCAGGAAAAGCAACCAAAGAGGTCTCGTTACACTGCAGGCTCATCATCTCGTTCTCAATAGGGGCTGACACTGAAAGTGTGGAGTTCGACAACACTTGGTTCATCGGACTCCTTCAAGAAGCTAGTTTCGACCACTTGGTTGAGCATCAAATTTGGCCGGAAAAGATTTTCACTCTGAATCTGCAAAGGAACTATAGGTATTTTGTGGAGGATGTTGTGAAGCGAAAATGGGATACTTTGTTGACTCCTCCCACCGAGCTCAACTTTGATATGGTGCTATTTAATATGGACTAATGATTTTTTTTACCATAATGGAAAAGTGAGATTTTTATCCCTTAATATATTAATATTTAATTTAGATTTTTTTTTTACCATTATAAAGAAGTGAGATTTTTATTTATTAATATATTAATATTTAATTTGGACGGTTAAGATGATTGACTTGCTACCTGAAAAATCACTCGTTGTAATAGTACAATCTCCAAAAATATATTATTCATCTTCTTCAATATTTCATCTTCTTTATATTGATCATATTTCACTTTTAATTAGTTAATTTATCTTTTTGAAATTAATCTTTCTAAAATAAAAAATCTTCATTTTAATTAGTTAATTTATCTATCTAAAATAAAAAATCTCCATTTCATCTTTGACGGTTTGTTTTGTTTGTACGGATCTAATTGCAACTTAAAACAAGATTTTTAATTTTTGGTCCAACATGGTTTTAGTTTTTGATTCATCAAGATTTTTTTTTATTTTCGGTTCAACAAGGTTTTTGATTTTCAATTCATCAAAAAAAATTAATTTTCGGTTCAACAAATTTTAGTTATATTTTGCAGTTCAATTTCGATTCAGCACATTTCTCATATAGATTGAACATAATTTTCGAATTTTTGGATCTTAACTTTAATCCTGTTTGTGTAACATTACAATAGAAAATGACTGTAAGAGTGCAATATTTATTTATCTCTTTTTTCTACAATTACCTTTTTCTTATTTATCTTTCATTTTCTTCTTTCACAGTTAGTTAGCCTTCCAAATTAAAAATTCTAAAGAAGATGGATTTTTTAGCATTTATAAATTCAAAATCAATAGTGCAATTAAACAATCTAATTTTTGAATTTCTTATTGAGTCACTAAATAATAGAAATATACTTATGAAAGAGTGTGAAATCTGAACAAGTTTAGATGATATAGTTTCAGAGTAAATAGTGACACTATTTCAAACATTGCATTTGAAATTATGCAGTAATAAACACAAACTGGAAGTGATCTATCGTCTAAAGAGTTTTAAAAAATGCATAAAAAAATACCAATAGTAGAATTAGAATTCACATTCTATCCAAATCGCGACATATAGCATTACTATTACTCTTTAATTATTTGTTTTTCCATGAAAAAACGACAATTTCAATTTCACAATTGATTTGCATATTTGATTTTTAAATCAATATTAAATATTTACATGACCAATTCAATTCAAATAAGTAAGTTGAAACAAATAATTAAAAGAGTAATTTCATAAAATCAACTAAAATAAAACTGCAGTTTTTTTAGTCGGTTCATCACTTAATCAGATTCTCATAAAAAATGAGAGAGAAAGAGAGAAACAACTATTAACGATTTAAAGCAGTGTTTTAAAAATTAGATTAGACATTAAATTGGTGAAAGTATTAGATCATTGACTTATTAGTCAAACTATTGGATCACTGATCGAACCGTATGATTAAACCAGATTAAACCGAATAATTCGGTTCAATAGACTGATTTTTATAACAAAACTATATAGATATAAAACTTGTCGAACCGGATAACTCAATCTTTACAAAATATAACTAAGACTTAAATTTTTAAAATATATCATATCATAAATAAGTTCACTTTGATAATTTAAATCTAAATTTTAAATATTTTAAATATATCATATCATAAATAAATTTTAAATTTTAAATTTTAAATTTAAATTTTAAATATAAATATCATATATAATAAAATAATACAAAACTACAAAGTCTAATGCAACATACTACATTAAACAATTTATAATAAAATAATCTCATTGTCTCATTGTCTATAATTTATAATACATTAAATATTTAATTTTCTATTTTCTATTTTTATTTAAATATGATATTTTAATAAAATAATTAAAATAAATAAAAAATAATTAAACTGTAGATTTTTAAAAAATTAAAAAAAATTGAGTAAAAAAATAAAAATAAAAAACATAGTTGACTATCTATTTTAAAAAATCGTCGATTTTTTTTAATTTTTCCTGTTTTCATCGGTTCTTACCGCTTCGTGTCGGTTCAACGACATATTCAATCCAACAATTAAATTAGACTGTTTATCTAATTTATTTTTAATTCGACCGGTCCGACCGACCGGTCCAATTCAATTTTCAAAATACAGATCAAGAGAAAAAGAAAAAGGTAATTCATTAATTGTGGAGAGAGAGAAAAAAATTTGTTATATAAACAAATTTTTAAAGCAAATAAGAAGAAACAATAATACATGAAAGAGACCGAATTATCTTACTTAGTTATTGATGTATTTAAATTAACATTAATTTTAAATGAAAAAGTCCCCTCTGATCGGCAAGTGAAGTAGACACGCGACATCATCGAGTGTGGTCGTCATCTCGCCATGAGATAGATGAAATGAAGACGTATCATGGTGCCACTTCTCTACAAAAGTGTTGATCACCCCTCAGTTGACCATGCTATATCCACAGGGGGTCTAATCTCTCAATCCTGTAAGACGTATAAGATCATCAATTCATGGATCGAGAGGGGTAATAAGCATGTTGATCTTCCTCCCATGGTTTATGACCTTCAGTGTATTGCGATCCTGCAAGAAAAAATTCATTGTTAGAATTCATAATAATGTACATAAGTAAATTCATAAATGTAATATAATTGTAAATTTCATACCTCCCCATCTCATATATGTCTAGCCACATGGGTGGGATAAAACAAGTAGAGATAAGGCAGAAGGTCCCCCTCCAAAAACCTGAGGGACCTGGGGTACCGCCGGTGCCACCGGTACCTTGGGTGGCACTGGTACCTCAGGTGTTGGGGTGTAGCAACATGTCTCCTCTCTGATGGCCCCGCCTGTGAAGCAAATGAGGATCTCGTCTCAAAAACCCTAGGTGGTGAGGATGGTGATGATGTGCGTCTGCGGTAGGACGGAGGCGACGAAGAATGGACTGGAGAATCTCGTTTGCTACAGGAGGAAGATGTAGAAGGGACAAACTCAGACCCAGAAGAATGTGCATCCGACATAGCATGTTCGGATGTCGAAGGAGCCATTGTTGCCTAACTCCTGTCTCTCCGCACAGAAGCATGTTGTGCAACCCAACCATGCTCAAATGTGACGGTCTCTCAACCATATCTCATGTAGAAGTAAGAACGAAACGCTAGACTATGGCATACAGTGGAAAAAAGGGGAAAAAATGCAGAAAGAAATCGGAAATAAATCTCTGGTTTTGTTCTTACCCAAAACCGAAAAATAAACCCTCGGTTTCCTCTGCAAAAACAGAGTTGCGTAGCATTCATCCCCAAAACCCCAAATGTGTTAAAAAAACATGCATTGATCGTCAAATAAAGTTTACAAATAGTGTTCTAATGACTCCTAATGATATAAACTACATAAAACAACACATTTAAAATCCTATTTCACTAATTTCAATAGAAATTACATAAACTCTAAAAATAACTTAACCCACTTACTTGATTGATTGAAGATGGTTGTGGCTTGCTTGATTACTTTAGTTGTTATATTTAACCAATACTTGATGAAATGTGTTGATTGTTTGAGAAAAAAATTGATTTTAACAGTAAGGGTTGAAAGGAGTGTTTGAGAGTGTTTGAAATGAGTTTTTGAAATAATTTGTTGTTATGGAGAGAGAAAGAGTTTCTGGCGCCCTTAAGTGCGTCCAGGAACCGACTGTAATTAAATATCTGATTTACACTCAAACCTTTTCAACGTGATTTGCATGATATAGAGTGCGGACCGGAAATATACTTTCGATTTTTAGAAATATTTTAAGAAATTCATGTGATACGAAAAAAAGATATGAGGTAGAATAAAAAATTATCAAATTTAAAGTCATTTATGATAACTTGTCTTGCACATCTTCTTTAAAACTGTTCTAAGGATCTTGTGGAGAGTATGTTGGCCGCAACAAAAAAGTTGTTGATGATGCTATCGCTACCAAATTATTAATTTACATTTCGTTTTCGCTTGTCCATAGAACTCAACAAAAAAAGTGGCGTTTCATATCTTGTCTAATGAGGACCACCACCGGAGGGAGGCCACCATGGTCTTACGTTGCTTGCTTTGTTAAAACACGTGGTCCTACACGTTTGCTCATAAGTAGTTACCTTCATTACCATGCAACTAATAATAAAGGATATGTGCTCCACGTGACTCATGGCATATTTCACAAGCCGTATTTTAGTTTTCATCACCGGTGTAGTTCAATTTAAAAGTCAATTTTAACTAAATAATTCACTCTCATCCGATCGCCGTTTTCTATTTTTTATTTTTGTTTCACGTTGTCAAAGAGTAAATAAAAAGTAAGGCCACAATCTATGACTCTAAGACAAACTCTTAAGTCCAAGGTTCCAAATGAATAATTAGATTGGATCGAAACCCCGTCCAACGTGAAAAGAAGTGGAAGAATATAATATGGTATCAACGTGTTTTCAGTTCTGTAACATGTTTCTTCAATGTTTTAAATGGATCCACCCAATCAAATCAGAGACCCATTTTTTTAATTTTAAAATGAGTTTCAATTTTAAAAAAAATATAATTATAATAAATGAAAAATAATATATAAAAAATATAATTATATATTTTTTAAAAATATTTAAGTAAAATTATTTTGATTTTAATCAATCTTATTTTTATAATATATTAAATTTTTATCAAGTATTTTTTATTATTTATGGACTTGTTAATTAACAAACGAAAAAGAGGGGAGAATGAAAAATAAAATGCTACAGCTCTCATGAGAATGATAAAATATGTAGAGTAAACATTTTTTGGAAATAAAGATAAAATTAACTAAAAAACAAGACCCATAGAGTCCAACCGAAAAAAACCAAAAAACTCAGGCCCAGCTAACAACCTAAGACCACAAGATATTTGCTATACTATCGTAGAAATTTTGCTGTGCATAATAAGAGTAACAGTTTTGCTATTTTAACACTTATTATATATACTACACCTTATATACACTATTCACTACTGTTAAAAAGAATAATCAATTATATATGAAAGTCACTTTCTTTTCTCTCTTATTTATAGAGTATTATTTATACAGTATTATGTAACGTGGACACACCATTTTATATACTTCTCTCTCTCCTTAATTTTTTTTTCTTTCTTTTTATTTATTTCACTTTTGCTTCATCTTCTTCATCCATTCAATAAAATTCAAAAAATAGTTAATGAATAATTATGAAATATATATAAAACCGATTAACAAATGATAAATTTGGTTAAAAATATAGAAAAGTTGACCAATACACTTGAGAACATGGTTAATTAAAATCATGAATATATATATATATATATATATATATATATATATATATATATATATATATATATATATATATATATATATATATATATATATATATATATATTTATTTAACAATAACTAAAGTCGATTAATAGTGTATATTAAATTGGTCAATTAAGAATATGGTTAATGAACATCCATAAATAATATACTAACTAAAGTTAGTTAATGATATGTGTTAAATTAATCAATACAATTTAAAATATGGTTAATGAACAATCATGAATATATATATATATATATGTATATATAATCAATTAACAATAAAATAAAATTGGTTAATAATATATAAAAAAAATTGGTTAACAATATGTGTAGGTTGGTTAATAAACACAATATAATTTTATAATATTTTCTTTTTATCTTTCACTATAAATAATATAAAATATGAGAAGAGAAAAGGTTGATATTAAATAAAATAATAATAGATTGAAAACTTTATTAAGCTATATCTTCCTCTTCATTTGCATGATTATAGCAAATAATTTTTTTCGTTATTTCTTTTATATTTGATTGAATTGTGATTAGAAATGTAAGAAAATAATATAATGAAAACATGGATGAGAGAATTATATAAAGAAAATAAAGTAACACTAAAATAAATAAATAAATAAATAGAGAGAGAAATATAAAAAAGAGAGAAATATATAAAGTTGGATCCACATTACATACTTAAAAAAAAGAAGAAAGTGGCTTGAATAATTTATTATTTTCTTTTCTATTAATGATAAATATACAGTGTAGTTTATATAAGTGGTGTCAAGATAGCATATTTATAAGAGTAAGATGAATGATAACATTGCATGTTGCATTACACAGAAAAAAAATTATTGCAACCATAGGAATTTATGTAGAGAAAATATGACAGTAAAGGATAATAGTGGATATTAAAAAAAAATATTTTTATTAAAATTAAATTAAATATATTTTTGATCCATATAAATAATTTAAATTCAGTTTTAGTTCTTATGAATTTTTTTAAATAATGATTTTTTTAAAAAAATTCATCAACATTTTTTATCTTTCTTACTAAAATTGCCGCGAAGTAAAAATCGTCGTTAAACCATTGTTAATTTAGTCGTAAAGTTATAAAAAATTGCCGTTAAGTTGCAAGAGTGATAAAATATGTGGACAAACATTTTAGGAGGATTATTTTTTTAATGAAATTTTTTGAGAGACCAAAAATTAAATATGAGGTATTTAGGAAGACCACATACATATTTAACTCATTAAAATATAATAAATAGATAATAATAATTTTTTAAAATAAATAAATAGATAATAATATGAAAATAATATTTTTTCAAATTTACGATGGATTAACATGAAACAACAAAAATTTGTCGATTAAATGAAAAAGTTTTAAAGAAATGCATTTGCAGTATCGATGAATGTCATAACAATGTACCCGGTTTGCATAAAAAATGAGATATAATATCTTGTTTCTTACTTTTTCAAAAAACAACCAATCTTCAAGAAAGGTACACAAAATTGTGGTAGACTTATGATCTATGTAGTCACTAGCTCAATCAGCATCAGAATAAGCATGTGACTTCGATGGAGACTACGAAGGAAATAAAAGATTCTAAAATTAGATTGTCCAAAGATATCAAGGAACACGAAAAACATCTACTTAATGTATTACTGTTTAAGAGACAACAAACTAACTCACAACATGAACATCATCAACAATATCAAGTTTGGCAATCTTAAGATACACCAGTAACCAGGCTATCAATCAAAGTACCATTCAAAGTAGAATCTAGTAGAGGAACACCATTCAAGGAAGCGTATTTCACATTTTATTGAAGAGGGTTATTCTTTGATATAGTGTCACAAAAAGGTTTTGTTCAAAGATATTGGCAATGTACTTGGATTGCGAGATAATATAGCCTTTATGAGAGTAGGCAACCTTAATCCTCAAGAAGTACCAAAGAGTTCCACTACTACAAAAAAAGGCCTTTAACAACAGTTGAAAATGATATATAATCACGTAGGTTCAGACGTTGTCATGTAGTTTGTGGTTGTATATGTGTTTCTTTCAATTACGGTCAAGTAACTGTAGTAGTAAATTGGAAAGCGTGTGCTCTATAACAACGGTTGTGAGAAATAACTATTGAAATATTGTTTATGAGTAACTCTCATTCGTATCATATCAGAATCAACAATACACCATTTGTGAATTAATATCAAAACTTGTATTACACCAAAGTATACGTAAGTAGGAATATCAAAGAAGGGAAAAATCTATATGAAAAGACAAGTAGATATAATCATTCATTCAACATTTCGAGGAATTAAATAACCAATAATTACCAAACTTAATATGCGTGGAATTTTTTGGCTTTTAAACTTTCAAGGGTTAAGGAAGATGAAGAATCAGAAGAAACAATATAAAATTGGAATAACTCTTTGAACCAAAACACAAAAATATCTTCATCCAAATAAATTAGAGAAGAAGAAGAACCAAAATGAGTACTTCTGCTAAAGCTTCCAACAATGTTAAGAGAGCTTCCAACAATGCTAAAGATGTTCTTCCTCCATATAATCAAAAATTATTGAGACCCAAGAGAGCTCTTAGACAAAGGAGAGCAAGAAGAAAGGTGAGAAGAGAAATGATTTTTTTTTCCGATTCTAATGATGATGAATCAGGTTATACTTGGTCAAACTTTCTCTAGTCCAGAAGATTTAGATATGATTATTAAGGTCTTCCGTAATGAAATTTTAATCATTCTGCTTAAATCTAAGGGCTTTCACACTTTCTTAAGGTTATCAACTTAAACTAGCATCTTAAGCTATCAGGTATAAAATCTATCAACTAATATACACATATCTTCAAAAAGTTGAAATAACAAACAGATAACTGTAATTGAATATTTAACAGTTTGTGATGAACTTACTCATAAGAAAACGTCTTATAGTTGCACTCCTTTCAAGTTTATTGCACCTGTAGTTTCAACATCAACAATGCAATTCAAACCCTACTTCAACTATTATATTTCATAACAAAGTAAGCATTAAACATAAAGGAGATAACAAAATATAACATCTTCAAATTTCCAGAAAATCTCTCTGATTTTAATTTGTTCTTCAAACTCTTGTTCTTCTTCTTTGAATCTTCATACATAACCTTCAAATAACCCATAGCTTTCATAACTTCCAACTCTGACTTCATTTCCACCATTTTCTCGCATGTCTTCATCCCATATGAACAAATTACATGTCTCATCACTCCTCCAAAATGGACATCTCCAAGAAAGTCTTCCTTTATTTTGTCCTTTCTTACATTGGTACAAAACCATACAACCATCACAACCACGGAAATTTGCAGGTCGAGATTTTACAAAAGAAGAAGGCATAAAAACACTTTTGGATGAATTTGTCATCAAATGTGGCGTTGGTTTTATGGTTGTTTCGTCTTGTTTCTTTTTTCAGTGAAAAATGGATACTAAGGGTTTAATATATATAAATTTATCACGATGGTCATTACTGTGAACTGTAATGATTTTTTTTTTTGCATGATTATAATTTCATAAAAATGTTTTAGTGTGTAACAACGGTTTTACAAAAAAAATTCGTAGTGATCTCAAACTATTTAGATAATTGTAATTTTAAATAATCAATCCCATAAAAATCATAACTGGTAATAATCATATCATCAACATATAACAAGGGTAAAATATGATCATGAGAGGTGGTTCTGAAAAACAAAGTCGAATCGTGATCACTAGAGTGAAAACCAAAAGATATAGTAATAATGGTAAACTTCTCAAACTAGGCTTGTTGAGCTAATTTCAAACCATACAGAGTCTTTTTCAACTTACACAATTTACCTTGATTATGATAAATAACCGAAAGAGGCGCCATATAAATATCTTCGTAAATATCACCATTTGTAAAATCATATTGAACATCAATTTGAGAAATATGTTATTGATGAACGGATGAAATTATAATAAAAGTGTGAATAATAGTCATCTTATCTACTCTAGCAAAGGTTTTTCATAATCCATATCATATTGTTAAGAGAATCCCTTGGCAATAATATATGTTTTGTAGCGCTCAACAGACCAATCAAACTTAATTTTGATTTTGTATACCCAACGAGATCCAATAACATTTTTTCAAAAGTGAGATGTGCTAATTTTCATATATTTGTCTTATCTAAAGAAGAAAGTTCTTCTATCATCTCCTACTACCAAAGAGGACCGAATATAGCCTCTTTATAACTAAATGGCTCAAACAAGTTGTGAGTAGAGGTTAGAAATAAAGAAAAAGAATCAAATAAAATGGAATAAACAAAATCGAGGAATTAAGTAAGGCTGCACTACCGTGAAAAACACTATTACAAATACTAAAGTTCCTAGCAATAAATATTCGATGATCTAACCAATCGAGGTGCAATCACATCTAATAGACGCCTTAACTTAAAATTTAATAAAAAAATATATCACATATTCCCTCAGTTTTGACATCTAACTGAGAGGAAATATAACTCAGGGGCCACACTTCGAATATTAGCTCTTGCTCTTTTTACTTTTATTTTTTTATGTACCTATTTACTTTCACAGCCAAATTTTCTCTTTTTTATTATTTTAAATTTATCTATTTTTAAAAAAAAATTGATGACTTTTTTTAAACGTATATATTCCCTCGGTTATATTATATTAGTTATCTACTTAAAAAAGTGTTTTTCTCTTTTTTATTTTATTTTATATGTATGTATTCCCTTTGTTGGATTGTCCTACCAAGAGGAAATATCTTTTGCATGTATTTCCCAAAATTAGACTCTATTCACTTACTTTTCAACATCCACCCTTCTTCAATTCTTCTGCAAAATTGAACAGATTTTTACGAAAAAAATACCCTAGGCGCAAATGTGTCTCCGTAAAACAATCACTAGCCTCTTATTAAAGGTTATTTGCAGGATCGGCTACAATAATTCTAGACTTAGTGTTTTGAGTATTTTTGGATTGAAACTCGTATTGCGTGCAAGAGGTAAGACAATTGCAAAGTAAATAAATAAAAAAGACAAGACTTGTAATTTGTAAAAGAAAGTTATAAAATGCTTGGAATTTAAATGAGGAAGCATTCATACATTGTCAAGTTTCAACTCGTTTCTCTGTTAGATTCGGGTACTTTGAGTGTAATGCTCTTAAATGTACAAAAATGCAACCTCTAAAAAGAATACAAACATTTTCTTAAGTATAAATCCTAAATATGTAATTGTCGACGGTTAATAGCCCATGTTGGGCTTTATGGAGAAACCACTCTAAAATTGCTTTGAACTTCTCCCACGTTCTCAATGGCTTTATGTGTCGATAACCACTCCTGTTATCACGTGTGGAGATTTCCTCTACTAGGTTTTTGGAACAGACTTATTTAGGCATAACACACATACAAACTTATGATGTTTGTCTCCCTAACTCCAACAATACACATTGTGGTTGGATCACAATACTTCTTTTCTCATGGAATCTGTTATATAGTCACAAACTTCCTTAAATCTTGCTCCTTTGATCATAAGGTTATTCCAAAAATTAGCTCACTCATATATATAAAGGGTTTTGGAGTAGCAAACCTTTATAGAGCTTAAAATCTATACTTCCATAAGCTGACATATGGAGCAGATAAATTGTTGATCCTGTCCTGATTAACTTAGCACAACTCAAATGTCTCCTCTTCCAGATCAGGAGTAGGTTCCAAACAAAATATACCTTTGTTTGACACCCAAAACATCTGCTCTTCAACTAGTAGATGCATAACTGTTGATATGATGTTCTAACATCCCATAGAACACCAGTTCCATCTTCTTGGAACACATCATCCTTGAAAGTCTTCAAGGTCTTCAGACAATATTTAGATGCACAAGAGAATCACTGATCAATTGACACTCATCAACTTGATTAGAAAATGCCTTTATGAGTGGGCTTGAGGAATGTCTCAAGTATCTTTGACACTTTTAATATAGTTGGTAACATCTAAAAGAAAATTATGTTGAGGAATACAACCCTAGTATATTTCCATAATTTAAGGGTCACATCAGAAATCATGCAGCGGAATATACAAACACCTCAACAGTATAAACAATGCTTATACCATGATCCGAGCACAAGCAGGGCATCTCAGGATTTAAAATAAATTAATCCTATGCATAGCAGCTTCTCACCAAGTTGTAGACTGGACAACACCAATACCATTACCAAAACGATGATTCACCTAAAAATTATAAGAGTTACCTTATCAACATCTTCAC